>CM037093.1:36594899-37194899 GCA_020916435.1 Oxytropis ochrocephala | reverse complement strand
GGGCAAGGCGAGGTGGCCAACCGTAAGTATACTCTGTTCGCGCTTGTGTAGTAGTATGAATTTTCGCAATTATAGTGCAAGTATACACATCGTACAAGTAATAAAGTGGATAAGAGTAAGAGATCGTTCCCACGAGGATTGGTTATACTTTCAAAGTTCAAGATCAAAACACAAGAGAAAAAAGTAACAAATCGGCAATAAGAGTTGATTGTAAAGCTAAGATGTAATTAAAACAAGGAAATTAAAGTTGATCGTGAAAATAGATGAGAAATGAGTTGAGTTGTTGCATGCAAATAAATCATTCCTAGCCAGACGTCATAACGTCTAGACGTTATGACGTTCAAATGTTAATCTGTGTGAACGTGGCCACGTCTGAACGCTGTTGCAAAAGAGCTATGCTTTTCAGAGA
This sequence comes from Oxytropis ochrocephala, assembly GCA_020916435.1. Classification (NCBI taxonomy): domain Eukaryota; kingdom Viridiplantae; phylum Streptophyta; class Magnoliopsida; order Fabales; family Fabaceae; genus Oxytropis; species Oxytropis ochrocephala. Next base: position 37,194,490 of record CM037093.1, on the reverse strand, counting down.
TAAAACGTCGAGTTTCAAGTACAAGAAATCCTATGTCTAGGTTCTAAATAGGCCCACTTCTGTATTTTAAGTACCCACAGAATGTTCCATGAACTATTATCCATTCTATGTCTAGACTTAGATAAAGATGCCTAAATGTCTTTAGTGCATTGTTCATTCATGTAAATCTTTGATTTCTTTTCATAGACCATGTCTGTACCTATGAATCTACCTATTTTAAGAGGCCAACCTCAAAACAAGTTTGGAAATATTATTGCACAAAGATTTAAAACGGGCAACGTAAACACTTCATGACATTAACTAGAAATTCATTAAAAAGCAAAACAACAACTCAACTACAAAGTGTTTAGCTCATGCTGAGCATCTTTACAGAATGAAGTGGATTTAGAATCCAAATACCATACATTACAGAAAAGGAACTAAGTGCACAAGATGCAACTAAGTAGCTCTTCAAAGCATGTACATTTGTATAGACGTTACAACGTCTGAGCCTTACACTACTGCAGAAAATAAACTAAGTTCAGAAGTCTGTTTCCAGATCTTCTTTACAAACAAATTCTGAGTTTTAATGGTGGAGATGGTGAGATGATGAAGATGAAGTGATTCTGGAGTTGGTGGAAGAGATGATGATCGTGAGTGTGGTTGGTGATGCCTTGAGAGAGTGCTGAACCTTCATTAAATAGCCACCTTGCTTACATGTGCTGATGTCACTTGCCCACCTACCAGCCTGCTTTCCTATCTTTTCCCTGACACTGTTCATCGCTACAGTGCTTCTGCGTGTCAGCTCATGGGGAAACCGAAGATCTTCTGACTTTTATATCTTTGACTATCATTGCTCAACGCGCCAAAATTAAGATCCTTCGCTCTTGCTCTGCTGTACTTTTGTAGACGTGGTGAGGGACGTGGTAACGTTCAGCACTGAATTTCCTGCACATGCACAAAAAGCATCAAAACGCTCTCAAGGGCACCAATTGGTGCCTAAATGCACAGATTTATCTTTATAACTCTTATTCACCTAGAACTCAGAAATCATTATAAAACTAATTAATTAAACCTTGTATTGCTCAAGAACTTGCATGATTTATTCGTGAGTGAGTATAAATAACTCATATAAATACGAGTTATCACACCCCCAAACTTAAATCATTGCTTGTCCTCAAGCAATCAAGACAACAAAACAATTAAGAATATGAAATCAACTACACTAGCAGGTTCTGTGTTACTCAGCCAGCAGGTAAAAATTCATTCTCAATGGGCTATTTCTTCACATACTCACATACCAATGCATAATTAAATTCCAGATTCATTAAAGCTCAAAGTGAGTGTGTGACCTCTGTATTAATTCTTCCTCTAGTTAGTTCAGAAACTACCTTAGCTAATGAGAGAGTGGTTCCCAAATGGTGACAGCAAAATATTTTTCAAAACAAAGAATAGGCTAACATTTTCACATAAGAAATGGGGATTCATTTAAAGCATGACAAAGGGTCTTAATTGGGTGCTAGGACTAGGTTAGTGCTACTAATTTATTGACTCACACACACAAAAATGACTGTAACCCCCTCATTACTGAGCAACTCCTCTTTATTTTGCTCCATCTTTGGAGTTCTTTCTTTTTCTTTTTTTTTTTTTTTTTTTTTTTTTTTTTTTTTTTTTTTAACATTAGAGTGCTCAACATTTGTTTCAGGGTATTACAGGGAACACATGTGGATTTTCCACTTATTTGTATCAACACACTCTTTTTGGTATTTTTGGGAATAGACGTTACAACGTTTATGGGTGAGACGTTGCAACGTCTGTACACACAACACAACACACGCGGCAGACGTTATAACGTTACGGGTAGACGTTACAACGTTGCACTCACACTACACCTGCACTTAACCATCCTATAGTCTTTGCATCCAGCCTTAGTACGACTTGATTCACCCCCAAACTTAGCTTCTACTGCTATCCTAGGTTTTTAATCAAGTTTTACTCTCACCATAGCTCACCAAAACTAACTTTAGCACAAAATATTCCCTAGCTAACTAGATTCTTTCTTAAAACAGAGTTTGTGTAGGAGCAACAATCAATTCTTTTTTCTAATCATGCATAGGCTACTCACACACACTTTTTTTTTTTTTTTCTTAGCCCAAAGAAAATTATTTTCATGTTTGACAGAGTAAGAACAGAAATTACTTTTGCATTTGATTTCATACACAAAACAGAATTTAAAACATTGAGATCCCTCCCCCATACTTAAAGTTGAGCAGTGTCCTCACTGCTCAAAGATAAACAGCATGTTTTTTTTTTTTTTTTTTTTTTTTTAGGGGGGGTCTCATTCAGAACATAACAAATAAAAGCTACTAAACTTGACTAAAAATAATAAAAACTACAACTATTATTGAGATTAATTGGGGAACTTACTTGTTTCTTCGCACTGCACCTAAGCCTTCCGCTTTGTGCGGTGGATACTCTACTGACTTTCACCTTTCTTCTTTTCCTTCTTCTCTTTCTTGACCTTCACTCCTCCTTGCTCAGTTGTGGTTGCTGTTGTTGTCTCACCAGATTCTTTCTCACCCACACTTGCAGCAGCAACGCTTGAGGCTTCTGAAATCCTCTTTTTGGCTTCCTCCCACATCCTCATTGCTAGGTCAGCAGGGTGGACTTGCATTGGTTCACTGGGGATCACCTGGGCTTTTTCCACCTCTGGTTCTTTAGACGCCGCCACGTCGATGATGATCCTCCTCCGCCCAAAGAATCGTTCCTCGAGCTTGCTTCAACAGGTGCTCTGCCAGCTTCTGAGTGGCCTCCTCCATTGCTTGCTGTCTAACTTTCTCCATGGCAGCTTCTCTTTCATTAGTGACTTGCATTTCTGCAAGTTTGGCTGCAGCCTCTTTTTTCGCCAGACGTTACGACGTGCTCGCAGCAATTCTTCAAAGAATAGCGGGAAGTGGCTTCTCGAAACACTAGTGGCTACGAACGCAAAGACTAGTGGCGATGCGAGTTCCTCGCAACACCTTGAGTTTTTCTTTCTTTGGTAGCTTTGGCCTTAAGGTTGTGGGGTGAACTTCCTCTTTCTCTCCACTCCCTTGAGCTTGTTTTGACTCAGCAGCTATTTCTTGTCTTTTCTTCCTTCCAAATGGATTGTATGCCAGTGCAGTTTTGACTCTGGTCTTTTTGGGTGGGGAAATGGTTTGGGATTGTGGGTTGCTTTCTGCGACTGTTGGCTCAGACGTCGCCACGTCTGGCTTCTGGTGTGGTGGTTGTTTTTGAGGTTCTGGTTGGGGTGGGGGTGGTTGTGGAATGGTTTGGTCCTCAGCTTTGGATTGTGGGGTCTTTGGTGTGTTTTGGTCATGGGTGGAGGTTTCTTTTGGTGAAGGTGGTGGTTGTGTGGCTTGTGGGGATGATGGTTTGGGGCTAGCTTCTTTGGATTTTGTTGGGGTTGGCTCTTTGTTTGTTTGATTGGTTGGGGACTCACTTACAGTCTTCTCACTAGAGCTCCCTTTTTCCTCAGGGCTCTCCTCCTCTTCTTCTTCGCTAATTACTTCCATACTTGCTTTCTTTGTTTCCTCTGCATCAAAATCAGAAATATCGTCCAATTCATCAGAATTAAAATCTTCTTCACTACTTACCTTCTTTTGTTTCTTTGCTGGGCTCTTCCTCTTAGGTGGGCTTCTTGCTCTCTTTGCTCTTTCCTTCTTCACAGCCCTTCTTTGAATTGTAGATAGGGGCACTTCATCATCATCTTCTTCCTGCATCCAATCTGGCAATACAGGTTCTTCAATCACTTTCTTACCCTTGGACACTTGGGCAAACACCTTCTTTTGCCATTCAAATTGCTCTTTGATAAACTTGGCCAAGGAATTCTGCTTTTCCTCCGCACGTTGCAACGCGTCGAGCATCAACAACTTGCAAAGCACTGCAGATCTTCACTCTAGGTTGAAATTTTGTTGAGAAGGGGCCTTGAGGTTGCCCCAAGCTCTCGAAGCCTCTATCTCCACTCCTGCTTCCATGCACAGGTCAGTTATCAAACAAGGGAAGTATAAATAGCCGTCCTTCCTGTTCTTCCATTTGTTGAGCTCACGGTTGATTAGCTTCCCAACCTCCACTTTATCTCTGGACATGATTGCATCAATTACAATCATTCTCTCCTTGTCAACCCATGATGTGTGAGATGTAGGGATTAAGCAGTGCCTTATAAAGTGGAACCAGGTATTGGCTTCATCACAAAGGTATTTCTTCATTATCTTGAATTCGCTCCCATGCTCGCCTCTTCTTTCCCAGACCGCACCTTCTACACATATCCTTTCTTTAATGGCATCCATTTCAGCCAACCCATAACTCTTCTGTTTGGTCTCCACAGCTTTGCCATAGTATCCTAACCCAAAATAGTCATTGATGACTCTTACTCCAAACTTCACTTCCTCACCTCGAACCTTTGATACAATGGAAGGCTCTCCTTCAGGCCTCTCAACGATCCCCTTGTAGAAATCATGGACCAGAGTAGCTATGTATTCTTTTCTGTGCACAACAAATTTCCGCCAACCTAACGCCGCGACGGCCATGAGGAAATCGAGGATTGGGGCTTTCTTGACTAAAACCCCTCTCAGGGAGTAGGGCTTTTTTCTTGGATGGGTTGGGTGTTTCAGGAATGGGGGCTGAGGATGAACTCAGGTCAGCATGCTTTCCTTTTCCAGAGGATTTGGTGGCGGATTGCTTCACTTTTGTCATAGTGTTTGCGCAGAAAATTGCTTGGAAGGTAATGGGGAATTTCTGGAAATTTAGGTTTTCTGAGGAAGAGAGGGAAGATTTTGGTTCAGAGAGAGAGGGATTAGAAATAAGTTGCAGGAGGTGGAATGATGGTGAATGGTGAGATTTTTATGGGGAAATGGTTATGGGGAGTTGAGAAATGGAGGAGTGGAGTAATGGGTAAAGTAACCGTTGATTAGACAAGCTAGGGAAGGGAAGTGACGCCGTGGTCGTTATTACCACGTTCGTGGTCGAGAGAAATCATTTCTGACACGTCATCACTTACACTCTTGACTTAATTTAAATTTTTGCCCTGACTGCCCAGACGTGCCCACGTCTAGTGAATACTGAGACGTTACAACGTCTACTACCTTACTCCACATTTCTTCAATACTTATTCCTGCAAAACGAAAATTAAAAAGACACAAAAAATTTGTTAATTTAAAAATCATTGTGTTGCCTCCCAAGAGCGCTTGCTTTAAGAGTCTTCAGCCAGACTATTGTTTCTTTTATTCAAGAGTTGTTGAAGGACATTTGGATCTTGTCCCTTTCCACATGCTCTCCATGGTATTGTTTCACACGTTGGCCATTAACTTTGAACATGGTGTTAGTCTTTTCATCAAATAAATCCACGGCACCATGAGGATAGATCTTCATTAATCTGAATGGACCTGACCACCTTGACTTCAATTTTCCTGGAAACAACTTAAGCCTTGAATTGAATAGCAACACCTGCTGTCCTTCTGTTAGCTCTCTCCTTTGGATTCTCTGATCATGCCACTTCTTGGTCTTTTCTTTATACATTGCTGAGCTTTCATAGGCATGGTGTCTAAACTCTTCTAGCTCATTCAATTGCAACAATCTTGCTTCACCAGCCTTTGCATGATCTAGATTCAATTGTTTTATTGCCCAATAAGCCTTGTGTTGGAGCTCAATTGGCAGGTGGCAAGCTTTACCATAAACTAGCTTGTAAGGAGACATACCCAATGGTGTTTTGTATGCTGTTCTATAGGCCCAAAGTGCATCATCTAGGTGTAATGACCACTCTTTTCTGTTGGGACCAACCATCTTTTCAAGTATTCTTTTGATCTCCCTGTTGGATATTTCTGCCTGGCCACTGGTTTGAGGGTGATAAGCTGTAGCAATTCTGTGTTTCACTCCATATTTAGCCAGGAGGTTTTCAATTAACTTATTGCAGAAATGAGAGCCTTCATCACTGATTATGGCTCTTGGAGTACCAAACCTTGTGAATATGTTCTTTTCGGGAACTTGCTAAGCGATTTAGCTTCATTGTTTGGTAATGCCACCGCTTCAACCCACTTTGACACGTAGTCCATTACTACCGAATATATAGATTCCCATGGGACATAGGAAATGGCCCCATGAAATCCATTCCCGGACATCAAACAATTCAACTTCCGAATGTTTGTGAGAGGCATCTCCCGCTTGCTTGATATATTCCCCTGCTCTTTGGCACTTGTCACATCTTCTAACCAACTCATGTGCATCTCTCGAATAATGTTGGCGATGTAGCTTTGATTGTAGGACCTTTGCAAATTTGTCTAGTACCTCCAAAATGTCCACCATAAGGTCTTTGAATGACATTGTTGTAGCACATGGAGTTGTTCTTCCTCGCCTAAACACCTTCTTAGTAATTGATCCGGGCACATTTTGTACAAGTATGGCTCATCCCGAAATATTGCTTTGTAGTGTGGAAGAATCTCTTCTTTTGTTGGTGGTTGAATCCTACAGGCACAATCTTGCTAACAAGGAAGTTAACTATGTCAAGATACCACGGCCGCAAGAGTATCGGACGTTATGACGTTTGACGAAAATGTCATAGACGTGGCCACGTCTTCAACTACTGAGGTTACTAACAATAGTCTCTCATCGGAAATTTTTCTTGTATATCTTTTCACCGCACTGCATCAACATTCTCAAGCCTAGAAAGATGATCAAGAACTTGGTTCTCCACCCCTTTTTGTCACGGATTTCCGTGTCAAATTCTTGGAGGAGGAGAACCCATCTAATAAGCCTTGGCTTTGCATCTTTTTTAGAAATTAAGTACTTAATGGCTGAGTGATCAGTAAAAACAATAACTTTTGCACCAACTAAGTATGATCTAAATTTATCAAATGCAAACACAACAGCCAAGAGTTCTTTCTCAGTCACAGTATAATTTAATTGGGCATCATCTAAGGTTTTACTGGCATAATAGATAGAATGAAAAATTTTTCCATACCTTTGCCCCAACACAGCTCCTACAGCATAATCACTTGCATCACACATTAACTCAAATGGTTTTGACCAACTGGAGTGACTATTACAGAGCGATCACCAAGGCGATCTTGGTTTGTTGAAAGCTTCATGACATTGCTCATCAAAGTTGAAAACGTGGTCACGTTGCAACAATGCACACAAGGGTTTTGAAATTTTGAGAAATCCTTGATGAATCTTCTCAGAAACCCCGCATGTCCTAAGAAACTTTCGACTCCTTTGATAGTTGTGGGTGGAGGTAGCTTGTCAATAACCTCAATCTTTGCTCTGTCCACCTCTAACCCTTTCTTTGATATTCGTGTCCCAATATTATTCCTTCTTGTACCATGAAATGGCATTTTTCCCAATTGAGCACTAGGTTGGTCTCTTCACACCTTATCGTAACTCCTTCCAAATTATCCAAGCATGCCTTGTATGAATCTCCATAGATCGAGAAATCGTCCATAAAGACTTCCATGGAATTTTCAATGAAATCGTAGAAAACAAGGCCATCATGCACCTCGAAATGTTGCAGAGCATTACACACCCAAATGGCATCCTTACAAAGCAAAGGTACCATAGGGGCAAGTGAATGTTGTCTTCTCTTGATCTTCAAAGTGCTATGGCTATCCGGGTTGTAGCTGAATAACCATCAAGGAAAGCAAGAAAATCCTTTCCGCCAAAACTGTCTAGCATTTGATCAATGAATGGAAGAGGAAATGATCCTTCTTTGTTGCTTTGTTTAGCTTACGTACTCCATGCATATCCTCCACTATTCATCGTCCTTGTTGGAATTAATTCATTTTTATCATTTGTTACCACAAGTAACTCCACCCTTCTTTGGCACACATTGTAATCGACTTACCGGGAGCTATCACTAATAGGGTAGATGATTCCTGCATCCAACCATTTGATGATTTCTTTCTTCACCACCTCCTTCATTATGGGGTTCAATCTCTCCGCCGCCTTCAATGCTATTCTTGGCATTTTCCTCCAAAACTATTCTATGCATGCAGATTGTGGACTGATACCTTTAATGTCCGCCATTTGCCAACCAATTGCTTTTTATGTCTCTTTAGGGTAGTAATGAGATCATTTTCTGCTCTAGAGTGAGCTTGGAAGAAATGATCACCGCAAAGAATCATTTTCCCTAAGAAGACATACTTTAAATGATCAGTAACACCTTTAGCTCTAAGGTGGGTGGCTCTTTAATGGAAGGCACATTCTTCTTGATTTGACTCCTCTTGCCCTAAAGATTCATACCTCTTTGTCCAAGATTTTGGTGCGAGAGGTTTGAGGCGTGGCCACGCGTCGCAATGCACGTTACAACGTCTAGAGGATAACTTCTTCTCGCTAACGATTCTCGTATTTCATTGTTGCCAAGAATCTTCTCCGGTGATCATTGTCCTTGTTGAATCGCTTTTGGACCATTTGATCAATGGCAGCGACATACTGAACATTCCTCGGTGTTTGGATCCGGATATTTTTAGTGCATTGAGGACGTTGAACTTGACTTCTTGGTCATTGACTCTCATGATTAATTCTCCTTCTCGCACATCAATGATTGTCCTTCCAGTTGCTAAGAATGGTCTCCCTGAATGATGGGAACTTCTTTATCCGCATCAAAGTCTAAAATAACAAAATCCACCGGAAACACAAACTTGTCAACTTTAATCAAAACATCTTCTAATATTCCTTCAGGATAAACCCTACTTTTATCAGCTAAAGTTAAGCTTAAAGAAGTAGGTCTAGCAGTTCCTATACCAAGTTTATCATATATGGACTTGGGCATCAAGTTGATACTTGCTCCCAAGTCACACAAAGCTTTTCCAATGTAAAAATCTCCAATGGAGCATGGTATAGTGAAGTCGCCAGATCCTTGAGTTTTCTAGGAAGCTTATTACGCATAATTAAGCTACATTCTTGATTAAGGCAAATGATTTCAAATTCTCCTAGCCTTCTTCTTTTGGTGATGATGTCTTTCAAGAACTTGGCATAGTTAGGCATCTGTTGTAAGGCGTCAACCAAAGGAAGGTTGATGTGTAGCTGCTTTAACATTTCCATGAACTTCTTTGAATCGCTTGTCTTCATGAGCCTTTTTCGGTCTTTGAGGAATGGTGGAGGAGGATACTCGTGTACAATGCAGGTACAGTTTTGATTCTGGTTCAAAGTTAGACGTCGTAGCGTGCGGGTTGGACATCACAATGTCCGGAGTATCCTTCTCACCACTTGAGCTTGTCTCTTTTCCTTTCTTTTTCTCTCGATATTTCTTTTTGCTTATCCCGCATTTCTTCATTCACGGTATAGGTGGTTCGGGATATTCAGTACCACTTCTTAAAGAAATTGCATTTACTGTCCATTTACCCCATTATTACCATTAGGGTTGGATGATGGAGGTGGTGTTTCTGTTGTAGAAGGAAGAGTTCCATTCGCCTCTCGAGTAAGAGGCTGGTTATCTCATCCAATCTGGTTTTCGAGTTTTGATTGAAGACTCATGAGTTTGCAAAGTAGTCTTACTGATCACTTATGAAGCTCTTCATCATGGCCTCCAAGTTGCTATTGTTGTTATTCTCGCACATACCGCTCTCTGTTGTTGAGGAGGAAATCCTGGTGGTATTGCAGAGCAGCGATTGTTGGCATTCAATGCATTGTTGTTTCTCCAATGAAGTTTGGATGATTTCTCCAATTTGAATTGTAGGAGTTGGAATAGGGACCATTCCCCTTATTACGAGATACAAAGTTCACCGACCGAGAGGTTGTAGGGACACTCCTCATACACATGCCCTTCTTCACGAGAAACACAAACTACTCCACCGAATGAGTAGGTTCAATCGCCGCAATGACGATGCGCTTCTCGAGGCGTGGCCACGTTTGAAGTATTCAAAGTTTTGATCATGTTGGTCGGTGTAGCCACTTGAGCGTAAAGAGCGATCCACTTCACTTATCTCATGCACACCGCCTTCTTTCCGAGGAGTAAATCTATCTCGATGGCCAATGAGAGTTATGGGTGGCTATGTCATCAATGAGCTTGCATGCCTCGAGAGAAGGACATGTTGAGAATGACACCACACGATGAAGCATCAAGTATCAACCTTGTGGGCTGATCTAGACCATTATAGAAAGTCTCCATTTGAATAACCACGAGAATGCCATGGTGTGGGCACATTCTTAGTAATTCCTTCCACCTTTCCCACGCTTCAAATAATGATTCCCCTTCCCTTTGTTTGAAGGAAGTGATATCATTTCTCAACTTAGCATTTTTGTTGGGAGGAAGTATTTTGCAAGGAATTTCTCACTAGCTCATCCCAAGTGTGAATGGAATTTGGTTCTAAGGAGTTCAGCCAATTTTTAGCCTTATCCTTGAGTGAGTATGGGAAGAGCTTCAATCTAAAGGCGGCGTCCTCTGAAACTCCAGGGGATGATAAAGTTTTGCACACATCCGTAAATTGTCTCGTGAGAGTATGGATCTTCGAGGGAAACCTCCAAATTGGCCTGCAGTTTGCAAAAGATTTGGAACATCATTGGCTTGAACTCAAAGTGACCAGTATGAAGGGTTGGTCTTGCAATGCCTGTTTGTAGATGAGCGGGGTTGAGCACGGCATAATCACGCATAGGGCTCGCCCCCGTCATTGACCATGTCTTGTGGTCCTGCATTGATGAGTTCTTGCCTTTGATAGTGCTCATCGTCAACAATGATTGTTTCGTATGAGTTTGTGGTCCTCTACCATGTCCTCTACCTCCTCTTGGTGTATGTCCACCTCTAGAACCAGGTGTTATGCTCGGACATGGTTGGGTGTTGCTCTTGTTGTTGCCTCCTTCTTAACCTTTGTTGTCTCCTTAGTTGTCTGAAAGTCCTTTCAGGTTCTGGATCAAACTCAGGTTCCGATTCACTCCTTGGTTCAGTTGAACTAGAGCTAGAGTTAGAACTAAGCATACTGTTGTAATGTCTCAACTGTTCAAACACGAAACAACAAACAACACAGTAAAATCCTTTCAACTTATGCTTTAATACTTTTGAACAATAAAAGTTTTACAATCCCCGGCAACGGCGCCAAAAACTTGTTCGCGCTTGTGTAGTAGTATGAATTTTCGCAATTATAGTGCAAGTATACACATCGTACAAGTAATAAAGTGGATAAGAGTAAGAGATCGTTCCCACGAGGATTGGTTATACTTTCAAAGTTCAAGATCAAAACACAAGAGAAAAAAGTAACAAATCGGCAATAAGAGTTGATTGTAAAGCTAAGATGTAATTAAAACAAGGAAATTAAAGTTGATCGTGAAAATAGATGAGAAATGAGTTGAGTTGTTGCATGCAAATAAATCATTCCTAGCCAGACGTCATAACGTCTAGACGTTATGACGTTCAAATGTTAATCTGTGTGAACGTGGCCACGTCTGAACGCTGTTGCAAAAGAGCTATGCTTTTCAGCATAAAACGTCAGAGTTTCAAGTACAAGAAATCCTATGTCTAGGTTCTAAATAGGCCCACTCCTGTATTTTAAGTACCCACAGCAATGTTCCATGAACTATTATCCATTCTATGTCTAGACTTAGATAAAGATGCCTAAATGTCTTTAGTGCATTGTTCATTCATGTAAATCTTTGATTTCTTTTCATAGACCATGTCTGTACCTATGAATCTACCTATTTTAAGAGGCCAACCTCAAAACAAGTTTGGAAATATTATTGCACAAAGATTTAAAACGGGCAACGTAAACACTTCATGACATTAACTAGAAATTCATTAAAAGCAAAACAACAACTCAACTACAAAGTGTTTAGCTCATGCCGAGCATCTTTCTGAGAATAATGAAGTGGATTTAGAATCCAAATACCATACATTACAGAAAAGGAACTAAGTGCACAAGATGCAACTAAGTAGCTCTTCAAAGATGTATGCTACGTGTATAGGCGTTACAACGTCTGAGCCTTACACTACTGCAGAAAATAAACTAAGTTCAGAAGTCTGTTTCATGATCTTCTTTACAAACAAATTCTGAGTTTTAATGGTGGAGATGGTGAGATGATGAAGATGAAGTGATTCTGGAGTTGGTGGAAGAGATGATGATCGTGAGTGTGGTTGGTGATGCCTCGAGAGAGTCTTTGAACCTTCATTAAATAGCCACCTTGCTTACATGTGCTGATGTCACTTGCCCACCTACCACCGCTTTCCTATCTTTTCCACGATAACATTTCATCGCTCTGATGCTTCTTCGCGTGTCACTCATGGGAAACCGAAGATCTTCTGACTTTTATATCTTTGACTATCATTGCTCAGCGCGCCAAAATTAAGATCCTTCGCTCTTGCTCTGCTGTACTTTTGTAGGCGTGGTGAGGACGTGGTAACGTTCAAAGATCGAATTTTCGCACATGCACAAAAAGCATCAAAACGCTCTCAAGGGCACCAATTGGTGCCTAAATGCACAGATTTATCTTTATAACTCTTATTCACCTAGAACTCAGAAATCATTATAAAACTAATTAATTAAACCTTGTATTGCTCAAGAACTTGCATGATTTATTCGTGAGTGAGTATAAATAACTCATATAAATACGAGTTATCATACTCCTGTGGGAGCGAAGAGTTTCTGACACCCAAGACATGTCAGACGGGTCCCGGGCTACATCAGTTTGAACGCCGGCCGCCTCTTCGTTCGATCCTCCCTCGTTGTTGACCTCTCGACCGGAGGAGCTAGCTGCGGGCTGAGCTACCACTTCCGCGTTGGTTTCTTCAGCTCGGTCGCCTTCGGCTTCCGCCATCTCCTCGACCGCAACTTGGACGGGGCTTAGCACTTCATCATCATCTATATCCACCACTTCTACCTCCTCCTCTCCTACCGCTCGAGATACGGCGTTCTCCGCTGATGGAGCGTTGCACAGCCGATCAGCAGAATGGGCGGACTTAGAGCCGGAACTCTTCAAGCTGGCCGATCCTTGGCTAGAAGACTTGGAGCTCGAGCTTGTACTACTCGAAGAACTGCTGCTCGAAGAACCAGAATTTTTGTCGACAGAAGACGACTTAGACTTCTCCTCCGGGGAGGCAGCCTCGGACGGCTTAGACATATGGATAGCAAGAGATTGGGACGGCCCTCCGGGAATACGAGCGGTCTGTTTCGTCCGCGGCATATACCAACACCTGTGATAAGGGGATCGAGTCAGGTCGATCGAGCAGAGTACTCGCGAGAGGGGGCGACCTGGCCATCCTCAGACCTGACACCCCCTATCACGAGGTGTAGAAGAGCGCGAAGTGCGTTCAAAGAAAAACTAAGTTTAAAGAGTAAACGGAGAGATCGATCCATACCTTAACAGATGTGATGAATCGGTCGCAACAGCAAAAACGAGCAACTCGCAAGTGGCAACGAATGCAGGTCGGCGGCAGATAACTCGGTCGCTGGCAGAGCAAATCGCGAAAGTGTGAGGAATAGTCTTCACTGAAGGGGTATTTATAGTGCAGATCCACGGCGCGAAGGGGACCGGGAGGCGAAGCGTCGCAACGTTTCACCTTCTCACCAATAGTTGCCTCAGACAACCTCGGAAACACCAAACGTCATGTCTTGAATGTCAGTGAAGACCAACCGTCGCGGCGAGCGGTCGAAACCGTTCAAACCAAGAAAGCGCACGGCCGCGCCCGTCTCGTTTAAAACGACGCCCTTGGGGGCAGCAATTCAAGCCTCAGCCCGCTCTTAAGCGACCTAGGCTTGGGGGGGCAACTGTTCCTGGGTGTATCAGCAATTACAAGGACTGCCAATAGCAAGTGGGCCATCAGCCCAACCCAGCGAAACCGGCCCACACACGCTGCTTGGAGCGCAATTATCGTCGGCCGAGAACTTCGCAAAACGGTCGGACCTCGCTGTATATATACGCCATTCACACATGGCATCAGGTACGTTCTCTTACCCTGTGTTATCTGCCCGAGTGACCTCTCACTAGATCGTCGGAGTGTCTTCGTTAAGGGAAATCAAATCCTCATAAGTCACATCACAGCGGAATAAACAACACCTCACTAATAACTCTCAAACACGTCGCAATGTAGCAATAAAATCATTATTCATCTAGTTAAACATTTTAACAAACTACACCCACGCCCCTAGGTGTTCTGAAGATCGAGCGACACGACAAACATCCCAAGAGCTAGTAAGGAAGCGTGAGATCCTTCACTCGCGAGCACTGCAGCGTTGCCACAATAGAGCAACATTCCAAGCGAGAAGGGTGAGAATTTCAATAAAACATAATCAAGTTCATAATTAGAGAAATGAGAGCGAGCAATCACACAATATTATCATCATCACTACATCGTAATCACGCAACACCGGCTCCAATCACAAACAACAACAATACATAGTCATGATTATGCATGAAGATGCAACCCCACTGTGGCATATGCATGATGGTACCATATCATCGCAAAATGGCCAAGCCTAACATCGCAAAAGTGGCGAAGCCTATACATCGCAAAACATCGCAAAATGGCCAAGCCTATCCATCGCAAAGTGGGCGAAGCCTATACATCGCAAAACATCGCAAAATGGCCGAAGCCTATCCATCGCAAAATAATGCACATGCCATGAGACTCTATGAAACACATGTGCAATTCACCAAAACTCACCTAGAGTGCTCTTCGTCATCGTTATAAAACACTCATAGAGTGTATCCTTCGCAAATCATCACAAATCATAATACATCATCACTATAATTATACTCATAGAGTATATACATCATCAATCATCACAAATCATAATACATCATCACTATAATTATACTCGTAGAGTATATACATCATCAATCATCACAAATCATAATACATCATCACTATAATTATACTCGTAGAGTATATACATCATCAATCATCACAAATCATAATACATCATCATCAAGCAATTACTCATAGAGTACACTCATCGCAAAAACATCGCGCTTATTCATAGTACATCATCATAAACACACATATCCTCATCATCATTCAAGACATATATATACTTCATTTGTCTTTTAGCTTAGTGTGTCATAAAATAGTAGACCGATTGACTATGGGATTACTCGGACCAGTTACAACTCACCACGGGCATTGGCCACTCCGGAAGAATTTATCTTAGAAAGTTGGTGGGGTTCACGTGGTAGCCAAACAGAGCAAATACATCGTGAAAGAAATTTCTGACCTTAGTGGTAAACCACAGTCTAGCCATAGTCAATTAGTGTACTAATAATATAACGTTTCATAGTAATTCACTTATATAAACATAGTGTCGCAATTTTCATAAAACAGCACCATTTACTTAGTAAATACAGCAACAATAAACATTTTATTTTGCCTTAAAAATAGAATATTCAGTTAGGCCTCTGAATAAGCTTTCCAACGCATCTTAGAACACCTCAATCGGGTTCCGGTTCAAAAGATATTCGATTTTCAAAAAGCAGTGAAAAACAAGAGAAGCTTGATCCTTTGGCGCATGAAGCGCCGATGAGGCGATGATGAGGCGCCATTGGACGTAAAACACGCGAGAATGTGGGCATTGCTTTGGCGTGTGAAGCGCCACTTCAGCGCCAAGTGAGGCGCCAATCGGCAGAATAGCGATGTATTATGCGAGAATTTTCCGAAAATGTGCATTTTTCACCCCACTCGATTTTAACTCCAAAATACGAAATTTTTCACCAATTAAAATCATCAAAGCTCACCAAGAAACATCAAACAATCCTTAAAAATCTTTTCCTCATTACATCCACATAAAAACACATTTGTTCATCAAACCACTCAACTAAATCCACCAAGAAATCATTGAATTCATCAAGTAATCACCACAAATCATTAACTTACTCGAAACCACATCAAATTCAAAGAGAATTCGATTTCACCAACTCATCATGAACTAGGTCATTACATTGCCAATTTTAATTTCACCAAAACGTCACAACCCAATTTCATCAAAACATCATCAAAATTTCCTCAAGAACATCATCAAAATTTCACCAAGAACATCATCAAGATTTCATCAAGAACACCATCAAAATTTCATCAACAACCTCAAATTCATCAATAACATCAAATTCATCACTATCAACGAAAATTCATCAACCACATCGAATTCATCAATAACAACAATTCATCAATGACACAAAATTCATCAATATCATTAAATTTATCAACAACATAAAAACCCCCCCCAAAACCCCATTACATACCCAATCATGTTAAACCGAAACGCTCACCCTTACCTCTTAAACGTAAGCTCCGTAGAAGATGAATGAGAGTACGAACGAAACCACAGCAGCAATCCTCGCGATCTACACTTCTTCTCTCCTTCTCACGATCGCGAGTTCTCTCTCTCTTAGATTGTAGGGAGATCAGTTTTCGTTCTCACCACTTCTGGATTCTAACTCTGGAATTGCTCTCCTATTGAAGCCCTCTGCGATACGAGAAGAACACAACAAACGGCGTCACAATCGGAGCTCCAGAGACAAAGATATGATAAAAGAGTGAAAACGGCCAGAAATGCCCTAGCGCGCGTAAACGCAGCTATATACGCGAACTCGCGCACGGAGCGCGAGCCAGGCGCGACTTAGGCGTGAGTCAAGCGCGAAACACCCTACACCTGCTTCGGCGAATTAATTAAAATAGCAAACGACGTCGGATTTTAACAAATGACCACTCGTTGGAAAGCTCTCGCAGTGTAGTTTCTATCTATGATTTTTAATTCCCAAAATAAGTAGCCAATTCATCTAAAAATAAATTTAAATAAAATTGGGGCGTTACAGGTACCACCCGAGGTGCTCAGCGTGAAGCCAGGACCGGTCCTCTCCTTCGTTCAACGACCGGCCCAGTCAGCAGGACAACAATAACTTCAACACTTCATTGGTCAAGGTACGATCAATATACATACATGAGCCCTCGTTAGCCACAACTCGAGTCTATAATTGTTCACCGTTGGATCAACTAAGATCAACTTCTATGGTCATCCCTAGTCCCAATGGCGGATATCATGGGAGCGGGGGGTAGCCATGGTACCCCCAGAAAAATGTCAAGTTTTTTAATATACGTACTACCCCATGAATCATGTTGTTTTGGGTTTATTGTCAAAACATTTTCACACTCAAATGTATCACGACTCAATCGAGTACGACTCATTCTCCGCAAGACAGACACTTTATTGATCTAACTTTTTGCCAATGAACCAGCTTTGTGGCCATTCTTCTGCATCCGTTCAGATTTCGGGCAGTGCAGCACATCAAACGCTTCTGTTCCTGCATGTCTGCACAGCGTCGCTGCTTCTTTTTTTACACGGCACCGTCCCGCCGCGTCGTCGCTCCCATTTTGCGCAGCTGCTAGCACACCTTGCTTCCCTCCTCTCTTTGTTCTTGCGTTGTGCCATGCCCTGCACCTCCACATTTTCCTCCGAGGTAACACTAATTTCAGTAATTTGTGCCTCCGTCTGTAACCTGTTCCTACCCAACTTAGTGTTTAAAATCCATTGTTGAGCTTTGCTTTGTTCCTGTTGCTTAATAAACAGTGATTTTTTATAAGCCTCCAACAAGTTAACACTGTTAATGTAGAATTTTGTACTGTCTTTGAATTTTTCTCCAATTTTTACACAAAATACTGACAGGGGTGTATCTCTTAATTTGCAGGCTGCAAATATGAAGATTACAGTTTGAAGCCCAGCCCAACAACCAGGGAGAAGCTCCAAACAAAAACACCAAGAACCGGGTTGCTGTGCACCCGAACCCGATTCAAAACAAAGACACGCGGGTTAAAACTTAACCCAGAGTATAAAAACAAATCTTGACCACTTCTTGGTCAAACCTCGTTCTTCACTTTCTCTCTTCTCCTCCGAGCTGCTTCTTCTTCAACTTCTCTCTCTTGTCTCTCTGTTCTTGCTCTGCTAGGGTTTGATAGAAAACCTAGCAGAACTCTTTGAATCCAGAAACAGAGATCACCAACAGGTAGATCCTTACTTCCTCTTCAAAACCCCCAAAGAAAATCTCTGATTTGATCAAGTTGACCAGAACCCTAACTTTTTATCTTTGATGATTTCTGCAGGCCAAGGTGTCCAGAGATGAGACTGAAGCAAAGCGAAGGTAAAATACTCTTGTACTTTCACTTTTCTGTTGATTTAAACCTTCAACAACAAAACCCTAATTTGTTGTTGATCTTTCTGTGCATGTGACTCCTCACAAGTGCCTAATGGTGATTCTGAAGCTTCTTCCTTGAAGTTTCTCACCACGATCTTGCATATACAGCAGGTAACTCTCCTTTCTCTCTTGTTTTTCTCTCTCTCCTATCTCTTATCTTCACTTATGAACAAACCCTAACTTGTATTGTTCTTTCTCTGCGAGGTACCTCCCTGTAACTCACACACCCAGTGAAGATCTTGAAGAAGACTTAAAAAACTGAAGAAAGAAGAACAACAGTAAAACTAAAAATGTAAAACTTTTTTATTTCAACTGATTTATGTGTATATGTGTATTTACAAGCTGTGAGCTGTGTATATATATATATATATATATATATATATGGTATCCGCGCTAGATATTTGAAAATAGGTAGAGTGAGTTAGTTAAAACAGTTACAACTGTTATAACTAACTCATGCATAGCAAAACGACTTTTTTATTTGCTTTATTTAAAACATGTTTGATTGTTTGTAAAAATAGCCGTTAGATGCATGTGTTTGAAATTAGACATTTCAACACCCCCTTAATTCAAACACTTAGGTTGAGTAGAAGACAATAAGAAAGCTAAGCTAATAGGAAAATAAAACCCAAGACAAGCCCTTGGTCATAGCTTTACAAAATAACCTTTGGAACAAGCCTCCAAAGCTGACTTTAAGAAGAGTAGTTCATCCATTAGACTTGAATGAAATTACCCCTAATTCCCTTCTGAGCTTAGCAAAAGAATCTCCTTTGAGTGCTTTAGTAAAGATGTCTGTAACTTGGTCTTTAGTAGGACTATACTCAACCTGTAGTTTGCCTTTTGAGACTTGGTCCCTCAAGTAGTGAAATCGAGTCTCAATGTGCTTTGTTCTGCCATGAGCCACAGGATTTTTAGCAAGGCTCAAGGCAGACTTATTATCAATTAGAATAGTAGGTGGTTGATTTAACTCAACCAATAGCTCACTAAGCAGTGTCTCAAGCCAAGCAGCTTGGCATGCAGCACTGCTAGCTGCTACATACTCTGCCTCACATGAGGACAGAGCAACAACTGTTTGCTTTTTTGAACTCCAGGATATAGGTGCCCCTAGGAACTTAAACAAAAACCCAGAGGTGCTTTTCCTCTCAATTTTGTCTCCACACCAATCATAATCCGTATATCCTAGCAATAAGGTTTTATTTTCACCATTTCCTTTAGGAAACCAAATACCATAATGCAAGGTACCTTGTAGATACCTAAGTATCCTCTTAGTAGCCCAATAGTGAACTTTGAGTGGTTTATTCATAAACCTGCTCACAATTCCAGTAGCATACAAAATATCTGGCCTACTATGGCACAAATACCTTAAGGATCCAATCATTTGCCTGTATTCTGTAGGATTCACCTCACTAGTGTCCTCCTTAGTTGTTTGAGTTAGATTCCCTTCTGCTGGTGTTTTGGCAGGATTACAATCCTCCATTTCAAATATGGCTAACACTTCTCTAGTGTACTTAGACTGATGTAGTATTATCCCATCTGGAGTTCTTAGGAATTCCATTCCCAAAAAATATGACAACCTTCCAAGGTCTGTCATTTCAAACTTAGTTTCCATAGATTGCTTGAACTTAGCAATTTCTTTAGCACAATTACCAGTTACAAGCATATCATCAACATAGAGACATATAATCAGGAAATAGGTTTGTGGAGTACCTTTAGTGTAGACACCATATTCTGAGCCACATTTATTAAACTCATTCTCTGTGAAAAACTTGTCAATTCATTTGTTCCATGCCCTAGGAGCTTGCTTTAACCCATAGAGAGCCTTGTGTAGATGATAGACATAGTTTTCCTTACCTTTAGTCTCAAAACCAGGGGGCTGCTCAATGTAGACTGTTTCCTCCAGTGGCCCATTAAGGAAAGCAGATTTTACATCAAGGTGATACAATTCCCACCCTCTATTACAAGCAATGGCAGTAACTAACCTGATAGTTTCATGCCTTGCTACTGGTGAGAAAACTTCAGTGTAGTCTAGGCCTTCTTTTTGTTGAAAACCCCTTGCCACAAGTCTAGCCTTATACTTAGTTACCTTGCCATTAGGGTCTAGCTTAACTTTGAAAACCCATTTTACACTAATGGCCTTCTTGCCTTTAGGTAAAGTAGTTAGAGTCCATGTCCCATTTTTGTCTATGGACTTGAGCTCCTCTAGCATAGCATCCTTCCACTCCTTAGATTTTAGTGCTTCTAAGTAGTTTATGAGTTCTCTGATTCGCTAGCATTGCAAAGTGAATGAGATCACCTTCCTCATTTACTTCATCATCATTTATTACCTCATAGTCTGCTAGACTCCTTGGAGTTCTTCTAGGTCTTTGTAGTCTAACTGTAACCTAACCAGTAGGCACTGTAACTTCTTCAATAGGTTCCTCTTCTTGAGGAACACCTTCATCACCTGAGGTATCCTCATCATCTTGCTGAGGTACTTCATTTCTGTCAATAGTAGTTTCTGAATCACCAATAGGTACTGAAATGACTTGTTGAGGTTCATTCCACACCCATTGTTCCTCCTCTAGGACTGTGACATCCCTAGAGACTTCAATCTTGCCACTTGTAGGATTGTAGAGTCTGTAGGCACCCATAGGGTGATATCCAACCAGAATCAAAGGCTTGCTTTTGTCTTCAAGCTTTGTTCTCTTAGGATCAGGTATATGACTATAGGTGAGGGAGCCAAATACCTTAAAATGACTGACATTAGGTTTGTCACCTGACCAAACCTCTTCAGGTACTTTATCTTCAAGTTTCTTTGTTGGACACCTGTTTAGAATGTATGTAGCTGTAGCAATAGCTTCACCCCATAGCTTCTTAGGTAGTCACTTCTGTTTGAGCATAGATCTGGCCATATCTAGAACAGTCTTGTTTCTCCTTTCGGCAACACCATTGTGTTGTGGAGTGTAGGGAGATGTAACCTCATGAATGATGCCTCTGCTAGTGCAATACTCCTCAAAGTCTTTTGAGGTGTATTCACCTCCTCCATCAGACCTTAGAATCTTTAGTTTCTGGCTGCTTTGTCTTTCTGCCATGTCCTAAAATCTTTTGAAAATTGCTAGGGCCTCTCCCTTAGTCTTTATTAAGTAAATCCACATTTTTCTTGAGTACTCATCTACAAAAGAAATAAAATATTTATTACCACCTAGTGATAAAACATCAAAGGGACCACAAATGTCACTATATACAACATGCAACAGATCTTTTGATCTGTCTTGCAATTCCTTTTGAAAACTCTTTCTAGGCTGTTTGCCTAGAATACATGTTGTACATAGCTCATTTGGGGCCTCTATTTTAGGCAAGCCCATTACTAGATTCTTAGTACTTAGGTTTGTCAAACTTTTGTAGTTTAGGTGCCCAAGCCTTCTATGCCAAAGACAACTTCCAGAACTAGTGGTTACACTAAGGCACCTTGCCTCTGAAGAGCAAATACTAGTCTTGAAAGTTCTGTTTTTGGCTAATGGTGTGGTCAACAGAAGCTTATTCTCAGGATCATACAACTTTAGTTTTAGGTCCCTCAGTACTATAGAAAATCCTTTTTCAAGTAATTGACCTAAACTAATCAGATTAGAACACACACCAGGAACATAAAAAACATTTTGAATCATAACTGTCTTACCATCCTCCCTTTTAAACAGAATGTTGCCCATACCTTCTGCAGTAATCACTTTATTGCTGGCACACCTTATAGTGGTCCTCTTACTAGGATCAAAATCAATCAGCCACTCATTGTTGCCAGTCATGTGATTTGAGCAACCTGAGTCTAAATACCAGATCTCAGTGATGGTTTTTCCATCACTGGTAGTTATAGCAAAAACAACAAATTCTGACCCTACTTCTAGTTCAATATTAATTATACTAATTTCCTCCTTAGGTTCAGTTTTAGACATTGGAATAGGATCATTTGTTATAGCACTAAACACTACTGGGCCAGAATCTGAGTCTGAGTCTTCTTTAGCCACATTGGCCCTTTTGCTCAGACTCCTTGCCCTTATTACTTTTCTTAGACCAACAATCACAAGCATAGTGGCCAAAATTTTCACATTTATAGCATTGAATGTGTGATTTATCCTTTTTAGAACTGCTAGCATCATTACTAGGCTTATTAGATGAGTTTCCTTTAGAAAACTTACCTTGGGGCTTACCTTTAGGCCCATTGTTTTTGCTGGGTTGCTTGCTGCCACCCTTCCCTCCTTTCTTACCTTTAGATGGAATGAAAAAAGCTTGGCTATCTTCATCTGAATCTTCAGTCAGCAAGTTTAGCCTTATCTCCTTAGCTTCTAACCGGCTTTGTAGTTGCTCAACCTTAAGATCCTCCACCTTGCAAGTATCTTCTAGGCCATTAACTGCAACATAAAATTTCTTAGTTAGAGATCTAAGTATTTTTCTGCAAATATCTTCATCCTTTAAGGTTTCACCATTCTATTTTCATAGCATTAGTGATTTTCTTCACTCTGCCAAAATAGGTGATGATGTTCTCATCACTCCTCATCTTTAAGGCCTCATATTGAGCCTTAAGATCTTGTAGCTTTTCTTGTTTTGCCTCTGCAGCTCCATTGTAGTAGGCATCCAGAATGTCCCATGCCTTCTTGGCACTTTCAACATCTCTTATCCTATCAAAATTAGAATCATCTAACCCAATTTGGATGAGATGAAGTGCTTTATAGTCCTTCATCTCATCTTCTTCATATTGTTTCTTTTCTTCTCGCAGCGATAAAGAGCCGAGGTTCTTTCGGCCCCTCCTCCTTTACAATCTTCAACACCCCTTGACACCCAAATACTGATTTCACTGGTGACTCCATCTGTCCCAGTTGGTTCCTGTCAAGATAAGCACTTGAGTGCCAAAACTGGGGTTTGAACTGATATCTCTTTGTGCCATTTCTGCACACTTAAAAAACTATTAGTATTAAACAAAAACTGTTAAAGAAAGATTCAAGAAGAGAAATTAAAGAGTTTAGAGTTTAAAGAATTGTCTTGTTTCCCAGAATAGTACTGAACTCTGATACCATGTAGAATTTTTGTACTCTCTTTGAATTTTTCTCCAATTTTTACACAAAATACTGACAGGGGTGTATCTCTTAATTTGCAGGCTGCAAATATGAAGATTACAGTTTGAAGCCCAGCCCAACAACTAGGGAGAAGCTCCAAACAAAAACACCAAGAATCGGGTTTCTGCGCACCCGAACCCGATTCAAAACAAAGACACGCGGGTTAAAACTTAACCCAGAGTATAAAAACAAATCTTGACCACTTCTTGGTCAAACCTCGTTCTTCACTCTCTCTCTTCTCCTCCAAGTTGCTTCTTCTTCAACTTCTCTCTCTTGTCTCTCTGTTCTTGCTCTGCTAGGGTTTGATAGAACTCTTTGAATCCAGAAACAGAGATCACCAACAGGTAGATCCTTACTTCCTCTTCAAAACCCCCAAAGAAAATCTCTGATTTGATCAAGTTGACCAGAACCCTAACTTTCTATCTTTGATGATTTCTGCAGGCCAAGGTGTCCAGAGATGAGACTGAAGCAAAGCGAAGGTAAAATACTCTCGTACTTTCACTTTTCTGTTGATTTAAACCTTCAACAACAAAACCCTAATTTGTTGTTGATCTTTCTGTGCATGTGACTCCTCACAAGTGCCTAATGGTGATTCTGAATCTTCTTCCTTGAAGTTTCTCACCACGATCTTGCATATACAGCAGGTAACTCTCCTTTCTCTCTTGTTTTTCTCTCTCTCCTATCTCTTATCTTCACTTATGAACAAACCCTAACTGGTTTTGTTCTTTCTCTGCGAGGTACCTCCCTGTAACTCACACACCCAGTGAAGATCTTGAAGAAGACTTAAAAAACTGAAGAAAGAATAACAACAGTAAAACTAAAAATGTAAAACTTTTTTATTTCAACTGATTTCTGTGTATATGTGTATTTACAAGCTGTGAGTTGTATATATATATATATATATATATATATATATATATATATATATATATATATATATATATATATTAGGTATCCGCGCTAGATATTTGAAAATAGGTAGAGTGAGTTAGTTAAAACAGTTACAACTGTTATAACTAACTCATGCATAGCGAAACGGCTTTTTTAATTGCTTTATTTAAAACATGTTTGATTCTTTGTAAAAATAGCCGTTAGATGCATGTGTTTGAAATTAGACATTTCAACAGTTAATTGGGGCTCAAAATGTCTCTCAAAATATTATAATTTGATTTTGATTTATGCAATTTTTTAGGACTGATATATAATGGTTAAATTTAAGACAAATAATGCATTTTTTCTAAGAGAAAAATTGTCACTAAAAATAAAAATTGTATACAAAAAAAATGAAAGATTTGATGTGTGATATGTTTGGGTTTGCAAATTAAAGTGGGAGGAAAGAAAGTGAAAGGAAAATTGTATAAGGAAGGAGAGTAGAAAGTGAGAGTATTATTTTGGTTGTTTGTTATGAGAGAAAATGGAGTAGAAAATGAGAGGAAAGAAAGGAATATATATTATATATTAGTAATTGTCAATAATGCCCTTGTACAAAAATAGGGTATAATATATATAGGCTTAATATAATTATAGTGACAATGGTTGGTTCAAGTGTTAACCGATTCGGATCCAACCCCATCGTCTCAAGTTTAAGTATTGGATGTGGCAAAAACTCTCTTGAGAAGGAAGAACTACGCAGGCCAACAAAGTCGAATACACGTAGCCGATTCCTCGGCGTAGATTAGTTAACAGTAAAATTGGTAGAAACTGCGGACCAAATATACTATTTAAGTTAGCATTTGCGGCACCCCCTAACAATTTGGGCAAGATCCGCCACTTCCTAGTCCCTAAGAACTCAGAGTCATTTCTCCACGACCTCACTAGAACGGGTTAGTGGAGTAAAACCTAGTTGCTCCTATTTCCACGACACTCAGATCTGACGTTCATTGACCGTAACCGCTTCAACGTTGTGTCCACGTGCATTAAATACTTGCGCTCCAAGCAAGTATCTCTAGCCTCGACTACAATCTCTCTCAGCCAAGCTGCTTCCTCGGCCTTTGACCGTTGGTGCCTTAGCCGAGTTGCCTTGTAACAGAGGCTCCATCCAAATCGAGTCCCATTTTTCCTCGATACTTTTTTTTTCCTCCTTGGTGCCTAGACTTTTCTTTGTATACTTCCCATATTCTTAACCCGAGCCTGACATAATTGCTATCTGCATGGCAAGCACCTATTTAAATTTATCCACTGTCTTCATAAATTACCTCTGCCTCCTAAATTCAACTCGACCCCTTATTACCCATCGGCCAATAACTTAATTTATTTTGGCTGTTAACAAGTCTATTGCAACTCGATGCAATTGTTGCACCCATTATATTGCGGTCATTGTGATGCAAATTTCTCTGTGATTTAAAATCACATCGCAATAGCGGAATGATACGATTAAGGAAGCAGCCGCAATTTTGCGGCCCCATCACTTGACGCGGTCCGCAGTTTAAAACACTTATCATTAACATCAATCAACATTTTAATCTGTCACAACAAATAATAATAAATATGCCAGAAATAAAAAACACATTTATTCATCTCACGGTACAAATTTCTACAGTTATCTGCCTCCAGAGGTAACATGACACAAGAAACAACACAACAAAAACCTTATCATAACAAAGCCAGCTAAAGAAGAATAACAAGAAAACCACACATAATGAAACCTACACGTGAGAAATTAAATGAATAAAACAAACACAAAAATAGATGCTAGCTAGTCCTCTCTGACTTTAATATCTCTTTCATGGATAACAATGTCAACTAACCACTTCCACCAAGAACACCCTTAAGCTTCTTAACTTGAGCAGCATCAAGAAAAGTAGTAGCAGTAATCAACTCAGTAGGAAAATCACTTTTAAACAAAGCAAAATCCAAAATCTGCAAACCAGGGTTAGGACTACTAAAACTCACAAATGCCACAGCATTAGAACCACCACCATTAACTTGAAAATGCAACAAACCTTGAGGAAAAACCATAACATCACCTTTTTTCAAAGTTTCAAGATAAACAACATTATCAGAAGAAACAAATCCAGCACAAATTGTTCCTTGAATAACTACTAGTACTTCTGAAGCACCAGGGTGTGTATGAAGTGGTATAACTCCACCAACAGCTAAATCCAAACGTGCAATGGAAATTCCAAGGCCATTGATACCAGGAAATTGAGCATCAAATGCTGGTGTTACAGCAGCTTTAATGATGTTTGTTGTGTTTCCTGTAATGCTTAGACCATGGTATACAAAGTCATCTGCTGTTACTTTTGATGGTTTTTTGCATGAATAGCCTGATGGGTTGTTTGGAAATGTGTAATCAGCTACACAGAAGTCTACTACTGAGGCTTGTGAGAAGGACAGAAAAGAGATGGTGAAGATAGTTAGAAGAATTATCTTCATTTTGTTGTTGATAGGGTTGTGTGTTATGTATGGCTTAATTTACTAGTATTATTAGTTCTATTATATAGAGTTTTTTTTTACTATTGTTATATTGAGTTGATTCAAAATGGTAAGTTAACATGGGTAGATTTTTTGTTACCTGTGCATGTGGAAACGACACAAGTTTTTGGCTAAGACCGTTTCACGTGAATATATGTCTGCTTGGATAACAACAAGAAGGGTCTTTTTGTTTGAATTGATTGAGAAAAGAGTAATGCAAAAAGCACAGTCGTATATAGTGGCGGATCCAGAAAGTTTCATCCGTGGGGGCAAGTAAATAAACTATCTATAATATTTCATAGAATAATGAAGAGTCTGTGGCTTAGGACTTTAGCCGAGGTGTTAGAGTGCTCGTCCGAGGTGTTAGAGTGCTCGTGGTCGAGGTGTCGAGGTGCTGATGGCACCTGTCGAAGTCGAAGCACTTGCTGCCGAAGTGCTTGGTGTGCTGATTAGTTCTGTTAGCGTTATGTTATAGGTAGTTAGGATAGTTACACCTTGTAACTGTTTGTACAACTCTCTAATGTACCTATATATACTCTTGTATGCTAAACAAAATATAGAGGCTTTGTGAATAATAGATCCGATTTCCAAAAGATCGCTCTCTCTCTTTCTCACTTCGGTTTACTCTCTCTTTCTCGTCGGCTTACTCGGTTTAGAATTCTTAACTGTTTTCGTCCTGAATTCTTGAGTTTTGAGGATTGTTTCATAACAATTGGTATCAGTAGCATTAGGTTCGTGTTGCTTGGGCAAAGACGAAGGTTGGCGTGTGATCCTTGAAGAAAATTCAAGAATGGGATCTGTGAAATTCGAGGTGGAGAAATTCACAGGGAAAAATGACTTTAGCTTATGGCGTATGAAGATGAGAGCTTTCTTGGTGCAACAAGGCATTGAGAAAGCACTTGCAGGTGAGGCAAAGTTACCCGATACACTATCGAAGGAGAAGAAGCAAGATATGCTTGAAAGAGCATATAGTGCTTTGATTCTGTCATTGGGAGATAAGGTCTTTGAGGAAGTCTCAAAAGAGAAAAGCTGCAGCAGCAGTATATGGCTCAAATTGGAGAACCTATATATGACCAAATCTTTGGCCAATAGGTTGTATTTGAAGCAGAAATTGTTTACCTTCAATATGGCACCGGGAAGGAAATTGGAGGATCATATTGATGATTTCAACAAAGTGATTCTTGATCTTGAAAACATTGAGATCAAGGTAGAAGATGAGGATCAAACACTCCTATTACTCAAGTCACTGTCAAATGAGTATAGGAATCTTGCAGACACACTCATCTATGGCAGAGATACTCTATCACTTGAAGAGGTTCAGAATGCCTTGTTCTCGAAGGAACTCACAAGGAGGTCAGAAAATGTTGATGATCAACAGTCAAGCTAATCGAATGTGAGAGGAAGAACCGAGAAAAGGGACTTCAAGGGAAAGCAAAACTCGAGGTCTAAGTCAAGGGAATTCAAGAAAAGGGCCTGCTTCATTTGTAAGAGTGAAGATCATCTCAAGAAAGACTGCACAGACTTCAAGAAGAAGAAGAAGGGTGGAGATCACAAAGGGCATCATGGTGATGCCGATGTGGTTTCCGAAGGTTATGAGAGTGCCGAGGTGATGTGTGTGACCGAGGTAAAATGCACTTGTCCAAAGAACAGAAAACATGAGGTTTTTTCTTGGCTTGATGACATAGGCTTACACAGCTATGTTAGAGCAGAGGTATTGTGTATTTCTGATGTGAAATTGTATCTCCAGTGGATCCTCGACACTGGCTGTACATTCACTCAAATTCATGGTGGACAAGTGCTATTGGGGAACAATCAGACATGTAGAGTGCAGGGAATTGGGTCTATCAAGTTCAAGATGGCTGATGGGTCTATCAAGGTGCTGCAAGGCGTTAGATATGTGCCTGATTTAAAGAGGAATTTGATTGCTCTTGCAATGCTTGATTCACAAGGTTTTGAATACAAAGGAGGAGGTGGAGTCATCAAGGTAATAAGGGGATCAATGGTAATGATGAAGGGTGAATTGGTGAATGGTCTCTACAAGTTGTTGGGGAGTGCTCAAGAGGGAGCATCTAACAACGTTGCTAGTGCTGAAATCACCAAGTGTAGCCTGTGGCATAGGAGATTGGGGCATGTTAGTGAGAAGGGACTCAAGGAATTAAGCAAACAGAAATTGTTAGGTGATGATTCTATCAGTTCACTAGATTTCCGTGAGTTGTGTATCCTCGGCAAGGCAAAGAAATTGAAGTTCAACACTGCTACTCACTGCACCAAAGGGATATTGGACTACATTCACAATGATCTTTGGGGGCCAGCTCGAGTTCAATCTCACCACGGATCCAGGTACTTCATGACTCTCATAGA
Source organism: Oxytropis ochrocephala (assembly GCA_020916435.1). NCBI lineage: Eukaryota > Viridiplantae > Streptophyta > Magnoliopsida > Fabales > Fabaceae > Oxytropis > Oxytropis ochrocephala. The sequence continues at coordinate 37,165,517 of CM037093.1, read as the reverse complement.
TGATCACTCGAGGAAGGTATGGGTTTACATGCTTAAACTTAAGAGTGATGCATTTGAAAAATTTAAAGAATGGTGTACTCTAGTCGAAAATCAAACTGGTAGGAAGATTAAGAAGTTAAGGACTGATAATGGACTAGAGTTTTGTTCTGATGAGTTTAATCAATTTTGTAAAATGAAAGGAATTGATAGGCATAAGACAGTTAGTGGTACACCCCAACAAAATGGATTGGCAGAAAGAATGAATAGAACTATCATGGAAAGGGTTAGGTGTATGATGTTCATGAATGCTAACTTGAGTCATCATTTTTGGGCTAAGACTGTATCTACTGTTGTATACTTGATAAATAGATGCCCCTCCTCGGCTATCGAAATGAAAACACCCAAGGAGGTGTGGTCAGGGCATCCACCAGATCTGTCGAATTTGAAAATATATGGTTGTGTTGCTTATGCACATGTCAAACAAGGTAAACTTGATCCAAGGGCTGTGAAATGTATGTTTCTGGGGTACCCGGCAGGGTTCAAGGGCTATAGATTGTGGTGTGTAGATAAGCAACTACCGAAGATCATCATTATCAGGAATGTTGTGTTTAGAGAACAGGTGGAGCCATTGCTACAATAGGTAGATGCTATCACGGCACCTGATGTAGCACCAGTTCAGTCAGGAAGTGAAGAAGCCATAGATGATCAAGATGATCTGCAGGACTATCTTCTAGCTAGAGACAGAACTAGAAGGACTATTAGACCACCTGAGAGACTTGGTCATGCCGAGATGGTTGCTTTTGCGTTAAATGTGGCTGAAGAGGTTGATAGTGAAGAGCCGGCTAGTTACAAAGATGCTATGAATAGCAAATCGGTAAATGGCGGTATGCGGACTATGTTAGATGAGATGCTGATCACTTGGAAAAACAAGACACGTATTTTGGTAGATAGACCAAAAGGGAAGAAGCTTGTTGGGTGTAGATGGCTATTCAAGGTGAAAGAGGAAATTTCAGGGTAACTAAGGCTAAGTTCAAGGCAAGGCTTGTGGCTCGAGGCTTCACTCAAAGGGAAGGTATAGACTATCATGAGGTGTTCTCACCGGTGGTAAAGCATACTTCTATTAGAATGATCTTGTCACTTGTTGCACAAGAAAACTTGGGAACTGAGCAGTTGGATGTAAAGACCGCTTTCCTTCATGGAGAGCTAGATGAGCAAATTTACATGGCACAACCGAGAGGGTTTTGTGAAGAAGGGTGATGAAGGAAGGTATGTTTCTTTGAAGAAGTCTCTATACGGTTTAAAAGCAGTCCCAAGACAGTGGTATATGAGGTTTGATGACTTTATGGTGAAGAATGGCTTGATAGGTGCAAATCGGATAATTGTGTCTATTGGTGGAAGATTAATGATGAAATTGTCTACTTGTTGCTCTATGTTGATGACATGCTTGTAGCATGTAAGAGCAAAGTAGAAATCAAGAGGGTGAAGCAAATGCTAGAGAATGAGTTTGAAATGAAGGACATGGGTGCTGCTAGCAAGATACTAGGAATGCAGATTGCTAGAGACCGAGATGTCGGGTTTCTTACTCTTAGTCAAAAGGACTACATAATGAAGGTATTGAAGAGGTTCAATATGGATCAATCGAAGCCTGTTGTTATACCCTTGGCTCAACATTTTAGGTTGTCACTACATGACATACCTAAGACTGATGAAGAGAAGAAATATATGGAAAGTGTTCCATATGCTAGTGTTGTGGGATCACTCGTGTATGCTATGATATGTACTAGGCCTGATTTGGCTTATGCTATGAGTATTGTAAGTAGATATATGGGAAAGCCTGGCAAGCAGCATTGGGAGGCAATGAAATGGATTCTCAGATATGTGAAGAAGACGAGTGATGTGGGATTGCATTTTCATAGACATGTTGGCAGCATCTCGGGTGTCACAGGTTTTGTGGACTCGGATTATGCAGGATGCCTAGATACTAGAAGGTCACTAACTGGGTTTGTTTTCAAGTTTTGTGGAAACACAGTTAGATGGAAATGTAATTTGCAACATGTGGTCTCATTATCTAGAACTGAGGCTGAATTTATGGCGGTAACAGAAGCTATTAAGGAAGCGATATGGATGAAGGCTATGGCCTTGCATTTGAGTGGAAAACAATCGGCATCAATGGTGTTTTGCGACAGTCAAAGTGGCATTCACTTGGCTAAGAACCAAGTGTACCATGAAAGGACTAAACACATTGATGTGAGGCTGCATTTTGTAAGAGAAGTCATTGCAAAGGGAGAGGTGTACCTCGAGAAGATTGGTACTGAAGACAACCCTGCTGATATGATGACCAAGTCACTACCTGGGAAGAAGTTTCAACATTGCCTGGAAATTTTGGGAATTGGCCCTGTCTAAAGCTAAGCCAAGGTGGAGAATTGTAGAGTCTGTGGCTTAGGACTTTAGCCGAGGTGTTAGAGTGCTCGTCCGAGGTGTTAGAGTGCTCGTGGTCGAGGTGTCGAGGTGCTGATGGCACCTGTCGAAGTCGAAGCACTTGCTGCCGAAGTGCTTGGTGTGCCGATTAGTTCTGTTAGCGTTGTGTTATAGGTAGTTAGGATAGTTACACCTTGTAACTGTTTGTACAGCTCTCTAATGTACCTATGTGACACCCGGGGCCGACGAGGGCGGGGAGTGATCGCCGGTGCCCAAAAAGGTGGCATGGCAAAGAGCGGCTCCTGGCAGCTTCAAAGCGAAGGGGCACGTGAATGAACCGAATACGCACCGGAATGAGAGGATCCCTGAGGCTTGTGCGGTATGGGACTGTATAGTTGAAGGAAGGCTTAAAAGAATTGATTTGGACTACCTATACCAACAAGATGCATCTTCTTTTCGGGAGCCCATCCCATAAGAACTCCATAGTTAAGCGTGCTTGGCTTGGAGTAGTAGTAGGATGGGTGACCTTCCGGAGTTTTTTAGGAAAGCATGCAAGTGAGGACAAAGCATGCTGAAAAGACTCGTGTTGGTTCGTGGGGGTAGTCAACAGTTGTAGAAGCAGTCTGGGATGTTACAACCTATATATACTCTTGTATGCTAAACAGAATATAGAGGCTTTGTGAATAATACATCCGATTTCCAAAAGATCGCTCTCTCTCTTTCTCAGCCGGTTTTACTCTCTTCTCGCGTAAACACTCGGTTTAGAATTCTTAACTGTTTTCGTCCTGAATTCTTGAGTTTTGAGGATTGTTTCATCAGAAATAAAAATAAAATAAGGTTTTGCAAAATACATAATCATGTATGTGACAAAAGAACACCAAAAAAGATATTCAAATACTTCCACAAATTACAACTGTTTTTCCACAAATTATAACTGTCCTCTACGTGTTTTCATATTGAGAAAATGTTGTATGATAGTTTCATTGTCAATACTATCAAAAATATCACTCTCAATATATGTAACCAAACAATCATTCAACCATTCATCTCCCATACGATTGCGCAGTCCATTCTTCACATAACTCATTGCAGAGAAAGATCTTTCAACAGTTGCAGTTGCCATTGGAAAAATCAAAGCTAGCTTCGAAAGTAAGTAAACCACTGGATACACAATATGTCTTCTAGTTCTCACCATCATTTCAAAAAGATCAGTAATCCCATTTAACTTTGAAAATTGATCATCTGACCGAACATCTATGATAAAATTTTCAAGTTGGCTATCAAGCTTATGGGGCTCAATAGAAGCAAATTCTGAGGGATAAAACCTAGCCAAACGAGCCAACTTCTCCTTATCAAATGCAAAAAACGAATCTCTTGGATTTAAACTTGCTACACAAAGAAGCAACTCAGTATTCACCTCATTAAATCTATTACTAAGCTCTTGAAGTTGTCTATCAATCACTTGATAAAATAACTCAACTTGATAGTGATGGAAATTTGAAAGGGATGATTCATTAATGCTTGACAATTTTTCCAAGCTTGATTGTGAGCACTATTAGAACCCCAACATGGATTGTCAACCTTTCCTTTTTCTTCCAATTTGAAAAACCATCCGTTGAAAATGCATCACCATTTTTGTGTTCTCCAACATCTAATTTCATGAGATAACAACATAAGCAAAATATAGCATCTTTCGATACAATGTATTCCAACCAATTGCCAAATTCTAGAAACCAAGTAGGGTTAAACTTTCGCAAAAAATTCCCAAATTGTCGTTGTGGAAAGTCATGCTCTTTTGGTTGACAAAGTCCTTTTTGTAAATATGCTCTTCGGACATCATCCCGATCATTCGGATGATAACATGATATTTGATTCCTCTCTCCCGGATCAGTGGCAAGATTTTGTAAATCAGCTTCTAAAAATTTCTTTTTGGTTGAAGGCCCTAATGGTGTTGATGATGAGGTCTCTTTTGAAAATATTTCTCCATTTCTAACACACAATAAATTACCATTGTTAGAAAAAATCAACTTGCTACGCATCAGATATAGAAAACAAATAACACTAACAATAATAGAATCAGATTAACATCTTATTGTAGAATCTCTATTTCACTAGCACGTTAACAATAATAACAAACAAGCATACCTTTTGAATGGAAAGTGTGAGACAAAATAGAGAGAGAGCAAGACAGCAGGGAAATTAAAAAATAGTGAGATGCTTAATGCTTTGCTGCTCCACTTGCTTTTGCAGCAGAGAAAAAGACCTAGTGGAGAAAACGACAGAAGCTTGCGGAGGAATGAGAGAGTTCTGAGAGAGAGGAATACTAAAATAATGGGTCGTAAATGATGTGTCATGTGTGGAGTGTGTGTGGACTATAATAAAAAGGATTTGGGCCTCCCTAGTGTTTCTTTTAAGCATAATGGGGTGGGGTCAAACTTATTTTTTTATTGGGGGCAACTCACATAAAATGTAGTATATCAAAGTTAATTTTTTTTTTCTGGTGGGGTCAATTGCCCCCAGCCCTTACACACTGTATCCGCCCCTGGTCGTATATCTTATACTCCAAAAGATATTTTTCCTTTACGGTGTGTGTGAGTTCGAGTATTTTTTTTTGATGTAATGTAATTTTTTTAGGAAATTTAGAAAATTATGTTCAACTTCAAAAGTTACATTACCTCAAAAAATACTTCACCGAAAAACACCCTTTAGATGAAGTTAAATTTTTTGGATATTTGAAATTGTCATTAATATTTTGTATCTAGAAAGACAAAGGAAGACAAAATCAAAATAAATAAAAAAAAGCACCCAAATATTTGGAAAGATTGTGGTTCAAGTGGCTAGGCTCACCAGAACAAGTTGGCTGAAAGTGTATTGATCGGTAATCCCTGCATTGTCATGAGCATGAGATTTCCGCTGCTCTTTATATAAAGCCACTCTCACGATGTGCTCTCTTATCTAGAAAGAAAGAGACTCATGCATTCGCACAAGCCTCGTTGCTCACCTCTCGATTTGGAACGGTACAACATAATGCAGCGACCGACCCAACCCAGTGAAACCTAAGCCACTTAAATTTTTAGGATCTACTTTCTAGCTTATGTTATAGAGTTACTATTTAACTAACCAACACCGTTAGCCCAATAACATAAGCTCCCTTGGGACATGAGAGAGGTTGATCTAGTGCTCTTGGGTTCGATTCCCGTAAACAAACTCTGTGTTGATCAGTGTGAAATTTGCTCCTGACCAACCATGGTTTAAATAAAAAAAAATAGTAATTTAAGCATAAAGGTGATATTAGTAATATTAAGTAATCAATATTAATAAAACGTGAACAACCATTGAATCACATGAAATTCGGTCTTGTTTGTGATATCATCCATGCTTTGGGCATTTACATATTAAAGCAGAGGCCTTTGTATATTTCAACAAATTTCTTGAAGGAACTTAAGAGGAAAAAGAGATGAGGAAATGAAGATGGTGGTCCACAACCACAAGCACATGGCATGAACAAGAATTGGCGGCATAAGAAGACGTTTTGACAACCATAGAATGTACTCCATACCCCTCTGCAAGTCTTACGGGTACTCTGTGCATGCATGGCCATATATTTTTGTTGTTATCTCAAATTCCCCATCTTATAGGGCACCTTGTTTTCACTGAACCAGATCAAAATACAATATCTATGTGTTCCAGACTAGGCCATCAGCCCACTCCAGATCTTAGGCCCGAACCCAGCCCACTATTGAATTCCATAGAATCGCCAAATTGCCTACCGCTCAATCCAACGGTCGATCCGCAATGAGGCTAGATCCGTGGTTGGCGTCGTCTCACAAGAATCCAATACTTTAGTTAAACTGAAAAAGACTCGAACCATCTCATCCAACTCCTCTTTGCATGAATTGACAAAGCTTTTAGTAATAATGGTCTCTCCCTAGCGTACCCTATTCTAATCTAACGTATAAATTGGATTGGATGCTGAAAACTGCAGAAAAGGATAAGTTTGACACTGGCAAAATGAGCAGTGGCCACCCATTCTATATATATTACAGCCAATAACGGTGTATTGTTCTATCGTTGTCATGGATTCTCAGACACTTGTGAACCAGTTGAAATAGACATTTCAACAAAAAGTTGTTGATTGTAATTGAGATACATATATATACATTCCGCGTATGTACAAACTACGCATGAGCGGCCATGCTCTTTGTTTTCTAATCTGTTAACTAGTTGTAAAATTTGAATTCATATGTACATGCTCAACTTAACCTACTCGAAATGTAACGTTTGGATTTGGTTGTTCAAATACTCTACTTTAAATATAGTCGCCGAGAGCAACTTACTTTAAATGCTGCCTCTAAATATCTATCTCGCTTTTAATAACCAAACAAATGGAGTCAATTGCACAACTGACTTTAAATGTCCAAAACAAACAACTTAAAATGTCTTTTTTGTACTGTTCTTACATAACGCTTCTTGTTGAATTAACTTAGATTATACTATGACAATGTGTCAACAAGGAATTATTTTCTAAGCCACTAAACCGTAAGATGGAAGTCAGATCTTATTAGAGAAATTGAGACATACAGACCTTGCACCCTAAGTTTCACCTCTTTTGGGTGGGTTAATGTTGCCACTAATATTAGTCTGAAACTTGGCTATGTCTATCCAAATCATCAAACAACAAATAAATTGAGAAAATCAATCAAGTTACAAAATTGAAGCTAGTTAAATGGTAATCTCGCCTAACATTAATTGTTTCATCCAGAAAGAATGAAACTCTAAGCCCTATAAGGCCAAAGCTTACTCTCAACACTAGTAAATCACCAAAGACTAAACTCGGCCTGTGGACCAAAGGTCTTGCGGAAATCAGTACAAAGGATGAATTTGGTGGCTCGATGCGATTGGGGAGAGATGGAATGAAATGGGAGGCGAAGGAAGAATGGAAGAGGTGGTTTTGCTTTTAAAGTAAAAGAAATGCAGAAAACTTAAAAGTGCGAGAATGTAAGGTGCAAGAATGTACATTGATCGAGATTGTAAAGGAAGGCTTTAAATTGCGGATAAGATAAAACTGCAGGAAATATAAATTTAACAGAAAAATAAAATTGCACTATAATGTAAGGGTTTAGAAGGTATATACTTGAGTCACACTAGAGAATGAAAGGGATACAATACCGATTAAATCGAACTTTCCACACTGGTTATTGTGCGGTGTGGTTTCCACGGGTGTAGTAAGTTGGACTTTTAATGTTGATTCTTTAAACAACCGGCGTATAATTGCATTTTAAACGCTTAAAAAACACAATATTGTGGTTTGTAAGTCGGTTATTAGTGAAAGGTTGGTGTTAAACTATTTTTTTAGTTTCCCAGCTCAACAACAATTTTGGAACCAACAAGCAAATAATAAAAACAAGAACATTGTAAGTAATAAAAAGTAGAACCCGATATTAATAAACAACTTTATTCCCAATAATTCTCAAAAAATATATATTATGTCGGTTTACAATATAAAAGTACCAAATACAAAATTATAACCCCTAATTCTACTTCCAATATTCCTCCCTGCATGATAAATGCCTAGTTCTAATTTTAAATGATAACACAGTCAATTTAGGCAAGGTTAATGCTCCTTCACGCAAGATAGATGACTTCCATACCTAATGATGAACTTTGTGCATCGTTTCTCTCTTTCCTCTTAAAATTTGTGTCCTTACTCAATAAAACCTTTTCAAGTTTATCGGAATCTTCCAACTAGAGAGTGGAGGACATACAACTTGAAAGTGAAAGACTTGGAACAGCAAATCCAGATCTCTGATCATACTCTTCCGACTCGCAACGCCGAATCTTTAATTTGAGCATACTCTCCCACCCAGACGTGGGATAAAGCAAAGTGGCAAAACATCAACGTAGTAGGAAAAGTTTATTGTCTCAAAGTGCCCCTCTAATTTTACAAGGGTACTGCATTCACGATAATATTCAATGTAATAGTAACTATTTAACAAAGAATTAACCGCATATATTCACGATAGTATTTAACAAAGAACAAATGTGTTCATTTAAAAAACTAAAATCTATTTTGAAAAAGGGATTTCAAATAGACTCATACAAATTCGTAAATCATAAAACATATACAAATACATAAATCATAAAACATGTACAAATACATAAATCATAACATATACAGATTCATAGAGAGAATGCGGACGAAAAGAATCAACCTTGCATAGAAGAATACATCATAAATCCACTGAAAAACTGAGTATATTGACAAAGGACACGGCATCAACTGTAAGATAATAAAAAAAGAACAAATGGAGTAAAAGTCATAATACAAATAAAAAAGTGCAAAAAACTGGAAAAAAAATGGTACATTAGGGACAGAGCATAGGGAGAAGAAGAACCTTCATGGGAGTTTTTGGAAACATTTGTTGTCTCCTTCATAAACCTTAGGTGGATACGAGGAAGACAATTACATCCAACGAGGGAAATAGAGAGAACAAGGGAGACGGAGAGAATGAGGGCTAGAGTTTGAGTGTTGTGGGAAAAGAAGTGAGAGAATAGACAAAATAAAGGGTGAACTGATGTTAATATTTGTATAAAAACTATACCACGTCGATTGTTATCATAAATTCGGTGTGGAAGTGTCACTGTTTTAAGTTTTCTGAAGGCATTAACGTTGGTTATTATTAATATCAGACGTGGAATTTTCAGTGCTTATATGTTTAAAATTCATTGAACGAATCCACACCAAGGGTTAGGGAAGAACCGACATGGAAATGTAAGCATTTTACACGTTTTAAATCTATAACGTATTTATGTCGAGCATTTACTGACATCTAGCATTGTATTTGATGCTTGTAACGCGCTAAAATGAGATCTTACATTCGGTGAAACTGGCTTAAGCCCGACTACAGAGCCTATCTATATCTATATAGGGATATACCACCTGTGAACCAAAGCACATTCTAACTCCCTTTGGCACAAAAGAAAGTCTGCTATCAAATCAAAATCGCCTTCTGTGTGGGATGCCAGGTTGTGAATTGTAAACTCTATGTTCCTTCTTGACTCGCCTTTTATTTACAAAAATTTCCAATGCATAGTGTTTAACACTGGTTGTTTCATAAAATTAGTGTTAAATCACAAATAATTAGTTGCTTCATGTACTAGTGTATGCGTGTATGTGTGTACGCATGAGTGTGTGTTTTTTTATCAATACGTGCGAGTGTGTGTGTGTGTGTAGTATCCATCATTAATTACATCGAAGTAACTAGTATTTAGATGAAACTACAAATAATTGTCTATCCGCATGTAGGACAAGTACACATCGATAGATGAAACTACAAATAATTATCTAATTTTGGGTGAAAATGAGAGGAGTATTTTGGTATTAAATTCAATTAGGGGCAGACAATTGGTGTCGATATTTTCTGAATTTTACATTGGTGTCTATATCGACTTCCCTTCAAAATCAACCGCCTAATTGGTGTCGATATTTTCTTCCCTTGTCGACCTCTTTAGGGACGTTATCGATGCTTTCACTCTGAAGTAAATGGCTTTTGTCAAAGGGTGTTGTTTTTCCCACGCCCCCTCCTACTCAAAACACACCCCATAAGGGTGTGAAATGACCAAATGACCAGCCAAAGCGTCTTTTTTTTCAACAAAATTTCATGTGTTCGAACACGGGCCTTCGAACCCGTTCGAACGACATTGTTCGCGTGAGTTAAATATTGACTTCACACCCTCTTGTGCGTAATTTCACTTGTTCGAACGAGGTCATTCGAACGTGTTCGCATAACCTTGTTCGATCCCGTTCGAACGACATCGTTCGCGTGAGTTAAATATTGACTTCACACCCTCTTGTGCGTAATTTCACCTGTTCGAACGAGGCCATTCGAACGTGTTCGAACAAGGTCGTTCAAACCTTCGTTAAACACATCCTCACAGCGTTTCACGCGAGGTTATTCTTGGAATAAAATTTGTTAAAGGGGTGTAAAAGAGTAGGAGGGGGAGTGGGAAAAGCAAAACCCTTTGTCAAATTGAATCGTTGACTTAGTCTCTTGTTGAATTTTACAACTTTGTGTGCATTACTTGATCTTTTAGATACATTTCACCTTTCCATTCCATTTATGAAAGTTGTTCCTCGCAAAAATTGTTTACGACTGCCTAATAAAAATAACCCAGCACAATACAACATGAATATGTAATTGTTCCCAAAAATTATGATCAATAGAAGCAAAAGGAAAACATAAAAAGTAATACAAATAAGAAAGCAAAAACTCTAATAAAATAGAGAGGAAAGAAAAGCAAATCAATTATTAGCAGAAAAGCAAAAATTAAAAATAGAAGAGTGGGCCAAACAGCAGCGACCCAAGGTACAGCAAAATAGATAGGGCTTTGGAGCAAAACCATAATGCTTTTTTTTGGCCATTGCTTTTCTCACGCCCCCTCCTACTCAAAACACACCCCACAAGGGTGTGAAATGACCAGAAGGTCAGCCAAAACCTTTTTTTTTCACAAAATTTCACCTGTTCGAACACGGGCCTTCGAACAGGTTCGAACGACATCGTTCGAGTGTGTTAAATCTTGACTTCACACCCTCTTGTGCGCAATTTCACTCGCCGAATAGGTCACTCAACCGGTCGCATAATCTTGTTCGAACACCCTATTTTATTATAAAAAATGGACCCTCACACCACATTTATCAGTTTTATAGCGTTCGCATGATGTTGTTCGAACGTGTTCGAACAAGGTCATTCGAACCGTCATCACGCGAGGGTATCTTTGGAATAAAATTTGTTAAGGGGTGTGAAAAAGTAGGAGGGGGTGTGAGAAAAGCAAACGCCTTTTTTTTTAAAACCATAACGCTTTGAACAGACCTTAAGTGTTAGTAATGTTATGGAATTAATAAATACACCCCCAATTGTTGGAGGGTTTTTTTGTACCCCAACCCTTTCCCCCCATACCCCCCACAGACCCTGTTAAAATACCCAAATACCCCTGCCTTTTTACAAAATCACAATTTCTTCACACTTTTGGTCATACCTACGATTGACCACCTTTCACTCGAATATACCCCCCAAAAACGTATATACGAGCGCCTTGTTTCAGCCCAATGGTATATACGCCCTTCAGAACATATATATGACGCTTTGCATTTTCCACATCGTATATATGTTTCAACCAACGTATATACGATTAGCCTAAGAATTGTGACTTGTATTTACGTCCAACAACACATATATACGACGCTTAAAAAAGTAAGCATCGTATATACCCCCAGTCATATGTATATACGATGCACAATTATTATTTTTTACTAATTGTTTTTTTTCCTTGTATGCAATGTCCGGTACGCAGCGCGGTCACAGGGACAGTCGTCCGAGTCAGAGAGGTAGATGGGATGTAACTCCTATCAGAGACAGACCAGAGTCATCTACTGCTCCGAGTACGAGGACTCGAAAGCATAATCAGCTCCATGCTTCAGCTAGGAGACAGGGTAGGAGACAGGGTGACCCAGATGAGTATCAGCCCCAGCCAGCTGAGCACCATGACGCAGCTCAGTATGAGGACGCTGGAGATTTCTATCACTTGGATTTCTTACAGCAGAGTTAACATGAGGATTGGTATCGGGGGAGGCCGACTCCTGAGTACCATCCCCATCCTCCTCAGTACCATCCCCAGGCTCCTGAGTACCATCCCCATCCTCCTCAGTACCATCCCCAGGCTCTTGAGTACCATCCCCATCCTCCTCAGTACCATCAGGCTCCTCAGTACCAGCCACAGCCTCTTCATTACCACCCCCCGCCTGTCGAGTATCAGCAGGAGCAGCCTCAGGGGCATGAGGGGTATCAGACTGATTCGTCGTTCTCAGATGAGTCTATGTCTGAGCATCATGAGGAAGAGCCTCAGTAGGATCAAGGGCATCAGGAGGAGCAGCTTCAGGGGCATCAGGAGGAGCCTCAGCCCTCTCTCTTCACGGACCAAGCAGATCATGTCTCCAGTTCTGTACTCGCTGACTCGATAAGTTGTATTTTTTTGGTTAAATAAATTTTTTAACGCACATAGTCTGCACTTTTTGATTACATCATTTATTTTTAATTCAGGATTATCAGCGTGTTGTCAAAGTACAGGCTCATGGCAACAAAGTCCATATCGATCGCAGCCTCTGATGATTAGCCCTACTTGACGGCGTACCACAGTGGTCAAGGACTCCAGACTGGCACCACTTCTCTTCATTGGCCACGCCACAGTAGACCATGAGTTGCTGTCGGCTTTTATTGAGAGATGACACGCAGATACTTCGTCATTTCACTTACTATTTGATGAAATGATGATCACTCTGGATGACGTCTCCTGATTGCTGCATCTTCCCATCCAAGGGAACTATTCCACACCTCCCACCATCATTGTCAGCTCGAAGTATGCCACGCAGCTTGCAGAGACCTATCTTGGTGTTCCACGGACTGAGGCTGCTCACAACACTAAAGGAGGTCCATATTACAGCTTCAGATGGCTGGAGCAGATTTATGAGCGTAATTTTTAGGAGGGGGGTGACATTACATTTGTTGTGAGGGCTTATCTCCTTCTGCTTCTGACCTACAGTATCTTCACTACGAAGACTGGAGACAGTGCAGAGGGTAAGTGGCTGATCTACCTGGCTGATATGAGTCCAGAGGTTCTTGGAGGTTATGCATGGGGTGCAGGTGCACTAGCTGCCATGTATGACTCCTTAAACACTACGTCTTTGAGGGAGACCCAACAGTGTTGAGGGTATGCCAGCCTATTCCAGGTATGAATGTAAACTTAATTTTTTTTAATTCAGACTATGTTGGGGTAAATAGTTTTTAATTAAACCTGTTGTTTATTTTTTGCATTTCAGTCTTGGATCATGTGGTACTTCCCTCAGTTGGCAGTGAGGTTGCCTGGTCATATACCCGGTGCGGAGCCACTTGTTGGGCGCTTCTGGAAGAAGAAGTCAGACCACCTGAAGTTGATCCACTACAGGAGGATGCTTGATGAGATGAGGCCAGAGGATGTCTGCTAGCGGCCATTTGAGGAGCACAGGGATGGTAGACCCTTTGAGCAGATCTCCCTCTACAGAGGCTTCATCACCGGTGGTGACTTTGAGTTCTTACATGCCCGACAGTGCTCGCGACGTGGTTTCAAGAGCTACGATACGTAGGCTTCATCAGCTGTACGTAGGTACTTAGATTGGTACGTCCGTGCATCTATCCCCAGACTATTATCGGCTCCACCATCACCAGTAGTCTAGACACCCTCCCTAGAGCTACGATACGACGATCATGAGTGGATGAGGGAAGTTGTGACCGCTTGTAGAGAGGGGATTCGTGATGGCGAGATCCCTAGTGGCAATCGGGCATATCAGACACTCTATAGGCTGGTGGGGATGGCACATCCGGATGACATTGCACAGGCACTTAGACGACGGGGACTGTCATACCCCAATTTTGTCCGGCTTAGGTCAAAACCCTAATTTTCCACAAAAAATAAATAAATTGAAGAGTGGAGAGCATTATGCATTGCATTTTGGGTCCTAGAGGTCATTCCAAGGTTCTTGAAATCATTTTTAAGGTTGAAATGCACTTTTTGGGCAAATTAGGGTTTTAGGGTCAAAAAGGGTATTTTGGTCATTTCACATCAAAAAATGATTTTCCATCACAAATCACTGGACAATTGTTAGGGGAATTATTTGAGGAAGAATGTGCTTAATTTATTTTTATGCGCATGAATGTCAATTATTTGCATAAAAATTCAAATTTAAAGGAGAGGGCAAAATGAGAATTTCCTTCAAGGTGAGGTATCAAATCAATTTTGGGGATGGTGATATCATGGAATTTTGGGCCCAATCATTGATTCCTAAGATATGGCCCAAATATATGTGACACATTTTCAATAGGTGCACTCTCATTTGCATGCTAAAAAATTCAAAATTCAAATAAAAAGTACAAAGTGTCCTCAATAAGACAAAATACCAAAAAGAGAAGCAATTTTTCCCCCATTTTTCCCCATTTTCGAATTCTCTCTCTTCCCTCATAGAGTTATGCCCTCTTTTGTAAATTACCCCACCCATTTACACTCACCTCTTCACAAGAAAACACAAAATTTCCTCTTTGGTAACATTTCATCTCAATTATACCCTTGACCCCAAAATAAGACAAGTTTTTCACACAAACTCTCCCCCTCACTCACATTTTTGTGTTTTCTCACTACCCACAATCCAAGTGATCTCTAATCTTAGCCCTTCATTCAAATTCAAAACTCAATCCTAGAGCACCTAGTAAGGAACAATGACATAATTACCCCTAGACCTAAAACAACTCTATAAATACCCTCTCATTTTCACACCTAAGGATCTTTGGCTTCTCATTCTCTTACACAAATACCCTAGCACACAAAAACCTCTCCCTCTCCTTCACTCAAAACCGTAGCCATCACCTCCCTCTCCTTCATCCATTTTGGAATTTCTCTTCACCCAAACAACACCATTTCACCTCATTTTCATACCTCTTTCACATATCTTCTTCATTCAAGTTCAAACATCATCATCAAGGAAGATTCATCAAGTTCTCATGGGTTGGAGTTGAGGTTCCTTGGAGGTTCTTGTTGATTTGGGTTCTAGTTTCTTCATCTCATTGCATTTCCTAGCTTGGATTTGAGGTAAGCCTTGAACTTTTGCATCATCTTTAAATTTCTTGCATAAACTCTCTTCTCCTCACTTCAACTTCTTCATATCTTGTTGTTGTTGCTTTGAGGAGCCATCTCAAACATTATGACAAACACTTAGGGAGGTTTGGGTGTTTGAGGTGGCTCCTTGGCTTTGAAGGGGTTGTTCTTGTGTTTTCTCATATTTCCTTGCATATTCACTCTTGTTTGCATAATTTTCACAAAATAAGAAATCCATTTCAAGCTTGATAACATTCAGCCATGGGCCTATGTTTAGGGTTCTTGAATGCTTTTGTTTATTTCATGATTTGGGGATGAATAATAGTCGATTTAGGGTATGTATGTTCCTAGGTTTTAACTTCAAAATTTGGGTTCATATTCCTCTCTTGCAATCTTTGATTCTTGTGTGAGTATGCATGATTTATTTGATGTTTTACCTTAGGGATATGCATGATAATTTAGGTCTTTTTATCTTGTGTTGTTCTATGTGTTAATTGTCAAGATTTGCATGAAATAAAATGATAATGATGGCTTGCATAGCATTTGGCCATGAGCCCATGTTTTTGCCCTCTTGTTTGCGTGGAAAGTGTCATTTGATTGTGTTTGTGTAAATATAAATTGTGTCATTGTGTTTGTCCACTTTTTACCACTTTACTTTTACCATTTCATTAACTTTTTACCAAAGCATTTCATCAAATATTTTTACCTCATTTCATTAAAACATTTTACTATTGTACTTTACCACTTCATTAACTTTGTACCAAAAAAAACATAAAAAACATTTTTGCTTTTTATTTACCATTTACTCAAACATTTTCACCACATTCTTACTCTAACTTTTTACCACTTCTTACCAAAACATTTTCAAACTTTGCATTTCATTTATTTGCATCATCCATGCGACACACTCTCATGCTTGCACACTAATACTTGCATACTCCCATATGCTCACATGTTCATGCATTCTTGCATGCTTATGCATCTTGCATTCTTTTATTCTCTCACATGTTCATGCATTCTTGCATGCTTATGCATCTTGCATTCTTTTATTCTCTCACATGTTTATGCATCTTTGTATGCCATTCATGCATTCATAACTAAGTATGTCATGCATTCAATAGTGTTACGCCTTGAATTCATTCCTAAATGTTCATGCACTCATTAATATTATGTCTTGCATTCAATGACCAAATGTTCATGCATTCATTTATGCTATGTCATTAGTTTAATTAAGATCATTCTATGCCTATGATCAATTGTTCACTTGTTTTGATGCTACTTGAATTGTCTTGATTTAATTGTGTGCCATTCACTCCATGTGTATGACCTCCTAATGAAGACGTAAGCCTACTTGCTTGTTGTAGCATAGAGTCATTAGGGTAAATGCACTCCTCCTCACACACACGCATTTGTTTTGAGAAATTCACCTTGCATCCTTGACAATTGAATCTTTGATTGTATCGGCATGTTTAGTCTTAGTTGATGTTTGACATATGCATGATTATTTGATTATTGAATGCGTTTGAAGTTTGTAACCAATCATTGATAATAACTTCACTCTTTTCCCCAAAATCTTTCAAACTCTTTTCCAATTAATGCAAGTTATTAGTGACTATCACCCAAAGCCTTGGCTTGATTGATTGTCATGAACGCTATCAAGAGTTATCATTAATGATCACCGCGCGCGCGTTGCTGCGTTGGATGTAAATGATAATTTCATTTTCAAAAGAGTTAGTAGTATGGCCACTCTAAACCGTTGTTGTTTGGTCATCGCGAACGCTCAATCCAATGGCGAACTCTTTTTCAAGTTATCAAAACATTTTCTCCAAATCAAACCAACGAAACACTTTTAAAAAACGAATCTTAAAAACATCAAAATCAAAACTAATTGTCATTGATGATCACTCGCGCCGTTGCCGTTTGATTGTGGGTGATGATTTCATTCCTGTGGGAGTTAGTAGTGCGGCCACTATAAACCGTTGTTGTTTGGGTCTTCACAAACACTCCCCTTCAATTGCGAAAACCTTTTCAATAATCAAAATAAAAACCGATTGTCATCAATAGTCACTCGCGCCATTGCCGTTTGATTGTTAGTGATGATCCCATTTTCAAAAAGAGTTAGTAGTGCGGCCACTCTAAACCGTTGTTGTTTGGTCACCGCGAACGCTCAACCCCTTTGCGAAAAACTCTAAAAAAGATTAAAAAACAAAAACCTTTTTCAGGACAAACAAGAACTACGTAGCTTTGAATTCTCCATCGCACCGGGAGATACGTAGGAGCGAGAGGCTAATTCTCGTCAAGCGCCAAAAATAAAAATTTTCATTAAGTTTTCCCATTCATCTTCAAACAAGGAATAAATAGGCAAATCTAGGTATTTTTCAAATCGAACGTTAAAACCACACATTTAGTTAGAGGTTCCCTTTCGGTAGAAAGGACGTGTGCGGTGTTAGTACCTTCCTCACACGTAATCGACCCCCGAACCCAAATCTAATGGTTCCAAGACCATTCGCTCTCCAAAAAGGTTTTCTTCAATATTTTCCTTATAAAAAAGTATTGGTGGCGACTTCATTGTTTTAAAAAGTTGTAAACGAAGAAAGATCCCTCGGGGACTTTTTCGGGCGCAACAGCTGGCGACTTCACTGGGGACTTTTCCTTTTTTTAAGTGGGTCAAGCCTAACTAATTAAATGTGTGGTTTAATGTGCTATCGATTTGATTTGGAAACCTTGTTTGCTTCTATCTCTTTCGGTTTCATTTTCTTTCTTATCATGTTGTATGCATGTGCATTTGTTTTCTCTTCTTTCATGTTTGTTTTTCCTTCCTCCTCTTTGCTTATGTGCTTAGTACCCTCATGCATTTACCCAATCCCAATCATGTTCCCTTCTTCTTTGCTCCCTTTCTTCAAGGTAAGCTCATGCATTTCTCCCCAATTCTATCATGATCCCCTCTTTTTGGCTCCCTTTCTTCAAGGTAAGCTCATGCATTTCTCCCCAATTCTATCATGATCCCCTCTTCTTGGCTCCCTTTCTTGAGGTAAGCAATGCACTTGATTGTTGTTGAAACCCTAGGCTAGCTTATTTGATATTAAACCCTAGGGTAGACAACATGTTATTGCTAGCTTTTTGTCTGAATTGTTCTGGGCTTTCATTTGCAGGTGGGGTGATATGTGTTGGGTAGCTTTAAGTGGTATGTCCTTGCCACACACACTCACACCCTTACGATTATGTGCTTTGAGAGGGGCCTAAAACCCAAGGTCTGACAACACTTAGGAGAGTGGAAATGAGTAGTGACTGGTAATTGGACCGTTGTCCTTCTCACTCTCACGAAAGTTTCGGCCAGAGTATGCTCTTTTATGGTACCTCACACCAGATGGCATTCCATCGTTGTGGGTGTTATCATGAGAGAGAGATTTAGCACTGGTAGCCATTGTGAGGAAGTATTTAGAACTACATGGGAGGATCCCTTTTGATTTGCCTTAGAGCCTAGGTTCCCCCATCTTTTGTAGGACACAAGGGCATACAAATTGTATGTTGCATTGTAGTTTAGGCATGTCTTTCCTAAAAGAAAAAAAAGAAGAAGATTTTCAAAAAAAAAGAAGAAATAGTTGCCGACGTAGCCTTTCTTTTGCCGGTCCGTACGAAGTGACATATGGCCCACTTTATTTTCAAAAAAAGGAGGGAAAAGAGTTACCGTTGTAGCCTTTATCTTATTGGTCCAAATGAAATAACGTACAGCCCGCATTTTCCAAAAAAAAACTTGAATCATTGCCAATAAAAACTCTTTCATTTATCCTGCATGCACATAGAGCATCATCATCATTTGCATACATCCTTGCATTACATAAAACAAAATTTTCAAAAAAAAAAGGGCAAAAAGCAAAACTTTCAAAAAAATCATCATAGTCTTTTCTTTTACCGGGCTATTGAGGTGATGTTCCCAAAATTTCAGTCACCAAACTCGAAAAATATTTTCATCTTATTTTTCACATGCATGTCAAGTCGCATTATCGCCGTCATTTTCATATAAAGACATCATTTGCGTTGAATAAAACAAAAACTTGATAAAATTCATACATGCATTTTTCTCTATCTCATTAAGGTTTGTCAGGAGTGCATTCTCCACACGTGTGCGTTTCCATTCACTAAGGCTTTTTCCCCTAATTTTCTCGAAAGATCCAAAAAATCGTGTCTTATTAGGGGGCATCGGCATTTCATATCTTGTCTTGCCTCTATAAAAATCATTTTGAAAAGAAGCATCATTCTTGCATCATTCATCATCCAAAAATGCATTGGCATTTCATATTTCGTCTTGCATAAAAAGAAAACGTCAAAAAGAAAAAACTTTTAGAATAATCACATTTTTCAAGTGAACATGCTTTCATGCATTTCATTTTTATCATGTATACATCATAATGTTTTCATCCATGCATTGCATACAACAAAAATGTTGTGATGAGAGACGAGATGTTCTTGCAAAATAATCTTTCTTTTTTGAAAAGTTTACCCTCACTCATTTGCAAACTCAAGGTGTTCCAAGGCCCTCAGTCTTTCACATCAATAGCTCATCTGTATTTCCGTCAAAAAAAAGCATTGCATCTCATCCATTCCATGATAAAAGACTGAAACAGTTCATCAAAAAGTTTTTATCATGTTTTAACCAATGTTAACTCTCCGTGAAGCGTTCTTCTAGTAAGTATGCATGCCACATGCGGTTTCTCTTGTTTGAGTCAGTCAATTTCCTTCATTTATCATCATTCCCCATCCAAGTCTAACCCCGCCCCGTCCACCCATAAAGCGCATATTCTCTCCCATCAGTGCATACTTGACCTTTTGGTTCATTCTCGCTAACACTTTAAGTCCTCCATGCTGGGGCAATTTTGTGATCACTAATTTTCCTTGTCAGTATCATATTCCTTTAGTGCAAGTCTTTCTAAAAAAATATATAATAAATAAAAAAGATAAAATAAGCTCGCTCGGTTGACAACTCGCAAAGAGCGGTCCAGGCAAAAATTAGGGCACAAAAAATGGGGGAAAAGAAAAGAGCAAACACATGAAGATAGATAAATTATTGTCCTAAAGTTAAGTCTTACAGAAATAAGCAATCGGGATTTGAAATAAAATTTGGTCATCTCTCCATACCCTCAAAAACCTAAAATCCCAGAAAGTCCATTTCCTACCCCTCTTAAGCCAAAGATTCAAAATCACAAAAATACCCTTTGTTACCCATCTTAAGCCGAGAAAAGCCCAAGATATCCCCATCACCCTAGACGAGGGTTAATTCCACATCAAAGATGGTATATCATTTTCACCCAAGTCAAAAGGAAAGGAAATTCACAAAAGGAGAGGAATAACAAAGTTTCAAAAAGGAGAATCCCAAAACAAAGAAAGGAAGACAAAGGGAGTATAAATTAAGAGTCAATACATTTTTCCATGAAGCATAAGAGCTCTCCTTCAGAAAGACCCTCAAATTCAATAGGTTCAATCATTTCCCCTTCCAAAAATGCCCTCAAATTCAATGGGTTCAATCATTTCCCCTTTCAAAAAAAAAGCCCTCAATTCATTGGGTTTAACCATCTCTTCTTTCATAAAACCTTCAAACACGTAATCAAACCTGATAACCATTTCCTTTATAAACCATTGACCATCGGCCAACACCGAATAAGACCCATCCTCCCCATCAACCCCAAACACTTCATTAAGCTCAATCATCCCCTTCTCCACATCACAACCCTAAAAAGTCCATTCCGATCAATGACTAATTGCTTTCGTTTTCTCAAGTTTTAATCTTAGGACAAATAAGTTTATCTATTTACGGCGTGTCTGCTCAAAAAGAAAAAAACAAACAAGCAGAAAAAAGAAAGCTGCTCAAAAAGAAAAAAAAACAAATAATCAAAAAAGAAAGTTGGTAAAAAAAGGAGAAGGGCTTGCACTCCAAGATGCATTCATGTTGCCTTAAAACAAGGTCTAGTGGTCACCAAGTGGAGCCTCTCCTCATACTAAAAAGTCAAAACTTTCATTGCATTTGAGTTGTTCTTAAAGAGAACCAAAAGTGTGTACTAGGGGGCATTCTCTTCACCTCTCACTCCACTCAACTTTGGGGAGGTTTGTTCATTGCCCACCCCATTTCACCCTCAGTTCATAACCATCACCATAACTCTGTCGCCTTTCACAACCTCACTCAAAGAAACCATTTGAAATGTCATTCGAAAGTTGGGCAAGTGCGTTCCCATTCCTTCACCTCATTCATTCCTATAAAACCTCACCGGGGCAATCTCTCAACTCACTATCCTAAACAAGGCCTTGCCATTCTAATTGGGGCAGCTTTGTCCTTGTTATGACTTGGGCAACATCAAACTTTATGGGTTGAGACAAAATCTTTTTTGCTCCACCCTTCATTTCAAAAGCCGAAGCATTCCCAATTCATCATCTTCTACACCCCTAGTTGTTGTCACCACTAGACAGGGGCAAACTATTCACTCATCAAAGACCTGAATTGGGGCAATCTTGTATCTCTTGATCCCTCATGAGCTTCGGCAATAACCATGTCTGTCATTCCTTCACTTGCCATAAATGTCCATGCCCTAAACCAATTCCAAGTTAACTGACTCATTCATTCACATTTGCACTCCTATGCATGCTTACTAGACAACGCTTCAAAAAGAGAGAACACAAGTTGTTTACGTGATATCTAAAATTCAGTCATCATGGAAAGAAAGAGAAAACAAGTGAGATTGTTTGTAAATAAAAACCTTGAGAACACCGGAGTTTGAATCAAATTCAATTTTTCAACAGAATGGTCAATAATCATCTCAATTCCTTGCATCCAAAGTCTCGCATCTCATCATCACAAAAATGTTTACCTCGTGCATCTAGGCATTTCAATCTATTCATTATGGCATATGCATCAAAGCATTACATTTGAATCTTCACATTTTGTGCATTCATCACATAGAAAAAAGAGAAAAACGGTCCACGTCAGTTGCACCATATTAATACTTGCATTTCATAGAGGAAAATAGTAAAGAAGAAAAAGCAGAAATCTTTTCATTGCATTGGCATCATATTAATGTTAGCATTTCCATAAAAGAAAAAGAACAAAAATCATTGCATCAAACATCAGAGCATTGCATCATATTAATGTTTGCATTTCATAGAAGAAGCAAAAAAGAAACAAACAGAAGTTAGAACAGGAGCATTCCATTCATCAAAGCATCAATCACCGCATACACTTGCATTCAAACATCAAAGCATTATGTTGATATTTGCTTTTCATAAACTACAAAGAAGAAGCAAATACAAAAGAACAAAAGCATTCCATAATATTTAAGACATCAATCATGGCATATGTTTGCATTACATGTGTCATTCATTGCATTGCTAAGCAAAATGCGGACGAACACAAGTTGTTAATGCTCATGCCTAGTTCCAAGAATCAGCACTTCAAGTGTCAGTCTTCAATCTAATTCTCAAGTCAGTCATCCTTGACTTGTCAGTCTCAAAATCTCATTCCTAGTCGCTCCTTCAGTTCGGAGTTCGAATGCTCTTTCAGTTTAGAGTTCAGTCACTCCTTCAGTTCGGAGTTCAAATGCCCTCGGGTCCCAAGTGGTTCATTAAGAGCACACCAAGTGTTCATTTACCGTTTTCTCAGCACGCCAAGTGTTCATTCACCGTTTTCTCAGCACGCCAAGTGTTCTGTTACCGTTTTCCCATCAGCACGCCAAGTGTTCATTTACTATTTCCGCATCAGCACGCCAAGTGTTCATTTACTATTTTCGGATCAGCACACCAAGTGTTCATTTACTATCTTCGCATCAGCACGCCAAGTGTTCATTTACTATTTTTGCATCAGCACGCCAAGTGTTCATTTACAGCTTCCTTATCAGCACGCCAAGTGCTCATTTACTGCTTTCTTTCTAGCAAACCAAGCATTCATCATCCCATCAAACATCAAAGCAATACAGTTGCATCACATCAATACTTGCATCTCATAGAAGAAAGAAAGCTAAAACATCCCATGTCATTCATCATTTCATGTTATTCATCATTTTATTTCGCACAATAGCAATATTCACATTTCATAGAAAAAAGGCAAAGAAGAAAAAGTTTTCCATTACATGTTATCTGCCATTTCATCAAAACACAAGAGCATTACATATCATCAAACACCAAAACTTTGCATTCGCATACCTACACTTCATAAAAAGAGCAAAAGAGAAGAAGAGGAGGAAAGCCAAAAGAGCAAAAGAGCAATAACTAGCAAAAGAAGAGAAAGAAGAGAAGCTAGAAGAAAGAGAAAAAGAGCAAAACAGAAAAAGAAACTCATGCATTGCATTCATCAAACATAGACAAAAAATTCATGCAAGCAAAAAGAAACTCCTGCATCACATCACATTCATCCCATCAAAAAACAATCATGGCATTTGCATCGCATGCATTTGTTCATCTCACTTGCAGGTACAAGGACAGATAAATACTTCGGTGTTAATCCTCGCACTCAGTTCCCAGAAAATGCTCCCTTAGTTCGGAGTTCAAATGCTTTTCAGTTCGGCGCTCAAGCATGCATTGCAGTTCGGAGTTCAAATCGCTCTTATCGAAGTTCAGCGCTCCCTTCTGTTCATGGTCTCACATCGTGTACGAGCAACGCGATGGACCGCAGCCCCATGTGAGGTTCAACGGAATAGTTGTATCAGCCTAAGATACAGTGGACGCCGTGCATTGATCAGTATATCGATTCCGAGCCGATAACGATCCCCGGCCGCTCGAAAAGGCCAACAGAAGCGTGCTCCTCAAAGCCCACGTGCAAACTTCGGATTAAATCAAGAGTTCGTTTAAGGATTACAGGTTTTAGGCAGCCTGGGCAATTTACCGCTTCCTGCACGCAAGTGTCCATTTTACCTTTTCTGTCTGCACGTCAGTGTTCATTTACTGTTTTCGCGTCGACACGAAAGTGTCTATCTTTCTGGAAAAAAAAACAAAAAAAAAGAGAAAAAGGAAAAAGAAAATTCGGATTTCTCCAAGTGGACAAAATTGGTATAATTTCTGAATTCTTTATCTTTATTTTGCCTCGGAATATGTTTCGGCCAATTCATATTCCTCGTTAAAATCCAGATAAAGAGGGGTAGCTGTCATACCCCAATTTTGTCCAGCTTAGGTCAAAACCCTAATTTTCCACAAAAAATAAATAAATTGAAGAGTAGAGAGCATTATGCATTGCATTTTGGGTCCTAGAGGGCAAATTAGGGTTTTAGGGTCAAAAAGGGTATTTTGGTCATTTCACATCAAAAAACGATTTTCCATCACAAATCACTGGACAATTGTTAGGGGAATTATTTGAGGAAGAATGTGCTTAATTTATTTTTATGCGCATGAATGTCAATTATTTGCATAAAAATTCAAATTTAAAGGAGAGGGCAAAATGGGAATTTCCTTCAAGGTGAGGTATCAAATCAATTTTGGGGATGGTGATATCATGGAATTTTGGGCCCAATCATTGATTCCTAAGATATGGCCCAAAAATATGTGACACATTTTCAATAGGTGCACTCTCATTTGCAAGCTCAAAAATTCAAAATTCAAATAAAAAGTACAAAGTGTCCTCAATAAGACAAAATACCAAAAAGAGAAGCAATTTTCTCCCCATTTTTCCCCATTTTCGAATTCTCTCTCTTCCTCATAGAGTTATGCCTCTTTTGTAAATTACCCCACCCATTTACACTCACCTCTTCACAAGAAAACACAAAATTTCCTCTTTGGTAACATTCCATCTCAATTATACCTTGACCCCAAAATAAGACAAGTTTTTCACACAAACTCTCCCCTCACTCACATTTTTGTGTTTTCTCACTACCCACAATCCAAGTGATCTCTAATCCTAGCCCTTCATTCAAATTCAAAACTCAATCCTAGAGCACCTAGTAAGGAACAATGACATAATTACCCTAGACCTAAAACAACTCTATAAATACCCTCTCATTTTCACACCTAAGGATCTTTGGCTTCTCATTCTCTTACACAAAAACCCTAGCACACAAAAACCTCTCCTCTCCTTCACTCAAAACCGTAGCCATCACCTCCTCTACTTCATCCATTTTGGATTTTCTCTTCACCCAAACAACACCATTTCACCTCATTTTTCATACCTCTTTCACATATCTTCTTCATTCAAGTTCAAACATCATCATCAAGGAAGATTCATCAAGTTCTCATGGGTTGGAGTTGAGGTTCCTTGGAGGTTCTTGTTGATTTGGGTTCTAGTTTCTTCATCTCATTGCATTTCCTAGCTTGGATTTGAGGTAAGCCTTGAACTTTTGCATCATCTTTAAATTTCTTGCATAAACTCTCTTCTCCTCACTTCAACTTCTTCATATCTTGTTGTTGTTGCTTTGAGGAGCCATCTCAAACATTATGACAAACACTTAGGGAGGTTTGGGTGTTTGAGGTGGCTCCTTGGCTTTGAAGGGGTTGTTCTTGTGTTTTCTCATATTTCCTTGCATATTCACTCTTGTTTGCATAATTTTCACAAAATAAGAAATCCATTTCAAGCTTGATAACATTCGGCCATGGGCCTATGTTTAGGGTTCTTGAATGCTTTTGTTTATTTCATGATTTGGGGATGAATAATAGTTGATTTAGGGTATGTATGTTCCTAGGTTTTAACATCAAAATTTGGGTTCATATTCCTCTCTTGCAATCTTTGATTCTTGTGTGAGTATTGTTATACCCCAATTTTGTCCGAGTTCTTATATCATTGTAATATTTTTTTTTATTTTATTAAGTAGTGTATGTGCAACAAACGTTTCTATGTACTCAAGTAAAAGATAAGTAGCTTGTGCATATCAACCACAATTAATATAAAGATGCATGATTTGATTCTTGGTCAATCATCCCACATGTTATTTTCTTTTGACCCTCTTTGAGTAATTGAAAAAAGCAAGTGAAGTAAAGCATAAGAGCTTACAAAATAAGAACAAAAAGATGAAATACCCAAATCTGCAGCTCTATTGCGAAGGAAATTTCTCTCTCCTCGGACCTCTTTTCGACGATCTGAACGGTGAAAGTGGAGATATATGTCTCACGAACCTACTGTCAAAAAATGAAGAAGATCCGACGGTTAACGAATCCGGAATCGCACTTTTACGATGAGAGGTTTGAGAAAAACGGACCAAAAACTGCAGCTATTGCGAAGGCAATTTCTCTCTCATAAGACCTCGTTTCAACGAT
Organism: Oxytropis ochrocephala; assembly: GCA_020916435.1. Classification (NCBI taxonomy): domain Eukaryota; kingdom Viridiplantae; phylum Streptophyta; class Magnoliopsida; order Fabales; family Fabaceae; genus Oxytropis; species Oxytropis ochrocephala. The sequence goes on along the minus strand of CM037093.1, from coordinate 37,139,225 downwards.
CCGAACGGTGAAAGTGTAGATATATGTCTCACGAACCTACTGTCAAAAAAGAAAGACGATCCAACGGTTAACGAATCCGGAATCGCCAATTTTACGGTGACAGGTTTGAGAAAAACGGAATTGTGTTTTAAAGGGGAAGTGCTTTTCTACCTTGTTTTAGTCCCACATTGCTCACAAGAAACAAGAGCTCCCTAGCAATTGGATATAAAAGGGGTTGAGAGGTGAAGATTAGAGGGAGGATCATTGGCGGGTTAAGTGATCTTTTGGGTCAAAGCGTTCGCGGCTCATTTCACTAAAAACCTGTCTTTGATCATTTGGACGTTTTGAGTCGGCTTTTCGATTCTCAAAGCGGTTCATGCGGTCTTGGGGTCAAAATGGACCAGATAGGAGTCCGGTTCGTGATTGACCTGGTCAGATTGCTCAGTCCGGTTCGGCACTCGTCGAGTCCAGGTTAGTTTTGTATTTATTTTGTTTATTTTTATGTACATATTTATTTATCATTTATTTATAATATAATCTATTTATTTATTTATTTGTTTAGTGTTTATTTATATATCTATTCATATTTATTTATGTATATAGTTATTTTTTTTTTTTTTTTTTTTAGTCTAGTCTTTATTAATTATCAGTTTTTGTCTTTTTTTTTTTTTTTATGCACAATTAATTTATTTCTTCAAAAATCAAATAAAAGACTAAGTCGGTTGTACAACCGGGTTAGTCATCATCCTAGGACCAATGAATCGCATGCAGATTCAAGAATCCTAAAAACTTATAAGTAAATAAATAAATCACTTTTCCTAAAAATAGGGGACTAAGTCGGTTGTACAACCAAGGGTTAGTCAATGTTCTAGAACTAATGAGTCAGATGCAGTTTAGGAGTTCTAGAATACCTATTCTAAAACCAACTCACCTCACATCAAACAAACTTCTTTCAAAAAAACCTCAAAAATACTTTCAAAAAGTAGGGGACTAAGTCGGTTGTACAATCCGGGTTAGTCGGTCATTCTAGAATCGATGAGTCATGCATATTCAAGGAGTCCTAGGACCCCTACACTAAAAAACATCAACCCACAAACCTTTTCAGGAAGAACTACGTAGCTTTGATTCCTCCATTGCATCTGGAGGTACGTAGGAGCAAGAGTCCACTCTTGTCAAGCACTAAAAACTAAAAATTTAAATAAGTCTTTTCCTCTATAAATAAAAGGGTAATTATTAATAAATCTTAATTAGTTAGACAAAGGATGTCGTGGGGTGCTAATACCTTCCCTACACATAATGACTCCCGAACCCTAAACCTGCCTTGTCCTGAACATAAAGGGATTTTCCGAATTTGCCCTTAAACTAAAATTTGGTGGCGGCTTCCTTTCGAACTTCGAAGAATCCTTTCCCGGATTTTTCGGTCGCTACAGCTGGCGACTTCACTGGGGACTTAACTTTTTAGAGAGTCAAAACATAGTCTATTTATTTAGGATTAATTTAATTTTTACCCTTCCTTTATTTATTTATTTATTTTTTGTGATTTATGAACCCTAGGATAGAGGACGACACTTGTATATATGTTTGTTTGTCTGTTTGCAGCTTTTGGGTTGTTTTTAAATTGCTCCTACACACACTTCACAATTACACTTCTGCACACACATGTGAGAAATGTCCTCTACCCGGACTTGAGTGTACCCTAAGTTAGAACGAGATTGTGTAATGATGGCCTGCGGGACGTACGTCTCGTTGGGTGGTCATGAAAATCTCACCTAGAGTTTGATTCCTTTTAAGGATGCTACCCCTTCTAATAGCTTGCCTATTGTTGGGGTCATTATTCTTGACTGGGGTCCTTGGCTCTAGGAACCTTGTGTAGGATTCTTTAGAACTACCCTTGTGAGGCACTATAAAAGAAACCTTAGACCCACTCCGTAAGATACCTTTTTAGGGTCACAAAGGAGCTTCATACTCTTGCATTCAAACAAATATTTATGCATACCGTCTTTTATCAAAAAAATCAAAACCAAAAACCATTATTTACTACATTTTTAGAAAATATACCACATGCATTTTTTTTTCTCTTTGCACTACAAAAAATAAATAAAATAAACATCTTATGTTGCATGCATTTTTATGACCGTCAGGGAATTAAAATCTTTACCTTGGAGAGAAGCTGCACACGCTTGAAGTCAAAATTAAATTTTGTACTTTACTCTCCAATGAAAAGTTTATAATTCCCCGACATGATAAAATCATATATTATCATTTCATTCACATACATTATCATTACATTCGCATTTCACGTACATTCATTCGCATTTCATGCACACTCATTCATTTGCATAATTACATCATGCATTACAAAAATATCGCATAATATTAGGAAAAATGTGATGAGAGGTGAGACATTCTTGTGAAATAAATCATTTTTTGGAAAGAGTTTAGTCATACTTGTTGCAAGCTCAAGGTGTTTCAAGTCACTCCGCTTTTTCAAATTTTTAGCTTGCTCACATTTTTTAACCGAACGTTGCATCTCTTCCATCCCATGATAAATGGCTGAAATGTCCATCAAAAATTTCTATTATGTTTCAACTAATGTTAGCTTTCTACGAAGCATTTGTGTAGTGACTTGGGTAACATGTGCGTTTATTTTTGTTTGAGTCAGTTAATGTCCTTACCATCATCCCCTGTCAAAGTCTAATCCCACCCTGACCACCCATAAAGTACATACTTCCCTAACTAGTCGACTTTTTGGTTTGTTCTCACTATTAAAATAACACTTGAGGCCCTCACACTGGGGCAAATTTGTGATCTCCAAAATACCTTGTCAACATTATATTCCATTGGTGCAAGTCCTTCACAAAAAAAAAAAAAAAAATCAAAAAGGCTCGTTAGGTTGAAAACTCGCAAGGGCAACCTAAGCAAAAATTAGGGCACACAAAAAGAGAGAAATAAAGAATAAAGAGCATGTATATAAAAATAAATAAATTATTGTCCTTAAGTTAATTTTTGAGAAAACGAGCAATCATGATTTGAAACGAAATTTAACCATCTTCCCATACCCTCGAAAAAAACCTGTGCTACCCACCTTAAGCCAAAAATCCCAAACCCCAGACAAGGATCGATTCCGCATCAAAAAAATGGTGCATTAGTTCTATCAGCTCACTCACCCAAAAAAGAAACAAAAATCACAAAAGAGTGAAGTCAAAAAAGAGGATTAAAAAAAAAAATCCCAATAATAAAAAAAATGGTACCAATCGTGAGCTGACACTTCATTACCGTCAAAACATAAGAGATACTTGTCTAAAATAAACCTCAAACAATTCGTTTGGCCTCAATATCTAAATCCTCCATAAATCCTTAGCCGCATTACAATCCCAAACAAGCCCATCCTACCATGAAACACATCAATTACTGTCTCAATAAAACCTCAAACACTCCTTTGAGCCTAATAACCCCTTCTTTCACAAACCATTAACCATTAGCCAAATCATACCGCCCAATAAAAATCATCCGTCCCATCAATCTCCAAGCACTACTTTTAGCCCAATTATCATTTCCCTCATAAATCGCTAAACCATCGCCACGTTACAACCCTCTAGAGTTCATTCCGATCAATGACCGATTGCTTTTGTTTTCTCAAAGTTTTAATTTTAGGACAAGTAAGTTTATTTGTTTATAATATGTTTGCTCAAAAAAAAAACTCAAAAATCAAAAGGCTTGCACCACAAGATTCATTCAAGTTACAGTTATACTAAGACAAGGTCTAGTGATCACCAAGTGTAGTTTTCATCATAGCAAACTCAAGACTATTGTAGTCTGAGAGTCATTCTCAAGATAACCAAAAGTTTATACTAGGATCGTTACCTAGATCCTAAAGTGGGACATCCTTTTCACCATCTATCCCATTTGAACTTGGGGAAATTTGTACAGTGTGCATCCCATACCCCACCCAGCCTATAGCCATACCAGACAAACTCCAAAAAACCATAACCCTAACCCTGTCACCTTTCCCAATCTCACTAAAGCCAACCATTCGAAATACCCTTCCAAGTGGGGCAATCCTGTAGCTTTTCACTCCACCCTTAAATGGGAAAATTCACCTTACACCCATCTCATCCCCTTGCCATATTCACAGCCAAAAAACCATACCGGGGCAGTTTCTCAACTCACTATCCTAAATGTTTCTACTCTAGTCGGGGCAATCTTGTCCTTACCATAATTAGGGAAGCATCAAACTCTATGGGTTGAGACCAAATCTCCTACTTGCCACCTTTCATTCCAAAGCCAATGCCTTCCCAATTCATCATCTTCTACACCCCTAGCTTATCACCACTAGACAGGGGCAAGTTATTCACTCACCGTCATCGACTTAAATCGGGGGCGATCCTGCATTTCTTGGCTTGGGAAAACCTACCTTTCATGACCTTGGCAAAGACCAGTCAGTCATTCACCCCTAGGTCTTTAGAACCCCAAGTTAACTGACTCATTCATCTATATTCACACTACTATACATCTTCACAAAACAATGCTTTAGAGAGAGAACACAAGTTGATAATATGATACTGAAAATCCACTTGGTTAACTTTGTGGACCAAAATTTCGGTCATCATGGGGCATCATAATGGAAGAGAAAAATGAACGAGCTTGCAAATACATCAAGTACCTTTTCATGTCAAGATCTCAGAGATAACGACCTTGAGATTGCGAAGTTAGAATCAAAACTAACTTTCCCAAAGAATGATCAATGTTCATCTCCGCCTCTCGTATCCAAAGCCTCACATCTCATCATCACAAAAAAATGTTTCTACACCCAATCAATCATTTCATATCATCGCACCATGAACTATAGCATTTGCATTCAATCATTTCATTTGCATCATATTCACATTTGCATTTCATGCATTTATTACGTAACAAGCAAAAACAAAAAGAAAAAATCATTCCACCGGGTACCAAATCATTGCACGACGTGCACCATTAATTGCATTGCCAAAAGAAGAAAGCTTTTCCCCTCGGGTAGATGCATTTGGTAGGTGTGCTCGGATAAACCGATAAGTGTTAGTCCCTATTTTGCTCCTCTAATATTAGCGCTTTAAGCGTTGATCCCATATTGTATCACAGATCACCAAGTTGATCCCTCAGACCCCGAGTGGTCCTTCAGAGCACTACGCTCCTTCAGTGCCCTAAGTGGCCCAGGTCGCAAACGTCGAGTCGAGCCCGACGGACCTTCCGCACCGCGTGGTCCTTCGGACTAGTCGTGTCACCTAAGACATGGTGGACGCCCTCTATTGGTCAACATATCGGGCCGGATCTCGATCTTGACCCCGCCGCCGAATATAAAGGCCCCCTCGCACCGTTAAACTAGTACCGTAGCTAGTTGCGCTCCTTCAGACCACGATGGTCCTTCAAATAAGGCATAGGCAGCCTTCCAGACCCAGAGTGGTCCTTCAGAGCCTTAGTGCTCCTTCAGACCCTTAGTGGTCCTTCAGAGCCTTAGTGCTCCTTCAGACCCCGAGTGGGCTTTCAGAGCCTTAGTGCTCCTTCAGATCCCGAGCGATCCTTCATTTTGTTCGCGGTTAATACGCCAAGTGTTAACCGCTCCTTGTTTATTCTCAAACCCTCTATTTCCCCTCTAAACGGACAAAATTGACGTCTATTCTATCTTTATTTCTATTTCTACTAAAAAATTTGTAAAATATAAATAAAGAGGGGCAGCTGTTATACCCCAATTTTGTCCGAGTTCTTATATCATTGTAATATTTTTTTATTTTATTAAGTAGTGTATGTGCAACAAACGTTTCTATGTACTCAAGTAAAAGATAAGTAGCTTGTGCATATCAACCACAATTAATATAAAGATGCATGATTTGATTCTTGGTCAATCATCCCACATGTTATTTTCTTTTGACCCTCTTTGAGTAATTGAAAAAGCAAGTGAAGTAAAGCATAAGAGCTTACAAAATAAGAACAAAAAGATGAAATACCCAAATCTGCAGCTCTATTGCGAAGGAAATTTTCTCTCCTCGGACCTCTTTTCGACGATCTGAACGGTGAAAGTGGAGATATATGTCTCACGAACCTACTGTCAAAAATGAAGAAGATCCGACGGTTAACGAATCCGAATCGCACTTTTACGATGAGAGGTTTGAGAAAAACGGACCAAAAACTGCAGCTATTGCGAAGGCAATTTCTCTCTCATAAGACCTCGTTTCAACGATCCGAACGGTGAAAGTGTAGATATATGTCTCACGAACCTACTGTCAAAAAGAAAGACGATCCAACGGTTAACGAATCCGAATCGCAATTTTACGGTGACAGGTTTGAGAAAAACGGAATTGTGTTTTAAAGGGGAATTTGCTTTTCTACCTTGTTTTAGTCCCACATTGCTCACAAGAAACAAGAGCTCCCTAGCAATTGGATATAAAAGGGGTTGAGAGGTGAAGATTAGAGGAGGATCATTGGCGGGTTAAGTGATCTTTTTGGGTCAAAGCGTTCGCGGCTCATTTCACTAAAAACCCGTCTTTGATCATTTGGACGTTGAGAGTCGGCTTTTCGATTCTCAAAGCGGTTCATGCGGTCTTGGGGTCAAAATGGACCAGATAGAGTCCGGTTCGTGATTGACCCGGTCGATTGCTCATCGGTTCAAGCACTCGTCGAGTCCCGAGTTAGTTTTGTATTTATTTTGTTTATTTTTATGTACATATTTATTTATCATTTATTTATAATATAATCTATTTATTTATTTATTTGTTTAGTGTTTATTTATATATCTATTCATATTTATTTATGTATATAGTTTTTTTTTTTTTTTTTTTTTTAGTCTAGTCTTTATTAATTATCGCTTTTGTCTTTTTTTTTTTTTTTTTTATGCACAATTAATTTATTTCTTCAAAATCAAATAAAGACTAAGTCGGTTGTACAACCAGGGTTAGTCATCATCCTAGGACCAATGAATTGCATACCAAGAATCCTAAAAACTTATAAGTAAATAAATAAATCACTTTTCCTAAAAATAGGGGACTAAGTCGGTTGTACAACCCAGGGTTAGTCGTTCTAGAACTAATGAGTCAGATACTTTAGGAGTTCTAGAATACCTATTCTAAAACCAACTCACCTCACATCAAACAAACTTCTTTCAAAAAAACCTCAAAAATACTTTCAAAAAGTAGGGGACTAAGTCGGTTGTACAATCGGGTTAGTCAGCGTCCTAGGAATCAGTGAGCTGTACAGTTCAAGGAGTCCTAGGACCCCTACACTAAAAAACATCAACCCACAAACCTTTTCAGGAAGAACTACGTAGCTTTGATTCCTCCATTGCATCTGGAGGTACGTAGGAGCAAGAGTCCACTCTTGTCAAGCACTAAAAACTAAAAATTTAAATAAGTCTTTTCCTCTATAAATAAAAGGGTAATTATTAATAAATCTTAATTAGTTAGACAAAGGATGTCGTGGGGTGCTAATACCTTCCCTACACATAACGACTCCCGAACCCTAAACCTGCCTTGTCCTGAACATAAAGGGATTTTCCGAATTTGCCCTTAAACTAAAATTTGGTGGCGGCTTCCTTTCGAACTTCGAAGAATCCTTTCCCCGGATTTTTCGGTCGCTACAAGTATGCATGATTTATTTGATGTTTTACCTTAGGGATATGCATGATAATTTAGGTCTTTTTATCTTGTGTTGTTCTATGTGTTAATTGTCAAGATTTGCATGAAATAAAATGATAATGATGGCTTGCATAGCATTTGGCCATGAGCCCATGTTTTTGCCCTCTTGTTTGCTTGGAAAGTGTCATTTGATTGTGTTTGTGTAAATATAAATTGTGTCATTGTGTTTGTCCACTTTTTACCACTTTACTTTTACCATTTCATTAACTTTTTACCAAAGCATTTCATCAAACATTTTTACCTCATTTCATTAAAACATTTTACTATTGTACTTTACCACTTCATTAACTTTGTACCAAAAAAAAACATAAAAAACATTTTTGCTTTTTATTTACCTTTTACTCAAACATTTTCACCACATTCTTACTCTAACTTTTTACCACTTCTTACCAAAACATTTTCAAACTTTGCATTTCATTTATTTGCATCATCCATGCGACACACTCTCATGCTTGCACACTAATACTTGCATACTCCCATATGTTCACATGTTCATGCATTCTTGCATGCTTATGCATCTTGCATTCTTTTATTCTCTCACATGTTCATGCATTCTTGCATGCTTATGCATCTTGCATTCTTTTATTCTCTCACATGTTTATGCATCTTTGTATGCCATTCATGCATTCATAACTAAGTATGTCATGCATTCAATAGTGCTACGCCTTGAATTCATTCCTAAATGTTCATGCACTCATTAATATTATGTCTTGCATTCAATGACCAAATGTTCATGCATTCATTTATGCTATGTCATTAGTTTAATTAAGATCATTCTATGCCTATGATCAATTGTTCACTTGTTTTGATGCTACTTGAATTGTCTTGATTTAATTGTGTGCCATTCACTCCATGTGTATGACCTCCTAATGAAGACGTAAGCTTACTTGCTTGTTGTAGCATAGAGTCATTAGGGTAAATGCACTCCTCCTCACACACACGCATTTGTTTTGAGAAATTCACCTTGCATCCTTGACAATTGAATCTTTGATTGTATCGGCATGTTTAGTCTTAGTTGATGCGTTTGAAGTTTGTAACCAATCATTGATAATAACTTCACTCTTTTCCCCAAAATCTTTCAAACTCTTTTCCAATTAATGCAAGTTATTAGTGACTATCACCCAAAGCCTTGGCTTGTTTGATTGTCATGAACGCTATCAAGAGTTATCATTAATGATCACTCGCGCCGTTGCCGTTTGGATGTAAATGATAATTTCATTTTCAAAAGAGTTAGTAGTATGGCCACTCTAAACCGTTGTTGTTTGGTCATCGCGAACGCTCAATCCAATGGCGAACTCTTTTTCAAGTTATCAAAACATTTTCTCCAAATCAAACCAACGAAACACTTTTAAAAAACGAATCTTAAAAACATCAAAATCAAAACTAATTGTCATTGATGATCACTCGCGCCGTTGCCATTTGATTGTGGGTGATGATTTCATTCCCGTGGGAGTTAGTAGTGCGGCCACTCTAAACCGTTGTTGTTTGGGTCTTCACAAACACTCCCCTTCAATTGCGAAAACCTTTTCAATAATCAAAATAAAAACCGATTGTCATCAATAGTCACTCGCGCCATTGCCGTTTGATTGTTAGTGATGATCCCATTTTCAAAAAGAGTTAGTAGTGCGGCCACTCTAAACCGTTGTTGTTTGGTCACCGCGAACGCTCAACCCCTTTATAAAAACTCTAAAAAGATTAAAAACAAAACCTTTTTCAGGACAAACAAGAACTATGTAGCTTTGAATTCTCCATCACACCGGGAGATACGTAGGAGCGAGAGGCTAATTCTCGTCAAGCGCCAAAAATAAAAATTTTCATTAAGTTTTCCCATTCATCTTCAAACAAGGAATAAATAGGCAAATCTAGGTATTTTTCAAATCGAACGTTAAAACCACACATTTAGTTAGAGGTTCCCTTTCGGTAGAAAGGACGTGTGCGGTGCTAGTACCTTCCTCACACGTAATCGACCCCCGAACCTATATCTCTAGTTTTTCAAAAGACCATCTGCCTTGTTCAAAAGACATTTTTTCAATGTTTTGGTCTTAAAATTAAAATATTGGTGGCGGCTTCAAAATTTTTCCACGTTGTACATTGAGAAACCCAAACCGGATTTTTCGGGGTGCAACAGGGACGAGGACGAGGGCCACGAGGAGGATGTTAGGGATTTTGTATTTGTACTTTGATGTATTTGTACTCATATTACTTTGATGTTGGCACTTTATTATTACTTTTTTTCAGTTATTATATGTTCCGAGTTTCTATAATTTCTCGATTTCATTGATTCGATAAAACAAAGTTACACAAGCGATAAAACATAAACAACTAGAATCAAAATAGACAGATAAACAAATACAATAGAAACTACTGAGTTGGTGGAGTTAATCGACGAAGGATCTCAGCGACGGTCCTTCTGGTTTCGACGAACAGATGAATGTAACTCTTCCATTTAAACATAATATGATTGGACATCATCTGTCGGAGGTCATCCTCGGTGTTGACATCCACGGCAGACCAGTAAAGACCTCCATCAGTCCATTCTGGTTTCCGATAAACGATACGAATTATCTCATGCTTGTCGTTTTCTGGTTGAACCATCTGCAGTAGTTTCTGCTTAAGAGCAGCAAATGATATGCAGTGTTTTAACCTACACGATAAAACATCTCTCCCATCGAAACCTATACCATCATCTTGCAAGATGATGCCCTGATGATCAGCAAACCCCATATTGGAATGAACGAGAGTGAGGGAAGAAGGCTCGTAGTATGAGATTAGTGAAGCATGCATCATCTTGACTTGTGTTGTGTGAGAGAAGGAAGTTGAATATTTGGTGTGAAAATAGTTATGGTGGGAGTGTGTATTTATAGTTGAGGTAAAAGATTATCAACCGTTGATTTTGTCGTGCAATCCACACTGTTGATCAACTTTGAAAATGAAATCATGACCGTTAAAAAAAAATTTACAAAAAAAATATATTTCAAACCCATCGTATATATGTCATTTTTGACATATATACGATGCTCAATTTTAACACATCGTATATATGTTCTTAATAGGTATATACGATTGAATCTTACACGGCCAGTCGTATATACTTTTTAAGGACATATATACGATGTGTGAAAATTGAGCATCGTATATATGTCCAAAATGACATATATACGATGAGCCTTTTTTTAAAGAAAAAATAGATTTCAAAGGGCATTTTGGGGTTTTCAATTTTGGTGGGGGTAAATGGGGATTTGTTGGGGGTACCAAAAAACAATAATGTTATTCAGACATTAAAGTGAGACAAATGTATAGACAAAAATACCAAATACATATACTTATATACGGTTGTGGGTCCAATTTGGATTTTAAGGTTAATTTAATATTCATTCTAATATAACTAATATAATAGATTTGTAAAACTAACATCAGCAAGCAGCACAGAGAACCACACGTTCAACCACTTCACAATCCCACCTCAATCCAGACACCACCATTCAAAGCGTTATTTCTCTATAGCACTTCATCATCTTCTTCCTCCACTTTTGTTAGAAAAATGCGCGCTTCAGAACTCTCTCTCTCTCTCTCTCCCTCAGTCTCTCCTCCCTCAACCTCGCGTTTCCTCCGACGACATTCGCCCTTCGCCGCCTACCTCTGCCATTAAACCGTGCTCGAGTGGCCCTCCTCCGCCGTCAACCAAACGCATCTATGTTCTTCAAAGCAAAGCATCTGAGTTGAACAACACAACACATCTGGGTTCTTCACCGCAACATCCAACTCACCGCCTAGAGACAAGTAACGACGGCCACCCTCATCTGTCTCTGGTGACCATCTCAGTTTTTTTTATGATATGTCACAGGATATAAAAAAGGCAATGGTTTTTTGACATTCACCTTTTTAATGTTAATACTGTTGTTTTTTATACTTTGTTGATACTTGATATGCTGCTCTTCAAATAAATTTGGAATGTGAGGAAGTCACCTGATAGCCATTTGCTCCTTTTGTACCTGATAGCCAAGTTAACACACTAATTAACCAACTTCTAAAAGGAATAAACTAAGTTTTCTTTTCAAATGCTTATCTTTCCTAATCAGTGTGGAACAGAATGAGAGATCTATTGAAGTGTTAAATACATCAATTCATGTAAGTATAAGTCAAATGTTTGTGGTGTGAGATGTACTTGCTCCTGTTGTACTTGATAGCCATGTTAACACACTAATTAACCAACTTCTGAAAGGAATAAACCAAGCTTTCTTTTCAAATATCTTTCTTTCCTATTCACCGTGGAACAAAATCAAGGATCTATTGAAGTGCTAAGTACGTCAATTCATGTGAAATTCTTTAAATGTATTGCATGATGAGTTTCACAAAAAAATGAGGAAAAAATCTGGTTGGTCCTTTAGCAGAAAAAGTTGGTTAATTATGTGGTGTGCGTTGTTAAATGACTGAAACTGACAAATTAGATAACATTTAACCACCCTATGCCCTGTGCTGGCATTTAGAGGTTGAGGCACTCATATAGTACCCTCATATAATTTCTTGGTGAGTTTCACAAGGAAAAGAGAAATAAATTATGTTGGTCATTTGGCACAAAAAGTAGGTTAATTGTGTGGTGCTGGTGGTTAAGGTTAAATGACTCAAACTAACAAATTAGATGATATTTAACTAGCCCATGCATTGTGCTTACATTTAGGAGTCCTAAGACAATCATAAAGTTCTCTCTTGCAGTTTCATGATGAGTTTCACATGTTTTTCATTCCTACTCACTGTAGAACAACATGAGAGATCTACTGAAAGTTCTAAATACGTCAATTAGTGTAAGTATAAGTCAAATGTTTGTGATGTGAGATGTACTTGTTTCCTTTATATTAGATAGCCAGAATAACACATCAATTAACCAACTTTTGAATGTCATAAACCAAACTAGTTTTTCACATGCTTTTCATTCCTACTCACTGTAGAACAACATGAGAGATCTACTGAAAGTTCTAAATACGTCAATTAGTGTAAGTATAAGTCAAATGTTTGTGGTGTGAGATGTACTTGTTTCCTTTATACCAGATAGCTAGGATAACACATCAATTAACCAACTTTTGAATGCCATAAACCAAACTGGTTTTTCACATGCTTTTCATTCCTACTCACTGTAGAACAACATGAGAAATCTACTGAAAGTTCTAAATACGTCAATTAGTGTAAGTATAAGTCAAATTTTTGTAGTGTGACATGAACTTGCTCCTTTTGTACCAAATAGTCAGGTTAACACAGTAATCAACCAACTTTTGAAAGGAATAAACGAAGATTTCTTTTCAAATGCTTTTCTTTTCGAATCACTGTGGAACAGAATGAGAGATCTATTGAAGTGCTAAATACGTCAACTCATGTAACTATAAGTCAAATGTTTGAGGTGTGACATGAACTTTCTCCATTTGTACCAGATAGCCAGGTTAACACAGTAATTAACCAACTTTTGAAAGGAATAAGTCAATGTTTTTTTCAAATGCTTTTCTTTTCTAATCAATGTGGAACAAAATCAGGGATCTATTGAAGTGCTAATTATGTCAATTCATGTAAGTATAAGTCAAATGTTTGTGGTGTGACATGTACTTTCTCCCTTTGTACTAGATAGCCAGTATAACACATCAATTAACCAAGTTTTGAATGCCATAAACCAAGTTGGTTTTTCACATGCTTTTGATTCCTACTCAATGTGGAACAACATGAGGGATCTACTAAAGTTCTAAATAGGTCAATTAATGTAACTATAAGTCAAATGTCTGTCTTGAGACATGTACTTGCTAACTTTGTACCAGATAGCCAGAATAGCACAACAATTAACCAACTTTTCAATGGCATAAGCCAAGCTGCATGTTTTATGTTCCTATTGACTATGGAACGGTTCTAAATAGGTCAATCAATGTAATTATAACTCAAGTGTTTGTCATGTGATATCAACTCCGTCCCTTTGTCCCAGATAGCCAGGTTAAGACACCAATTAACCAACTTTTGAATGCCATAAACCAAAATGATTTTTCACATTCTTTACTTTGAAACTTACTCAAAAAATACAAGAGGACACAATTTCACTGCTAAATAGGACAATTAGATTAATGACAAGGCAAAGGTTTATCTTGTCACATCTACTTGGTCACTTTGAATCAGATTGCCAAATGAAAACACCAATTAACCATGTATTTGAAGCCATAAACCAATCTGGGTTTTCACAAAAAATTCTATGATACTCACTGTCAGAAGAGTAACTATATATATATGAGGGTCTTAAGACACCAAATATTGTGTTCATACAAAAGGTAATAATGTATATATACCCAAATGGTTACAAAGATATATTCAAAGGTAATAAGGTAATAATGAATCTGTCATGCATTTACACCATTTACATCATGGGGCTAATCAAAATATACATACATGTATAGTTACAACAAAAAAGTACTTCAAAAGTTTAATATGCCCATTATTTCATTGAACACAAAAAAGTCGATGGTCTGTAGTCAATTGTGACAATCATGTGAAGTCTGTTTCCACGGTTGCTTGCAATTGATAAAGACTCTTGACAACTACATCAACAAATCTTTTTCTGCCATCTTGTGTTGAGTGTCAAAGGATGCCTACAGTTAACAACAACCAATCTTAAAATTAGCACAAGGCATGTCAGAGAATAACAAAAGTATCAAAGAACCAAAATACAAAATACAACAAACTACTACCCTTCTACCATCAGACCATAGAGAAAAAACTGCAAGAGAAAGCTACTAGGACAAAACTAAGCAAAGAAAAAACTTGTCAAACCTCCACAAGGAACTAACAAACTATACCAAACACTAACAAAAGACAGAGCTAAACACTAAAGTAAAATTATGCATTTATAAAAGGCTTAAGTATAGATTACCCCCTGCAAATATCAAATTTATCCATATACCCCCCTGCAAAAATAAAAGTTTTAAAATAAACCTTACAAATATTAATTGCTTACAATTACCCCCTGTTGTTACTTTGAGTTAACAGAGTTAACTCTATGCTGAGTTGGATGACAAATGGACTCCACATTGGCATGGCACGTAGATGATAATTAGACATGTGTTATGTGACTCACTCCATTCTTGACTCAAGCATTTGGTCTTCTCTCACTCACTTCACATCAGCCATTTTCGTCTCTCACACTTCACTCACTCAGATACAATGGGTGATTGATTTCTTCAATCTTCACAGTTAGGGTTTTGTTTCAATGTGAAGACGAAGACAAAGGAACGAAGACAAATCTCACTGTTACCGTCACTCTCGTAGCATTCTGTGGATCTAGGGTTTACTATGTAAATCACACTACAACATCTGCTAACTTCTCAACTTACTATGTAAATCAATTGCTTTTCTTCTTCCTTAGTAGGAAAAATGCAATAATCAATTTTGTTCTGGTGGTTAATTTCAGATTTCAATAGGATGGGTCCTAAAGTCCTAGTCAAGATTACATTGACAAAAGTATTTGATTGGTAATTTGAGCAGTAAAATGCAGCAAACATTTACCAAGACTCCTAGGCAAAGAGTCAATGTGACTGAATGTCTTAATAAATATACCATAACAGAGTTACAGAACAAAAAAAAACAACCTACCGAATGGCTAACTTACATCATTTGGCTTACAAAGCACTAGATGTAGAGCATAAAACAGATCTAATAGAAATAAAGCCTCTTTTAGTACTGCAACTGATACTTTTATGTCTTCTATAGGTTGCACTGACTAAAGTGTGCATGAATTTCCTTCTTAGTGGTGAATTGCATGCAACCAAATTTTGTACCCTAACTAAGAAACTGTGGATGGTGTTGCCAATTTGAGCTATCAATTTCTCCGCAGTGAAGAAGCATGGTAACAAGAAGCATTCTCTTATGTGGGAATCAAAAAAGGTACGGAAAGGGGTTATAGTGAAGAGGGAGAGTCACGTTGTTTTCATAATTTTTAAGGGAGATCGGAGTCGGTGGTGGCGGAAGAGGAAGGAGGAGGAGATAGAGCAGAAAGGGAAGGGGATTTGCCGAGGGAATCACGGGAAATGTTGATTACCTCCACCATTGAGAAACGCCTAATCAATAAAATGAGAGTGACATAGAGGACACCTAAAATGAAATGGTTCTGTCTGAGGGTGAAATAAAGAGAAAGAGAGGAAGGATGATTGAACTCAAGGTTCAGTGAGAGAGAAATTGTAAACTGAGAATTTCATTGAATTGAATTAAGTGTTTACACAGTATCTAGGGTATTTATACAACACACTTTGTGGATCCAATCTAACTGAACTATAAAATGTAATTGTAACAAGTTGTAATCGAAAATGCAACCGAATCTAATGACTAAATAGTTTCTATTTGATTGTGAGAGAGAGCTTGGAATCGGTTGCTCAGTTGCAAGTCTTCTTCTTTGTTTGGTGAAGCCCGAGAGTGAAGAGGGTGAGATTAGCTTGTGTAACTTTACTCTTTTGAGTAATGTTACAAGTGATATTTCCTACTCCTTGCTTCGTGGCAGTGAACTTATCCGAGGTGGAACTTTGACTTGCCACACTTGCATTGTGGCTTTGACTCACATTCTCTATTACTCCTCTGAAGCTCAAGTAAGTTCCTTACTTTGAGCTTACTTCTAAGTAAATTAAAAGCAGTGTTGCCTGATGGTTTTGTTAATACATCGCCTATTTGCATTGCAAAATTTGGAACATGCTTGATGTGATATTATCTTGGCAGCTACTTTTTCTCTTACAAAGTGAAGATCTAGTTCCACATGTTTTGTTCTAGCATGTAATATTGGGTTTGTGAGCAAGCATAACTGCAGAGAAGTTGTCACATAATAGTGTGGGAGACTGGTGTGGTACCTTCAGTTCATTTAGCAGTGACTGTATCCATGTTATTTCTGCAGTTGCTTGGGCCATTGCCCTGTACTCCGCTTCTGCACTTGACCGTGCCACAAGAGTTTGTTTCTTGGCACTCCAAGACACCAAATTTGGTCCAAAGTAGACACACACTCCTGAAGTTGATCTCCTGTCATCTATATCACTTGCCCAATCATCACATCAGTAAACTACGAGAGAGTATCCGACATCGTGATTTGGTCAAGCAAAGAGCCCATGATGTTTGGTACCACTGAGGTACCTGAGAAGACGTTTAGCTGCTATCCAATGTGATTCCAGTGGATTGGACAAGAACTGGCACAATTTGTTTACACTAAAGGCTATGTCAGGCCGTATTAGTGTGACATATTGTAATGCCCCTATAACTGATCTGTACATATGAGGATCTTTCACTACATTAGTGCCAGACTTGCTGAGTTTTGGACTCTGTAGCATACGTGTGCTCATGCTGTTGCAACCAGACATATTTGCTCTTTGAAGCAAATCTTGGATGTATTTTGTTTGTGACATTAGCAGAGTACCATTAGAGAGGGTCTTAACTTCAATTCCTAGAAAGTAATCCGGTCTCCCAAGTTGTTTTAGAGCAAAACTGCAGTGAAGTTTAGTGATGAGACTGTGAATGAGTTGCGGTGATGTCCTGTGATGATAATGTCATCCACGTAAACTAATGCATACAGTGTTTTGCCAGCTGCTGAATAAACAAATAAGGAGGGGTCACACTTGCTTGATTGAAACCCAAAGGTGAGTAGTGCTGCAATTAATCTTTCATTCCAAGCACGGGGTTCTTGTTTTAAACCGTATAGAGCCTTGTGGAGCTTGCAAACTTGAGATTTATCTGCTGATATGAACCCAGGTGGTTGCTGCATATATATTTCTTTTTGAAGAATGTCATTGATGAAGGCATTGTTGATATCTATTTGTTGCATTTCCCACTTCTGTGTAAGTGCAAGTGTGAGGATTATTCTGATGGTTGCTGGCTTGACTACCGGAGAGAAAGTTTCCCCAAAATCCTTGACATGGAAACCCTTGGCTACCAATCGTGCCTTATACTTGTTAATGCTGCCATCTGGATTTTGCTTGATTCTGTATACCCATTTGCAGCCAATGGCTTGCCTATTGGGTGGAAGAGCAGTAAGAGACCAAGTGTTGTTGTTCATTAAGGCCTGATACTCTGCATCCATAGCAGCTTTCCATTTCGGATCAAGAAGAGCTTGTTTGGCTGACGTGGGTTCAGCAGTGGTAAGGAAGAATCTAGGTTTGAGCTTCCCAGTTTTGTATCTGGTTACCATGTGGTGTGTGGACTGTAGGCGAGTGGAGGGTGGACTGGAGGGGACTGGTGATATGGGAGGCTGTTCTGTTTGAGTGGGAAGGACTCCAGTATTTGTGGCAGGTTGTTCTGCATTTGTTGGTTCTTGTGTGGCTTGTGGTGACTCTGTTGGGGTGATAGACATAGGCACTGGAAGTATAAGAAAGGAGAATAAGTTGCAGAGGAAGAGGAGAATTGGATTCGCGCGGAGGAAGATGAAAAGGGTTTCACGTTGGTTTTCTTTCTTTTGACACTTCATTTAATTTAAAATAAAAAATTGAAAAGTAACATGATGTGATGGGCCCACCACCGTATATTTGTCTGATTTTGGCTGGGATAATTTGTCTGACTAACATTATTGCCAAAAAAAAAAACAACCCATTGTTGGATCATACACTGAGTAATATTTTGGGTTTTTTCTTTTGTACCCCCACCCCATCCCCATAAACCCCCACCCACACTGAAAACCCCAAAATGCCCTTCTGAAAACGTATTTTTTTTTACAAATTTTTAACCAATCGTATATACACCTGGGGGGGTATATATACGACCCTATGCATTTAGGCATCGTATATACACCCACCAAGGCGTATATACGATTGGCAAACCCCCACCATAATTGTATATACGCCTTGGGAGGTGTATATACGATGCCTAATGCATAGTGGTCGTATATATACCCCCTGTGTGTATATCGAACCCCATTGTATTTTTTAAAATTTTTTTAAGTCAAATAAAAATTATATGAGTCCTGAAAATAGGTTTTGTGCGTAGTTCGTTAAAACGTGACGATGTTATACGTCGAACGAATAATTTAGGCTAAAAAATCGGTTTTCGGGCAACATACTCCGATCGTAATGAAACCACACACCATTAGAAGCGAAAAAATCAAGAATCAAGACTCTCCTAGAAGGGACTTCTTACGGGACTACTACCTCAAAATCCCAAATTCCATCGTTTACTATTTTTTACGATTTTTTTTAATTTTTCATAGTCTCCAAAAAATCTAAAAAAATTTGTATAGCCTTATTTTGGTTTTGTTAGATTTTTAGTGGTGTTTTTATAATTTTTTGGAGTAGTTTTGACTATTTAACGAATTTTTAGTAGCCTTTTAGTAATAAAAATTAAAACAAATTATTAAAAAAATAAAAAGTGCATCGTATATACCCCTTTGAAAGACGTATATACGATTGGACAAAATAGTCATCGATATACGCACTCCAAAGGGGTATATACGATTTATTTATTTTTTTAAAAAATTAAGTTTCAAATGGCATTTTGGGGTTTTTGGTATTGGGTGGGGGTGGGAGGGATGGGTGGGGGTCCAAAAGAAAAACCCTAATATTTTTTGTCTATAATCCCCTTTATTAATAGAAGGTCGCTTTATGAGGCAAAAAAAGTGGGAAAAAATTTTGGATGGCATTATTGTAAATAATGTCATCTTTATGTCCATTAATATACCCTCATTTTTCAGCATTCCCACTGCTTACCAATATACCCCACTCTATATTTTGGACCGACATACCCCCGCTCTATATTTTATGCCCCACCATTTACCAATATACCCTCATTTTGTACCCCATTGTTTACCAATATACCCCCACTATATATTTTTTGACCGACATACTCTTGATAAATTTTTATTTCTCCAACACTATTTTTTATTCACTTTTGGTGGGAAAATTTTATTCCCACCATTTACCAATATACCCTCATTTTGTACTCCCACTGTTTACCAATATACCCTCACTCTATATTTTTGGACCGACATACCCCCACTCTATATTTTATGCCCCACCATTACCAATATACCCCTCATTTTGTACCCCACTGTTTACCAATATACCCCTACTATATATTTTTGGACCAACATACCCCTGACAAATTTTTTATTTGTCCAACACTATTTTTTTTATCCACTTTTGGTGGGAAAATTTTATTCCCACCATTTACCAATATACCCCTCATTTTGTACCCCACTGTTTACCAATATACTCTCACTCTATATTTTTGGACCGACATACCCCCACTCTATATTTTATGCCCCACCATTTACCAATATACCCCTCATTTTGTACCCCACTGTTTACCAATATACCCCTACTATATATTTTTGGACCAACATACCCCTGACAAATTTTTTATTTGTCCAACACTATTTTTTTATCCACTTTTGGTGGGAAAATTTTATTCCCACCATTTACCAATATACCCTTCATTTTGTACCCCACTCCAATATACCTCCACTCTATATTTTTGGACCGACATACCCTTGACAAATTTTTTTTTTGTCCAACACTCTTTTTTTTTATCCACTTTTGGTGGTAAAATTTTATTCCCACCATTTACCAATATACCCTCATTTGTACCCCTTTGCTTACCAATACACCCCAACTCTCTATATTTTGGACCGACATACCCCACTCTATATTTTGTACCCCACCATTTACCAATATACCCTCATTTTGTACCTCACTATTTACCAATATACCTCCACTCTATATTTTTGGACCGACATACCCCTGACAAATTTTTTTTTGTCCAACACTTTTTTTTATTATCATAATGTATCCCTCATTTTGTACCCCACTGTTTACCAATATACCCCCACTCTATATTTTTGGACCGACATTATTGGCTCATCCCACCAAGGGCTATTGTTGCCTCTTCGTCTTATATATATGTGTTGCGTATTTTTATACCCCCCTTATAAAATGTTGATGTGTTTTTAAACTATATCTCAGACGCAGCTCATAATCACCTCATGCAGACGCGCGTGTGTCCTAGTTATATTTATGAAAGTTACTTAAACGTGAAATATCATACATCAAGTGATGTCAAATAAATAGATTTTCAAAATGAGGAAAAGTTGTCAAAAAAAAAACATGAAAAGTCAACATAAAATGAACGTATGCACGACCTTTTTATTATCTACTGTTAAATTTATCACTTATAACTTACTAATTTGATCTCTAATATAAGAAAATTTTGCAAATTTATGTTTATTGAATAGCTGATGTATCTAGTCTATAATCCTATTATAAGAAATTTGTGGGCCAACCCAAATCGAACCAAATTGTCATTTAACTGTTAAGTAGCTATTGAAACGTGATTGGAACTGTCGTCTGACTCACAATTTACGAGAAGGAAATTGGTGTGCTGATTTTTTAGCCAAGATGAGAGCAAACTCTAACGATCAATTTGTGGAGGTTCACCACTGTATTAAGAGTTAAACTCTATCTATGAATTGAATATAAATTTTATTCAAATGAATGGTGAAGTAAAAATTTAGTACAATATGAAGAGGTGATCACTATATATAGTGCACCTTCTAGTGAAAGTAAATACAAAAATCCAACTAACTAACTAACTAACCAACAAAGAAAAGTAGTTACAATTGAAAACTAATTTAACTAACTTGTAAACTAACTTTCTAATACTCCCCCTCAAGTTGGAAGAGGGATGTCAAGATCTTCCAACTTGGAGATGAGATGCTAAAATAAAGCTTTCATACATCTTGCACTATCGGCCAACCAAAAATTCAAATACACAAGCCACATGAATATGAAGTCCATTCAGCAACATTGTAGACACTTTAGGAAACTTAGGAAATTGAAATCTCATTCTACAAGGCCAAACACACTACTAAAAAAAATTAGAGAAGCCCAAAATCCCTCTCTAAACAGCCAAAATCCGTCACTAAATGATTTAGAGAGGGAATTTGCGACGAACCATTATTCGTCAGCAATTTTGGCGTCACTAAATTTTTTAGAGAGGGATCCTGATAATCCATCTCTAATAGCGAGGAGAAATCCGTCGCTAATAGAGAGGAAACAATTTTGTCTCTAATAGCGAGGACACAAACACGCGTCTCTAATAGAGAGGAAAACACACGCCGTCGCTAATAGAGAGGAAAACACACGCCGTCGCTAATAGTGAGGAAAATATCTATCGCTAATAGAGAGGGATATTTTCCGTCACTAACAGTGAGGGAACAATTTCCTCTCTAACATTGACAGATTTAAACAAAATTATTTTTACAAATACCAATTGTTTTAATTTATCTATTTCCACCAAATACCAATTATTTTAATTTATCTATTTTCACCTATATTAGGAAACCTTTTGATGTCAAAGGAGTGGCTCTTTTAAAACATAGGCTACAAAGTTTTTAAAAAACACAAACATCTATTACTAATAATAAAGCGTGTAACCATAATTCATACAAGAGAAAAGGAAAGTTAATTCAGCTTACAATCCAAAAGACATCATTGTTTGAAAAGAAAAAAAACACATCAACCATCTAGTTCATCAAAATACTCATTATCATCTTGTTGACCCTCCTCATTTGGTGAAGGCGGGCGTGGATGACTCTGAGAAAAAGCTTCCATAAATTTAAACAGCTTCTCCTGATTTGCATGAAGTCCACTCATTTGCTCCTTAAGACTTTGGTTTTCAGCCTTTATTTGCATATTTTCAGCCTTTATTTGCATACATTCGGCCTTCACACTAGTGCAGTAAAAGGGATTTAAAGTCGACAAATTGGACATTTAAAGTCACGCGCCAACGTGATTTCTATTAAGCGCGACTTCAGTATGTCGGGAGATTTAAAGTCACGCGCGAGTGCCCGACTTCATAAGTTTGTTTCTAAGTCGACTTTTAACCGCCCGACTTTAATTCCTCGTGTTCTCTCTAGACCAGTACTCTGTGGATAGCTTTTTTTAAAGTCACGCGCTGAGACTTTAAAGATGTTTTTAAGTCAAAGCGTTTTAAATGCTTGACTTTAAAAGTTATGTTTTTAAGACATACATTTTAAATGCTTGACTTCAAAAAGTGTTTATTTAAGTTTTAATTCTTTTTAGCTTTTGGGTGATCCTCATGCATATACTAATTTGGCCCCACATCAAATTCATTAAATCTAGCAACATACATATTCTATATAAAATAAATGTATTATATTTTGCTCAAAAATATCATTAGCAAACTAAAAATTACTTTAGCAATTCAACATTCATTTGACTAATATCTTGTCAACCAAAGATATATGATATGATGTTGACACCAAAATATTAAAAATACAATAAACCGTAAGCCCAACCACTTAATACGGAATATGGTCTCCAAGTTGAGTAGATGAAATGATCTCGTAGCTTAGTCTCGCCTCGCGATCGCGCATCTTTGTACAAATTATCAAGTATCATAATCTCTTCTTGTGATATATCAAGGTCTGATATAAGTAGTAACACATGCTTCCTCCTTAGTACCTCAAGGCTAACCTGTTTGTCAATAGGTCAATGTTTTAATTTAAACCTTACACATATACAAAGGACTATATCTACATGTTACTAGAATATGAAATCATACCCTTGATTTTGTAGTGCCATCTATAAGTGGTGGAATATCATCCTTTGCATAAATAAGTGCTCTGAGAATTTTCATGTTGTCTACATGCACTGTCTCGAAAAAGTCGTGCAGATTGTGGAAAGTCTCTATATGCCTCTTGTCATCTGTACAAGGTTAAGGATGAAATTGTCACTTTTACATAAAATGCTGCAAGAAGAGTTTTGAATTCAGGTTATATATCCAAATTAACTAAGTTTCTAATTATGTTTTCAATAATGTGCTCACCAATATATTGATAGCAATGAGCCAGTTGGTTCTTGAGATGTTCATGTATACTACCCACTTTATGAGCCAGACTAGATAACTCCCATGCCTCTGTGGCAGATGTAAGGGACCTGCAATTAATTAGAAAGAGTGTCATTATCAAGGTTTGAAATCTGGTCTCGACATCCGTAAGACCTAGCTCATATGGCAAATGTCGAAATTCTGGACTCGATATCATGTCTTTGGTTTGAAGTTGAACCCGGAATTGCACCTCAATAGCTATTGAGGTTGCATCAACTACATTTGACTATGATTATTCGTAATATCTAGTATTGCGAGCGCGACTACTACCGCGATTTAAAACATTAAAAAGGGAGATGTGGGAGCTTACTCATTTCTCATGCCAATGAGACTAGCAATTTGTGAAGCACAAGCAACAATACTTCGGATGACCCAATAAGCAGCAATAGGAATATGAGCACTGACTAAAGACATAGGAGGAACATCTTCTGAAATATATTCAGATGGTAGCTCCTTAAATTCAGCAATACACATGGTTACATCGAGCGCCGCCTTCACGAGCTTGTTGAGTGCTTCAAATTGAGGTTTCAGTGATGCAGAATTCACCACAATGTCAGGTAATTGCTTGAGGAGTGCCACAGATTTGGCAAGTGTGTTTCCAACACTCATTTGAGCAACAAGCCAAAACTCTCCAAAAATAACAGCAAAGGCTGCTATTGTTAACACAACTTTTGCATGCCATGAATAACTTGACAGGTAATTCAGTAACACCATTGTTGTTGCATGTGCATCTCCTCCCCCTGAACACTTGCATGATAGCTGCCAATAATATCTCTTTAATTATAGTAACTTTTCTTGTTGCATGTGCATCTCCTCCCCCTGCCTCGGTTTATTTCTGCAACCAAAACAACATATTTCAATAAAAGTATAATAACAAAAAGAATTTTCAGTTGAAACCTTATCCAATCCAACAAAGAGTAAAATGAGAACCGAAAAGAGGGGAACCATCATTTGTGAGCTTTTCAGCATCAATTGACACAAAGTTCGACTCGTTTTTCACAGAATCGAACCAATGAAGCAGAATAAGCGGCATTTATTTGAGAGAAAGGTTCGATAGAGATGAAATCCAAAAGCAAAATAAAAAACCTAATTCAGTGGTAACATCGCTTGAAAGAAAAATTGATTATACCTCAGTATCAGAGATCTACAAGGACTCAAATCGAAAGAAAGAAATCAGAACTCGTGAGCTAGAAAATCAGCGTAGCTGGCTAAAATCAGAGATCTGTCGAGCGATGGTGGTCGGTGGCCGTTCGACGTCGTTCGATTCACCAAACAAGAAGAATAAGAGTCTCTTTCTGCGAAGAAGACACGGTTGGGGTTTGCGAAGAAGAAGGGTTTGGGGAGAGGAAAGGTCTGCGGAGAAGAAGGGTTTGGGGTTCTGGAGAGCGTTATTTTTAGGTTTTTATTATTTAAGACTTTTGAAGTCACGCGATATACCAGTCTGTCTTAGATTGTTAAAAGTGTAATACTTTTGAAGTCACGCGATATATCAACCTGTCTTAGATTGTTAAAAGTTTTCACTTTTGAAGTCAGACCGGTTTACGCTTGACTTAAACACACGCGCCTCTACGTATCAAGTCAGGCATCTGAGCGTGTGACTTTAAATGTCTAATTCTTTTCCTGATTTTGCACTAGTGTCATTTGCATATATTCAGACACAGAGATTCTAGCAGATTGTGTGGAAGAAGAAAATTGGTTTTGTCCTTCAGGACCTAAGCCAAATATTCTTTTCTTCTTGTCGACACCTCCAACAACCTCTAAGAAGATATTGTTGTCAGATTGCTCACTAGACACGTCATCTCCTCCTAGTGCCTCTTGTGAATCTCTTTCAAGAATACGACTTTCATACTCATTCTGAAAAGGAAAAAAAATCAAACATGAGCACTAATATACCAAATTGCTAAATGTCTCTAATGAAACCAACAATAACAATAAATAATTTTTTCTATTTCACTAGAAGAGAGCAATTAATCGTTGAAGAGTCCAAAATTCCTGAAAAATTTACTGAATTATGAACTATGAATACCTCCCTCTAAGAAAAAGTGTAATAATCAATTAACTTACTTTACATCTGTATATTTATGTCTATTTTCATAATCTAACAACATTGTGTAAAATTTTGAACACTAAAAACACTATTTTGGTAAAACACAATATAGGACACAAAGCATGAACATGAAGCATACAAAGCAATAAAATGGTAAAATACCATTTTGGCCATCACCATCTCTATCTATCTCTTCAAACTTCAAAGAAGTTCCACTCTGTATGATAATGCAAATAAAATCACAAGTTACATTCTAAGCAATTAGATTGGTTAGTGTAGTGGGAATAGTCCTCAACAAATTCATCACTGCAAAGTGATCACATGAGCCCAATTTCTTTTGATATCACGGTGAACACTATTGTTCATGAATCGCAAAGAAAAAGAAGAAATTTGTGAGAAGACAATGGAAGAATCACCGATGAGAGATGAACGCGGAAGCTACATAATCGCTCTTGATACCATATTAAGAGTTAAACTCTATCTATGAATTAAATATAAATTTTATTCAAATGAATGGTAAAGTAAAAACTTAGTATAATATGAAGAGGTGATCACTATATATAGTGCACCTTCTAGTGAAAGTAAATACAAAAATCCAACTAACTAACTAAGAAAAGTAGTTATAATTGAAAACTAATTTAATAAACTAACTTTCTAATACATTGTCAAGGGGAATTGCTGTTTTTCTTTCTGCGTTTGTTTTCTTTTTTATCTTTCGTAAAAAAAAAACTAGTACTTTTTCAACGACTTGCTGTGCAGTGATTTCTCTTGATGTTGATACTAATCGAAGCAACCCCATTGCAAAATATATTCATCAATTTTGGTGTCAAAAAAGCAATACTAGTAAAATGCATGATTATGAAAGGAATCTAAATTAACTTAAGGGGGACCTCATGTCCATGTGCATAGGTATGACGAGGCTGACGCATGGCAACATGATAGTGATAACACATTCAGTACTAGTAGTAGTAATTTTTTACTCGGTTTCTTTTCTGGAGCCCATAAAAAAAGGAATATAATTGCATTCATAATTAGTCAATGGGGCGCATGTCCTATAAAGTTATTATACTTTTGTGCCATTTTTCAAGTAGTCGTTGTGTGCCTAACACAGCATGCACTTGTTGATAGAGAAAATAACATTAATAAATAAGGGCAGCATTTGTCATGTGAATGTGATAGTTTCTCTTGTTGTGGATGTACAAAATAATGAGAAATATTCCAAAAGAAAGTGAAATAGAAACATGATGTTTCATCTTTAAAGGGTGTGTTTATTTGTGACATTTACTAGTGGTTATATTTTTTATATGAACTTGTGGCCTCCAATATTCTTGTGATAATCCGAGAAGATGAATCTAACATTGGGCAAAGGTTTGCCTCAAGAAAGAGAGGTTAAAATTAATTGTCCAACTTAACAACCTCAAGGTCTCCACTTGTTGGGAGTCCGGTGGAGCATAGGAAGCAATAACGAGATAGCCAATAAACTGGACAACCAAAGAGATTTGGACACATCTCCACCCAAAACCTTAAGGCGTCAGGTATATCGGTTCCCTCTCTCATATAGCCTTCATATAGCTCATTCCTAGCCGATGTGGGACTAACCACTCACATAGGAATTCTCAACATTCTCCCCCCCAAGTGCTAGTCACCTACATCGCTAGCCTTGATCCAAACCAGGATCCCGCTCCCGCTCCCCACCAAGCCGAACCATGACTCTAATACCACTTGTTGGGAAATCCAGGGGAGCATCAGGAGCAACACCGAGCTATCCAATGAACCGAACCAACAAGAGACTTGGACACCACATCTCCACACCCAAAACCTAATTAAAGCGTCAGGTATATGGGTCATCTCTCTTATATATATTTCATATAGCTCATTCATAGCCGATGTGAGACTAACCACTCACACTTGAATTTTCAACATCTCCCCCCAATTGTAAGCCACCCACATCACTATACTTGAAAAAGTCCCACATATTGTTGGAGTTGATTGAAATTGACATCTTGAAAAAGTCTCACATCGCTTGGTTTTGGGAAGGAAGAGGGAGACCAAGGCTATATAATGGGCTCAAGTTCTTCATTACAAAATGCGCCAGTCAGAAATACCTTAGTTGTATTTGACTTTGTTTTTTTTTCTCTTATACTATTATTTTAGAGTGTTGTGAGATGTAGTTAAATATTTAATTTGGAGGGCCTGTGTGTACTGGGGTCATGGGGTGTTTGAGATAGGGGTGTGCATGGTGCATAAACCGCACCAAACTGCACCATATATATAGCCTGGTTTGGTTTGCAAACCCATTTTCGCAAAAAATTGATTTTCCCCTTTGCTGTCGTCAAACTCTTTAAGTCCTAGCCGTGGTATCGGCCCGAGGTTTGGACAAGTTTTGATTCCTCGTTTCTTCAAGCAATTGCGTCGAGGAGGGAACTCTGCTCCTCGATTGTGGGTATTCTGACTCCTCTAGAAAGGGTCAGGTTGGGTGGATGGGACGCGAGGGTTGGATTATTCTACTGGCTAATGCATAAAAATAAACATAAGTAAAAAGTGAAGTGATTAATTTGCACAAGAAAGGGGGGATTGAATTGTGCTATCTTTTTGATTTTTAATACCTGCAACCTTCTGTATTGTTTCTCAAGATAACTTGGATATCAGAAGGTTGAATGTTAGTTGCACAAACAATAAGCAAGTATGACAGTAGTGAAAGATAGTTAACTTTGATGAATTTAGATATCTTTTATTACACAAAGAGTGTTGTTTTCAAAGGATAATCAAAGTAAGACTCATTTAAAATTATGATTTTGACTACAGAAGGTTGATGTATGTAACCTTCTGAAGTGGTTGAAAACTTTGGTGATTGTGAGACAGTTAAAGCAATTAATAAGAAAAGCAGATAATAACACAGTAGAGTTATAGAGGTTCACCAAACTGTGGCTACTCCTCTCCCCACGTCCACGTGAGAGTTTCCACTATTCTCCAAATAGATTTTACACTTGCTTTAGCTTCAATCGCAAAGACTTTCACCTACACTCTCTTTTGATCACACACAAAAGACAAGTGCTAACTTACACACTTCACCAAGTCGTGTCTCAACCTACTAGAAAACTCTCTTCTAGTTTTCTAAAGGTATTTCCTGTTGAACAGAATCACCAACACCACTCACCTCTCACTAGGTAGTTTGTTGAGAAACTTTCAAATAGAATCACCAACAACACTCACCTATCACTAGGTAGTTTGTTGAGAAACTTGCACAATATTTCTTACAATAAGGGGTTTGGGTTTGGGATGATTTAGAAGCTTGTTGATAGATAAATACAAAGTATTTCTAAGAGCATAACAAGCAAACACACTCAAGATAGTTTTCCCAATTCTGAACTTGTAGTAGCTTTGAGTGTGGAAGAGAAGGTTGGATTTCTTTTGAGAAGCTTGACTTGTAAAAGTTCCAATTCACTCTCATGGTTTGCATTTGAGCAGAACAGCATTTTATATAGCCATTAAACCTGGAATATGACCGTTGGAATGAAGGAAATAGCCGTTGGAAATTGTTGTAGCTTTGTAGGTAGGTAATGATGATTTTTGAGCTTTAGGTAGTAGCCTTTCAACCTTCTAAAGCAACCTTTGTGCTTTGTCTTGTGTTGACAGCTCTTCATGTCAGCATCATACTTCCTTTTCTTCTTTTCTCGTCGATTCGGTCCCCTGTTCATGTACTACATAATATTTTTCATACTTTTATTTGAAGCTTCTAAAGCTTTTTAAACATGAACAAACATGATTTCTAAGATACAAAAATAATCAAGGAGTTCCTCATTACATAGGATAATGTTTCTACAACTTTTATTCCTTGAATACTCATTTGATGTATATTGGATCAAGATTTCAGATATGAACATGTTTCCCAGAAACAGAAGCTTGAAATCTTCAATCTTCTTTTATCCTTCTTGAACAACCAACCTTCTTAACCATATTCCATAGTAAGTCAACCTTCTGTTGACTTCAATCAAACTTTATGTTGACAATTGGTCAACCTTGTGTTGACTTTTAGTCAACCTTCTGTTTGACTTTCAGTCAACCTTCTGTAGAAAGTTACTTTTTCTTTTAAGCTTCTTTAATCAACCTTTTGTTGATGTAACCTTCTGTTATCAACCTTCTCTAAGGTAACCTTCTGTAGGTAACCTTCTTTTGACACATTTGAACTTTGAAAAACACTTGGTTTATTTGTAGAGCCAAGATTTTTGCTATGATTCTTATTTCCTGTTCTTTTACACACTTGATTGAAACTTGTTAAATCATAATAAGTGTTTAGAAAACTTAACTCATTCCTTTAAGTTTGTATCATCAAAACATGGAAAGAGATTTTCATTTCTACAAAAATTGTGGTAAAAGACGATAAAGAATGAAATAAATTGGGTTGTATTGATTGATGTGTGTTCTGTACAATTTCACTCTACCCTATATATATATATATATATATATATATATATATATATATATATATATATATATATATATATATATATACATAAGCCCTCGTCGGCCACTTTCTAGCCAACATTTGCCTACCGTTGGATCTACTGACATCAACGCTTCTCATTGCTCCCGAGCCCTAAAGAAGCGGAGCCACTACCCACGATCTCCACTAGAACGGTTAGTGGGGTAAAACTCTTTGCGCTACTTCTTCACAGCTTCGCTCCTTCGCTTGATCTTCATGTAGTCCCACGTTCTGATCACGTGCTTCCCTCGTGCCTTCCAAGCAAGCCAGCCTTACCTCGGCCACCTATTCGCTGGGTGCCTCTTGCCCCTCGGGCAGTCCTATGGGCTCGGGCATCCGAGCTATCGGGGCCGAGGCACTCTATAGGCTGAGGCTTAACTCTCCCTCGGCCTAGCTCATTGCCCCTCGGGCTCACCCTCTCCTCGGGCGTTTCTCATGGTAGCTTGCCCCGAGGGGCTTTTCTGAGTTTGATTTGTTGGTAATTCCCCTTGTGATTTTTCCTGGTGGTACACCTTGGTGCCCTAGTTTTTCCTTTTTCTCTTACTCGACCCTCGGCTCACAACTTAGGTATTTTTTTGTGTTAACAATTGCCTCCCTTTTTGTGTCGTTGTATGGCCGAGAGGACGTGACTAATGAGACAAAACCCCTTGACATGCCTTTATGAAATCAGGTTTGAAAATGATCAAGTTTGAGGAAACTGTTGAGAAGGAACAAGAGAATATGGAAGTTGTCTTTGAGGCACAAGAGAATGATGAAGTATCTGATGATGAGAGGACCATCACAGAAAAGAAGGAAGATTCTGACCAATCCTCTTCACAAAAGACAATGGCACCTTTAACTAAGGTCTATACTAGAGATAAAGAGAGAAAGAGGTGGAATCTCTTTGATCAAAACAACTAGTAATTTGGAGCACAAATTTGAAGAAATGGTTCCTCCACGAATGCAAAGCACACTAGAGAGGGATGTTGGTGCTAAAGATTCTGGAGAGAAGACTGAAGAGTTACATCTTGATTCTTCTGGTGGCAACAATTCTAAAAGAATCGTTGTTCTTGATAACATTACTCCATTCAATCTGAATGTTGAGACAAATGAAGCCATTACAGAAGCTGCAATGAATCAAGAAATGGTTGAAGAGCCTATTAAGGTAGCTGAGAAGGATCAGGATGTTCATGCTGAACTCACTGATTTAGCTGAGAAAGAAGACTCTGCTCATGCAGATATTAATGAAGCTTCTCAGGTTGAGAAGGTTGACTCTGCACTGGCAGAAGTTATTGTACCGTCTCAGGAAGAATTGGGTGATAATATTGATGAGCCTCATATGGAAACCATTCCTGCATCACCTCAGGGGGAGTTAAATCTTAACACTTCCTCACCTATTATCCAAACCCCTCTTCCCTTAATGTTTAATGAAGAAATGCCAACACTCCCACCTTTCTCACCCATTACCACTGAACCTATCTCGGTCCAACCCTTCTCACCTATAACTCTCCCAATTGTTACTGCACCAACCATTGAGCCTTCACCAAATCCTACCATCTCACGTGTAACTTCACACAACCTTGAACACCTCCTAGCTGCTATTAACCTAGAAGCCAACAACTCTCCACTCAAAACTAATAACACATTCACATCCTCAAACCTCAACCAATTCCTCAACCTAAACTAAACACCTTTAGATGACTCACCACAACCAATCTTTCCATCCACCATTGTTGAACCTCTCACTTCTGATATGCCATCAAAATTTGGGTCTCTTGACTCCTCATTCTTCAATGTTGGTGAACCTTCTGGTACTACACCTGAGAAGGTTCCTAAGGATCCAAAGGAGAAAAACCTTTCTGAACCTGAAGCCCTTGTCACTCACATATCCAAGATGTAAAAGATGATGAGAAAGATGAAGACTCTGCTGATGCATGTCCTTGAAGGTCAAGCCATCATCCAACAAGTTCAAAGAGCTCAAGCTACTATGGATGAGCAGTATCAGCCATGGATTCTGCAGCAAGGGATGACCACACTTGCTCCAAATCTCATTCCCCCAGAATTTGGCCCACTCCCTCAGTTTCCTGATATTCCAAGACCCGCTACTTCCTCCTCTTCTGATGGGTCTTCCCCATTATAGAAGTAGCATCTTAATGTCTCTGTCTGCCTCCACCTTTCTGATGTTAGCCAAAAGGGGGGGAAGAGTTAGATTAATTTCAGAGGTCTTAGGATTTTTTGAATGATCTATAACTGTTTTGAATCTGTGTTTAAGACATTTTTTTGTTGAGAAGCATACTTCTCATGTTTTATTTTCCTAGGCATATATGCCAGTAAAGAACATAATCTTATGTAATCATGACAATGATTCTTTTGATGAGCTTAAATGAAATATATGTTCTTGTTTATGTTCTTGCATGGTTTCTGAAAATGTGAAAATTTAAATTACAATCTTTATGCACATTCTCAAGGGGATTAAAAAATATTTATGCCTTAGAAAATGTTAAACAAAATCTGAAAACTTAATCCATCTCAAGAGTTTGTCAAACATCAAAAAGGGGGAGATTGTTGAGGCAAAATCCCATGTTAAGTTTTGATAATTAGCAAACCTCAAATGAGAAGCTTAAATCAGATGCTACTAATGTTTCTTCTTGAGTAAAAAATTAGAACAAGTATTACACAACCAAGTCTCAAGAAGATATATGCTTACAAGAAGCATCATGATGAGAAAACTCAAAACAATATATGCTTACAAGAAGCATCATGATGAGAAAACTCAAAACAATATTGTACACAACACATTAAGAAAAAGGGTTCTCATGAAACAATCAAAGATCGAGACCAAATTGGGTAAAGTTGAGAAAGATCATCATGAGAAGACTTATCCTATATATTCTATGACAACATGAGAAGAGTGGTGAGAAGAGTCAACCTTAGAAGTATCAAGATAAAATACATAGTAAGAGGTATCCTCAGAAAGATAGAGATGAGAAACATCATAAAGACAAACATCATGACATAAGAAGAGTCAAGCTCAGAAGAGTCATGATAATAAAAAGGTCAAGTTGAGAATAGTCAAGTTGAGAAGCATCATGACATGAGAAGAGACGAGATGAGAAGAGTCATTCCATGTCTACACAACAAAACATCATCTTGAGAAGTAACAACTTGAGAAATATCAACTTGAGAAGCATCATCTCCAGAAACTGTGGATAGTTGAGAAGATACATGACAGTTGTTTCTCACTGTCTTCTGCAGAAAAGCAGAAACACAGCTGCGCAAAGACAAAAAAACTCTTCAACGACTATAAACGGCTATATTACTTTGCCAAATACTCTTTCCTTTTATCCAGAGCATAATACACACACATTAAGCTATAAATAAACACACTTGGGCGCTGCTGATCGGTGTGAGAGTGCATTGAGTTCTTATCTTCCAACCTTCTCAAGTATCAAAGTTTTCTCTCATCCATACTCAGATGAGTTACAACTGAAGGGATTCATTCAATCTCTGAGTATGTTATTTTGTTTGTATTGTACTGTAAAGTAAAATATCTTATCAAGCTCTAGAAATCCCAAAACCCACATATCAAACAGAACACCTGTAGGGAACCTTCCCAAGTAGCATGTGTTGTTGTAGGACTTGAGAAGTGAGTTTACTTCTGCTAGAGAAGCTGCCTAATATATCAGAATGATTGTATTAGGTGTGAAAACAGTAGGTAGAGCTGTGTGAAGAAAACTACCACAAGAACTTTAAACCTAGGATTGGTTGTAAAGTTGTAAACTATCTAGAAAATAGTGGAAACTCTCACAGGGAGTGAGGAGTGGATGTAGCCTCGGGTTTGGGTGAACCACTATACATCATTGTGTTATTTACTGCTTTGAATATTTGTTTTACACTCCTCTAGGAGTTGGTTTATGAAAACTGAGAAGTCAAGTAATTGACTCTTCTCTGCTATAACTGTTTAAAATAATAACAAACATTTTCAACCTTCTCATCTCATAGTTAAACTTCTTAATAACTAAGTCGTTTATTTCTTTAAGGTAGAAATCAATATTAATGAACTAGCACACACAGTCTTAAAACCTCAAATTGTGTGGAACTGAAAAAGAGTGAGACAATTGACCCTTCTCAACTCAGTTACATAGTTGAGCACTACAAGAAAATCGCTGATTTGCCACGGACATTTCCGTGGCAAATGCACAAATTTCCGTGGCAAAACAACATTTGCCACGGATTTGCTACTGGACAAAAATTGGTGGCAAAAACGCCGTCGAAATCGTTTGCCACGGAATTTCCGTGGTAATTTTTTCCGTCGCAAATCTGTGGCAAATTTTTCCGTCGCAAACTGCGTGGCAAATTTTTTCCGTCGCAAAGCCGTGGCAAATTTTCGCCGCAAAGCCGCGGCAAATTTTCGCCGCAGCCGTGGCAAATCGCCGCAAATTTTTAAAAAAATTTAAAAAAATGGAGCGAAGAGTTTCCTACTACTCCAACTTCATATACTGTTAGAATTCTGCAGATCATTGAAATGATATTGTTTTCTTTATTGATTGAATTGTGAAGTACATTGATGTGCTTATATATCTGAGAATATATAGTCTCTATAATCGATTGAACTATATGATGCTTATAGATGACTCTAAGGCTAACAAACTAATCTGTTATCATAATGATATAATGCATTTATTAGTAGATGATTTCCTTCCTTGTACTATCTCGCACACGCACATGATTTCCTTCCTTGTACTTTTTCTCAAGCTTTTGGATCTCCTCTTCAGCAATATCAGATATCTGTCAAAATAAATTCAACTCATTTCGACAACTAATATCAAAAGGGAATAAATATAGAATGAAACACTCGATTCTTATTCATAACAAAGAACAATCTTACTGTAATTTCACACTCAAATACAGATTAATTACACGTAAATAGCACTCTTCACAATCCTACTACAAGGATTTGGGAGCCTTAGTCTCTCTCCTCACAATAAGCGCCCAATAGCCATTCCATAACCTCCTCCCCGATTTTTTTTTTCTCTATTTATTTATTCCTACAAAGAATAGACAAATAAATCGACAACACACAAACCATACCTTCCAAATAATCGACAACATAAACCATAATTGCCATTGTTAATTTTAATTAACAAAGACAACATATACTAATTCCTACAATTAAAACTAATGCAACTATGCATACTAATGTTACCCGCTCCTCTTATAATAAGTTTTAATAAGAGGTCTAACACATTCTTTATGTTGCTCGTAGGTTTAGGCTTGATTTTATTGTAATATCGTTGACCATTCGGACATCATGATTCATACTACAAAAGGTATGCAACGTTAAAACTTATAGAGAAGATACATACACCGACAAAAGTGGGGTTGACTCTGGAATTGATGGAACTTCAAGCAATAGTCCCGATCCTCTATCCACCACGACAACTTTTGAGTTGTCATATATATCTCAATTTTAACATCTTTGCGCAAAAAAGTCAATTCCTCGATCTAACATGGCATACATACATGATTAACTACAATAAACAGAATACCACCTTAAGAAAATATTCAAACCAACAGTTGTATTTACCATGGAAATCCTATATTCATATGATTATTCAAATCACCATATCTGTAAAGATCAATGAGGTTTTAGAGGACACCTTTTATCTTATAACTCGGCCTCCTTTTAGGCTTCTCATGACTTAACAGAAAGATTAAAGACTTTATAGTCAGGTCCCTGTATGTTAGGAATTGATGTGCTTTGGATAAACTAGTTCATGAGAAATGACATGATTGTTCTAGTAGAGACCTGTGTGAATCCTCTACCTTGAAAACCCTACCAATTATATTAAAGACATCGGAGAATTTTCTTCCGTTAATACATCTATTGTGTTTGGTTTGGTCATTTAGTTTTGCAAGAAAGTGCGATTAATTTTCATAGGCACCATATTATATTTTGCTTTTTTTGAGCAAATATTATATTTTGATTTGCATTGCTTACAAGAGCAGTCCAAATCATATTCAATAACAATGAATTTGGAAGCACTAGGCACGAAATGCAAAAATAGTCACATCAAATGATTATTCTCTGAAACAATTGAAGAGAAAATAGTTAAGAGTCTATTTCATTGGATGTACATCCCAAACTTAGAGTGCAGCCAATTTAAGACTACAATACTCACGGAAGGAGGGCTCTGCTTCAATAAGATGTGGATTCAACGTCAAACCAACAAAACTCTACTTGATGGATCAATGAATAATATCCGAGCAATAACCTAGATAACATAAAAAGGTGCTTAAGAATAGAAACAAAACTTCAAAAGAATGTGATCCACAAAAGACTATAAAAGACAACATCAGCTGAAAATATGTAAACAATATCTCAAACTAA
The DNA here is from genome assembly GCA_020916435.1 of Oxytropis ochrocephala. Classification (NCBI taxonomy): domain Eukaryota; kingdom Viridiplantae; phylum Streptophyta; class Magnoliopsida; order Fabales; family Fabaceae; genus Oxytropis; species Oxytropis ochrocephala. Next base: position 37,102,794 of record CM037093.1, on the reverse strand, counting down.
AGCATGCAAAGGTTTATAAAGATACAAAAGATTATTATAAATTTAGAAGGTAAAAACAACACAAATAACCAATGTTATAAAACATGGACCGCTCATCAACTCGGTCGAGATATTAAATCAGAGATTTCAAACCAGGAAGTAACTGTTGAATCAAGAAATATTAAAATTTATATATTGTTTTCTCAAACGAGGGAAACATCTGAAAAAGGATAATAATAATAATAATAATAATAATAATAATAATAATAATAATAATAATAATAATAATAATAATAATAAATAATAATAATAATAATAGTAATATAAACATATACAAAATTAATAAAAACTTATTTTCTATATTTCATATTATTGAATTGGATATATTAATGATTTTTGAATCCAAACCTAAACTAAACATGCGAAGAGAGAAGATGAAATGACTTTAAAGCCATGTGGTTAGCATCGATTGAAGAGAAGATGAAATGGCTTTAAAGCGCAAAGCGCCTTCTACTAAATAGCTTTTATTCAATAATGATCAACTTCCCTAGTCCTGTCATTTTTTGACTTAAATATTGTTTCAAGACTCTCCAAAAGAACATAAGAGATATAAAGTTGCCAATACAACCTATTACTATACATGCAAAGACATGAAAACGGTTTTTCAACTTAAATATCGAGTAAGCATACATGCATGAAAAGTCTTGCACTAAATAACTTTGCAATATAAAGCAGACATCTTGTGCAAATGAGAGGAATTAAGGTACATCACGCAAATAACTAGGACTGCAAGTGCAATCTAATCTGCAACTTCGACTTTAGTCCAAGTTGTAAAAGTTGCAAACAAGGGTAAAATTGAAGTACCTTCCGAGATTCACCATACTTATCCTTCCGGTTCTTTGCAGGATATATATTTTGCAAATGAAACAAATCAACCTACAATGAAAAAATTCCAAAAATTAATTGTGGAATCATTAGGTTTGTTACCAAAAATTATTTACTAAGACTATCGATAGACCCGGATACAAGTGTATACTAGAAAAAAAGAACAAAGTGAAATTTGAAGTGGAGTGGGCTAAGTGGAAATGTTAGGTCACATGTGAATGAAAGGAGGGCAATAAAGGAATTGGAGAAAAATGAAAATGCCCCTGCAGCAGAGTCCGCCATGGGAAGGTTAGTTTGGGAGAAAGAGAAAGTTGTAACATAGACAAATCGTCATGTGTTTGAGTAAATGAGTTATGAGGGAAATATGTTATGATACAGAGGCGTATTCTTTTGCATTAGGCGGAACTATTCTTTTCACTGCAGAATACATCCACCGATGCACTTTTTCTCTTGAAAGGAGCCCGGTCTCCCATATTTCCGATTTGCTATCTATCTAGTTTCTATAACTATTCTTTATCTTTATGAATTCATATTACAACACTAGCAGGATACACTTACGGTTCCAAAGGCTCGACAACACTAGCAGGACAAACAAGATTAATAAAGTAAAGCAATCACCAATTGATTTTTATCTTCTCGTATCATCCTGTTGAAGTGTCGGGCCAAAGACCATGTTGGACTCTCCCGAGTTCTCACGATAACCAGCAATTTGTTGAAGCGGATGGTTGCGAGTCTTTTGTAATGTTATCGCTCGAGACCCAAAGAATTGCAAAGAGAGAGGTTTATATCCGACGTCGCCATTGATCGTATCTCACAATTAAGAGAAGTGTGAAATGCAAGAATTCATTACATTCTCGCAATTTGATTATTGGAAGCAAATAAACACACAGAGAAGATATATTACCTTACTTTAAAGTACCGAATTGAAAATCGGAACCTAGAGCTGGCTATTCGCTTTCATTTGATTGAACACTCGGATCTCAAATATAGTATACAAATTAACGAGTTAATAGAGGTTTGATAAGGTGTCCATCTCGCTAAGAGATTAACATGTGAAATCAGCAAAAGGGTAACCTAAAATGTTAAAAAGTCGGAAACTTACTTCAATTCATTAACTCCTTGAATCAACCGAACCCACTTGTAATTTTGAGCTCAAATCTGAGTGAGAAAACTTGTTTAACCATTTGAGCTCCACGAGAGATTATTGAACTTAATCTTGAAACTAAAACAAGGTTGAAAATTCATGTATTACAAAATCAACAAACCCTAAATACACAAAATCAACAAATCCCAAACCCTAAATACACAAAATCAAAAATCAAATACACAAAATCAACAAACCCCAAACCCTAAATACACAAAATCAAAAATCAAATGCAAATATGCTTACCTAGAAGCTTCGAAATAGAGGAACAATCACTGAATGGCGCTTGAAGAGGGGGGGGGGGGACGAAATGGTGGTGGTGAGCGACGGAGGACCGGCTGAGCAATGACGGAGGCGGATGGAGGGTGAAAGACGAGAGAGAGAGAGAGAGAGAGCGGCGGCGCATTCGAGAGGCAGCAGTGCGAACGAGAGAAGGCGGAGGAACGTGACGAGGGAGGAGAAGTTGGAAGTGAGAGCCTTGGAGATGGGGAATATCGGTATCATTGTTGTTCTGAGAGAGAGAGAGAGGTGAGAGTGAGGAGAGTGCAGTGGAGGTTGAGGGAGAGTGAAAGGAAGGTGGAGAGTGAGGAGAGTGAAAGGTGGAGATCGAAGGTGGAGAGTGAAAGGAAGGTGGAGAGTGAAAGGAAGAGACGTTCTATTTTAGGGATCGGGCTCTTTTATTTTGATCAATTGGTTGCCACTGATTTGCCACGGCATCTCCGTGGCAAATGTCCGCTCTTTCACATGTCCGTGGCAAACTGCGTGGCAAACACCGGTGGAAATTTCGCGCTCTATTTTTTACTCATTAAAATCGCAAACTGTGGCAAATTATCGTGGAATAAGCTCCGTGGCAATTGTTTGTGGCTAAAACAAGCTTTTCTTGTAGTGGAGAAGACAGTTTGGTTCAAACCTTCCCATCTGATTATTATTGTTAAGAAATCAGTTCTCACCCTTCTTAACTAAGTAACTTCATTATCATAACTTATAGTCGTACTTGTGAATTAAGTTATACTGTTTCAGGTGAATTTTAAAAGAGTCACAATTTCAACCCCCTTCCTTGTGACACTTATTGACTTCAAGAAAAAAATCACTTTTTGTGACGGGCGAAACCGTAGGTAGAAGTTAAAATTTGATCTACCTGTGAAGGATATAGTGACTGTGAGAAACCGTAGGTAAAGATACTTGGGTGTAGGGAAAACCTTTACCCACGGACGTAAAAGCGTGGTTAGACGCCTTACATCCTCTACGCAAAAGTGGGGTTGGGGAGAGGTCAAAGTGACTTTTACCCACGGACATTTGACATTTAGTGATGGTTTTTGTCCTGAGGAAAAGTCAAATTTCTTGTAGTGTGAGTCACATATAGGTGGACCAATGACCCAATAAATCTACTAGAAAATTAAAAGATAGCACCAATAATACTTTTTTTTGACAATTAGGATTTAATTGAAATGGACAAGCCAAATGGCAGACATTAAACCAATACTACTTTATATCCTAATTTGAAAACATTTCTTTAAGAACAAAAATGTTGATGTTATGTAGGTTGAGAATTCAAGTGTGAGTGATTAGTCTCACATCGGTTATGAATGAACTATATGAAAGATATATAAGAGAGGAGATCTATATACCTAATGTCTTAAGGTTGTGGGTGAAGATGTGATGTCCAATCTCTTGGTGGTCTGATTCATTAGATAGCTCGGTGGTGCTCCCCCGAACTCATCAACGATGCATTTGTTTTTCTTTAATTGTTACTTAGTAAATACTTTTCCTCTTATAATAGTATGACTTTTTAAATTGAAATTTTTAATGAGATGTTTAACATTTTTCTTAGTCAAACATAAGAAATGTATTTGGTACATGAACGGGGTCGGCAAATACTTATTATATTTGTAAAAAAGTACTTACTTGACGTACCTTTGTAACTTCACGATTCTAGATAAGAAGACTTGTATAATTTTTTGGTCGTGAAGATATCTTTTATTTTTTTAATATGAACTCGTGAAATATCTTATTTTCAGATGCTATGTTCCAACACATAAACAAAATGATTACTTACGACACTTTTTTATTTGAAGGTTAATTAGTTTATTTACTATACTTGCTTGGAACTTAAAGACAAAGTGGCAACATATATACCCTATCACAAGCAAACATGTTATTAATCTGTATATAAACATGTCATGCTTAAAATCGGGATCCAAAGAGAGAAACAGTGTAGTAGAAACGAAAGAAAAACAAAAAGTAAAGTGTGCCATGTCATATGTGCTTGGCTGGTGCACTAATACAGAGAACCCACCGCAAAATTTTACTAACTCAAATTAAATCTGCAACGTCAATTATTATAGGTCGACATTTAAGAAGTTTTCCCAGCACAAATTTCAATGCTTTGGTATAGATTTTTAACTGCTGTGATGACCTTTTCTCTTTAAGGTGACTTTAATCTTGTATAAGCCAAGTTATAGCACATGGACCACCATTAGGTTTTTTTTTTCACCCCCTTCCTCTCCCAGACCCCATAATTACCGTAACAGACAAAAATACTCCTGAAAACATACAAAAATCACATTTCACAAATCACAATTCATATTTCAGGAAAAAAGTGAGTGTTTAAGGGAGAGGAATCCGAATTTATCAGTAAATCCGGAAAGAAATCCGGAATTGCCTCACACGTTGGGTAATTCTGGTTCACAATATTGAACCGAATTTACCTCACGTGTGAGGTAATTCCGGATTTCTTTCCGGATTTATCGATAAATTCGAATCCCACTTTTTTTAAATCATTAATTTTTTAATATTTACATTTTCCTTTTTTAACAAATGGCGAGTAGATGACTGCAGACACAGAAGCGCAGAGCGAAGTCTTGGGAGCAAAGACTCCGCACTGGACGACGACCACAAAGATCTTCTGGGAGTCCAAAGAAGAGTGCGAGATGTCTAGTAGGAGTGCCACTCCTTCTCCGAACACCCTAGAGAGGCTCAATTTGCTGGACACGCTTCGAGCGTGACAGCGCCAGAGAGAGCAGAGCCATACTGATGGTCGCAGATCAAAAGAATACCAGATTTTGAGCGGCCTCGGCCTCAAGCAGCTCATCCCCAGATCACCAGATCGAGGACCCTCTTGCGCAGGGTTGGGAGGCTTGGGAGCGGGAGTATCGGGAGCATGAGGTTCAGGAGGATGAGCCTCGGGAGCATGAGGTTCAAGCAGAGGAGCCTCTGTGGAGGCTCGAGTTCGGGGAGGAGCCTCAAGAGGTCAAGCGGTGTGGTTCACCCTCCATTATTGTTACACTGGATACGCACTACGCGTCTCTGATAGATAGAGACCAGGTAATATTTTAATTCTTTCTTTTAATTTTACTAAACAATAATTAATTATTTATTTTTAATAACGTATATTTTAATTTTTTTCAGAGCCGGAAACTGAAGATTGTATCTCACGGCCAGAAGTATATTGGGTTTAGACCTGCCGAGCACCACCCAGATGTAGCCCACTGGTTGCGCCAAGCTAAGCTATTTGAGCTGGACATCACACCTCTCGGCGCAATCAACCATGAGTTGATATATGCTTTTGTGGAGAGGTGGCATCCTGAGACCAGCTCATTCCACATGCCCTTTGGGGAGATGACTGTCACCTTGGACGATGTGTCCGCGTTGCTCCACTTGCCGCTGGAGGGCACCCTATTGGACCACAAGCCCCATGTTGATTCTGTTGTGGCTTTTCACTTGGTTGTCCAGTATTTGGGCATGCATCAGGCAGCTGTCATCGAGGAGCTTCATGATAACAGGGGGCAGTATTTGAGGATCGCCTTTGTAGAGGATGCTTTCAGGGAGAACGTGGCACATGGTGCTTATGAGGAGGCTCCACGGTGCTACATGCTCTACTTGTTAGGCACCACCATTCTGGCCGACAAGAGTCACACATTACTGCTAGTGAAGTGGATGCGTTTGATTTAGGATCTTCAGCAGTGTGGCCAGTGGTCTTGGGGTATAGCTTCTCTCAGTGTCCTCTACACTGAGTTGACGGAAGCGGTCTTTCATACGACCAAGCAGTTTGGCGGATATGCGACACTGCTCCAGGTAATCAAGTATTTATTTTTTAAATTTAAGCTTTTAATTAAATTACTCTTATGTTAATAATTGGTTATTTATTAATTTAATTATTTATTTTCAGTGTTGGATATACGAGCATTTTCCCACCATCGTTGGTCGGAAAGTGTTTGCTAGACGATCACCACGTACACCAAATTTGGGGAACAAGAAGTCTGGATAAAATAAAGTTGGTGAACTTTAGGGAGCAGATCGATAACTTGCAGCTGGAGGATGTCATTCTCACCCCTTATGCAGACCACGGGCAGTATGTTCCTTTATCGAACATATGTGTTTACAGAGGCTGGTTGAGTTGGGCCGGTGAGCCGGTCCCCTACATGCCAGACAGGGTGCGTTGGCTGTTTGGGCACGTCCAGACGATCCCTTGTCCACCCATTTCGGGTAAACCTCCATCTGCGGACAGGATCATACGGGGGTTGGTGAGGTATCAGATTCGGGCCCGCACTTTTGGCGTGGTGGTAGAGGCGCCTACCACGGCGAAGGCGATCCCCGACACTACCTTGGTACACCAGTAACTGTGGTGTGTCTTACTCCGGGTGCGAGCCACACCAGATCCATTTGCGTGATGAGGAGCCCGTTGTCCCAGAGACAGATTATGAGAGGATGCAGAGAACAGCTGCATTGGTCCGGGATGCGCTACGTGTCGACCGTTCACCTGATACTTCACGTTGTTATTTTGAGGCCGTTTTAGACATTTTGGCCCCGTAGTTGTATTTTACTTATTTGTATTTGTACTCGTATTTCATATTCTGGTTTTTTATATATTTTGACGTATTTTAGATCATATAGGACGTCTCTTTACTCGTATATTGTAACACTTTCGTTTTGTTATTTAAATCGTAAAGCGTTCGTATCGTATTTTAAAAATAAAACGCTCGTAAATCACAATTTAATACACAATTTTTAAAAAAATATTAAAAAAATTCCGGATTTACCTCAAACGCAGGTAAATTCGGTTCATAATTATGAACCGGATTTACTTTAGTATGAGGTAAATCCGGAAATCCCAAACGTAAAATCAAAACCCCATTTTTTGAACCGGATTTACCATAAATTGAGGTAAATCCGAGAATCTTAATTTTTTTTTAAAAAAAATTCAGGGGTGTTTCTGGGTTTTATGGGTTTATGGGGTCTGTGAGAGAAGGAGGGGGGTGGAAAAAAACCCACCATTATTGATGTCAAAGGAACCCCAATTTGGAGATAAGAGAGTGAAATGTTTTAGGTAGAGATTTGGTGAGAGGATCAGTGAGATAATTGGTGTGAGGATGTGTAAAAGTTTGAGGAACTAAAAAGAGACATGTTCACGAATGAAGTGACAAACAATGTCTATATACTTAGAGCGTCCGTAGCACATGGGATTGCTGACATCGACAATTGCATATTTGTTGTCACTGCAAACCATGGTGAATTCATGTTGAGTGCCAAAGGCATAGAGTAATTGTTAGAACCTAAGCAATCCAGATGTTAGAGTAGTAGGCGCGATATTTTGCCTCTACAGATGAGCATAAAATCGTGTTTTGCTTCTTTGATTTTGTAACAGCAAAGTAGAGAAGATGGTGAGTAACAATGGATGAACCGGGCTCACTTAAGAACCGTGTAGAACTTCCTCAATCTGTCCAGGCAAAGTAATGAAGGAATACTCTGCGATGAATCAGATTGCAAATGCCAAATTAGGGTTTTCAGAGGTAAGAGAGAGTTTTGATTCAATATTCATTTCTTTATTCAATAATAGTTGCTGCTATATATAGCAAAGCAGTACTCATCGTACAGGACAGCTGTATTGTACAATTTTGACAGCTCAATAATTGTACAATCATATGAATGAGCGAATCCTAGGTAAATATCTGACACCTAGGCTAAATCTATCCTTTCAACAGCTTCTAGAAGCTACGATGGTTTCATTACAATAGATAAAACAGTAAAATGCAATCAATAACTAATTACTGAAGGTAAAGGGATATTCTGTGACAGATTTTCATGTGATTAAGGCTGAGCCAACAAAAACACAAGCTTGATTATGGTCAAATTTCTAAATGTTGAGCAACTTGCCGAATCAACATCCATATAGTTAGATAGCTTGAGCGATGAATCTGAGGTGAAGAAAAGACCTTCACTATAAGAAAAATGTGTTTTTTCGTTCGCCAAAAATGCACTAAATCCGTCGAAAAGGTGATGTTTTCGCCAGATTTTTTTGCAAGTAAAACGTTTGTGTTTGCTGGTGTTTTTAGCAAACAATCACTAGTTTTCAATATTAAGACTGTGAGATCAAACTAGAAAATCTCTTTGACAATTGCCTTTAAGTTTTGTGTCTTTTAGCGTGCGTAAGAGCGTAAGAAAATAGTAGAACGAGATAGTTTGAAAGCGTAATAAAAGCAAGAAATGCAAAGAAACGTAAAAACAAGTAAAAATTGCATTAAAATGATAGAAAGAAGAAGATGGTCCACCAACACGCATAATATGATCCGATTCACTCTTGTTTCGCTTTGACTTGGAAGTTGAGTTTCTCGAGTTTTGTAGAAATGTGGTGACCCCGTTTTCCTATTACAAGGGAGTATTTATACTCAGATACAATCGTGGGCAAGCACGATAACTACTTCCTAAAAACCAGGAAATAACCGCCCACTAACTCGCCTGCTCCTCGCGCTTCGACCCGCCTTGTTGTCGAAGGATTTGCCGGAAAGTATTGGACCCGGGCCGTCGAACAATTGGGCCCTCTCGTCGAAGGTTTCGACATTGTTTCGTAGCTTGAAGAACCAAGTCCGCCAAGTCGCTTGCATTGTCGATTTGTACAACTTTTATCGTCGAATTTATGGTACATTGACTTGAACATTGACCGTGGCCCACGTAATATTATTAAATGTGCATCCATACCATTTAAAGCTTAATTTAATGCCTTGTCGGAATTTTGAGGTAAATGATTGCCCCCAAAAAATGTTTTTTCGATTTTAATAAGGAATGGATGGAAGAAAAGGCATTTTTGAATATCGCGGCAATGGTCATTTCTACCGCCTTTTACATTTCAAAGAAAGGGTCGAAAAGACAACCATCATTACTTGCACAGTAAAACGAACCGCCTTATTGGCACACGTTGCATAGTTGGTGGGCCATCACGCCTCTCAAACGTCGCTAACGCGTGTGAGTTATGGCTTAACGTGCAATAATCGTAGCTTCCCAACATATATAAACGGCTACAACCCTTCATATTCCTCTTTACTCGGTTTGAACCCTTGTGAAGTCTCTCTCGCATTCTTCATTCTCTGCGCTTTGCAAAATCCCCAAAATCACTAAAGTTTCAAACTTTCACTCCTTTCCTTCGCCCACGCTTGAATTTCGCCTCGCATTTGCTTTTTATCTCTCATGGCTTCATCATCCGCTCTGAATGTTCAAGGAAGGACGACGAGCCCAACAGACCTCAAACCCTTAATGGCTTCGTTGATGAGCCCGACATTCACGACATAATGAAAGCGGTTCAATGGCAAACCTGTATTGATTCCTCTGCTAGGGTTTATACTCATGCATATCTAGGTCCTCTTCCCGATATCCTCGTTAGAAAACACCAAGTTTTCAAATTTTCCCCTACCATGCCCTGTCTTCAACCCCGAATTTTCACTAAAACCCCTTTTCATTTAGAATTTTCGAATAGTCCTTCCGGGGTTTTAGGTCCGCTCCTAGGCTCGACCAACAAATTTACATAGACCTGCTCGACAAGGTAGAGGCTAAAAGGCCAATTGGAAAAAACAAGGTATTTTTGACCTTATCCAGCTTGTCTAGGTATGGGCCTAAGTATGACAAAGACCTTGATATTGGTCGCTATGCACTGGGACTGTGCTACTCATAGCCTCCACTTGAGATGTGGCATGTTGTCTCCCACTTTACTAGATGTTGCCGCCATCACAGTCCAAACCTTAGGTGAGACTTTCGACCGCTAATCCCGAGTATGAATACCCGTTTCTCTTTCAACAATGCCACTTTTGCTCCTTACATCACGTAACACCACAATCTCGATTAATCGATACTGTGTTCGCTAAAGAACACGTAGCCTTCTTAACCCTTTGGTTATTCCTTTTTGTTTTCTGCACTCGCTCACCTGTGTTTCTAAAACCTATATCCCATCTGGCAAATTTCAACTCCACGAGGAAGAAAACATTAGTCTTGCCAAACCGTTGTTGGGTTCTCTCTATCGTGAACTTGATAATGCCTTGTTCTAGAACCGAAAGAAGATTTAACCCTACCAACAAGTTCTTGGCCTCTCGCCCATTGTGGTTATTGCAATTGTGGTACATTAGCCACTTTTGAGTCTCGACTAGGTCTCAGATATCCCTAAGTCCGCTCAACCAACCTTAAAGTCTCAGAGGATCAAGCGGATTCGACTAGCCCAATTGAAACCCAAGCAGATAAATATTCCTCCGTAAGAGTCCTTCGAAATTCACTTCGATATGTTCCTGAAGTGCATAAGTTTTGTAGATTCTATGGCTCCCTTTGTGCAAAGGCCTTTCGGTCCAACTTGGTTTCGGCAACCATTTCCTTCCCCTTCTGTCGAACAAGCTGAGGAGATTACCCAAATCTGGCAAGCCTACCTCTCTCCTGCTATTCTTTCTACCAGACTCACCCCTGGCAAAACTAAAAATAGTTTGGGAATTAAGAAATATTTCCCAAGTTATTTAGCTTGCATATTTGGTCTTTGTCAAATCCGACTGCTGCGCCAAGTGTGTTTTCATAAAGGGAATTTTCGAATCCAGAAACGGTGGCAGCCTACAAACAAGCCTTCAAGAAATTCCACTATAGGGCCTTGAGTTTCGAGCCTTTCAAATTCAACCCCAGATTCTCATGCACTAAGGAATTTCATGAATGGTGGACTGGTTACTATACCACCTTTCTTTGGAGAGGCTAGTGACACCTTTGCAGTAAAATATTATGAAGAAATTGGTGGCGGCCTTCCTTCAAACAACCTGTATTTACTTCTTGATACTCCCAAATCTTTCTCGAGTCTTAAACATCTCAGAATTTAGTTTTATTTCCGCTTGCTTATCAATGTTTTCGGACGCAAAGCCAACTCGCACTGCCCAAGTCAAGACCAAAGTAGGTAAGGCTACCACAGCAAAATCTCCTCCCGCAACCAAGAAGACAGTGGTAGCGAGATCCACCCCAGAAATTGTCCTAAAGAAGGTATGCTGCCATTTATCCGCTTCAAGTTCTTTTTGATTTCGACTTTTATTTATGTCGAAAACCTTCTTTCTAGAAAACAACCCAGGCAAAATCCCCTCAGCAGGCCAAAGCTAAAAAGAAAATGGTCCTACCTAATGATGAGGTACTATACTATTGCCTTGTTAATCCGTCGAAATTTCTCTTCCATTTGTCATTCACTTTCTTGTCATAACCCAAATTCTTTTTGCAGACACGAAAAGTGATGATAACGCCCCCTCACGCAGAGGTCGAAGAAAAGAAACCTTCCTGAATTCCAAAGGGCAGCACAAGGCATCATTATTGACGGGCCTTCTGAATCACCTTCTTCTCCTCCAATCAAGAGGCTTAAGGTACAAGAGGTAAATTCCCTTTCGACATTAGTTTAGACTTCTTCGATCTCACCTTTCCAATCCTTAACTTAAATGATATACCTTGCTATGCATAGGTGGGTGGATCTGCTCGTAGACAAACCCAAGTTCGACTTCATGGTTGAGGTCGCCGATCTAGAGTTGTCGATCCCCGTGCTCCCTTTTCCTTCATCTCCTCGTGGTGTAATCGCCAAGAAATTTTCCAAGCGTTGGATAACCCCGAAATCCTGTTTTGAGGAGTTTTCCAAGTCGCCGGAAATGCCGAACAAGAGGCGGGCTGTCGGAAGAGAATGCTCCCGCTATGGAGGAGGCCGCTCCAACCGCCGGGTAGAGTCGACCGAGGTCGTTGTTGGAGAAACCGCCAAGTTCCGTAACTTACCATTCCAACAACCGAAGGACCGGAAGTAGTGGCTACCTCCGTCGAAATACCTGAAGAAAATATGATCGATCAAGAACAAGAGGCACCTAGAGTGGGGAACTTGCAGATCAAAGTGCTTCGCCAAAGAGTCTCTAACAGTAACACAGTTAGCGATCAAGAATCGCCGAGCTAAAGAAGACGCGAATCCTTGGCGCCACTCAAGATCATGTTGAGTCTTAAGAGCTCGTCGAGCCGCTTGATTTGCGCTTCTTCGAACAACTCTCTAAGTTCTATCAATCAGAGACGGCCGAAAGCCCGCTTGCCACCAAGACGAAGGTGTTGAAGGGGACTTCGTGGCAACCATTGAGAATGACCCATCCTGTATCTTGAGGTAAAGGCCTCATTCACAAGATCACCAAATTGGACCCTCCTCAAAACGCCCTTTCGTTCTTCATGGAATTTGGCCCCATTTTTGAGCAACTTTCTTTTAATCAACCAACGGCCGACCACCTCCAAGCCCAAGGTTCAAGAGACTCAACTCGTGAGGTAGAACTCGCTCTCTTAAGGCCGATCAAGACGACATAGAGGCTCTTGAAATCCAAGCGACTAATGATGAGAAAGCAATCGCTGAATGGGATGCAGAGATTGCGCGCATTGACGAGGAGATAAAGACCCTTCAACTCAAATCACAAACGCTAAGCATCGTAAGGACTCGATCGCCGAAAGAATGAGTGCCTTCGCTTCGCCCACCAAAACCACCAAAGCATTGGCGGCTATAGAGCACTTGGAGAAGATTGACAAACATCAAGCCATTCTCGCCGACCTCGACAAAGAGCCGCACCTTCTCGACACTTCTATTTCTTTCGAGTGTTAGCATTATGGAGAGGCATAAGGCTACCTTGTCGAACTTCTCGAGATCGTAATAGTTTAGCATTCGAAAATGGTTGTGTAACTTTGACATTTCCTTATACATTGCCATTTATGAACAATTTTCGTTTACTTATAATTGCTCAATTTTTATCTCGATTAACGCTGGCTTGTATCGCTTTAAATACTTGCCATTTATTCTAAAGATTCTCATTTTTTCGTCACCTAGCTCTTCGACTTCATAAGCGCCATTCGAAAAGCATCGCAACACGCGAAATGGGCCTTCCCTTCCGTGACCATTTGCCTAAAACTCTATCTTTTTATCCATAGGTAATAGGACTTTCCACACTAACTCCCCTTCCTCAAAGGTTTTTAACTTAACCTTTTTATTGTAGGCTTTAGCTACTCTTTCTTTTCTCGTCGAATAAGCATCTCTAAAGCTAACAACCTCTCTTCGCCTAAATCAACTAATTCATCAATCATCATATTCCAATAATGATCAAAAGGAATTTCACATTGTTTTCGAATCCTTGTTGATTGTAAACAAATCTCGACAGTAACACCGCATCATGCCCAAATGTTAACTCGTAGGGAGTGGTGTTTATAGACTCTTAGGCGACGCTCGACAAGCCCATAACACTTGGTCAAGAGAATCGTACAACTTCTAGGCTTACGCCCAACGTGCTTTTAATCAAGTTAATAATGATTTTATTGGCAGCCTCTACTTGACCATTGGCTCAGGCGTAGTATGGTGTCAAGTCAATAACTTGAAACCAATTTCAAGAAATAAATCTACCATTTTTCGACCGGTGAAAAAAAGACTTGGTCCGTAGTAATGGTTTCGGAATTCCATATCTATAAATGATATGATTTTGAATAAACCTTATCATCGCTTCGATCTACATTACTAAAGGTATTGCCTCTACCCATTTAGTAAAGTAATCAATCCCTACTAGAATGTATCCGTGGCCTTTCGACGAGGTTGGTTTTATTTCTCCAATCACATCTAAAGCCCAACCCCGAATGGCCAAGGTCTCACTATAGAATGCACTCATTTGCAGTGCACATGTTGTATTCCAAAGATGTTTTTGGCATTCTTGGCAACCTTTGGCAAATTCTATACAATCTTTTAGCATAGTTGGCCAATACATTCCTTGTCGAAATAACAACCATTTCATTTTGTGGCCTACTTGATGTGAGCCACATGCTCCGCTATGTGTATCGAATCGCCAAATATGCCTCGCTTTCACTAAGACATTTTAGTAGTACTTCTTCAGGAGTTTGTTTGTACAATTCGTTTCCAATTAACACATAGCTTAAAGCTCTGTACTTTACTTTTTTATTAGTGTTCCCTGTAGGATTTTGTAAATACTCTACAATGGGTTTTCGCCAATCATCATCAACCATATTGTCAATAGCAAAAATTTCTGCCAAGTCAATATCACAAAAATGTGACGTTTTTCGACGCTGCAGACTTCATTTGTATTTATTGCCCCCCCAATTTTTGGTGTTGACAATAACGTCGAAGGAGTATTATAGAGAGAGTCTTCTGAGATTAGTTTATCTTTTATCTCAATTAACTCTTCTAGGCTTTGCTTTGATACCTTGTAACCGGAGGCAATTTGTGCCAGTTCATTTGCCACGTGATTTTCGATTCGTGGTAAATGTTCTAGATGAACGAATGTAAACCTTTTTAGCAAAGTATTGGCAATAACGAAATATTTAATAAGGTGTTCATTAATACATTTGTATTCTTTTGTCAATTGTTTGACCACTAATTGAGAATCACCTTTTATTTCGACATAACTTGCCCCCAATTCGAGTAAAATTTTAAGGCCTACTATTAAAGCCTCATACTCTCACTTCATTATTTGAGCAAGAGTCTCGAATTTTAAATTTATACTTCGTTGGAGTATTTTCTCGAGAGATAATCAAAATTCCAATACTGCTTCCATTTTTATGGCTTGAGCCATCAAGTATAATCTCCAGGGCGTATGTCTAACGAATGTATTTCACATTCGACAAATGTAATGGTCTACTATAAAATCAAGCAACCACTTGTCCTTTAATTGATTTGAGGGGTTGGTAAGTTAAGTTGTACTCTAGCAAAGCTAAAGCCCATTTGCCAATTCGACTATGCAACATTGGTTTTGACAACATATGTTTAATAACATCAAAATGCGAATAAACATAAACATCTCACTGATTTTATATATTGCTTCAATTTTGTACAAGAAAAATACAAGCAAAGGCACGCTTTCTCTATTGGACTATACCTAGTTTCAAAGATCAATCAAAACCCTACTAAGGTAATAAATGGGTCTTTCGACACCACTATCATCCTCTTGCGCTAACATGCTACCTATTGTGTTATCGTAAGTCGCTATATACAATTTTAGCAATTTGTTTCCAATAACAGCAATAAAATTGGTGGTTTGACCAAATAAGACTTGATTGCGTCGAAAGCATCTTGGTGAACTTGCTCCCACTTGAATTCATCTTCTTTCTTCAATCTCAAGAATGGCGAAAAACTTGTGTTTTGCCACTTAGATTTGAGATGAATCTTCAAGGAAATTAATTTTTCCTAGTAGTGATCAAGTTCTTTCTTGGTCGAAGGAGCCTTCGTTTCCATAATTGCTTTAGTCTTATTTTCGTTGATCTCTATGCCTTTCTTGTGTACTACAAAACCTAAGAATTCACCGCACGCATACGTAAAGCACATTTGGTTGGATTCATTTTCAATCCATATTTCCTCATTCGCTCGAAAGAACGTCAAGATGGTCTAAATGACCACTTTCTCGAGGATGACTTAACCACCACATCATCTATGTATACTTGCATAAAATCATCAATAAAATCGTGAAACATAGAATTCATTGCCCTTTGATAAGTGGCACCAAAGCATTTTTAAACCAAAGGGCATGACTACCCATTCATAAACACCTAATGCCCCCGACATCGAAAAGTCTGTTTTGACACATCTTCTTTTCTAAGCAATAAAGATTTGATTATACCCCGAGTAGCCATCTAGCAAACCGAGATAATCAAATCCTGCCGCCGAATCTATTAGCATTTTCGCCACGGGCATAGCGTATTCATCTTTAGGTGTTGCATTATTTAGATCCCTAAAGTCTACGCAAACTCTAAGTTTTCCATTTTTCTTCACATCGGAACTATATTAGCTAACCAATCAACGCACTCGCGCTTCGATGAATTTGCTTTTGAACACCTTTCTATTTCTTCCTTGATCTTAGCCAATATCCGAGGAGCAAATCTTCTTGGCGTTTGCTTCATCGGTTTCTTCCCCGGTCGAATGGGTATTTGTAATTCCACCACTCTCGACTCAAACCGGGCATTTATTTGTACTCCCAAGCAAAGCAATCTTTGAACTCCCCGCAGAAGTGAAATAACTTGGGTTCAAGGCTGAAGATCAAGATGTGCACTAATATATGTTGGCCTTTTGATCAAGCCATTTCCCAAATCCACCTCTTCGATCGATCTTGAGCTTGCATGCGCTTTGTAGATTCTTTAGGTCTTTTCAAAACCCAATGGTTCGCCATCATAAATGCAATCCAAATTTTGTCATTTATGACTTCACCATTTTCTTCAGATGAAGTTATGGCTTCGGATACCATTGTTTGTTGATTTAACTCGCCCAAAGCCGCTTTATTTTTATTTTCGCCATGTAAGCCGTAATTTATCCCAAGCATTGGGCAATCGACATCTAAACCTTCTAAGAGTCAATGTCCCATCCTCGTTGGAGGTAGCACACCATCAGGATAGACATTTGCACCTTCTATTTCCTCTCTTTCCCACACAAAACCATGTGTTGGGTATAAGTGAATGGATGAAAGCACATTATCTCAAGAGATATATGCTTGGCTAGAAGATGAACATGGCGCAATATTCGCCATTTGTTTCTCGAAATTCTCCCCGTGACATTATTTACGTCAAGAAGGAAATAGCTTTGTCCGCTTCTTGACGCACTCCACCGCACCATCATCCCTCCACATTACCAATTTCTGGTGTAGGCTTGAGGGGACAGCTCCTACGTCATGTATCCACTCTCTCCCAAGGAGTAGATTGTAGCTTGCTTTTGAAGCTATGACAAAGAACGTGGTGGTTCTTCTGACAGCCTACCACCACTTCCACTTCAACAAATTTCAACGATCGGCAGGCGATTTCCCCTCATAATTGGTTAGCATAATATTATGAGGTCTAAGGTCCGTATCAAACATCCCTATTGTCTTCAAAGATGGCCCGAGGCATTAAGTTAACAAAGACCCCTCCATCGACCAAGATCTTATTAATGCCCTCGCCCGCCGCCTCTCGAAAGTGGCCATCTGTTCTTCCACGCGACCATTGTTCATGACATAGTAGCATACCGGCTTGTGGTTAGCCATATCCCCAATGAAGTCTTCTTCGACGCCGTTGGGGATATGAATAAAGATCATACTCACTAGGCGTAATGGACACCACGCTGCGGATGACGTCGAAACTAGCCTCTCGAGTCGCCGAAAATCGAAGTAACATCTTCATCCATGTCGAATGAAGCACTTTTCTTCTTTAAAGATGTTAATGGAGGAAAATCCTCTCCATAGCAGCCTTCTTGGTTCCTCTATCACAATAGATTTCCCTTTAGCCTTATTCCCAACCCTTACTTGATCGGGCAAGACCTATATTTATCTTTGTGTTCCCTATGGTTTTAGGAGTCACACCCTTAACCGCTTTTTGGCGTTTGCTCGTTAGCAACCGGTGTTGCCTTCTTTTCGAAGAGCTACCGTAACGACGCCATTGGGTCTTCGTCATGGGATTCTTCCCTTTATAATTATTTTTATAATTATATTTTGCGCCTCACTGTGATTGGCTTGACCTGCTCCAAACTGTTGAGCAAAGATTCTTATAGTGTCTACATCCAAAGATGTATCCACTTTTCATTGGACGGATCCGCTTCTTGGAAAAAATGGTTTGGCAGAGGCGAGATAGCACAAACTCCTTCTTGGCTACACCTTACCAAAGAACTGCGGGTTTGCTTGTAAGCCCTCGCTCAATTCTTTACCTTGTAAGGAAGGTCCCTCTTTTGAAGTCAAATTTGGCCTCTTATCCGCCACTTCCTTTTTAGGGTTGTCGAACTTCACAAAGATTCGACACTTTTAGTCGCTTCTTTATCAAACACAAAGATCGCACCTTGGACATAACATGACCTCGAGCTCAATTTACACCCTTTAGGAAGTCTATCAAATCTTCTCGGCCTTGGGGTACACACAGCTTGTACCTTCTCTTCATATTCTTCCGAGTAACATGTTGTACAAAGACCACTCTTTTTGCACAACACTTTTGATTTTTTCACAGGAGGTTTGGTAGACTTAGGAGAATCCACCATTTTTGCATCTACCATATTGATACTCATCTCAATTGGTTCTCGCATACATAGCCTCCACTGATGGAGTGGGTCAAAGATCAATTTGCATCGGTGCTTTATTCTTTTATCTCCAAATTTGAGCCTCCGTCTTCGATCGCAACCATGTCCCCGAAAAGTACACAGCGGTCGCTTGTATGTCCCAAAAATTATGAAACTTACAATAACCCTTTTTCTTCCTCTCTTTCGAGAGGAGGAACTTTCGTGCCATTTGGCACTATTATTTGGCCATCGTCACTAGCAAATCAAGATCTCATCACATTTAGTAACATCAAAAGTGTACGTTTTAGGCACAAATCTATCATTCTTAGGCTCTACAGATTATTCCCATTTGCAGTGCCTTAATAATTTACAAGCATAAGGAGGACTAAAGCTTAAGTTCACCACGCCTATTTCCTCGCATTCGACATCACTAAATGCAAAGTCGAATTGTTCGCCTACATAGGCTATCTTTTCTTTCTTGTGAAAACCCACCGAGTTTTCTTTTTATTGTACTTATTCACTCTAGCCTTTTCCTCTTTAAGCCTTTCGACTTGTCGAACTCTATCACTAGTTGGGCCATGTCTCTCAAATGAGACGATCCAATTTTTTTTCGAATTGAATAGTCAAGGCCACCTGCGCAGCCATTTCGACAATCTCATGTTCAGCACTTGTGTAAAACACCTTGCCTTTGAGAGCCTAAATCTATTCAAATAATCATCAATAGCCTCAGTACTCTACGTCGAACATCGCCAATTCTTTAAGGCTAATCTTCGATCGCCCATGTAGAATTGCTCATGAAAAGCCTTTTCTAGTTGCCCCATGTATACATGGAACTGTGGGGGTAGTGTGGTAAACCACGTAAAGGCATTCTTAGTTAGAGAATTTGGAAAATATTTCATCTTCAAATTCTCATTTTGGGCTATGTCCCCTGCCTCGATCATGTAACGGGCAATGTGTTCGATGTTGGACTCATTGGTATCACCCCCAAACTTAGTAAATTTAGGGATCTTCCAACCTCTTGGCAATTGCATGCTCAGAACACGTATTCACACAAGTGGTGATATGAAATTAGGCCTATGTAAACCTATGTTAAGGCCATTTTGCGCCATTATGGTTTCGACTAAAGTGGCTATGTTGTCTTGAGCGCAAACGTTATTTCGTTGCACTTGTTTAACAACTTCATCAGCGTTTTGGTTTCGATTTACCATAACTACCTCGTGGATGTGATTTCCCATTTGTTGTTCGCCCATAACCGCCTGGCTTCGGATAAAGGATCGATCTCGTGGGGTGTTAGGCATGTTATTCCCGCAATTTGGTAATCGCTATTATTTCCGTAGGAGCCCCAAAGAAATCTGCAATCCTACCCATTTGGTCCGCTAACATCCGATAATCGGTATTTGTGTTCTTAATCAAAGGATTGAACACGCGGTACCAATTTCTTTGAGTCAAGATATTAACCATATCATGATTGCTTTCGCCCACTTGTTGTCTCAACGCCAACAAGGACGCATTGGTTAATGCTGAGAGGATTTCGACCAAGCACGCCTCGTAAGAGACGTGTGAAGAGAAAAGGTCGAGACATGTGGCATTCCAAAGAGGCATGCCGTATACCCCAAAAGGGTATGGTGGTAGACTCATATTTTGGAAACGTGTTTCCAAACTATTCCTCTGTTGCCACATAAGGACTAGAAGGAAGTCCCATACTTTGTGGCAAGGCCATAGATGATGTCGAACCAACATTAGTCATTGACATCGTGGGAGCGGTTATCGATGTCACCTGGGGCCGTAGTCCCCGTAACATTTCCAACGCTGACATTGGCGTAATCCACCGTTGTTCCTTGCCCTTGTGATATCACAGGGGTTAGAACTAGAGGCGTTGTTAGAATTGGTACGCACCATTCTACCACTCCTCAAGTGCATACAAATTTATACACTTAACGTAAACGACACAAAAATAATCGCAAAGGTCCCACGCAAGGCGTGCAATTTGTTTGTTGGTGTTTTTAGCAAACAATCACTAGTTTTCAATATTAAGACCGTGAGATCAAACTAGAAAATCTCTTTGACAATTGCCTTTAAGTTTTGTGTCTTTTAGCGCATGTAAGAACGAGTAAAATAGTAGAACGAGATAGTTTGAAAGCGTAATAAAAGCAAGAAATGCAAGCAAACGTAAAAACAAGTAAAAATTGCATTAAAATGATAGAAAGAAGAAGATGGTCCACCAACACGCATAATATGATCCGATTCACTCTTGTTTCGCTTTGACTTGGAAGTTGAGTTTCTCGTAGTTTTTGTAGAAATGTGGTGACCCCGTTTTCCTATTACAAGGAGTATTTATACTCGGATACAATCGTGGGCAAGCACGATAACTACTTCCTAAAAACTGTGGAAATAACCGCCCACTAATCTGCTGCTCGCTTGCGACCGAATTTTGCTTGTTGTCGGAAGGATTTGGCGAAGTATTGGACCCGGGCCGTCGAACAATTGGGCCCTCTCCGTCGAAGGTTTCGACATTGTTTCGTAGCTTGAAGAACCAAGTCCGTCGAAGTCGCTTGCATTGTCAGCATTTGTACAACTTTACTGTCGAATTTATGGTACATTGACTTGAACATTGACCTGTGGCCCACAGAATATTATTAAATGTGCAGTCCATACCATTTAAAGCTTAATTTAATGCCCTTGTCGGAATTTTGAGGTAACAGTTTGCAGGTAATGTTTTCTGGCGGATTTTGTCTGCCGGTAACAAACATTCTGACGCACTTAGTTTTTTTTTTTAAGAAAAAAATTGAAAAATCCACCAGAAACACACATTATCGGCGGATTTTTTCCGGCGGTAATAGGTTTTTCCGGCGGATTTTTTTAAAAAGAAATATGGAAAATCCGCCGGAAAAGCACATTACTGATAACTCTATTTTATATAGAGTTATTCATAGTCTTTTACTTAGATAAATGTTTGAAACCAATGCAATAAACTTGTAAATACAATAAAAAGAGATGAAAATCATAAAATACATTATCAAGGAGATAGAAGTTCAATTTATATACAAATTGGTATGTTTGATATGTTTGTTGAGTACTTTTGCAGATTTTGTGATTTTGCATTAAGTGCTTAAGCATCGAGTGTTTAAGCACCAAAGCATGCAGCTGAAGCAAGTAGCACAAAACCCCACATTGGAAGCACCTCAATTTGATTTCGTTCTAAAGAGCCTTGCTGGCCTCCTACTAGCTCAGTGATCACATGGAATCAATTATCAAGTTACCAAAGAAGTCATCTATAGGATGAAAACAACAAACATCATCATTACACCAAGCCAAATGTCATCAACTAATTGGACCCCTTCAAAAGGAATGTTTCCCACTCAAAGGAATGTTTCCCATTCAAAGTGACAACAATTGACACCTGCAAAATAACTAGGATAAGTCACATGATGGTCAAAGAATACTTCACAAGCAAGCAAGGAATCAAATACTTGAAGACAAAGAAAACCTCCATGGAAGGAAATCTCCTACATCTATAAATAGGACTCTTTCATCTCTTGTAAAAAAAAAAAAAAAAAAAAAGGATATATACGACTCACTACCATATAGATACAATAGTAGTTTTAGATTAAAGTTCATCTTGTTCTTCATTTTATTTCCAAGTCTTTTTACTTCACTTTGATTACTCTAAACTTAAGAGGAAGGTAAGAAGGAATTGACATCTCTATTCTTCACTTCTTCCTAGTTGAGAATCAAGTGTTCTTCATTAATATTAAGTTCTTATTTCATGTTCTTCATCTTACTCTTTATTTACTTTCTTGTTATTTAATTTCTTGCAAGACTTGTCCAATCAAGCAATTTACTTTCTTGCAAGACTTGTCCATTCAAGCAAATTACTTTTAAGCAATTTACATTTCCAAGTTATTTACAATGCTTTCTTTACTTGCTTTGTTTAATTACTTTATGTGGACGATGATGAGCTAAATTCCTTAGTTGGGATGCTCTAGTCATATGATGAACTCGTGAGAACTATTGTGTTGTCCAAAAGGGTGCCTCACTTACTAGTTCTTGTACTTGAATTAAACTTGTTTTAAGGTTAACTTAGAACAAGGGGGAGTTGTATTTACAAGAGATTGACTTACAACTAGATCTCAAGAACTAGAAGCAAAGGCAAGTGTTTATTTAAGTCTTTGATGAGAAATTTGTTTTCCACAAAGTCACTTAGTAATTCCATGCTAATTCAAAAGTAATTAGCATAGTCTTTGTTCATGTGTGGGGTTTTTACTAAGGGAAAGTATTTAGCAACTTGAACCACTTGAAAGGAGGCGAGGAGTTTGACACACTTGCCCTTTATCGCAAAAAAACAAGGGTTTATTGAGCTTGCACACCACCCTTAACTGATGTATCTACACTAAGTGATCACACTGTGTGCTCAAGCACCGAAAGACAAAGACAACATTCTCACAAGGAACTCATATGGTAAAAGCATCTCAACTCTCTCTTAAATTACATCCTCTACTGTGTATTTAAATTCTGCTTTTTCTATATTCCAAAACCAACCACAAATTTTCGAATAGTTGTAGACACACTAGTTTACCTATGCTAAACAAACACATTAAAAATTAGTCAATCCTCGTGGGAACGATCTTTACTTACTCTTTATTACTTGTTTGTGGATTGTGTATACTTGCACATGCTTATTTCACACACCAAGTTTTTGGCGCCAATGTCGGATTGCCAATAATTTTTAGTTTGTTTAGTTAGTAAAAGAGTGTTTTTATTTTTTTACTGCTTTTTGGTAGTGTTATTCTATGCAGAACAAGTGCTTAAGCACTAGCCTATGCCAAGAAGACCACCACCAAATTTTGATTTTGATCCAGAGATTGAAAGAAGATTCGGGGAGACAATTAAGACTTCGTGAGGGAAATCCAACAACACAAAGAATATGGTGAACCAAGTAATACCACTAGGGATGCCACAAACAAGATACAAATACATGCAGAGATACATCAGACAAAGAACCGTGCACCAAACACAAACAAGAAGATGAAGGATCAAGGCATAACACTGTCAGAGGTAATTCAATTCCTGATGTAGGAGTAAATCATAGACATCAATTCATATACATGGACCCTATAGGCATGATTAATGATAGAGATAGGCCCATGAGGGATTATGCCATGTTTGATCATCAAAATATGCAGACTAGCATTGCTAGGCCTCATATTGATGTTTGTCCATTTTGAATTTAAACCAATGATGTTTCAAATGTCGCAAACAATTGGTCGCTTTTGGGGATTTTCACATGATGACCCCATGAGCATTTAAAGCAGCTTTTTAGAAGTATGTAGCAATTTCATCATACCGTGTAAGTGAGGATGCATTTAGGCTAAAGTTATTTCCATATTCATTAAAAGATAAAGCTAAATCATGGTTAAATTCTTTAGAGCCTAATTCAATTCATTCATGGAATGAATTAGTGAAAAATTTTTCACAAAATACTTCCCACCAATCAAAAATGCTAGGATGAGAAATGACATTACATCTTTTAAACAAAGAGATCTTTGAATCATTGTTTGAGGCATGGGAAAGATGGAAGGAATTGCTTAGAAAATGTCCTCATCATGGTCCGCTATCATTATACTGAGATGGAAACATTTTACAATGGATTAGAGCCCCAAACTGCAATTATGCTTGATGCATCATCGTGGGTGTTTTATTGAATCATCTTATAATGAAGCTTGTGAATTAATTGATAGGGTAGCAACGAATAGTTCTAGCTGGCCTCATGAAAGGGCAAGTGCCCAAAAGAAAGCCGAGTACATGAACTTAGTGAAATTTCATCCCTAATCGCTCAAGTTGCCACATTGGCTAACATGATTAAAACTTTCACTACACCTAGTTCATTTACACCTAAACAAACAGAAACTTCACATTGCGACCATAGAACAAGCACCTCAAGGAGCACCTAGTTGTGTTTTATCGTGGGGAGCCCACCTCTATGAAGAGTGCTCAAGTAATCCCGTGTCGCTTAACTATGTGGATCAAAATAGATATAATAATAATAGGAATAACAACCCTTACTCTAACACCTATAATCCCGGTGGAAAATCACCCAAATCTTAAGTGGGGACCAAGTAATAACATCGCTCAAGCACTGTGTGTTCAAGCACCAGAGCTCAAGCACCAGCCCACAACCCAGATATCAAAATTATCAAAGGCAACAACAAAGCGCCAATGATAATTCAATAGAAAGCCTCGCTTAAATCATTCATAAGTGAAACAAGAACAAAGAAGGCAAACTCAAGATGCTTCCATAAAAACTTAGAAACTCAAGTAGGTCAATTAGCAAATGCTATGTATCAAAGACCTGCAGTGTTCTACCATCCAATATGAACATCCACATCTCAAAGGCAAGGAAAAGAACAAGTAAAGGCCATATCACCGAGAAGTGGTAAGGATCTCACAGAGCCCTATGAGAATGAAGGTGTAGATAAGTGGAGAAAAACTCAAAAGAAAAAGAAACTCGAGAATACTGAAGCACCGTAAGCTTCCACTTCTCAAAAAGAACCAAATCCCAGGTTAGTTATCGAACACCCACCTCCTCCATTCCTCAAAGATTAAAAAAAGTGCATGAGGAGAAGCAATTCAATAAGTTTTTAGATGTTTTAAAACAATTTGCACATTAATATTCCTTTGATTGAAGCTTTACAACAAATGCCTAATTATGCTAAATTTATGAAAGATATCATTTGTAGAAGAAAGAGATTAGGTGAATTTCAAACTATTGCAATGTCAAAGGAAGTTAGTTCAATTTTACTGAATAAAATTCCAAGAAAATTGAAAGATCCGGTAGCTTTACAATTCCTTTCTCTATAGGCAACAACTATACAGTGGAGAGCTCTATGTGATTTAGGTGCAAGCATCAACTTGATGCCTAAATCTATCTTTGAGAAGTTAGGAATTGGTAATGCAAAGCCTACCTCTCAGAACATTATCCCTTGCAGATAGATCAAAAGATATCCGAAGGGATAATTGAAGATATTTCGTCAAGGTTGACAAATTCGTGTTTCCTCGCAGATTTTGTTATTCTTGATTTTGTTGCGAGATGAAAATGTGCCGTAATCCTTGGAAGACCATTTCTTGCAACTGGTAAGACACTTATTGATGTTCAAAAAGGAGAACTAACCATGAGGGTGAATGATCAAGAAGTGAAATTCAATGTGATGAAAGCAATGAAGTATCCAAAGGAGAGGAGCAAGAAGAATGTTCTCGCTATCTCACTTGATCATCCAGTGCGAAGCAATTCAACAAACAAGATGACCATCGACTAGTGCTTTAGCATCAAGTGCTTATGCACTTCCCGAGGTGAAATGCAAGAACAAGGCATACCGACAACAGAGGAAGTTAAACCTAAGGTATGGTCTAGAACTTTTGAATCTTTAAATTTAGAAGACCCTAACCTTAAGAAAACTTACCTTCAATTGAACAACCTCCCAAACTAGAATCAAGGAATTGCCAAAACACTTAAAGTATGTTTTCTTAGGGGATAATGATTCACTTCAGCTTATCATTGCATCCGATCTATCATTAGAGCAGGAGCATGATTTAATTGAAACCCTTAAAAACATAAAAAGCAATAGGATGGCAAATGGCAGACATTAAAGGGATTAGCCCTCTATTTGTATGCATAGAATAAATCTAGAAGACAATGCTAAAAACAAGCATTGAGGCACAGAGAAGGCTAAATCCAATCATGAAAGAGGTTGTTAAAAGGAAATAATTAAATGGCTAGATGTTGGGATTATTTACCCAATTGAAGATAGTACATGGGTTAGCCCTGCAGTACAATGTGTTCCCAAGAAGTGGGGAGTCACAATAATAGCCAACCAAAAATGAACTAATTCCCACAAGAACGAAGAATCGGGTGGAGAATCAGATGGATTACGTAGAAAACTTAATAAATCAACCAAGAAAGATCACTTTCCATTGCCCTTTATTGATCGGATGTTAGATAGACTAGCAGGAAAGGAGTTTTATCTGTTTCTTAGATGGCTACTCAAAGTTATAATCAAATTGCCATTGACCCTAAGGACAAAGATAAAACTACTTTTACATGTCCATATGGTACATTTGCTTTTAGGAGAATGCCCTTTGGATTATGTAATGCACTGCTACATTTCAAAGATGTATGATGTCCTTGTTTTCTCGATTTTATTGAACAATCCATGGAAATCTTTATGGATGATTTTTCTGTCTTTGGAGAAACATTTCCTTTATGTTTATCAAATTTAGAACAAATTCTCCAAAGATGTGAAGATACAAATCTTGTTCTTAATTGGGAAAAGTGTCACTTCATGGTACAAGAAGGCATTGTACTAGGACATAGGGTTTCAAAGAAAGGTCTTGAGGTTGATAAAGCTAAAATTGAGGTCATTGAAAATCGCCACCACCAACAAAACTGCTCAAGGGATTAGAAGTTTTCTAGGACATGCAGTTTCTATAGAAGATTCATCAAAGACTTTTCAAAAATTTCAAAACCTCTATGTAATCTTTTGCAATTAGATACACAATTTAACTTTGATGAATCTTGTATAAAAGCATTTCAGAAATCGAAGAAGGCTTTGGTCATCGCAGACCGCTATCATTGTAACACCGTTGGACCAAACCTTTTGAACTAATGTGTGATGCTAGTGACTTTCTTTGTAGGAGTCGTCCTAGGGCAAAGGTATGACAAAGTGTTTCATTCAATTTATTATGCTAGCAAAACATTAATTGAAGCTCAAGTGAACTACACTGCGGATCGAGAAAGAGCTATTAGTCGTGGTGTTTGCTTTTGACAAATTCAGATCTTACTTAGTAGGCACAAAAGTGATTGTATATACCGACCACTCGCCATTAAGTATCCGCTTGCAAAGAAAGATGCAAAACCTAGGCTAATAAGGTGGATTCTACTCCTTCAAGAGTTTGATCTTGAGATTAGGGATAAGAAGGGAGTAGAAAATCAAGTTGCCGATCACCTATCTAGGCTTGAAGGTGATGATACAGTACTCAAGAAATCAAGGAGAGATTCCCGGATGAAGATTTGTTAGCAATATCTCCGTAGCAGAATATAGTGCTTTTGCACTTAGTGCTCAAGCACGGAGATTCTCGCACCATGGTATCGCCGACATTGCTAACTATCCGTAAGTAATGTTGTACCGCATTGCATGGATTATCGCCAGAGAAGAAGGTTTTTCCATATAGTAAAACAATACCATTGGGATGAACCTTACCTATACAAGATGTGTCCGCACTCAAGTCATGAGAAAGTGTGTCCCCGAACAAGAACAACAAGCGTTGCTTTGAGCACCGCCATGCAAAGACCATATGGAGGCCATTTTGGAGGACATGCAGCAATACAAAGAAAGGTACTACAAACAAAGTTATTTTTGGCCCTCTTTATTTAAAGATGCATTCTATATAGTAAAAACTCGTGATAGATGCCAAAGAAGTGGTAATATATCTAAAAACATGAAATGCCAAGAACCAACATTCTTGAACTTGAACTTTTTGATGTATGGGGCATGGATTTCATGGGTCCTTTTCCTACTTCTTTTGGTAAAGAATACATCTTAGTAGTTGCCTGTAGATTATGTGTCTAAATGGGTTGAAGCAAAGAGCACTACCTAGTGCCGATGCTAGATCGATGAGTAAATTTCTTCAAAAGAACATATTTACTAGATTTGGCACCCTAGGGCAATCATAAATGATGAAGGATCTCATTTTTGTAATAAAATTATTGAAAATCTTCTTGCAAAATATGGGATTAAACACAAAATTTCTAATGCATATCATCCCCAAACTAAGGGCCAAGTGAACTATCAAATAGGAAATAAAAAGAATGCTAGAAAAAATGGTTGGACCAACAAGGAAAGATTGGTCATTGCATTTAGATGAAGCATTATGGGCATATAGAACGCATATAAAACTCCATTAGGTATGTCCCCTATAGAATAGTTTATGGCAAAGCATGTCACCCGCCAATTGAGCTAGAAAATAAATCCTATTGGGCAATCAAAAGCTGAATTTTGATCTAGACCAAGCAGCAAACAGAGGTTTTTAGAACTAAATGAATTAGAAGAATTGTGCACTTCTCTTATGAGAATGCTAGAATTTACAAAGATAAAACCAAGGTGTGGCATGATAAAAGAATCCAACAAAGAGATCTTAAAGAATGAGGATTGGTCCTATTGTACAATTCAAGGCTAAAATTATTCCCTGGAAAATTGAAATCCGGATGGACAGACCATTCAAATTAGTCAAGATATATTCTCATGGTGCGATTGACATATTTGATGCAAACTCGGTTTGATGTTTTGGTGTTTTTCAAGAAATGCAGAATTTAGTGCTCAAGCACCACGTGCTTAAGCACTAACGTGAAGCCCCAATGTCTCAACGGTGAAGTAAAAAAATCACGTAAAAATATGTCAAACAGTGAAGAAGAAGAGACAAGATTGAAGGACATCACGAGACCTTAAAAGGACTTACGAGATCAAGTTATGGAGCCATCTCATTGAAATTTCAAAGGAACCAGAGGTACAGATTGGAGCTCAACCATCCGATGCTCAAGCACTAACTCCGCACAACCTTCAAAGACACGGATGTGAAGGCCAGCGGCAAGTGCTTCTACAACTCCAAAAGCACCAAAGGAAGCCCAAAGCAACACCAACAAGGAGCAAAGAACAGATCGAGGAGTGGTGCAAAACCACGATAAACTTTTTACATGCTTTCCTATATTAACTATGCAAAGATTTTGTTATATATTTTGCTACTTATAAACTAATGCTACTATGGATAAATCCCACATGTAATGTTAACCCCCCACCCCATTTTGCACACTATTCCCCTGTTTTCATCTCAACTTAAGAGCTAGTGAGGACACTGCTCAATTTTAAGTTGGGGGGGGAAGCACTTCAAATTCTGATGCATGTGGTATATATATAGTATTTTAAACCTACTAATGCTTGTTTTATTTAATATCTCAGTTAAATATCTCTGTTAGTATGTTAGATAAGTAGTTAAGTCTTTTGTAAATAGAGTTTATTTTCATTTTGTTTTAGATTTACTTAACAAAGCATTTTCAAAAAATCAAATTCTGTTTTTGAACAGTTTTTAAGTAAATCAATAGTAGGAATGTACAGATTTTGAAGCATGATCAGCTTGCTAGTTCACAAATGATTTTGATGCATCTCTTTAGACCAAAATCCTCAATGAAAAAGAAAAGAAAAAGAGTCCTTTTTACTTCAAAAACAACCATTGATATTATCACTTTTACACTTTAAAGTTGATTTTTGAAAGGGGATCAAACCGAGTGAAAAGTTTTTCTCGAAACAAACAGAATTTAAGAAAACCAAGGTCAAAAACAAAGTTTTATTAAAAACTTAGAAGAGTGTTGAGAAATAAGTTTGGGGGAGATTTTATGAAAACAAAGGCAAAAATGAGGAGCTTAGTACTCAATGCACATAAAGTTTCAAAAAGAAAATCAAAAGGTGTCAAAACTATGTTTGCTTAATATCTAAACTGAACCTGTTCCGAAAACAGAGTGCATTTGATTTGCAAACCAAGAAAAAAAAAAAGTATGCATAAGGAGGACAATGAATCCTGTTCCAAAGTGCATTTGGTTTGAAAAAGAAAAACAAAAACAAATCAAGAAAAAAAGTATGCACATGGAGGTCAGTGAAGAGGGTAACATAAGTTTTAAGAAGCATCTAGTGCTTATCTAGTAGATGCTTATTCAAAAAAAAAAAAAAAAAAAAAAAAAAAACATCAAAAAGAAGCATTGAGTCAAAAAGTTTTAAACTACTCATGTCAAGCCCTTTGATATACTTAAAGCCCCCTGAGCTTAAGGATCTTGTGAGTCTACTCTATGTTTTGAAACACCTTTGTGTTGACCAAAAGTTTTTCTAAAGTTTCAAAAGTTTAAGAAAACTTTTTTTGCTTAGTTTGGAGCCAATCAAATTTCAATGGATCACACACGCACATAAAAAAGTTTTAATAGCTTTGGTTGTGATGAATTTCAAAGGCACAAAGACATAGAGATTTGAGGAAAGAAAGGTTCTTTTAAGAGAACATCACATTTTGAAAGATTGAAAGGAGTTGAATGATCCGATCTTCTTCATCAAAAGAATCCTACTTGTTATTTTGTTATTGCTTGAGGACAAGCAACAAGTTAAGTTTGGGGTGTGATAACTCTATTTTATATAGAGTTATTCATAGTCTTTACTTAGATAAATGTTTGAAACCAATGCAATAAACTTGTAAATACAATAAAAAGAGATGAAAATCATAAAATACATTATCAAGGAGATAGAAGTTCAATTTATATACAAATTGGTATGTTTGATATGTTTGTTGAGTACTTTTGCAGATTTTGTGATTTTGCATTAAGTGCTTAAGCATCGAGTGTTTAAGCACCAAAGCATGCAATTGAAGCAAGTAGCACAAAACCCCACATTGGAAGCACCTCAATTTGATTTCGTTCTAAAGAGCCTCACTGGCCTCCTACTAGCTCGGTGATCACATGGAATCAATTATCAAGTTACCAAAGAAGTCATCTATAGGATGAAAACAACAAACATCATCATTACACCAAGCCAAATGTCATCAACTAATTGGACCCTTCAAAAGGAATGTTTCCCACTCAAAGGAATGTTTCCCATTCAAAGTGACAACAATTGACACCTGCAAAATAACTAGGATAAGTCACATGATGGTCAAAGAATACTTCACAAGCAAGCAAGGAATCAAATACTTGAAGACAAAGAAAACCCTCCATGGAAGGAAATCTCCTACATCTATAAATAGGACTCTTTCATCTCTTGTAAAAAAAAGGAATATATATACGACCACTACCATATAGATACAATAGTAGTTTTAGATTAAAGTTCATCTTGTTCTTCATTTTATTTCCAAGTCTTTTTACTTCACTTTGATTACTCTAAACTTAAGAGGAAGGTAAGAAGGAATTGACATCTCTATTCTTCACTTCTTCCTAGTTGAGAATCAAGTGTTCTTCATTAATATTAAGTTCTTATTTCATGTTCTTCATCTTACTCTTTATTTACTTTCTTGTTATTTAATTTCTTGCAAGACTTGTCCAATCAAGCAATTTACTTTCTTGCAAGACTTGTCCATTCAAGCAAATTACTTTTAAGCAATTTACATTTCCAAGTTATTTACAATGCTTTCTTTACTTGCTTTGTTTAATTACTTTATGTGGACGATGATGAGCTAAATTCCTTAGTTGGAATGCTCTAGTCATATGATGAACTCGTGAGAACTATTGTGTTGTCCAAAAAGGGTGCCTCACTTACTAGTTCTTGTACTTGAATTAAACTTGTTTTAAGGTTAACTTAGAACAAGGGGAGTTGTATTTACAAGAGATTGACTTACAACTAGATCTCAAGAACTAGAAGCAAAGGCAAGTGTTTATTTAAGTCTTTGATGAGAAATTTGTTTTCCACAAAGTCACTTTAGTAATTCCATGCTAATTCAAAAGTAATTAGCATAGTCTTTGTTCATGTGTGGGGTTTTTACTAAGGGAAAGTATTTAGCAACTTGAACCACTTGAAAGGAGGCGAGGGAGTTTGACACACTTGCCTCTTTATCGCAAAAAAACAAGGGTTTATTGAGCATACAGTCACCCTTAACTGATGTATCTACACTAAGTGATCACACCGTGTGCTCAAGCACCGAAAAGACAAAGACAACATTCTCACAAGGAACTCATATGGTAAAAGCATCTCAACTCTCTCTTAAATTACATCCTCTACAGGTATTTAAATTCTGTTTTTCTATATTCCAAAAACCAACCACAAATTTCTGAATAGTTGTAGACACACTAGTTTACCTATGCTAAACAAACACATTAAAAATTAGTCAATCCTCGTGGGAACGATCTTTACTTACTCTTTATTACTTGTTTGTGACTGTGTATACTTGCACATGCTTATTTCACACACCAATTACCGGCGGATTTATTATTTTCTCCGAATCCGCCGGAAAAGCACATTACCGGCGGATTTATAATTTTTCTCCGAATCCGCCGGAAACGCACCCTACCGGCGGATTTTTTAAAAACAAAAAAAAAATTGAGTTTTTTTAAAAAAAAAATTGAATTTTTATTTAATAAGAAGTAAGTAAAAAAGAATATGAGAATAATGATATAGAAGAGAGTGAGAATGAATAGAGGAATGAGGATGAAGAAGTGGGAAAGAATAATAATGAAAAAATGTATCAGAAGAAATAATATAGGTAAAAATAAGAATTGAGAATGAATAAGAATGAAGGTGAGAGTATGAGAAGTAATAATATGGGAGAGAATGAGAATGAAAATGAAGTAAAGAAGAAATATGAATGAATTCGTGAGAAGGAAGAAGAAAGGGGAAATGTAGAAGAGAGATATATAGAGAAACTTATGGAGATTGGAGAGTATGGGAAAGAAGAAGAAAGAAAAGATAGGGAAAATGTAGAAGAGAATGAGAAAAAATTAAGGCTTAATTACAGTTTTGGTCCCCTTATTTTTACCAACTCACGATTTTGATCCTCCAAGAAGTGTTTTCACGAATTTGGTCCCCCTATTTTCACTAGCTCACGATTTTAGTCCCCCAAGAATTTTTTTCACGAATTTAATCTCCCTATTTTTGCCAATTCACGATTTTAGTCCCCCTATTTTTCCAATTTTTAAAATCAAAGTCTCCCTTTAGGAAAAAAAGGGGGGCTAAAATCGTGAGTTTGCGAAAATAGGGGGACTAAAATCGTAAGTTGGTGAAAATAATGGGACTAAATTCGTGAGAAAAATTCTTGGGGGATCAAAATCATGAGTTACTGAAAATAGGGGGACTAAATTCGTGAAAAAAATTCTAGGGGGATCAAAATCGTGAGTTGGTGAAAATAGGAGGACCAAAATTGTAATTAAGCCAAGAATTAAAGAGTGAAATGAGAGATCCCGAGAAGGTAGCTCAGATGGCAAGCTAAGGGATATCGAATGAGTAAGAAGGAGCTCCTGGGTTCAAACCCCGGAAACTAACATTTCACCCACCCCTCTAACAATTAACAACTAACATTGTTTATAAAAAAAAAGTGAAAAGAGAGAATGAAAAGAGTGTAGGAGAAAATTTTATTTATAGGCATTTTCAAACACAGTTCCGACGAATTTTTAAAAATCCGCCGAAAATGTTACTGGCGGATTTTTTTAAAAAAAAAATTAAAAACCACCAGTAACTTTTTTGACAGATTTAATTTTTTTTTTCAAAAGCCGCCGGTAATTTGAAAAATCCGTCGAAAACTTACCACGAAAAAAAATCTGCCGGAAATACTATTTTTTTTCCACCGGAAGTTTACCGATGGAAAAAATCTGTCGGAAATGCACCAAATCCACCGAAACCGTACCGACGGAAAAAATCCACCAGTAATACGCGAATTTCTTGTAATGCTTGACTTGGTTCCTTTTTTAGGTATTGCGGTATATTGTGGACTGCTTGGGGGTGTGATGTGTGTGGTGCGGCCATGAATTCTCTCAAGCGGCTCACAACATAAGTAATGTCCAGACATGATAATATATTGTGAGATAGATGAACTTGCCAATAATTAAGACTACAATACATGGATTGATCAATCGTACGTAGAAGATCATCTCATGTCATCTAAAACATGTATGCGGCTTGGCATGCATGTTAAATTTGGGGGGAAAGATTTTTTGGTCAATTGGCTTCCAATTTTTTGGCCAATTGGCTTTTTTTTTCTCCTTTTTTTTACTTTTTTTGTTACCATCTCATTAGTGTGTAATTTTCATCGGCTTTATCGATTATTAATATACACCGGGGAAATTGGTTGGCCACGAGTACTCGGTTTTGTCGGCGTGTGTGATTATATCCTCCCAACAGAGTTTTACCGATGACTAATCTACATTTTTTTTATATTTATATTTTAAAGTGGGATGCTAAATAGTGTGCTTTAGTGTACTTGATGAGGACAAGATTATTTTGTAGCAAAACACGTAACGTGAAATGTTAGATAGTGTGTTTTGGGTTACTTTAGTACTTAGAAATTTTTTTAACTATTGAAATACTTCGTTCGTCAATAATCTATTTGATGGAAAAATACATAAAGTGTGATTGTAGCCACTGTGTTTTGAGATACTTTAGAATATTGAAAAAAATTATATGTCCAAATTAGTATTTTCTTCTTAATTTAGATAATTTCGCATCAAGAAGTATTAGAAGCATAATTAAATTGATATTTACTTTTAAATCAATCTCTGCATGAGACCTACGTACGTGTTTCACTTTTTAATTATGGTGTCTTCTTTTCTCTTTAATTATGAGTTAAGTTTTCATGTGTACATATTTTTGTTATAAACTGGGTATCCTCTACGCGCAACTCTAGAGAATAATCTCTCGAACCGGTAAGACGGTATTATGGGTTAAGTTTTTATGGTTACATTTGATGAATATGAATAATCTTATTTTAGGTTGTTGTTTATTTTACAACTTTAAACTGATTGTGTTATGACTTCATCTAATATGTGTGATTAGGCTGTTGTTTATGCTCCAAGTTTAAGCTCTTTGTGTTATGACTTGATCTAATATGTGTAACTTTTGTCTTTAAATGTGATGTCTTTCTAATACTTAGAATTTGTTTAGTCAAAAAAAAATAGTTAGATTTTGTTTGATGTTGTTATTTACTGTTGTTTTTATGCTTAGGTCTTTTTAACAAATTGTTAGTCAACCCGTCCATCGGACGGGTCGTAGGGCTAGTTTAGATGGATGTTTGGGGTCCATGGGAATATGTTGAAGTTTTAAGGTTGAATTCTTTTTGAATGAATACCTTTGTCGGATTGGGCAATCTCCCAACCGATAAAATAGTGAAGGTCACCAAAAACCTAGTTTAAAATTGAACTCTATGATACTTTTGGTGTGTTCAATCAGATAAGAGTTGGTTCCAAAAATAAGTATGTCGTCAACATAGACTAGAATAACCACAAATTTAGGGCTTGAGCCTTTGTGGAATAGGGAATGGTTTGTCGAACTTTGCTGGATACCGTGGTTGGCAATGGTGTATGAGAGCTTTTTGTACTATTGTCTTGAGGCTTTTCTAAGCTCATATAGTGATTTGTTGAGCTTGTATACTAGGTTCACTCCCTTAATAGGATAGCCAAGTAGCAAATTTTTTAAGACTTCTTCATCAAGGTCTCCTTTGAGAAACACATTGTTGATTTCAACTTGCAACAAGTATCAAATTTGTACAACAATGGCTAAAAGAACTTTAACTGATGTCAATTTTGCAACTGGGGAAAAAGGTTTCCATGAAATCAATGCCACATTTTTGTGTATAATCTTGGCTACAAGCCCTTCCTTATATTCGTCAAGAGAACCATCTGATTATAACTTTGCCTTATAAAATCATCTACATCCGATAGTCTATTTCCCCAAGCAGTATTTTTTGATGATCTAAGTGTTGTTGAGATCTAGAGATGCTAATTAGTAGTTCTCCATTGAGGGATTTGAACAACTTGGTGATAAAATTCTAGCTCATACCACAAAGGAAACATGGATGATAAAATTGTTGTGTTGAGGGGACAACCTTCACAAGCATATGTGTTGATGAATAGGATATGTGGCATTACAATGGTAATCATTGAGATAGGAAGGAGGTATTGGCACCCTTGAAGGTATTGGTGTGTGATTGACCTCAGGCTCAGCAAGTATAGGCTCATAAGTTGTGGTGTTAGCGGGTAGAGTTTTTGTAGGAGGGGCCAAAAATGTGGGCTCATTACGTACCTCAAGGTCTCGTAACAGGAGAGTATCAGGAAGTAACAGAAAACAATGTTGTTGTTCCGGATCTAGTGAGGAAAAATGGGATCATCTTCTGGAGGACAAGGAATAGAGCCATCCAAAAATCCCAAATAAGGTCTTAACAGGAGAGTATCAGGAAGTAACAGAAAACAATGTTGTTGTTCCAGATCTAGCGAGGAAAACTGGGATCATCTTCTGGAGGACAAGGAATAGAGCCATCCACAAATCCCAAATTGTTCTTGGAGCTAAGTTCCTAAACCATGTTGCGACACCATGAGCCATAGTTGTAGCCACTACACCAGATTTGTTAAAAAAAGGCGCCCCTATGAGCAGCGTTTTGTCATAAAACGCTACTTTTGGCCAAAACAAGTAAGCAATGAGCAGCGTTTCCCTATAGAACGCTGTCTATTACGAAAGCACGCTAACCCATACCCAGCGCCTTTTGAAGAAACGCCACCCATTGCCTAGAACGCGTGAGCCAATACCCAGCGTTTTTTAAAAACGCCACCCATTGCCTAGAACGCGTGAGCCAATACCCAGTGTTTTTTAAAAAACGCTGCCCATCCCTAGAACGCGCTACGAATACCCAGTGTTTTTTACAAACGCTGCCCATTTCCTTTAACTATCACCTACTTCACACTGTTCAACGTCTCTCTCTCTCTCTCTCTCTCTCTCAGCTCTCACTTCGTTCTGAGTGTTACAGCTTCCTCGGTTCCTCTCGGTTTTTCCTCTCGGTTTCTCTTCCTCTCAGCTCGATTCTCTCCCCTCGCGCTCTCTCTCAGCTCGGTTCTCTTCCTCTCGGTTCTCTTCTCTCCCTCACTCTCGTTCTCTCTAGCACCACCTCAAAGGACCCTCATTGCTTGCCTTCATCATCTTCTCTCAAAGGTTAGTTTTCTAATTTTCATTGTTTTTTAGGTTTTTTGTTATGTTAGAGATGAATGTAGTTTGATAGGAGTTGAGATATATGTTTTTCCTAGGAGTTGAAAATAGATAAAATTAGTTGAAAAAACCAAAGTGAAGTTAGTTGACATGAATGTTTTTTTATAGGAGTTTGATAGGAGTTGAGATATATATTTGAACCATTTGTGCATACAACGTGTTTGAGAAAAAACCAAAGTGAAATTGATATGATTTTTGGAACTCTTTTTGGAACTGTTTTGTGGTATGCGGTCTTTGCTACATATATTTTAAGTGTTATTGGTGATGCTTTTTTGACAAATAAGAAAGATTGTTGTTGTTGTTGATGCTTCAATAAAATTGTAAATTGTGTGCTTTTCACCTATATATAAATAATAGGTTTAAGTTCTCTTATCAGGAAATTATTATAGATATTGGGACATTATGGATAGAAAGTGGATGTCTGCCAATCGTCTATCCAAGGAATATAGAGATGGAGTGGATTATTTTGTGAACTGTGCTGTTAAGCGTTTAGGGACATCTAATAATATGATATATCTCTGTTTAAGTTGTTGCTATGTAAAATCGGTTAATGCGAGGAGAGTTAGTGATGGACATTTAAAGGGTAATGGAATTGATCAAACTTACACTTGTTGGACAATGCATGGTGAGGAAAGAGTTGAATCTTCGAATATGGGTAATAGTACTGAGAGATGTGCACCGGTTGACACCGAAATTCCTACATTTGTTGGGGACGAAGTTGAAGAGATG
Source organism: Oxytropis ochrocephala (assembly GCA_020916435.1). Lineage (NCBI taxonomy): Eukaryota > Viridiplantae > Streptophyta > Magnoliopsida > Fabales > Fabaceae > Oxytropis > Oxytropis ochrocephala. The sequence continues at coordinate 37,065,020 of CM037093.1, read as the reverse complement.
GCAAAGGCTTTTGAAGACGATCTTAATGATCGTCCTCAAATGTTTGAGAAGTTGATAATGGATGCAGAGACACCGTTGTATGAGGGTTGTACTGAATTCACAAAATTATTTGTTGTGATAAAGTTGTATAACTTGAAAACTTGTCACGGATGGACGGATAAGAGTTTTACTGAATTACTCACACTATTGAAAGAAATGTTGCCAAAGGATAATGTGCTCCCTTCTCGGGCGTATGATGAAAAACAAATGTTAGGGTCCATTGGCTTGAACTATGAGAAGATACACACTTGTCGCAATGATTGCATTCTATTTCGGAATGAACATGCATTGTTAAAGTTGTGTCCTAAATGTAATGCATCGCGGTATAAAAAGAAAGAATCTGCTCCAGAAAAGGTGTTGTGGTATTTTCCCATAATTCCTCGATTTAGGCGCATGTACCGTAGTTCAGAAGATGCAAAACACTTGACATGACATGAGGATGAAAGGATTAAAGATGACATGCTACGACACCCGGCGGATTCTCCGCAATGGAAAAAAAATTGATATTGATTATCCTGATTTCGGGTTAGATCCAAGAAACCTACGACTTGCATTGTCTGTCGATGGGCTTAACCCACATGGTATTCAGAGTAGCTCCCACAGTACATGGCCCGTGATTTTGGCGATTTATAACTTACCTCCATGGCTTTGCATGAAACGCAAATATATGATGTTGTCTTTGTTCATTTCTGGGCCCAAGCAACCAGGAAATGATATTGATGTATACTTGGCTCCTTTAATTGAAGACTTGAAGCTAATGTGGGATAATGGAGTAGAGGTGTATGATGGGTTCAGAGAAGAAAGTTTCAAATCGAGGGCTATGATTTTTGGCACGCTTAATGACTTTCCAAAGATACGACAATCTATCTGGAGTGCAGCATCAAAGGTCGGCTTTGCATGCCCTATATGTGATGATAACACCGATTGGATGTGGTTGGAACATGGTAGGAAGAATATCTACCCTGGTCATCGTGAGATTTTTGCCATCTACTCATCGGTATTCCATCGTTGAAAAAAAGCATTCAATGGGAATATCGAAACCCGTAAAGCTCCCATGGCTTTGACGGGTGAACAATCGTTTGAAAAGGTGAAAGATTTGAACATTAAATTTGGGAAGCCTTTTTTGCAGAGAGCTTGCCAAACGGGGTGGAAGAAAAGTCGATTTTCTTTGAGTTGCCATATTTGGAAGTCTTTATATGTAAGGCACTTCATTGATGTGATGCATGTTGAAAAAATGTCTTTGAAAGTGTCATTGGTACCTTACTCAATATGCCAGGAAAGACTAAAGATACCATCAACTCGAGGTTGGACTTGCTTAGTATGTGGTTGAGACCAGAATTGGTTCCGATAAAGAAGGGTACACGTACATATCTACCTCCGGCAACTCATACTCTATCTAAAAAGGAGAAGACCGTGTTTTGTAAGTTTCTTCATGGAGTTAAAGTTTCTTCTGGACATCACTAGTAGAGGAAAGTACATATAAAGAGGATGTTGTGTATGTTAGAAAGGATCATAGTGATGGAATTACTATTCGTCAAAAACAAAGTACCAAGGAGCGAATTGCAAATAAATTTTATCCAAGAAAAGGAAAAGGTAACCGACATAGATGTTATTTTATATACATGAATGTTATTTTCATCTTCTTGACTGATTATTTATTTTTTTGTTGGATGTTTTTTTTATAGGATAAATATAACAAACAATGATTATTTTTTTGGTTCAAATAGCTAGTTTTGGACAAATGAATTAGGTGATGTAACTTGTTAGCTATTTTGTTTTGGTTCATCTTATATATGTTGACATATTAGTGCATTTGGATATAAAGAGTTTGTTTCGGTTATGTATTGTAATTTATTAGCTAATGATATTTATATATATATATATATATATATATATATATATATATATATATATATATATATATATATATTTATGTCCGTGTTATACATATATGAATATAATTGGATTGTATTGGTTGCATATGACTGTAATTGTAGATATTTATATATATAGTGCATTTGGTTCAAATAGCTAGTTTTGGACAAATGAATTAGGTGATTTAACTTGTTAGCTATTTTGTTTTGGTTCATCTTATATATGTTGACATATTAGTGCATTTGGATATAAAGAGTTTGTTTTTGTTATGTATTGTAATTTATTAGCTAATGATATTTATATATATATATATATATATATATATATATATATATATATATATATTTATGTCCGTGTTATACATATATGAATATAATTGGATTGTATTGGTTGCATATGACCTGTAATTGTAGATATAAAAGGAAAATACACAAAATAGAAAAAAATTAAATTTTTTTTTGGCAATGGGTAGCGCTTTTTAGGAAGCGCTGCCTATCTGAGGACGTGTTTGGGCAATGGGTAGCGCTTTTTAGGAAGCGCTGCCTATCTGAGAACGTGTTTGGGCAATGGGTAGCGCTTTTTAGGAAGCACTGCTTATCTGAGGACGTGTTTGGCAATGGGTGGCACTTTTTAGGGAGTGCTGCCTATCTGAGGACGTGTTTGCTAATGGGTGGCGCTTTTTAGGAGCGCTGCCCATTGATGGAGTGGAATCAGCAGCGCCACGTTCAGCAGCGCTCGAAAGCGCTGCCCATGAATGAAAAAAGCGTTGCCTATATACTAATTATGTTGTAGTGAGCCATCATCGAAGAGAAGGTTTGAAACAACAACTCAACCAAGATTGTCGGAGCTGGGAATGTAGAAAGGATCGAGTTGGTTCAACGGATCCTCCATGTCAGAGAACCTGAAGAAAACCAATAAGGGAAATTGTTGAAGGTGACGAATTAAGCATCAAAGAGAAACAAAACTTCTGATACCATGTTAAGAGTGCAAATCTAGAGAATGATAATTTGGAAAATTGTTGAATATTTCCATTGATATGAATTGAGAACAGAGTGATATATCATGATGAATTGACCAAATTTGTTGCCTGAACCAATCATACTTTTTCCGACTTTCGGTTGGAGTGGTTCTGATTTTGAGTTTTTTTTCTGCAAAATCCAAGCCAAACCAACCCGATATTTCGGATTAGGCTCACGAGTTGTGCACTAACAATGCTAATTTTTTAAAACTTAAAATTCTACATATTTTATATGACATTACAAACTGAAAAAAATAGAAACTCATTACAAGAAATAAAAAACCAAACAAAATTAATGAATGTAAAATATGTACAATTAGTCCCCTCGAAATTTCAGCATGTATACATATATAGTATAAAAAAATTTAACTTTTTTTAATTACAATATAAATTTTTAACTTGCCATCGCTATGTTCAGATATACGAGTTGTTTCAGATTTAATTTTATAAATTTGTTGCCCGAACCAAACTAGTATAAGTATTTACAAGTTGGTTCATATTTGACCCAATCATAAAAATTATTTAAATCAAATGCTTCGATTTAGATTAGATTATGGTTTAGTTCAAATTTACTCAGACCACTAAACATTTTATAGTCAACTAACTCCGACGGTAAGTCAACAGAGTAACTCTATATCTATCAATCTAACTAACTGCAATTGACTTGAATGAACTTATTCCATGCAATTAACTTAATAACACCCAAGTTATCACTATGTACTAGAGGTAACATTGAATTAGGTGTATGTTAATATAAATTTCAAAACATAATCTGAAAACATTTTTTTCTCATTTCTCAAACAAAATTCAAAAATAGGATTATCAAACAGATTTTCGTAAAGAAAATCGATTTGTAAAATAGTTTACAAAAACTAAAAAACAAAACAGAATCCAACAAAAAAGTGAAATTAAGCATGTTAGTGTACATTACAGTCATGCAAATCTTTTTATAGCAATATATCTATCCAAAGGATGTTGTTGTATAGTACCCTTTAAATTAATTAACTAATTAATTAGTTAATTAATTAATAGAATAAAGAAAGTGAGTTGTGAGGGACACGAGGGAAAGTGAAGTTTCTCCTAATAATGCATAATAATGCATGTCTGTCTGTTGATCACGATCTTCTAATTTAGAGCAATCATGTCAGCCATGAGTTAAGTTAGGGAAGAAGATTAACAACCAAACCTGTGGGACTGACAGCTGGGACATTATATATAATTCATACCCCACAATTAGAAACAACCAAACCAACCTTGCCCACTCTCATCATAATCATCTTATGTCATCGTTAATTTCCTTAATTAATAGATTGTCCATTATAAAATTAATTAATATGGACATTAGCTAAAAGTACATTTGCAGAGGTTTAATATTAATTCCATGAGAGATAACCTCATAAGGGATTGCTTTCAATATTCTGAGGATTTAATTAGTATATAGTGTTTTTTTTTTGTACAAGTTGAGAAAAGAGGCCAAAAGAGAAAATAAAAGGAAAAAAAACAGAGAGAAAAAACAACTCCACTAGCATCAGCTAGTAGAAGATTGAGGAGCCCTTGAGGAGGATCAACAACCAATTTAAGGCCTTCACGACAGTGAGCATTAGTTTTGGCCAAGAAACCCGCACAAGAATTACCTTTCCTCAAAGTATGGTCTAGGTGCACTCTCCAATCTCTAGATAAGAGATCCTTAATATTGTGATGTATAGCTGCATAGTGGTGTCATTCATTGATCGGTTCCGCTATTAACTTAAGGGCTAACATAGAATTTGAGTAGCAAACCATATCCTTGAAACCAAAGTCCCAGCCCAATCTTAGGCCATGAAAGATTGCTAATAACTCAGCATGGAGAATATTAGAGAAACCAATATTACCCACATAACCATGGATCGAAGCACCAGCAAGGTTTCTAAACAGGCCACCAAAACCGGATATGCCAGGGTTGCCAAGACTACTCCCATCAACATTCAGAACAATTTTCATTCCTCTATTAGTGTTCCAAGTTACAAAGGAAGGAGTTGGTGGAACTGTGTACTTTGTGAAACAAGTTGATAACAGATTAGCATAGTTCATTGCATTAATTGTAAGAGAATAAAGGCTGACTGTTTCATTTGCAAAGCACAACTTGTTTCTTGATCTCCACAACCACCAAATAGTAGATAGGAATAAAAAGATCTTTCCACAATCAATGCTTCTTTTCAGCCAACCATGAAGACTGTCCTCTTGGAAAAACAAGGGATCGGCAAAACCCACAGATTTCCAAAACCTAGTAGCAAAGTTACAGTCTCTCAGACAATGCCAGATGCTTTCAGAATCAAGATTACATCTAGGACTGACATTAGAATGAAGCATTCTACGATGACAGAGAACATATTTTGTTGGAAGAGACCCGTGCATAGCTGACCATATAAGGGATTTTTATTTTTCCGGTGCAGGAAATTTCCACAACCAGTTCCAAGCCACTTGATCCCCATTAGAAATAGCGAGATCAGATTTGGTAAGCCAAGAATAAGTCGCTTTGCAGTGTAGATCCCATCTAAATTCCCTTTCCAAGTAAGTTTGTCAGCAACCTCAGCATTCAAACAAACAGGAGTAAGATTGATCCGTTCACATATAGCAGGAGGTATACTAGTATACAAACGGTTTCCATTGGCCATTAGAATAGACATCATTCACCCTCAAATCAACATCGTGGATATCCACATAGAAAACCTGCTCAGCAAGTTTGCCAACCCCAGACCAGTTAGAAAACCAAAAGGAGGATGTCCCATCCCCTAATATGAACTCAAATCCATCCCTAAGAACAACTTTTACTTTCATGTTCGCATTTCAGGTGACAGATCCCGACTTCTTAGACAAGTCAAGGAAAGTGTCATTCTTTACATATTTCTGTTTGAAGACATCCACCTAGAGTTTGTTTTAGTTTATATGATGATCCCAAACAAGTTTTCCCAACATTGCCGTATTTGCATCCCTAGCCTTTCTAATTCCAAGGCCACCTAATTTCTTCGGCAAGGTGATTTTATCCCAACCAACGACGTGAACACCAGTGGTGGAATTTCCCTTCCAGATAAAATTCCTTGACATCTTATTAATGCAGTTACAAGTAGACTGAGGCAGCTAACCAATTTACATGTAATAGATTGGGATAGAGTTTAAAACAGATTTCACCAATGTTTCCCTCCCTGCCTTGTTCAATAATTTGTTCTTCCAAGAGGCTAATCTCTGAGAGATTTTCTCCTCCAAGAATTCATAATCCTTCCTTTGGAGATGAGCATGAAGCATGGGAAAGCCCTAGTATCTCTCAAGAGAAATGGTTCTTCTAATCCCCGTATTAGAGACAATCAATTAGTATATAGTGTTTGAGTAAAAGAAAAAGTTATACTCTAAATCAATTATAAATTGATAAATAATAAAGATATTTTGACTTTTATCTTAATTATATTGAAAATTATATATATTATTATTTTTGTTCTGAACTGGACCATGAGGCCCACTCCAGCAAATGGACCTGGATCAACCCAATTGCTAGGATTCATATCCACAGTAATTCAGCCCACTTATGGCTATCATGCCTCGACAGCCCAGATTCACTCGATCGATCCAACGACTCAAAGCTGCCACGAATCCCTTTAAATATAGCACCACTCTGATGCACCACACTCACAAATCACTCATACTCTAACATATTTTATTATATTTTTAGTGATATATGTTTGAAAAATTAATGTTAGTCTAGTGCAACACAAGTTGTGAAAGTATTAGAGCATCCACAATGTGAAAGTATTAATGTCCGCAAGAATTTCCAAATAAGATCTTTAATATCATTAAAAATCTCATTACTACGGAACTTCCAAATGTGCCAACAAGAAGTGAGAAACAATTGACCTGAATTATCATTAGCAAATGACGTGAACCAAGAGAGAAGTTCATGCTGAAGGAAGTCTGTTTTGGAGCTAAATTAAGGAGAAAAACTGTCATATATTACAAATAGAAGGGCAATCTCTAAGTGCATGAAGAATAGACTCATCATGAGCCCCGCATCTCTGACAAGAAGGATCATCAGTGATATGTCTTTAGTGACGAAACAAATTAGTAGGCAAGTTGTTGTGGAGTACCCATCCATGCAAAGAACTTAACATTTTCAGGAACAAGCAATTTCCAAATCCACGACCAGTGAGAGACATCATGTGAGTTACACAAGATAAGACCATCTTGTTGGTCTGATGGTTGAGTGAGCCAAAGATATCCACACTTGGTGGAATACGTGCATGTAGATGAGGAATATTCCCAAATCAAAGAATGCCTGTAATTAGGATTGATAAAATAATATGCATCATCTGTAAAAAAAAAATGCATCAGAATTTTCAGATCCTGAGGAATCTGAGTATAGGGGATATCAAAATTCCAAGCATCATTTGAATAAATATCTGCAACCTTAAGATCAATATCATGGATGTCAATGCATGGGAGAAAATCACACAATCTTCCCTTGTGAAGCCATTTCTCATACCATAACGACACCTCATCTTGGCCAATACGGTTGATATAACCATCCTTAAGTAATACAACAACTTTAATGATGGAGCGCCAAGTGTAGGAGAACCCTAGAAAAGAAGTTGGAATTTAATAGGTACCCCCATTGTGGCGAATGAAAAGTGGGTACTTATTAGAATGAAAGTATTGTAGAAAAACTCTCTCTCCTCGGATGCAGGGACCCACACCTTTACTTTTTATGAAAAAACTAATATTTCATATATCATGTAAATTATTGATAAATTGTAAAATGATAAAAAATTATTAGTGAGACCCATTTAGTAAATTTTGTTGGGGTTCTAGATTGAAGAGATGAAATTCCTCTATAAGTTGTACTATTAAAAAATTTTAAAGAGTGATGTATATACATGAGACCCATTTAAATACTCAATTGGGAGTTCTCCATTGTAGGTGCTCTTAAAGTGTTATTTTTATTATATTTTTAGCGATGTGTGTTTGAAAATTTTTGCATCCCCTGATCCAGGTCCTAAGTCCGCCACTGGATGATCAGTCTCTTTGTTCCAAAATTCATGCCCAAAGAAATTGTAACTTTCATTTTTGTGAGCCATAATAAATTTCTATTTTGCAAGGAAGTTCATAGTTGTGAACTAATTATTTTTGGTATCTCCTTTCTATACAAGATTTTTCTTTCTTATAAAAAAAAAAACAAGATTTTTCTTTGTTAAATACGGTATCAACCTTTGACCGTATGTAAGACCAGATCTGATGTGTTATGCATCATGTGTGACAACAATCTCTTGTTGACCTTGACCCACCTTTTGATTTTCATTTTCACAGCGATTAGGATTATTTTTAATTTACGAATTGGGATATTAAGATTAAAAGCATTATATATATATATATATATATATATATATATATATATATATATATATAAAATAAAATAGATCAAAGATCGTTGAATAATCAATTGAAAAAATAGAGCTTTGGTTTTTCCAAATTGGACGCATATAGTATCTTTATATAAGTGCGTGCATCCCGACCTAACTAAGGCCTATTAGTGGATATTAGGGGTATTTAAAATCGAATCAACCTAATAGAAAATCGCAAATTGAATCAACAACTCAAATCAAAAATCACAAAAAATTGCAAATTGCAGTATCTATTCGGGTTTTTCAATCAACCGTGCGGTTTGGTTCGGCCGGCGATTTTTGTTCCACCAACCAAACCAAACCGCAAGTAACACTTATGTTTATAAACTTACAATCTTCCTTACTAACTTAGTAGCCCAAGTCTAACTAAAACTCAACTCTCACTCACTTACTACCCCAAATCCAATTGACTCATTGACTCGCTTACAAACAATCTATATTGTTATGATATATTTAAAAATTACAGCAAAACATTTATTTCAAATTCTTTTAAACATGGTTGTAGTTATCTTAAAATAATTAAAAGAGAGTAATTTATATACTAGATATATTTGAGCAGGATTTTTTCTTAAAGGTTTACGTTAGCCATTTTTTATTTTAGTTAATTTTAACTCCGTTTTAAATTATGTTTTGTCTAGGAAAAAACTGAACCAACCAAACCATTCCAAACCGCATTGGTTTGGTTTTTTTAGAAAGCCAACCGAATCAAACTAGGAAATCTTTGGTTAGTTACCGTAATGGCTAGGGCTCTTCTTGGACTTGGTTCCACCATCTTTATGGGGATCATTGCATCTGCTTAGTAAGTCAGCTTAAACAAAGTTTCCTTCGTCAATGACTATAGAGTGGTGTGATATGCCCACAAAAACAGGGGTAATTCTTCACCCATTTTCTTTTGGCAATATTGAGCCGCTTTCTGAGTTTGATCATGATAACTTTATTAGTTGCTTCATCTTGGTCATTTGTCTGGGAATGCTCAACCAAAGTGAATACCTACATGATATTCCATAATAGACAAAAATCAACCAGTGCATAGCTTGCGAAAGCATTCCATTATCTGTGACAATAACCAAAGTGGCAGACAATCTTCTTCCAATAGAACATCTTTACCCGCGCGACTCTTATGGCAGCTTCTAGCTCAAACTCAGTTCATTTGGTAAAATAGTCCATGACCAAAATAAGAAACTTTACCTGACATGGTACAAGGGGACCGAACTGAGATGTCCCCCTCCAATGTGGAGAATGGTTAAGGAGAAGTTACCTATTGCAAGACAAGAGGTGGGGGTCCTTTTAATGTCTGAATGGCCCTAACAACTGTCACATTTCCTCACAAAATCCATGCAATCTTTGTTCATAGCTGGCCAAAAATAAACAGCACATAGGATCTTGGCTGCCAATGACCACTTCATGTCACTACAAAAAAATGGTTATTAGCGAGGGACGTTAGCTAGGGAAACTAGGTTCCTCGCTAAATCTAACACTAGCGACGGAGTTTGCGAGGGAGGTAAGAATCTCGTTTAACGTGGCATTTAGCAACAGAAATGTGGCATTTAGCGACGGAAATTCTATGGCAAAAGAGGGCGGGAGTTTAAATTTTAAACTGCACGTTTTTTTAGGACATTAGCGACGGAAATTGAGGTGGTCCCTCGCTAAATTCTCGCACTCGACGCATACAGAGTCTTGTAAGTAGCGTGTGTGACATTTAGCGACGGAATTAAGTGGTCCCTCACTAAATTCCTGCCATTCTGACGCACAGCAGAGTCTTGGTAAGCGTGTGTGGCATTTAGCAACGGAATTAAGTGGTCCCTCGCTAAATCCCTGCCATTCTGACGCACATCAGAGTCTTGGTAAGCGTGTGTGGCATTTAGCGACGAAATTAAGTGGTCCCTCGCTAAATTCCACCTACCCCTTCTCACATATCACCTCACTCTTCACCCACCACCATATTTCACTTCCCACTTTTCTTCTCTCCTCTCATTTTCGACTCTTCTCTCTTCTTCTCTCCTACTTTTCCAAATTTCTCTTCCACCACCACCACCACCACCAAATTAGTTATTCTTTCACTCCTCTCTCTCTCTCTCTCCTACGAACATACTTCCTCTCTCCCCAACCACAACCACAACCTCTCTCTTTTGGAGCTTTCTGTCTTCACCACCACCACCACCACCATCTTCTTTCTTCTCTTTCTCTCTTCACCACACAAACTCTCTCTACCTAATCCACCATTCACCACCACCACTCTCACTCCTCTCTCTCTCTCTCTCTTTGGAATGCTTGGTGATGATGATGTTGATAATAATAATAATAATAATAATAATAATAATAATAATAACAACAATAATAATAATAAGTGACTCATAAAAATAAATAAAGCAAGTGACTGACACAATCAGTCATTCAGGTTTGGAAAGCGTGTATGTCAAACTTAGCGAGGGAATTAGCGACAGAAGTGTCCCTAGGTAATTAGCGACAAACCTCCATTTCTCTCGCTAATGGCAGTTAGCGACGGAAATGGGCTTGTTAGCCACTGAAATGTCCCTCGCTAATCCCAGCTTTTTTTGTAGTGTGTGCGATTGTCGCATACTTTTTCATGTTACCCTAATTATATTTTTTTTCTGTATTTCAAATACTTCGTACAATGCCCAATAAGTTAATGGGAAGTTCTTTTAATGGTTTCGAAAACAGTACCCTTTTGGAGAATGTTAATAAGTTCCAAAACCCATTTATCCGTCCCCCAGCAACAACCGTCTTTTTGATTGTTACCATAGTGGCTCTTTGGTTGGGTATTGGAGCAACATTACCTTTTAAAAAATTCATAAGTTTAGGTATTTGTTAAATTGATTGATTTGATTCGATTGTGAAATAAAATATCATGTCATTTGTATTGTGTGTATCTAGGGAGAATTCACTTTTAAATGACTAACCCTAGATACATTTATTCCATTTGATGTGCAACATTATATCCTAAAATCTACGGAACCTATTGAGGTTGGGTACAATAGAACAAGCTTACCTTTATTGAAAAACTATTAAACTTCACTCAAAAAGCACACTAACTTTTAAAGAATTTAAGTTATATTTTCAAAATCAAGACATTAACATTTAGAAAAGCCCACATCTAAAACAATGTTCTCAAAAAGAAAATGCATTTTGAAAATTGGCCGAAATAATTGGGTATTAACAAAATCTCCCATTATATTTTCTTTTGGCTAAATACAGAAAAGATAATTTTTTATTTATTAGCAAAACATAAAATACTTATCATATTAATCTTACTTTGGCACCAATTTTTTATTTTTATCAATCACTTTCAATGTTTTCAAGAAGTTTTTGATTTTTTTTAACACTTACATTTGCCTCAAAAGCCATTTCAAGTTACTTGTTGGGCCATAGAGGTCACTTCTTTCAATTTTTTTATGTTTTATTTTTTCTGGCCCCTGAATGCCCTCATTTGTCTTTCTTGGCCATAAAAAACACTTATTTTTTTTCGTCATCTCAAAAGGTATTTCTTCATTAAGTTTATACTTTTAAATTTTACGCAATTCTCTTTTTTTTTCTTTTTTGAGATTACGCAATTCTCTTTCTTGCATTCGTGATACATATTACAATATCTTTGACTCTTCATTTTTAGCAATGATGTCAAAAATTGTTCAATATTTGTTATACTAGAACTTAAACTATTCGTCCAAGTATCAATTTATCTTTTGAAGTATAAGGTCTGAAAGATGAGGAGAATGTAAGACGAGCTTAGTTTCTTTAGGGGGAAAACCAAATTCAAAGATAATAATTAACAAGAATAAGAATCAAAGCTATAGTGATAAAAAATATAAAGGATATTGCATAAGTAAAAGACAATTCAAACAATTAGAAGGAAAGTAAGAAAAAAACGAATAGATAGCAGATTGAATAAGAAGACATTACACTCTCAATTATAGGAAGAAAGGAGAAGTAATAAGCTAAACGGGGAATTGCTATAAAGATAAAGATACATCTGATAAGATTCAAAGAATGAAGATAATGGGTTCAACAAGATCCGAAATTGATGAGCTTATGCACCTTGGGTAGTGTTAGATCTAGAAATTTTCCTTATAGAATAAAAATATTATATACTTCTGTAAAATACATAATTTCTCTATTATTTTTTATAACTTTCTGGCAAAATAGCACAAAGCTCTCCAAAATGCTCGATGCATATAATTCCTTGAATTTTAAAAACTAGTATGTATCACCCGTGTCAGCACGGGTATACATTTTATTTTAACATAACATTTGAATTCGTTGTTTGGGACTTAAAAAAATGCAGTTGTACGCTTTCGTGTATTATGTGATATGATGTATCTGTATTTCTTTTCTGATAATCGCTCTTTTATAAAATCATTATGTTATATAATATATTTTTCCCGTATATTTTGCATATATATATATATATATAATTATTCTAGTCAATTATATACATTGATTTTTTATTAAAATATGTATATTCCATAATCTCAAAAATACCCCTTGTGGGTATTTAGTATGTTCCGATAAATTCTATATAGACAGGAGAAATTGAAGTAACGATTTAGGAGAAACAACTATTAAAAATGAGGATATTGGGTTATTATCTAAAAGCCTAAAATAGTCATTGATTATCCAATGGAAGCTAAAAGCCTAAAATGGTTTCCTACCACGACTTGAGTTTCATGAGGAAAACTCGTATTGGCCGGGGGGAGAAACAACCCATGACCCGAATGAAAATTCCCCTTTGTACACCGTCTGTTATACATTCATTATGTTATATATATATATATATATATATATATATATATATATATATATATATATATCCAAAATTTATTGGCCAAAACCTGTCAATTAATTAAATGTCATTCACACCACTTGATAGTGACTCAATTGCCCCGTTACAACTTCAATTGCTCTTTCCATATACCATGCAAATTGAAGTTGTGGAAAGAGCAATTTGCTATGTTCAATTTGCTATGAACTAAGTTGTGGTCACCTGAATATACTTTATTAAACATCTTCAACTGCATTTTAAAAACACTTGTTATATGTAGTTGTTGATATGCCAACAAAATTGCCCTATAGGTTCATAATACTTATCGTTTGAATCCAACTATATAGTGGAACTTTGTAGCAAAAGTTCATCATCTGCAAGATAACTAAAATAGCAATACTTCAGCAATCTTAATCCACATTCCACACTTTGAAAAATCTCTTACTTCAATGAGATAAGTGGAAAACCAACCTTTAAGCACTTCACCGAAGTAATATGTTTTTAACATGTTTGAGAACAAAATGTATTGATCCACTTAAATTTTGATCATTCCAAATTTGTCTTCAAATTGGATGGCAATGACCAAGATAAAATTAGCTAAATCCAAAGTGACAACTTAATATTTTGCAAAACGTGAACCACAAAAAAACCAACTTAGAAAAATCATTAATTAAAATCCAAGTTAATGTACAACTTAATTTTCTCAATTAAGGTAAATGGATAAGGACTCTTCAATCTTTACATGGTTCCATAACTTAGTTCTTCTTCCTTTACTTCAAATAGTCACTATGCATATTCGGTGACCACAATTCAATAAAGTATATTCAGTGACCACAACTTAGTTCATAGCAAATACATATTTGGTGACCACAATTCAATAAAGTATATAATTTGGAGATCAATAACTTACAAGTGTAGAAAAATCCTTCAATTTCAAAGTGAATAGAGGAAAAAAGCAAAAGTTCACCTTTTAAAAATCTCGGTTTGACTATGCTAAGCGATTATTTTCCTTTGCTAAAGAGAAAAGAAATGTAAATCATCCCTTAGTCAAATAAAACAACTTACACTATTTGCACAAAACAGGATTTCATGCAACCATTAAACACAGTTATGATATCCAAACCAAAGAATGTAACAAAGCAATATAAAGAATAGAACTTTAGAGCACCAGTCACATCCTATCAACAGAAAGCTAAATTAGTACCAATAAAGCAATATAAAAAAATAGAACTCTAGAGTTACAGAAATTTATACCACCAAAGCAAATATTAACAGCTGAAAGGAACTACCAGATTGACGATGAAATATTTGCGACCACGTGCACATATAGAAGAAAATCTGATAAGTAGGCCCATCTTGCTCTCTTCATTATCATTGCCCATCTTGCTCTCTTCTTGGTCCATATGTTGCAGGTACTTAAAACAAAAGTTTAATGAGAAATGTTATTGCAGGGAAAAAAGAAGTAATTATCAATAACTTTACAATTAATTAGTATTGCACATGAAAAACAAAAAATCATAGGAACAAACCAACTGACACATGAAAAAGAACTAAAAAGGAAAGGAAAAATAGAACCATTATGTAAAGACTGTTGTTAAATACGAACCAACACATAGTATATATATCACCTCCGCTAATTTGTGAAGCAATTAAAAATGAAGCAAATGAAAGAACAAAGTCAAAACTACTTATAATAACACCGAACTCTTTACTATTGGAACTTCTATTGCATGCATGATTGAGAAGTATTAAGATTGTCTCAACTTCAATCAGCTCTAATAATATATCAAGAAATCGCCTCACTCAAATTATTCTTATAAATAAATAAAACCAAATACCCCTCCCGATGACAAATCATATATCTATATATGAAAAAAAAAAGATATAAAAAATACCAAATTTATCTCAGTGTTCCCCTTTCAATTCAGTTGTCATGAATAATAAAGAAAACACAACCAACAACAATAACATCAACAAAACTGAAACTACGAAATACTAATCAGTAAATGTAACAAAATGAAGATTGTAATGAGAAACAATCAAATAAAATTCTTGAAAAATTATGATGAAAATACCTTGAATCAAATCTGTCTTGCCAAATCTAAAGCCAATATTGTTGAAGCTCTGAAACATGAAATACGCCAAATCGAAAAGTTAAAACAAAATAAATTAATAATTGAAAGCGCACCCCATATCAACGATTGAAAATCAAACAATATTAAAAACCATGATAAGAAAAACTAAAACCATGATAAGAAAAACTTAGCGAGAAATAAAATGTAGAAAGACAAAGTCGGAGAGAAGGGGTTTAGGGTTTGGGTGGATTTCAACAAAAAAATGTGGGTAAAACCAAAACAAAACCAAAATTAGATGAAGATTAGTTATATGGCAAAACTATTGAAGAACATTTTCAGAGGAAGAAGAGTTGGAAAGCAAACTACCTATTGTTCAGAGAGAGTTTCATTTGTCGATCCACAGATCCGATCTTCTTCTTCCGTTTAGTGCTTCCTTGATTTCTCGATGAGAAGTTTAGGTTTTGGTTTGAGTTCTAGATGATTTGTGTGTAAAGAAGTTGATGGTTTTGAAAGAAGATAGTTTTTGAATTTATGTGAGAGATGAGAGAATTAAAGAAAGAGTTGAGGAAATGAGAATGAAAGAGATGGTTTTTGAAAGCTGAGAAAGAAATATGATGAGAGAAGGAAGAGAGATTGGCTTGAGAGAGAGAGAGAGAGAGACTGGATTATTTGCGAAATCGTAATTATGCAGGAAGCATTCGAAGTGTAGGTGAACCCAGAATTAGTGGGATTAAAATAGAGCCGATATAGGTGGATCTGGCCGAACGATTTGCGAAATCCGTCGCGAGCAATATTTGAGAAATACGCTTACTATGTATTTCGGGTATCCCAATATTTGAATTCTCTTGATTTCTTTAATTTCAAGACAATGAAATCAATAGGAATAATTGTAGATCCACATTTTAAGGCTACTATTAAAAACGTAATGTGCTTATTTTTTAATGAAATTTGGTTTTAAAATTGTATCATAAGTGTGTGTGAAATCTGTATGCATTTAGTGAGTTAATTAATGGTGCGTGTGAAATTTGTATCAAAAGTTGCGCATGGTGCAGTGGTTCTTGTTGTTGTTTGGCACTTAAAGGTCGAGTGTTCAACTCCCATATGAGACATTTCTTCATTTTATTTTATTAAATTACTGACATCCAACGTGTATTTGTGGGCTCCACAGTTATTGACGTGTAAAGCCACATATTTGAAGAGATCTACGTGGCTTTTCTTAGGTGGACGCTTAGGTGGAGTTATTCGTGATTTATATTACTTATGATAGAGTCCTGCATAGATATTTATAAGCTTTCTAGTAAGGATCTAGGTGATTCCTACTAAGCCTCCTTCTAGTTATGAACAAACTAGATTAGGAATACTAGGTATATCCCCTTACAATTACAATTAGTAATAAAGAAACATAATGGACAACACAATTCACCTTACTCCAAAGAGTAGCCAAAAGTCCTTTAGTTATAAGGAGAAAAGCTATCCCCCTAAACCCTCCCAAACCCTCATCCTAGTTCATTTTTGGAGCCCCTCCAAAATCCCCCAATTTTGGAGGGTTTTGGGGGAGATCCAAAAATAAACTAGGAGAGGGGTTTAGGGGGATTATTTTTCTCATCATCACTAATAAATTTACGCTATTAGTCTCATCCCCTCCAAACTCCCAAACACACCTAGGCATCATCGACTATAAGGCTTATGTCACCCTAAGCCCTACGTATACAAAACCTTTACCCCCACTTTAGGGTAGATAAGTATACTACAAATATCTAACACCACAACAACAAGCTACCCTCACCAACAAACAAACACAATAATATTGGAAAAAGCCCCCGGTGATCCATATTTCAACATGGTTTTAGAAACACAATCATAAGAGTTAGAAAGAACGGGAATAGATTCTCTCCCATGACATTATGGTGCAGTGAAATCTGAACCACCCATTGAATAAGACAAAAAGTTGGAGAAAAGTATTAAAAGAAGTGAGAGAGATGATTGAATGGTACAGATTTAACACTTGAGAGTGTCAAGTGAAAAGTCCAATGGACAACTATGTAACAAGACCACAATTCATAATGGATTAAGACATAAGACTCTTACTATACCAAAGCTTGGGATTTAGAAAATCCAATAAAATTCTAGGACCTATAGAACCCTAATGGGCCAATAGAAGAACTGTCCAAATTATCTTAGCCCTTGATTTGGAAATAATCAAATTGTCACAATAGATCATGTATTGTCATGATTGGTTTAGATTCAAATCAAATGTCAGGTTGGAGTAACTTGAAGTCTTGAACCATCTAATATATATATATATATATATATATATATATATATATATATATATATATATATATATATATATATATATATATATTCTTGGTGCAACATATAACAATATATTTAATCTAATATTTTTTTTAATGAACTAATCTAATATGTCTAATATAAAATAGTATCAATTCAAATTTCAATCTAAATAAATAAAAAAAGTAATTTTTTTATTACTATGTTATTGGTGCATAGTTTTCACCAGCTTTATCGACTAATCTACGTTGGAAAATCTGACTGACCACGAGCACCCGACTTTGTCGGTCCGTGTGGTTCTCACATTCCAACAGAGTTTTTGCCACGCTCAAATTCAAATTAGACTTTGAGGTAAGATCCGAGTCCAATTACTACTCGAAACGTCATTGGTAATTTGGTAAATAAAAATAACAATTTAACCCCCGCTTTGTAAAACAAAAAACAATTTATTAATCCATGTACCGCGAACAACAGCAAGGTGCAAGATTTTTCCCTCAAAAAATATAATAAAAGTGAAAAAGAAGAAGAGGAGGATCTGGAAGGAAGAAAAGAAAGTGTGAACGGAACGAGGCGCAGTCGGCAGCATCCAATGATCCAAACAACAACACGCTTTGCAAAAATCGCTCAATACAACTCCCTTCCCTTTCGCTTTCGTTCTCCCTCGCTGGCCTGGTCTCTAACACTAGATTCGCCGTTTCTTTTCGAGGGTTTTACTGCTACACCCTCCTCCTCAACCACATTCAATTCTATTTACCCTAATTTACCATCTCACTTTTTTCTTTCTCCTTCCAATTCCATTGCTATCAACTTTTTCAATTCTATTATTTCTCCTCCCTGAAAAAATAAACTACCTTCAAGAAAGAAGTTGATGAATTAATTAATTAATTTATCTTTCATTCTTCCACTACTTCTTCTTCCAACCCCTTTTCTCTCTTTCCCTATTCCTTCCATTCCTTTTACCTCTTTTCAGTTTTTATCCATTCCTCTTTCTTTTTCTCTCTCTAAGATTCTCCGTCTTTCTTATTATTCTTTCTTTATTCTGCTATTTCCAGGTGAGCATGTTTTTTTTTGTCACGTTTCAATTTCAGCTATGTAATTCAATTTTCCTTTTTCTCTTTACCCCTAAATTAGAAACGATTATCCAAATTTCATCTTTTTACTTCCCTATGTTTTTACCTTTTTCCGTTTCGAGATGCTTCAATTCGATTAAATGTTATTTTTCCCTAATATGTTGATCATTCTGTTTCTTCATCGTGCTTTTACCTTCTGTGTTTTTCAGTTTGTGTAACACAGTGTGTAGCTTTGATATTGAAGAAGCTATGTGTATGAAATCGGTGAAAAAAGTTTTTTTTTCTTTTAAATACTCGAGTTTGTTTGTTGAAAGCAAGTTTTTTTTTTTGGTAATCTCGTTGCCAAAAAAAGTTTCATGTGGAATCTTTGAGAGATATGAAAGGATATGATTGTGGACCCATTATATGCTAGATATTATTTTATTTGCTTTTGTTGTTCAGTTGGTGTCAATACTAACAATAATAGTTTGCTATGCCTATGAGTACTTAGTAGAAGTGGAATGAATTGATATGAATAACAGATAAATTTTGAAGTTCTTGTAGAGGAGACTTTTTTGTATAAGAATATAAATATTAATTCTTGAGAGTTGCAATTTTTGCTGACCTGTTGGTATGCTAGTTCATAGCTGTAACTACACTCTACTTTTGTTTGCTTTGTTTCTTTTTATATTGGTTTGCAAGTTATTCATCCATTCAGATTTTGGATTTGAGATTTGTTTTTAGCTTTAATATTGGTCATGCTTTCTTTTAATTGAAGTTGCGTAAGAGAACTTTACTTATCTGAGTCATTGTTTATCTTATTTAAGAAGTAGCAAATGGCTGGAATGGCAAAGGAGGAGGAATCAGGTAGTCCTAGTTGGGGTGCTTCATTTTTTATGCAGACAACAGAGGATGTTGCAAGAGCTGTTGCAGCTGCTATGAATTCTCCAAAGCCATCTGTGATATATTCATCAAAAATGGATCATGGTGGTAGTCAACTTCAAAGGCTGCAGTCTCAAGTTACGAAAATGATTAAGGGATTTTCTCGCCCTCCTGAAGTTAAATATGCAAATTACAATCCAGAAATCCTTACAAGCCAGAAGCGTCAATGGACTGCAAACTTTCACTTGCAGTACAATGTAATGTTTCTGATTGAATGTCCATTCCACTCTTTAAGCTATATACTATAAAGGATCTTGAGCTGGTTGTTAGTTAGTGTAGGAATTTTGGCCTTTGGTTCTAATACATCTTCCTTATTTGACCCTTCGCATCGGTTACTTATTTCATATTTCATCCTCTTATTTTTGACTCAGCAGATAAACTCATAAGCTTTGTTGTCCTTAGATTGTTCCAGACACTTATACACTCCCTGGTATTTGATTTCTCAGGATCACAAGTCTTGGAAGGAGCCAACAAGGCTGTTTGAAAGTATGGTGGTGGTTGGACTTCATCCTAATTGTGACATTCAGGCACTGCAAAGGCAATATTTTGTTAAAAAGTCTGAAGGCTCTGGTAAATTGAGAAGTGCACTTGGTTATCAGAATCAATCCCGTGTGGAGCCCAATGTTGAACCTCAGGTTTTGGATCATCGGTTACAGAGATTGAATTCTTAGTATAATTTTAATTATTGTTAGTACTGTGGTATTTATTGTTATTATTATTGCATCTGGTACTAGTACCAATATTATTTTTATACTCTATTACTACTATACCACTACAACTTTCTTCGACCGCTGTCTTTGCTGTTAATTTTGTCTTTTAACATATCAGTATCATAAAAACTCTTGATTTAAATTCTTTCCAGGTCTTATTTGCTTACCCTCCAGAAAAGCAGCTTCCTCTTAAAGAAAAGGATATTCTTTCTTTCTGTTTCCCTGGAGGTCTGGAGGTTAGGTCTAAGCTTGATGGACTTTTTATCTCTCTACTCATATGATCCTATTCTTATCCTTTTTATATCATTAGTATTAGTATTAGTATTAGTATTACTACTATCATCTGTTAAGCTTTTTACATCTTTATTTTTTTCTGGATCTGATTTTAGGTTAATGCTGTTGAGAGAACCCCTTCCATGAGTGAATTGAATGAAATTCTTTTTGGGCAGGTATTTATGCAATTTTATGATTCATGATTATGCATATTAATTTCTGGGTCGACGCTTCGTTGATATTTTAATCAGTTGTTAACAAATCCTCTGAAATGATATATCTCTTTTTGAATCTGATTACCTGCATCTGCATCTTCGTTGTAAATAGACTTATTATAGAGCTAGTATAAAAAGTGTAGATTTCAGTACCAAGGTCATTAATTTACTCTTGCATGCTGTCTTGTTTCATGAAAATGTGAAGATGTCATGTTCTACTCTTGAAATTAAAGACACTGTATAAAGTAACTTTGTCTTTCTGGTTAATGATTCCATATGATAGTTATTATGCTTTTTGTTGATGTCCTTACCTACAGAAACACGTCTCAGAATCTGGTTTGTGAGCCATTTATGCTTGCTTTTAGCAAAGCTTGCCTTGCTAAAGAATTTTCAACAGTTTCTGTTACAAGTGAAAGTTTACTAAAGAATCGGGTTGTTATACTTTTTTTTTTTTTCATATACTACGTGAAAGTTTTTTCTTATCAAAATTTCTTATACTTGCAAGTGCTGATGCCAATTTATCTGATGAAATTGGAGGGATATGTTTAACTTTTAAACACTGATACCTACTGTCATGTTTGTATATTGATTTTTCCAGGAACATTTTAAACAAAGGGATCTGTCTTTTGTATTTAGGTTACAGGTAACTAAAGAGATAGACTCATTGCTTTGCTTTAACTTTCTTAGTTTTTCTTCTTTTGGCTGTTCTTTTCTAAGTGCTTTGATGACTTTAATTTATTACTCTGTGGACTTTTGTTCTCCCCCTCCCCACAAATATCAACATATTCAAAATGAAGATTGAATCACAGACAACCCTTTCATAACTTGTTATGGAACTATATATGGGATAATGGGAATACTATTCGTCTGTGTTTTTTTTTCCCCTTTCCAATGTAATTTTGTACATTCTTCTAAATAAATATTATTTGAAAACTTCTGAAAAGGAATTATTGGTAAAAATATTTCTGTTTAGGATTATTTGACAATGTAATAGTTTAGCACTATTCAGAGTGGTTTACAAGTTACCATTTTTGGACTTAATTAACCACTTCAGTAAATAATTATTTTTCTCCTTTTGATGGTTTTTTTGCCTGGAGAGGTGTTGATTTAAACTCTTCTGTTGTTTTTGGACGTTGATTTACATTGGTACGTTCGTGTGTTAGTTTGAGGTTATATGAGAATATAAGTTTAGATTAACTGACATGTAAATGTTTTTTGTTTAGCTGATGTGTAAAAAGTCTGTTATGACAGCTGTAACCAACTTAGATAAGTGTAGATTAGCTTACATGTTTTTGGGCATTATTTTATCTCATAGGGTGCTGATAATTCAACACTTTATGGATGCTGTGTCTTAGTTGAAGAGCTAGTGCAAAAACCCTCTGGATTGCTTTCCATGATTTCGGATAAGAAGTCATCTTACCCTTCTTTGAGACGCCATATATTAACCACACAAAGATGTTACTGCATTCTCTCAAGGCTCCCATTTTTTGAATTGCACTTTGGTGTATTGAACAGGTAGATATTTATAATATTGCTGAGTTTCCGCCCCTAATTAGGGGTGAGATGCTGAAGATATCTGCAATTTCATCGGCATTTATTGTATTAGGTTTTGGAAGGTTGGTTTTGTTTGTGTTATCAAGTGGTCTATCATGTCATGTATGTACCAAAGCAGAAATAGTGTCTAGTAAATACTTTTGATCTGGTTAGGATTTATGACATTAATATTTAGTGTAGTATTTTGCTGAAATATCTATAAGCCATTTTTTGTATGTTTTGTGAAATTGAATTGTCAGTATGATCGCTGAAGTATACAAATTGCACATTTTTCAGTTTCAGATGGCAACAAATAACATGTTATCTGCGTTTCTTCAATTAATAAACCTTAAATCCTGGTTGGGGATTGAAAAAAGCACGTAATTAGCAATGTAAAATGTATACAAGACATGAAACTTATACTTGAGCTAAAAACACAACCCATTATAGGTTGCTGGAAGGAAAAAGCCTGTTTAATTGATGTCCAAAGATTAGGTGGTTCAAATAATATATTGGTTGAATATAATTAATAAAGATCCAAACATCCTTGGAGCTATAAGGTGTTTGTTGCGAGTTGTGACGTATATTTAGTTTTGTGCAAAGTGAATGCAAATAATATATTGGCCGAAAGGTAACTGAAAACGGTACAACCTCCAGGGATCTAAGGTGTTGTTTGTTGTGACAAACATTTGGTTTTCTGTAAAATGGATTAAACTTAATTTTACTATTCTATAAAGGGAATAAACTATTAAAGTTGTCTGCTATTTTTCTTCCATCGATCCCTTTCAGATTTCAATTCTTATTTTAGTGCATTTTCAGATGAAGTAATAGTCGTCTACTGGATATTATAAAGCTCCTGCCATGGTTGTAGGCAAACCCTATGTTGCATTTGTAGGGGGCTGATTCGAATCTTGGACCTTCTAGTCACAGGAGTCTCCCCTTCATGTAATGGCAGATAAAGTGAAATATTTTTCACATCTTAATTTTGGTGTCATGAAAAGAACCGAGCAAGTCTTAGAAAACATACGAAGAAACCTTAAAAAAAGACACTGCTCTAACTAAAAGTGGTTTTACTGGAATTATGGTTTTTGACAGCCCTATGGAATTAATTGGTCTATTCAGCCAACTCAAAATTCTTGTTTAGTTTTTTCGTGGCTTACATGATGACATGCTGTTCTGTTATCTGGGTATTTGACTAAAATTATTTGAATTATGCAATTGTATACGCACATAGTATTGATGTGTGTGATATTTAGATTTGTTTGCCTTCTAGCATATCAGTGTATGCTATAGTTTTGCTGTTTTTGCTAATCTTATTGTGCCAATGTCTGTGTAGCATCTTCATGCAAGAAAGGCTGGACCGGTTGACAAAAAGTGTTGAATACTTAAATTTAGAATTAGAATTTGTTGAAGGTAGTTATGAGGACGAAAAATCAGAGGGAAATTCGGAGTGTGTTTTGGTGAATGATAGACTAACAGAAGACAAATTTGATGAGAATCGAAGAACTTCTCAATCAAACCTAAGAAATTTCCTACCTGAAAACGTTGAGGGTGATAGTAATCATCCAGAGAAACAAATGGTCAATGAGCATGCATTTAAGGAGGGTGCCCATGATGACAGTATTGTGCCCATTCCTGATGGAAAAATTGCCAAAGAAGAATCTCTCCCTACAAATGCTGAAGATAGTGATCTGTATGAGGCTGCTTTGGTAACAAACAAACAGTCGGAAGATAGGCGGTTACCAAATGCTATTCTTCCCCTCCTGCGGCATTGCCAATATGAAAGTTCAGAATCTTCCTGCAGGTACATGACTTTGTGATTGTCCAGTGCATTTAGTTAGTCTCTATATGAAGTAAACTCATCATTAATTAATAGTGTTCATTGTGCTGCCATCACTGATTTTAGGGATTTCTTAGTTTGTAATCCGATTCAAGAGTATTAAAAATAAAATCTACACGTTAGTCTGTTTCATGTGTCATCTGATGAACTTTTTGTATAGGTTCAAAAAAATTTCTCTGTTGCTTCTTCTTTGACTTCATAAGACAGCAAATATGTTAACTGGGTTTTGACTTTGCAAAGTCGGAGGCATAAAGTAGTATTTGTCATTGTTGTGTTACTTTTGTTTCTTGGTGAGATCTCATGCATTCCATATGGAGTGAGTTGAGGCGGTTTAATGAAACATTGGTTAGTCATAGTGGCTACCCTTGGTGTCTTTGACTTGTTCCAGCTGTAGTTTTTTTTTGGAGTGAGGGTGGGGTGGGGTGGTTGCTTTCTCTAAAAAGTATAACTTATTCTCCTTTTTCTTTGTATTCTTTCTCTCTGATAAATTATGTTAACTATTGAAACAAATTCTATTTTGTTATGACTGTAGTTATTATTCCTTTCATCTATGTGGTTCATCTATAAAACATACAGTCTGTTTTATGCGGCTTCCAAAACACCTTGTATGGATAGATATCTTAGGAGTGATTTGTATTGTGTCATGGATTTCTTTGTAGTGATACATTTTAAACATATGGTCTGATTTATGCAGCTTTCAAGGTTCACCTTGTGAGGATAGAAATTTTAGGAGTGATGCTGATGATACGGAGACAGAAGAGGCTTCAATCTCTGGCCAAGAGGATTTAAATGACCTACATGAGATTCTTGAATGGGCCAAGGTTAGTAATTTTAAATACACATCTGATCTTATGATACTTTGTTACTGATGTTATTTTACCAATTCCCAGGCAAATAATTGTGGACAATTACAAATTATAAGTGAGTATTATCGTTTGAGTTGCCCCAGGAGGGGCTCAACACTTATCTTTCACCCTTTGGAGCACCTTCACCCCTTGCAATATCACAGACCAGATGAGTCATTTCTTCATCTCCCTGGTTCAACTGTTGATTTAAAATCTTGTAGTATGGGTCTGGAATTAGCTGAGGTATGTTGGGATAATTTTTTGGTTGGATTAAATTACTTTTGTTTCACTTAGGATTTAAGATTTGAGTCTTCTGGGTTGTGTCATGATGGTTATATGCTCATGATAAAAACAAGAGCTTTGTTTCTGTTTGTTCTTCTCAGGCACAAAACTCTCTTCTGGCTGCAGAGGAGGCAACAGCATTATCTATATGGGCTGTAGCGTGCATATGTGGTACCTTGAGACTTGAACATGTAGGTTCTGTTTTGGCCTATGATTTTATAAAATCCATGTTCTTCCACCATGTTATTAATATCATGCATGCCTGATAGTAAGACCTATTGGTTATGGGGATTTCAATCTTGATTGATAACTACTGTTTCTAGATCTAACAAGATCTGATATTAGTTATTTAGTCGCGTTGACCATGGCCAAATTAGGGGGAATCATGCATGTTGGATATAACTTAATGTTGATCTCATTGACCACTAGAACTGAAATGTAGTGATCTGAGGGTAACAGTTTCATAATTATTGTCACACTAGTCTTACTGCTACATGTTGGTCTGCAGCTATTGACATTCTTTGCAGGAGCTCTACTGGAGAAGCATATAGTAGTTGTCTGTTCTAATTTGGTATGTGTTCCTCACATTGAGTTATAATTATTTTGTGTAGATGATTGATCTGCCTATTTAACTTAAATATTGCTGCAAATGTATTCGAGCTTTTATACACTTGTGTATGATTTTGTCCTTCACATTCACGCATTTGATTCATTGATTCTAATTAATAGGCTCCTCTTTTAGGAACAGTGGTACACAAATTTGTATTTTTGTTTTCTCATTTTAGCTCTGCGAATTCTCATGCATATTTGATCAGTCAGTTTGATTCTTATTTGTAGTGTATTAGTCATGTTAATTCTCTTCAGATATTGCAAGTGTGCTTAACCTATAGTTTTACAAATTAGTCACTTTCACAAATGAATTATGTAAAGCTATACTTCACTTGCATCCCAATCATTGTTCATATTTGATCAAAGTCCTTTGTTGAAACATTCTTCTTCTTTCATGATCAGGGAATTCTATCTGCGGCGGTTTTATCAGTTATTCCGCTAATCCGACCCTACCAGTGGCAAAGCTTGCTAATGCCGGTTTGAATTCACTCTTTTAACTTCAAAATGAATAATAATTTTCATATCTGAATTTCTATTCTCCATCTCACTGTATTTGATAAGAACGTACTTTCCAGGTTTTACCAAATGACATGCTTGAGTTTCTGGATGCACCTGTCCCTTACATAGTGAGTATTCAGTTCTTACTTAGAGAATGGTATCTGCTTCAAGTCAGGCAATGGTTATGTATTTATTATTTATTTGTATGTTGGATTTATTTATTTTTATAATTTTATATTTTTAATTAAATCCATGTTCAGTTGCTTAGAGCATGCTCTTGCACATTTGCTATTATTGCTTAGATAATGGAACTGAATATATTGCTTTGGAGCTTGTAAAACCCATCTAATATTATATTTCATAAATTGAAACATATAATTAGAGTTGTTACTGATAGTGTCTAGTTTTAAGTTCGGTTTCAACTGTTTTTATTTTGCCCATTTCTTTTAATGGTATCACATTCTACATCTGTCTGCTTACAAAATTAATTCTCTAGGTTGGTATCAGGAACAAGACCAATGAAGCTCAGTCAAAGTTAACCAATGTTATTCTGATTGACGCCAACAGAAACCAGGTGTGTAATTTTTCTGCTGTTTTCCATTGCCATAAAAAAATCAAGTGTTTCCCCCAACCATATAGTATTTACTGACGATAATATTCACGACCTCTGTTTTCCTATTATCTTGGAGCTTATTTTTTTTTGGCTCTTGAACTCGGCAGTTCGAACATTTCAAATGATTTGTTTAATCTGAATAGATATTGTTTTTTATGGTAAAAACTAATATGAAAGTAATTTTTTGGAGGATATATTGTAGGATGGGACTGCATGCCCTTTAATTTTGCCCCCTAAAATTATTGAGGCTTAGCTCTTACAATTATTTGCTTTCAACCTTGTTATATTTTAGCTTCATTTTATGTGTCCATATCTTCTGAAGTGTGGTTTCTTATACTTTCTTTTGCAATAGGTGAAATCTCCATCACTACCTCAACTGCCAAGACAGAAAGAGCTTATTGCATCTTTACGTCCTTATCATGCAACTCTTGTGGGAGAAAGTTATTTGGGTAGGAGAAGGCCGGTGTATGAGTGCACGGAACTGCAGGTGTGGCTTATTGTTCATCTCATCATTACATATTACCCTATTATTTCCTCTTTGTTGTTCTGTCTCTCTCCTTTTGGTAGTTTAGTGTCAAGTATAGTACAGGTGCTAGTTATTCTTGTTTGTTATATATGACAAGTGATCTAAGAACCATATTTGAAGACCTAGTTATTCACCGAGTTATTCACTTGCCTAATAGTTAGTCACTATACTGTGCATTACAAAATTCTAGTTGGTGATAGTTTTGCAGAAAATTTCGTGTCAGTGTCAACAGTCATGTCAACATATAGTTTCATATTCTCACGTCTTTTGTTTTTTTGCACAGATGGAAGCTGCCAAGGGATTCTTATCAGTGTTAAGGTCTTACTTGGATTCCCTGTGCTCTAACATCCGTTCACATACAATAACCAATGTACAGTCCAATGATGACAAGGTCTGTATTTTTTCTCAACAGTAAACTGTGTTATACATTAAGATGTGACTGCTATTATATTTTTTTTGCATCTGTCTCTACTCAAGTGTTATCACCCCTCCAGCAATTGGACTTGATTTTACTATAAATAAACCAATATTTATTGTGCTGTTAATCCCTGTAATGGAGTGGCCAAGTTTTAGTGACTGATTTGTTCTCTTATAAAGAATACAATGAAAAAGGGTCCTAATTTGATATTTTTTGTATAATCAGATAAACTTCAGTTCTTATGATGGAAATTATTTTTAAAACCCAACTGCAATACCGTATTTTGCTGATAGTCTTCTATTGACTTTACTTTCAAGTTCAATTGGTGCATCTTTTCTTAGGCTATGCTCAGCCTTTACTACTTTTCTCTCTGTCTCTAGCAAATTATACTTATCTTTGCGCTTTAAGTAACAAGTATGAGATGTAGATGATCATATTATCGAGTTCAAAAATAAAAGTTAAATTGAATTAAACTAGTATTTAAGAAAGTATTCGAAAATTTATCAATTGTAATGGTAAGGCATAAGCATGCCATCATTTGTGAACATTTACTTGTATTGCAAAAACTTACCGTAGAAAGTATTTTTAAATTTTAAGTATGATTGCTTGTCATTCAGGTATCATTGCTTCTGAAGGAGAGTTACATTGACTCATTCCCATATCGTGATCGGGCTTTCATGAAGGTATGGTTTGTGGACTTTAAATCATCCCTTGTGTTAATTGTGCAAACAAATTTTAATAATATTTACTTTCTGGTTTAAAGTGATTTGAACTGAATTGCAAATATACCTGGTTCCAAAGTTTATATTTAGTAGTATGTATAGTATATATGTAAGTCAAATTCATGATCGTCATTCCTCTGGGATGTTGTTATGCGGTTTTACTTGTACTTTATCTGGATAAATTGATAAAATGAAGAGAACATATTATTAGAATTTGGGGTTAAGCCTGGTGCAACCCGGAAAGCTATAGCTTATGGGATGAGGGTTGCCTCCCATTTATAACCACTAATCAGATCATCTCTTTCATGCCCACGAATGAAAATCTTGAGTGTGACCCGAATGACCTGATAATGGTAACCAAACAATGGATCTATGATAGGTTCTGATACCCTATTAGAATTTGAGAATGAGCATAACTCAACCCAAAGCTACGTTGTGGATGAGGATTGCCTCCCACTTATAACCACTAATCAAATCATCTTATTCTTTCTGTGGTACTTCAAATTCCAACACATAAAAGCTGGCAAGGCAAGGGAGATTTCGTCAATGAAGAGACTAGCTAAATTTACTAATTGGTTGTGAACCTTGTAGAGGCTTGACTGCTTGAGAATCAATATCATGCTTGTCATATATTTTGGGACATATCTAGTGAGAGGGAGGAAGTTGAGAGATATTAATGTCGATCAAACTAGAAAAAGGGAGAGTTGAGAGACATTAATCTTGACCATACATCCTACAAGCAAATTTTACTGGATGTGGATTAAATACATTTTGTACAGTTCTCATGTTTCAGTATGCTTTTAATGGTTTAGGCATGTTTGCCTTATGTGATGTATTTCTATCATTGCAAAGCTTTTCTGTTAGTCTATTATTGCTCAGATTACTAATGCGGATCGTTTCTCCTTTGTTGCTTTGTCTAAACAGCATTTTGTGGATACACAGCTCTTCTCTGTGCATACAGATCTTGTTCTTTCTTTCTTCCAAAAGGAATAGGCCGAAATGCTACGCATTTTTGGGAATATTACCTCCTTCTAAAGCCTGAACGCAAGTTCAGTGATGTATAATTATGAGCTAAAATTTTGTCCCCATACAAGCAACCCAAAATTGGATCCGGATTCTCTCTTTTTCTCCTCTAGGCTTGTAGTACAATCTGTACATAGTTAAATGGTATTTCAATTAATTAGGGGCTATAGGGTTTCATTTTATGTAAATGACAATGCCAATTTTCATACACATAAGGTAAAAGAAATGCTTTATCTCAGGTTTTATGCTCGGTATAAGTTCAGTGTTGCTAAATTCTGGCCACGGGTTATTATTGAAGATGCACTCATAAGGTTTCTATTCCTCATCTTTACTATTTTACTTTTAATAAATGAACACGTAAAAGGATGACAAATTCCTTAGAACTTTAGTGGAGCCATTTTTTTTGTGTCGTGTTGCAACCATATAATATTATTCTTTGAAAAATAATCATAGATGGCTGGGTTGATTAACATTAAAACTTGTTGAGGTGGTCAAAATTTTCAACGTAGTCAGGCGGCGGTCTTAATGATATTCCAATTGCAATTGCAAATTATTTGACCCTGGTTTTCAACTTGCCATTACTATCCATGTTGGTGAGATTGTGGTCCAAGTTCAAGATGGTGCCGGTATGCTCCATCATTCAAAACGAGAATAATAGTATAACAAAATACTAAGGCCCATACGTCTTACACACTACACCAACGCGTGAAAGACTTTTGTGTCCTTAATGAAATGCAGTGTTTTAATTTTTTTTGGCATTTTAGGATGGTTCAATACTTATCAATCGAACCGGGTTAATGGTAAAGAATCGAGTAACATAAATAATGTTGCACACCAAAGTGGTTCGATGGTTAAAAAGCGAACTAGATCGATTGTTAAAGTTCGAACCACTGTTAATGAGACAAATATGATGTTTTTTTGCACGCGTTAAAATCAATCGAAACGCGGTTCTCACACTTGACTCTCGTTCTCAAATTAGTCTCAATTACGCAAAAAGAAATTGGAATGAACGGAATAACTATAATTAAAAAGTCTACAATGTCGAATTTATTCGGTAAAACATAAGAAAGACTACTAAAATGAACAACAAAAACATAACTACTATGGCATAGCATCTGTCTCCTGGTTGGCACAACTAAACTTCCTCAGCCCCCGTGCTATTGGCCTCGTCAATGTCTTCAGCCTGTCAATGATGCTCCATGCACGGGTATTCCGTGGGACCGTGCCATCTAGCACGCTCTCCATCTCAGTATAGAGGTGCTTCATCTATGGTATACTCTACGAAACACACAAATACAGTAATTAAAATAGTGAAAATTTTAAAAACAGTTAACTTTAATAACAAGTTAAAAATGATTGATACCTGTCCCAGCTCTTCAACACTAGGCACAGGGTAATTTTCTGGCATTAGGTATGGGTGGGATACCTCCTATACCAGGCCATGTACCCCTCAACTATCTCCTGGCTCCCATCCTCTAATGCCCGACCACGGGGGATAAGATGGTTGCGGGAATCTGCCCACATAGCTTCAGCATCTTCTTTGGTAACTACAACCCGCCTAGGATGTTTGGGGTTCTCGGGGATCTTCTGCACATAGCCAAATTTCCTGACCACATGATCAGGCAGATAAGGGACCATCCACCCAGCATGCCGTAGATACCCCTTAAATAAGGACAGCGGGTCAAATGGCAAAATAGCTCTGTGAGCATGGTATGGATCCCATGTCATATCCTCTGGCCGCATACGATCAAGCACTCCCCGATTGGTCCTCTTTGCCATCTGACTTTTTGCCTTGCCATTTCAGACCTTGAGGCTTCTCTTCAGAATGGTCACCACGAACAGACTTAGTACCAAACTTATTTCTCTGAAAATGTTCATATATCCAAGTCTGTAATAAATAAGAACTTGCTTAGGATAATTAAAATTAAATAAACTCAATTCAATAAATTGAAATAATACTTGAATTAATACCTGAATAATAGTCGGGTATCCAGCAATCTGCTTAGTCTTCCAAACAGTGGCATCCTTCAACTGGTCGTATAAGTGAGTCATACCTCCCCAGGTGTAGGTCCCTACACTCTTTAGATCAACAAGCATGTAAAGGAAGCCAACCTTTACCTTATTTCCAGTCTTATCAGTAAACAGAGTCTCAACCAGCAGGTACATAAGGTAGGCACGAGCAACATGTTTAAATTTTTCAGCCTCAATGGCTCTAGGGTAGATAGTTTCCCTCAGACACTTGAGAGTTACATTGCATCCTTTCTCAGGAATCTAAAGATATGCTTCTTCAGGGTCTGCACCCAAGTACTCTATAAGCATCTCCTCAGCATCTTGTTTGGTTGGCTCTGGAAGGTCAAACCATTGTCCCCTAATAGGAATATGCAACAACTGAGATACATAGTTCAGTGTTATAGTTATCTCACCCACTAGTAGGTGGAAGTTGGATGTCTCAACATGCCATCGCTCTATGAAAGCATTGACCACACCAGCATTCATGTTCTTGAAGAACGTCTCCCTCAACCACAACAAACCAACATCCTGTACATAACGCTCAACCTCAGGATGAAAATGAAAATCCTTTAAACTGTTACTGTGGTTGTGGACCTTCGGTGGCAAACGACCCTACATTTATTCAGGCCAACAATTATCAACAACATTAACAACAACAAAATGTTTTTAACTACAGCAATTGCATAAAATAAATTCAGTAACATACCTGGTCCTCCCATATGTAACGTGCAACATGTGTGCCATGTGAATACAGTAGAGACCTGTCATCTGGCCCTCCCGGGTAAGGGAAAGTGCGTGCTGCAGAACCTTTGGATGTCAAAGGTTTCACAGTCTCAGGAGCTCTGGAAGGGCCACCAGTCTCAGAAGCTGGGGCAGTAGTATCAGGAGCAATATCAACATCACTATCAGCAGGGCCTGATGGACTAGCTAACTCAACAGCAATGAAGTTGGGTGCATCAGCCTCAATATCATCATACTCCAGATCGGGTGTAGGAGCAGCATGATTTGGGATTGTTTTCCCACTCACACGTCCCCGACCACAACCACGTCTCCGTCTGCCTGGGATATTCTGTGCTCTCCTATGACGTACTGAGGCAGTCAGACGTACTTTATCTTCCTCCTCCTGTTGTCTCTGAGAACTGCTACTAGTACCATCTCCTCGAGTAAGTGCCATAACTGAAAAATACATGAAACAAATCACAAACAATAACAACAATTAGCAACAAACTCAAAAAACAAAAAATCACACTGGTTCAATACTTTAAGATCGATCTAGATCGCAGCTAAACCATAAAACCAAGCAGAAACAGAGGTGGCATGCATGTGGTTCGATATTTAACCTTCGACAAGGTTCAAATCTTAAAGTACGAACCATAGGGTTCGATACATAAAAATCGAACCACTGTAACATTTGGAAAAAAAACAAACGAAAATGCTTAAGGAAAGAAGACAACTTACTACGAAGAGATGAGGGAAGTTGAGTGCAATACAAGTGGTTGACGGCGGTGGTTGCCGGAGAAAAGTGGTGGCCAGAGTTGGTGAGGGAGAAAATGAGAGAATATGGTGTGAGAGAGGGAGAGTGAGAAGGGTTCGATGGTTTAGGGTAGGTGTGGGGTGTGTGGGTGTGTTTGAGAGGGAGATGGATTAGAAATGGGTAATTTCAAAATAGGGGTATTTTGGGAATAATGGGGGTTGGGTATGTGGGATGAGTAGATGGGGGGGTTGAAGAAGTATGGGCCAATCGGCGGAGCTTAGTGAGGGCCGGTAGGGGCCCCGGCCCCCACAAAAAAAATAAAATTAATTTATACAATATAAATAAAATACATCTCCTTAATAAATATATTATGTTTTGCATTCTTGATAATCCAAGAAATTGCAGTGCAATGGTTAGGCATTACAAATGCAGCTGCTTGGTTCAAGGTTCAAGTCCATGTGTCGTTAGTTTTTTATTACTCCTCTCTCTATTGTATCATCATTTTGGATTCTTATTATATATAAATGTTTAATAATTTTCTAAAAAATAATTTCAACCTTTGAAAATTAAAGGTTGAACCTTTAATTATATTCTAATAATTTAATTATATTTATAAATAATACTTTTTAATTCATATTTACTTATTAATTTTATTTGTGTTCTACTCTTAAGTATTACATGACTATTTTGGCCTCCACAAGATTTTCACTTAAGCTCCGCCACTGGGCCAATACTAATATTGCATGCCATGCTACTATTTAGATTATATTGTAATGTGCTCAGAAAATCCTAATATATGAGAGATTCTAAATAAAAATACACGCAAATTCGGAATACGTAGACCGGCCATTTTTTTATTTATAAAAATAAGAAGATAATATATAAGTATAAGGGGTACTCAACCTATATAATACAAAAGTAATCACACTAAATGCAAGCAACCCAACAGATAGGACTTGGCATGTGCATTCGAGATGATCTTGGCCACTTCATTTTCACAATAATCCATTGGTCTTCGCCGATAACAAATGTCTTTCTAGGTGAGATGTTGAGTTTGTTTCTTGTCATCTCTTGGGTTCGTGAGCTTGGTTACATGGATGTTATTTTTGAGCTAGACGCCTGATGTGTTGTTGATGCATTCAACTCCAACGACAACAATATTTCTGAGTATTTGTCAAAGTTTGTAAGGATTTGTTTTCTTTTTTTAATCACAACTCTCATGTTAAGTTTGCTAGGAGGAGTGCTAACAAGGTTGCTCATACCCTTGCGGGGGTGGCATTGTTGTCAGCTAGTCCTCAAGATTTTTATGACGTTCCTACATGTATCTCGAATTTAATTATTAATGAATTGCACTAAGTTCCTTTTGCCAAACAAAATGATGCATGCATTATATGTTGCGGTGAAAATACATACGCGCACATACAATACAATTTGAGATACTCAAATTGACATTAAAGCAAGAGCACTAAACGATAATAAAAATACAAAAGGGATAGGTTAAAATCACGATTTGGTATGAATTATGAGCAATGATTGTATAAGTGTGTTTCTTTGGAGCAATTGACTTTTGTTGAAAATCGTTCTATTCTTGATAATGTCATGGTAGCCATCGAAACGTTACATCACTTGAAATGTAAGAATCGAGGGAAGGTGGAGGAGATGAGTTTTAAAATAGACATTAGCAAGGAATATGACAGAGTTGACTGGGGCTATATGTCAAAGGTATGTTGAGGAAGATGGGGCCTGAAAACAGTGAACTACTCAGTAATGGTTAATGGTGAGAAAGTGGGACCAAACACTCTAGGGCGAGGACTTAGACAGGGTGACCCATGACCCCTGTCACCTTATCTTTTTATTATATGTGTGGAGGGCCTCACTACTCCGCTCAAGTGTGTGCAGAGGCTAGGGGGACCTACATGGTGTCAGGGTGTATAGGGGGGCTCTGTCCCTTACACACCTCCTTTTTGCTAATGATTGTTTCTTGTTTTGCAGAGCTGATGAGAATGAAAGTAGGCACTTAAAAGAGATCTTAACTACTTATGAAAGAGTAGCGGACCAGGCTATCAAGTTACAAAAATCTAAGGTTTATTTCAGCAAGAACGCAACAAAAGATTGCAAAGATTACATCACTACAAGGCTTGGTGTTGCCGAGTGTATGGGACCGGGAGATACTTGGGACTTACATCAATGATTGGGAGGAACTAGAACCAAATATTTGGATATTTGCGAGACAAGATGTGGAAAAAGATCCGTTGGTCAGGAAAGCGTCTATCAAAAGCGGGAAGAGAAGTTCTTGTGAAATCAGTTGCTCAAGTTATCCCAACCTATTGTATGAGTTCTTTCATGATTTCAACTTCTTTATGTGAGGAGCTTGAAAGAATGTTGAATTCCTTTTGGTGGGGTACAAATAGCAGGGACAAGAGAGGCATTAGACAGTTGAGTTGGGATAAGTTGACCATGAGAAAGGAGTATGGACGGATGAGTTTCCGACACTTTCAAAGCTTCAACATGACGATGCTAGGGAAGCAAGCATGGAAAATTGCAACATATGCAAATACTATAGAAACAAGGGTCTTCAAAGCTATATATTTTCTGGATAGTGCCTTTATGGGGCCTCGCTTGGGCCATAATCCCAGTTTTGTGTGGCGTAGTATCTTCTCTTCTCGGATAGTTGTTCAGTTGGGAGCGAGTTTTGTGTGGCATAATATCTTCTCTTCCCGTGGGTCAAAGGGGGTCGTGATGCTTTTATTAGATCACTAGTTCTGGATGGGGATGAGCACTTGAGAGTTTGTGATCCGTGGCTTCCAAACTCAACCGAATGGAATTCTGAGATGGTTAGGCAGCTGTTCAATTCTCAGGAAGCTAACTGTATCATTTCTATGCCAATTCTCAATATAGAAGAGGTTGATAATCTTGTGTGGTGGAGCAGGAATGGTATGTATTTTGTGAAGTCCGCATATTTTACGGTTATGGAGGAGATGGTTAATCTGTCGGGCTTGCGTATGGATGGTGAGTGGATGACTATTTGGAATCCGTGCGATTGGCTATGTCCTTTGTGTGAACGTAATTCGGAAAACGAATGGCACTTCTTCTTCGATTGTGCATAGGCTGAACCAATTTGGCATGTATCTGGTTTGCTGCATCGATCCGATCGAAATGTTAACAACAAAATCCTTTCGTGAATGTTTTTCAATTTGTTGAAGTTGCTAGCTAAATCGTTGAAAAAAGACGTTGGCAATGATGTGTTGGGCTCTTTGGAAGCGGAGAAATGACCGTGTGTGGGAAGGGGTAGTTCAACTAGTATATTTGGTGGTCGGTAAGGCTATGGATCTGTTGAATGATTGGGTAGCAGCACAGAACCGGGGTACTATGGTGAATGCTTCAGGTCATATCACGCAACCAATCGAGTATTATTGGAGGAAACCATCGGCGACAGTGTTTAAGTGCAATGTGGACGCAACCATTTTTCAATCCGACAAAAAGTATGGCGCTGGCATGTGCATTAGGATTGACATAGGAGAGTTCTTTCGTGGAAAAACTATGTGGTTTAGTGGTCTTCCTACTCCTCAAGAAGCAGAAGCAATGAGACTTTGACAATCTATTCTCTGGCTTAGGGACTTGGGTCTATCTTCAGTCTCCATAGAACTGGATTGTCTACCAGTGGTAAATGGAATGCAAGATGAAACCAATACCAACACAAAGTTTGGCACACTAATCTCTTATTGTAAAAATCTCTTACACACTTTACAAAGTTTTAAGGTTAGCTATGTTCGGCAACAAGCTAATCGTGTGGCTCATGCTCTCTCGAGAGCGTCACGATTCAATGCTAGTCCCAAAGTTTATGATTTTATCCCAACCTGTGTGTGAAATTCTTGTTATCAATATGAAATGAGATGATTTTATTTTTGTTAAAAAAAAAGTTGAACCAACAAAATACTATACATATATAGGCCTACATATTATTTTGGTAATTCTAACATTCGGTAACTTTAGTAATTTTAGTATTTTAAAAGAAAAAATAGTGATTAAAGAAGAGGGTTACCAACGAATTTAGATTCACTACAATCAAATAGGCTACAGTTCACTGCATTTTCATTATATTTCAAGGTTTTTATTTTTTGTTTTTTCATCACTAAAAATATCGTCTTTTATTTTTTGTTTACACACTTTTATGCTAATCGCATGAGCTGCAGTTGATTTCGAACTGCAAGAAATCACAATCTTCTAACAACATTCTCATATCAATACTTAAAATATATAAGTTTCACTAAGTTAATGATTCCTATTTATTAAGTGGTGTAACTCACATACATGTCACAGAGGAAGTGATGTTGTTAGAACTTTTCTTAAAATGATATTATGCAGGGAGATTAGATCATTGTGATTTCATTAAGTTATATAAATAAATAATAATAAAGTTTAATTAAAGTTAGATAATTCTTCCGTTGAGTAAGGTGTTGTTGTACGAACACGACTGTGCAGAAGCAGAAGAAAGAAACCGCAATATACTTTTTTTAATAATATATTAAGTATTTTTTTGCGTATAATTATAGAAACTAATTCCTCAAGCCGAGTAGAATCATAATGAACAAAAAAACTCTTCACCAAGAAATTTAACACTGCTTCATATCGAAGACTTGATTCAAATTCAGAATCTTGATTAAATTGAAAAAAACCTCTATCATCTCATCCGTGTGCTCTCTCGGGTGAAACTACGATATTATTAGTACAGTGTACGTGTCTGCAAAATGACTTACACTGCAAGAATAGCTAGCTCCACAGAATTTAATACAACCAAACAATATTATTAATATCATCATATATCATGCCATGCCATGCCATGCCAACTAACTATCCCTCTTATTTTACTTTTATACCCCCCGTGTAGTGCTCTGCTATTGCTTACAAAAGTGACCGACTATCGGGTAATTAATAATGGAGATTGGAGACTATAGTATGATCCAATTAGTTTGCACGTGCTTTCTACATATCATCCTATTTATTTAATTTAATCAATTTATTTTATACTTGAAAATAAAATATATGGATCTGCGGTGTGAGGATGTGATGTGACTCATGTGAGGATTTTCATTATAAAAAAAATATATGGATCTGCGGTGTTTGTATTGGAAATTATTTTCAATTTTCCGGGGTAAAAGGAGTTTCTATTTTTATTTTTATAATAAAGGGTAAAAAGGAGATTAACTTGTAAAACAGTGTATGTTTGATAAATTACTATATGTGTGTGCAAAGTTTTCATGGGACAAATGTATAGTTTTGTTTTAGGATGGGAATCGAAACATATGCTAGTCATTTGATTGGGTTATTAGAGATAAAAAGAAGAGTAATATTATATGGACAAAAAGTTTGAGATAAATATAGCCAAAAATTAATTCACAACATTAATTAACCAAGTTTTTTAGATTATTAACCAACCCACTTTTTTCAGAGTTTTTTAGTCATTAACTAAAAACTTGATTAATTGGTTACTTGGTTAATAGCTTAAAAAACTTGGTTAATTGTTGTTGTAAATTGTTTTTTGTCTATATTTGTCTGAAATTTTTTGTCTGAATATCATTACTCTAAAAAGAAGTTATAAAGGAAGATCACTATACCTACAAGAACGGTTTTTTTATAAAGAACAAGTGTAGTTAAAAAGCATTTGTTGTCGCTATTAGAATTTAGATTGGGTCTGATTCAACCCTACAAAATTGGCTTATGAGATAGGAATATATTTCATTTATAAACTATTTTTCAGGCCAAATTATATTCGATGTAAGACTCTTAACACCCTCCTCACGCCCATGACTGAGCCAAATTACACTTGATGTGAGACTCTTAATGTAACACCCCCTTACTTTTAATACTACTTAGCGAATTAAATCAGAGTTTTCAAAAACCACTCAAGGAGTGCTACATTTTTCTACATGAATTTAACCAAGCAAAACAATAAAACAATTGCTTGTGACTAAAGCGGTTGTAGTGTGATGCACATACAAAGACCTCGGCCAAGAAGGAAAGAGCTCACGAGATGAGTTATTAGTTACAAACACGGTCAAAATAATACATGTTCCAAAAAGACATAGGTTTACAACTCAAAAAAAACCTACATATCACCACTACTTACTCGCCCCAGTGTTACACTACCGAGCAAAATGACGCTAACTACACGCAGTGAGGATGACCGACTGCTAGGGGATACCGCAAGTTGCCAACATGAGAAGCAACATAAAAGCAAGTAGGGTGAGTCTCTAAACACATATAATAAGGTTTATGACAAGCATTATGCTAAGCAAAACACATATAAACACCTCGGCACAACACACAAATAACACAATTATTTAGTGCATGAGTTATATGCATGATGCGGACCCAAAACACCAAGGGCATATGCATGATGGATCCATTAAGACCAAGTCTTACGCTTACTCCTTAGGACCGAAGTCCTCTGCTTTCACCATAGGGCCAGAAGTCCTCTGCTTTCACCATTATGTTTATGATTTATGCGACACCATGAACAATGCATAACACACAAAGATATACATCATTCAATTAAATCATAACACAATCTCAAGTAACTCACCAATTAGACCGCGACCTTACTGTTTCATAAATAGGACCTAAGTCCTCTGCTCTCACCTCTAGGACCAGAAGTCCTCTGCATTCACCCTTTTCATTTATTTTAATGCCCATCGGGACTTCATCATTTATTACTCCTCTACTCGTAGCCATAAGGCCAACAACACACATACGTCATTTTTCGTGCTAAGGCCGACGTCTCTACATCGACCAGCGGCTCTGGGCGTCGTCGCCTCACTCACCAAACACCTCGGCACCTAGTAGTGGACCAAGCAGATACTACGAGGTCTACCATGTCACTTAGGACTAAACCGACTACACGAATTTCACCACTCACGAATCGCCGCTTAAAGCGACACTCACCGGTTGCGTTCAAAGAACAACAACTGCGCTACACTAGCGTTAAAACAACACCTCGGCACCTATAGCACCTCGGCGCGTTTCACTACAAAAAACACCGTCATTAGCGAGGAAATATCGGTGGCTAAAAGGCCCAATTCCGTCGCTAATTGCCATTAGCGAGGAATTAGCGAGGACCGATTCGGTCGCTAATTCCCTCTCGCTAATGGCAATTAGCGAGAAAGACTGTTCGTCGCTAATTAGCGAGAGGCGTTCCTCGCTAAATCCTCGCTATGTCCGACAAAGACACCGCCCAAAAATCGGCTTGCACGCTTCTCAATCTGATTATTATTATTATTATTATTATTATTATTATTATTATTGTTATTATTGTTATTGTTATTATTATTATTATTATTATTATTATTATTATCAAACTTTCCAAAGAGAGAGAGAGAGGAGTGAGAGTGGTGGTGGTGTGGTGGTAAATGGTGGTGGTGATGGTGGTGACGTGGTGGTGGTGGTGGTAGAGAGAGGAGGAGAAGGAGAAGAGTAAAGGAGAAAGAGAGTGAGATGGTGGTGGTGGTGGTGACGTGGTGGTTGTGGTAGAGAGAGAAGGAGAAGGAGAAGAGTAAGGGAGAAAGAGGGTGAGATGGTGGTGTTGGTGGTGGTAAATGGTGGTGGTGGTGGTGGTGACGTGGTGGTTTTGGTAGAGAGAGAAGGACAAGATGGTGGTGGTGGTGGTGGTGGTGAAGAGAGAGAAAGAGAAGAAAGAAGATGGTGGTGGTGGTGGTGGTAGTGTGGTGGTTGTGGTAGAGAGAGAAGGAGAAGATGGTGGTGGTGAAGAGAGAAA
This sequence comes from Oxytropis ochrocephala, assembly GCA_020916435.1. NCBI lineage: Eukaryota > Viridiplantae > Streptophyta > Magnoliopsida > Fabales > Fabaceae > Oxytropis > Oxytropis ochrocephala. The sequence goes on along the minus strand of CM037093.1, from coordinate 37,024,162 downwards.
GAGAAGAAGAAAGAAGATGGTGGTGGTGGTGGTGGTGGTGTGGAAGAAAGAGAAAGAAGAGAGAGAAGATAGAAGAGAGAAGATAGAAGAGAAGAGAGTAAAAATGAGAGAGAGTGTGTTTGGTTCGGATTTTTAAAAAAATATCGACATTTAGCGAGGACCCTCAATTCCGTCGCTAAACACCATTGATTAGAGTGCAGCGGTCAAACTGCTCCAGCGTGACAGTGTGTCGGTCGAGATTAGCGAGGGACCCTCAATTCCGTCGCTAATCCGTCGCTAATGTCCATAGATTTGCGTGCCAGAATTTTCAAATTGGCGCCTTGACATTTAGCGAGAGACTGTTATTTCCGTCGCTAATTCCGTCGCTAATTAGCGTTTTTTTTGTAGTGTTTGGCACCTCGGCACGCTTGGCACCTCGGCACGCCTACACTCTACTCCACTCATAGTCACTTCACTTCGCACGAAACGTACTTCACTTCCTCTATAATACCACCTGGTTACTCTACGCTTGAACACACCGCACTTAAACGCAACATCTCACCTCGGCAAGTACACCTAGATATGATATACTCTACATCTCGGCCATAACACCTCGGTTACTACACGCTATACGTTATCAACGGCACTTCAGCAGCTACGCCTAAGTACTTTATCTCGGCCTAAGCATCTCGGCCTACTTACCCTACACCTCGGCAAGTACAAACCGATACCTATACCTAGTCTCGTGTACTCGTACACTTAGTCACTGTGCTCTATCACTCACCACCGGTTCTTATGTTATCGTTATTACGTTTTGACTTACGATCATCACTTAAGTTTCGTTATAATCGGTGGTAGGTAGATACACCTCGACAATCCCAAGTCAACCCCTTCGCTAAGCTCGGACACACGCTCTCTTCGTTATGATCACTCAACTCCAAATCTACACCTCGGTAGTCCAACGTTTACTACTTAAGAACTTCACACTCTCACGTCTCTCACTTTAGCTCACTAGGGTGAGAGTTTTATCACTCCCATTTCACTCATTAGGCTCTCGTATGACCAACACCTCAACATCTCAACACAACCTCACTGAAACGAGCTAAAACATAACATCAAGCACAATCAGAAGCACACAAAACATGCAACACAGCTCAGAAAAAACACAACTACAAACTACTCACACATAACACTCATCATACTACAAAATTATACGTGAGAAGAGAGCCCCTAACCTTGATCGGTGAGCAAAAGACCTCTCTTCACCGATGCTCCCTGATTCTCCTCACAGCAACAATTCTCCCTTGAGCTTGAGCTTCTTCCACGCCAAATGCTCTTCCTTCTCTCTAGAAAGTGATCTCACCTACCAACTTCTCTCTCTTACTTTCCCTTTGACTTTTTTTCTCAAAACACTTTGCATGCATGCTCCCTTTCCTTCGACACACTCCTTTATTGCATTAGTTTGGGCTTCAAATGGCTCATGGGCCTCTATTCCCACCTTCTCCATTTATTTAAACATCTCCTAAATGAAATAGACTTCTAATTAATACTTGACTTAACTAAAATGTTGTAAACCTTAAATAATTCAACTAAATAATTAATTGAACTATTTTGGGGTGTTACACTTAACACCTCCCTCACGTCCAGGACTGAACAATTGGAGCGTGACCCGAGTGACTCGATAGCAGGTGGCTCAGCCAATCTTCGATTGACTTTAATACCATTTTAGAATTTAGGTTGGGCTTAACTAAACCTTACAAAATCACATCCAATGTGAGACTCTTAACAACCGCCAAATTAAACCAATTGCAGGAGGCAAAATAATTTGTGAAATCTATGTTATGTTCTTAAAAGATAAATATGAGTGAAAAATTCTTAGCTAGTTAAAATTGCCACAAACAGTTTATGATAGGACTAAAACAATACTAAAGTTAATATTAGTTATTTTTTCTTAACTGTTGCACTTGGACTTACATGTTGGATGGGCGGTGGGTATACCGCGCAACTACCAAAAACCACGACAAGAGTCACGGTGAAGGTGAAGCTACAATTTGGAGCTTCAGAGTTGCCGTAGCTTTTTCGCAGTGAAACTCCTCGTGGACGTGCATTTGGGATCCCAAACGTGGATCCAAACATGCACTTATTACGATTGATTTATTTGTCTATTTGTTTTTTATCAACAATTTAATTGTCGATTCCCGCAGTGGACAAATTTGGAGATGGATGGCTATGTTGGTTGCATGTACTACCATACGAATTTGATTTGCATCGCAAAAGCAGCAAGCATATTCTGTTCAAACATATAATTGATAAGAGAGAGGTTTGTGGAGGAGAGGAGAAATGATGATTGGCGAAGTGGTCTTTGTGTGAGGCTGACCATGCTTTAATTTTCAAAGAAAAATGGATGACTAATCTTCTGATGCATCTCTTTTGTTGCAGAAATTAAGGAAAGAGAGAGGAAATTAGTGTGAGGAAAAGGGAAAGAAGTGAAAGGGAAGAGAGAACACGTGAGAGGAGAAAAGCCATAGTGAGGAGGTGGCATCCACATCACCAACCACTAACGCTGTTAGCAAAAAACAAACAACATGGACCAAACTAGAAGCGTTTGGTATTTGCGATATTTGCAGGGACTAAACATACCTTTAAGCCTAGTTATTTTTACTTAACTGCCGCACTTGGACTTACATGTTTTTGGATGGGCGGTGGGTATACCGCGCAACTACCAAAAACCATGACAAAAGTCACGGTGAAGGTGAAGCTACAATTTGGAGCTTCAGAGTTGTCGTAGCTTTTTCGCAGTGAAACTCCTCGTGGACGTGCATTTGGGATCCCAAACGTGGATCCAAACATGCACTTATTATGATTGATTTATTTGTCTATTTGTTTTTTTATCAACAATTTATATATATATATATATATATATATATATATATATATATATATATATATATATATATATATATATATATGCAAATGCTTGTGACACTATTTAAGAGAAGTTGTAAAAACTCTATATGAGATACTCATAAGTTATTTTTAACTTATTTTCGAAAACTCTCTAAAATAACTTAAGAAAACAACATATAGCGTAATCAATACCGTTGGTTTAGAGGTTTAATCTGCCTTGGAACATAGGGGCGAGTTGGTGTTCCCTAGTTCGATTCCCGCAGTGAATAAATTTGGAGTTGGCCAGTGCGAGATTTGATCCTAAATACGAGCAGAAATTAATTTTTTGTTGAAATAGTTGAAACACTATGTAAGATTATAGAAATAACTTATACTATTTCCAACTCTAAAATTGAGTGAATCATTAATACACTCCCTTTAAAGGGACAAGCTAGACTAGTATCCGAGTTCCATTGCCAACAAATAAATAAATTATTGTTGGAGTTTACTTACATCCCAGCCGTACTTTGAATTTATCAGACCATACTCCCCCTTCTCCTAGGCACAAGAGCATGTCTTAGAACACTAACAAAAGAGAAATAACTTATCCATAAATACCTAAATAGAAAATGTTTATACTATAATCATCTAATTAGCATACCCAAGAAAAGGAATAATTGTAATAAGAGGGCAAAAGTGAAAAAAGTGTAAACAATTTTTTAAAAATTAGGTATCTTTTTCGTGCAAGTATAGAAACTAATTTCTCGAGTTGGGTAGGACTACAATTGACGACAAAACTCTCCCTAAAGAGATTTAACACTGTTGCATAGACAAGGTTGAATTTTATCTTAAGATCTTGATTAAGTTGAAAGAGACTCCTACCATCTCATCTAATTGCTTTCGATTAAAGTGTAAACGGTTTAAGAAAAGTTAAAAAAAAAAACTCAAAAAATGAAAGTTGCAGAAGAACCCCACCAGCAGGGTACAGAGGTGTGCAGACCTGCACTACTGCATATCTCTCTCTCATTTTATAGATTTCCAAAATAGAAAAAAGGTCAAAGTGTAAGTGAGAAGGTGTGGGGGGTCTGAGCCTGAGAGGTAAAGGAACAGAAAAAATAAAGTAAAAGAGTTTCATAACAGCAGCAGAGCAGTAATAAAAGCTTCAACCGTACAAATCTTCACTTACTCAGACAACAATAATATCTACTCCTATTTTCCTCTTTTGTTTTATAATAGTACACCCCTTTTTCTTTCCCCACACACCCCCACTTTCTTTATTTTTTATAGATTTCCGTAGTGTTGTCAGAGACAAGAGCTGCCAGAGAGACAGGTAACAACAGAACACAGAACTCTGCAGCAGAGAGACTCTGCATTCTGCAACACAACACAGACAGAGAGAGAAAGAGTGTGCATCTCTGCATCAGTAGCATGCAGCTCTCTGTAATCATAAACCATTAGGTTTATTTATTTATATTTATTTATTTATCCCATCTATCTACAACACCAGAAGATTCTCTCTCACTCACTGAGTCACTAGTACTACTTTCTGAAATCTGAATAAATAAATATACCTACTCTACTTACATACTCTCTCTCTCTCTCTCTTTCTCTCCATCTTCCCCTGTTAGTTATTATCTTCTCTGTTTCTTCTACTATTGGCACCTCCTTGTTTTGCTTGAGAGAGGGATAATGAATGGGAGGAATAGGTTTCCTTTTACTCCATCACAATGGCAAGAACTTGAACATCAAGCTCTTATTTACAAGTATATGGCTTCTGGTATTTCAATTCCTCCTGATCTTCTTTTCACCATCAGAAGAAGCTTCTTGGATTCTCCTCTCTCTTCAAGACTCTTGCCTAACCAGCAACAACACTGTAACTCTCTCTCTCTCTCTGCTTATTTAGACTTAACTACTCAGATAAGCACTTTTGAAACTGTTTCAACTTATATAATATAATTGCAGTTTTAAGTTTATTGAATAACTGATATATTTGGTATGATAAAATTGTGATTTTACATTTTTTATTGTAAAAATATAAGTAGTTATTTGATATGATAATGAGTTATGTTAAAAGTGGTTAATATAGTAGTTGTTGTGACTGATTGAAGTTGGATGGAACTATCTACAAATGGGATTAGGGAGAAAAATAGATCCAGAACCAGGTAGATGCAGAAGAACAGATGGTAAAAAATGGAGATGTTCAAAAGAAGCATATGCTGATTCAAAGTACTGTGAAAGACACATGCATAGAGGTAAAAACCGTTCAAGAAAGCCTGTGGAAGTTTTGAAAACAACAACAAATACAAATGCTTCTTCTTCTTCTACTACTATTTCACCTCCTCAACATTCTTCTTATGGTTCCAATCTTCAACACTCTTTTCTCTATCATCAACCATCATCATCAAGGTCATCATCTTCTTCTGCTGCTGCTGCTGCTATTGGTTTGTCTTTTGAAGATAATAATGCTCCTCCTCCCTTGTTTCTTGACTCTGCCTCTTGCTCTCATAATAACTCTGACTACAGGTTCTTTCTTTCATACTTCTTACTTTCAACTGTTTCTTAATTGATAATTTTTCAATTTTCAAGCTCTATTTGTTTTTTTTTTTTACTTATGTTTTAAAAAAAGGGATAGGTATGTTTATGGACAAAAAGAGGAGGTAGATGAGTATGCATTCTTCAAAGAACCTTCAGGAATAATGAAAAGCTTCACTAATTCTTCAATGGAGAATGATTCATGGCAACTCACACCACTTACAATGAGTTCCTCATCATCTTCATCTTCAAGACAGAGAAGTTGTTCTGCTATGTCAAATGATTACTCTTACTTACAACTTCAAAGCCTAAATGATCACTCAAAACAAGAACAACAAGACAATGGTTTTTACATGTTTGGAGGTGAAAGTACAAACATGAAACTTGGTAAAGATGAACCTCAGAAAACCATTCATAGATTCATTGATGAATGGCCACATAAAGGCAGAGATTCTTGGCTTGATTTGGATGATAAATCTTCAACTACTCAACTTTCAATTTCCATTCCTACCTCTTCTCATGATTTTCCAACTTTCACTTCCACTTCCCACCATGGTAATTCAAACTTCTATACATTATTGCTATTTTTTTTTCACTTATGTTATATAATCATGCAAATGCTCTTTAGCACCGATACTTTCAATTGAAGACGTGTGCAGTGGATACCTGACACTAACACTTCAATTACTTGTATTTTTCAAATTAAAATCAGTATTTGCTTGTCAAGGTTGTCGTATCCGTGCTTCATAGTGCAAAAGGTTTGAATAAAGGTTTGCAATTGCGATCTGGGGTAGTAGTAACATTAGCTCTTTTTGATGTCTTTGCGACCATATTAGTTGTTTTTGATGTCTTTGCGACCGCAACTACATCAAACATATTTGACTATTATACAAAACAAAATTGTAACCATAATTTAAAATCTTGGCATTTTTCTCTAATTTTAAACTTTGATATTTTTCTATAACCTTGATTTTGTTTTGTAGATGGATGAGCTTAGGTTTCAATAATGGATACATGTACCTGAATCAAAGACCAATAATGTGTCTACTACAACAAGGTGGGGTTCAGAATTCAGATGCAATGAAGTCTACCACTTTAATTACCTGTCAGAATTCTAAGGCCAATGTCTAGTGCTATGTGCTACTACTTTCTATGTTCATTTCTTTGCTTCCAAAAATAGTATCAATCTCTCTTTGTGACAAAGCCTAATCTTTTTTTATTAGTTGGACTAATATTAACCGGCACATATGTTTTTATTTTCCTTTTCTTCATTATTGATTTTCTGTTTCCTTGCATTTATAAAATTGGGTGCATGATGGCCCAAGATTTGCTAGTTTGTCACTTTTGGATAAAGCTGTCAAGATGGGCGGTCAGGCCCAACCTAGCCTTTTGGGCCAAACGTAAAAATGGACTGGATTAGGTTAGCCCAATTGTCATCTGGGCTGTGTTTTGTGTAGTCCAGTCTAGCCCAAAACACTGGACCATAGTCCGGTCTGCGGCCCAATCTAACTTTAACAAATAAAATCATAAAAATTGTTCAAAAAACATACATAGTAGGTCGGATTTGGCCCATGGGCCAGTTGGGATGGGTCAAAATAGCTCGATTAGATCATGGGCCTCTATTTAACGAGGTCAGCTCAAAACATTGGGCCTTGGGCTGACCCATTAGACTGGGCCAAAATTGACAGCTCTACTTCTGGATATGCATATTTTTTTGGTAAACAAATGTATTCTCTACGATAACGGTGGAGATTAATCATTCGTAGTATTGGAGATCCATTTAATTGGTTGACTTTTCCCAACAATTTTTTTTTCATACATACCAACCAAAATCGAACCTAAGACTAAATGATTAAGAGACCAAAATATCTACCACTTGTATCACATCATATGTTGGTTCTGGATATGCTTATTTGGAGACACCCCTTTGTAATCCCTAGACCCCTAGTAATTAATTGAAGTTAAACTCGTTAATTACTCATAACAAGGTACTAGTACATCTAGTAAAGGAAAATGTTTTGTTTGTAGTAAGAATTTTTTGTAAGACTACATTAATGTAATTGGTTGACGACATACAAGTGAGATTTGCTGCACTGTTTTTTTGTCCTTGACAAATTCTGTGTACCAACTAACACTGCTATATATTTATTACTTAAGATCCTATTTGGATAAATAGCTTGAACAAGTGATAATCTTATTATAAAAAATATAATAAATTTAAATTATTTTATATAAATGTTTTTTATAAGTTATTTGAAAAAGTTTAAGGAAATAAGTTGACAACAAATTATGAAAATGTTAATAATTGTTTTTTGTTGATAGAAAATGTTAATAATTGTTAGAAATATTAATTTTCGAGAGTTAAACTTTGTGCTCCTTATTATACTCCTTTAACGACTCTTAACTCACTAACTGAACTACTTCTTACTTAAGATAATTCAATATCTTTATGAATTACTAACTCCTTGCACCGTCGGTATAACTCAAAAAATATTTTTAATTTTTTTGACAATACTCACAAAATGATCTGTCAGCTAGTCCTTGGATTTTCTTTTGGTTTCCTCTCCATGAACATTGCTATGCTACCATCGCCACTCCATCCCCCTTCAATAATCAAACAATAAGAAAACCCTAAACATCAAAGTCTAGGCAAAATCTAGATCGCATAGTTGAGCACGACTTCTTTATTCAAACTTACGTTACTTTAAGAAAATATCTGCAACTTGATTTTGAGTGTTCGCATAGTTAAGCACGACTTCTTTATTCACAATGCATTCTCTCATAAAAATGGTACCTAGTGTCTATGTCTACTTCGATCATGAGCTTTGTTCTTTGTAAGTGCTTGTAAAGACTTGTTTATGAATGTAAATTTGTGACTTGTTTATGATTTCATTGAGCTCCACAATATCTTCTGCAAAGAATAAAACTAGTTCTCTTTTTGTCAACAATATCTTCTGCAAAGTTGCTATCACAACATCCAAAATAGTTTACGTTACTAGAAAAAGAGTAAAATAGTCCATAGTCAAGTATACCTTTTAGGTAGGAGTATTGTTTTAGTAGCTTTCATGTGTGTATAAGTAGGAGCTTCTATGATACAACTCAGCTTTCATGTGTGTATAAGTAGGAGCTTCTTTGATACAACTTGCTCGCTACTCCGACTAAATAAAGAATATTGGGTCTTGTACATGTTAAGTAAGTCAAGCTTCCTGCGAGGTTTTTGAATAGAGTAGGATCCTTCTTTTCTCCTAATACTCGAAAATAATTGAGTTTAACTTTTACCAAGGGTTTGGGCCGAGCAGTAAATGGGTTTGGAACTCACTTCAAAGTCTCAAGTTTTGAGTGTGACAAACTCTATTAGGAGAGAAGAACAAAACAGACCAATAAAACCAGATACAGGTGGCCAGCCAAATTCCTCGATATAGTCACTGACAAAACCAACGGATACAACACGCACCACACACCAGTGTAACGCAAAACTATACGTTTCCTACCTATATTCAAATAACTTTACACAATTTAAAACAAGCACACCCTTTCAGTAAAAAAAACACCATAACTGGCCAAGATTTCTTACGTTAGGTGTTCATTTTGTGCAATATTTTACAAGGACACAATTTTGCTAAAATTCCCTAGTGTACTTTGTGGGGCTAAATTTTTTTGAACTGTGCGAACTAGATAAAGACCAGTGAATGGGCTAAAAATGTTGCTGTACATCTGACATTAAATTAATTCTAAATTAAGCCTTTTCAAAGCATATATACATCACATTGCCGACAAAATCATGAAAAAATGTGCAAACAATGTTTTCCCTAGGGCGGCGTAAAAAAATCAATATTGCTTATCCTCATCACTGGCATCATCTCCATTTGCCTTGTCCCCATCCCTGATTTCTCCATCACTCACCTGCATCTCAGTAGAATTTTCTCTTACAGGACTTGATTGCCTCTGAAATGGTTCATCATCCTCAGATTCTGATAATGCCTGCCTTCGCCGGCTTATGGTTGAAGAAGGTGCAGCCTTGAACAAGAATAAGAAGGGAATTATTTCAACTAGCCGAAAGATAGAATGACGATAATGAGTCTGTACCAGTTCAGAACTAGCCAATAAATAGCAAATTGAAAATTTGGAAGAACCAAGATGGAGATGGAAATTTGAATGTGGTAGAAATGATGATAATGTGTCTATACCAGCTCAGAACTTAAAATAGCAACATAATGTTAAGTCATCAGTATCTTGTGTGTCACATGATTGAAATGATTCCTGTTATCGACTTCAATTATCATAATTTTTAGAATAAGTTTGTTTGACTAACTACTAACTCACTTAATGATGCAAACACAGACACAATGCATACAAATGTTCTACTATCAAATATCAATTACTCCATTGTCATATGGCAAAATTAAAATTCAACCAGAGGATAGTGTGTGGACAAAGTTTATAAAAGTCATAATTCCAATTAAGCAATAAATTACCGGTTCATCATCAGCATCAGAATCTTCAAGTCCAGCTGCTGCAAGAAGACCATGGGCATTGTCCTCAACATCGTCATTTACCATACTTTGAGGCTCCTCTCTTTCTATCATGTCGGCATCTTCATCCTCCATTTCCTGTTGATCCATCATATCAACTTCTGCTTCCTCTGTGTCATCGCGTGATTTTGAGTGCTTATCCTTCTTTCTCCTCTTTCCACCTTTTCTTTTCTTCTTCTCGCCAGTCCCACCCTCTTCATCATCTGACCTTTCCCTTCGTTTTGAATGTGTGCTGCTCTTCCATTGTTCCTAAAAATGAAAACATAAGCTTTAGAGTTTACTAAGCACAGAAGTACTTCTTTTTGGATAAAAACATAGGACAAAAGACATTATCTATCTCAGCTACCACTTTAACCAATGTACTCATGGACTACATTTATATCATATTCCACTTGGAATTACAATGGAAGAAATAATTAATAGAGACAAATGGATGGTTCCCATGGTAACTAAGTCTGCAGATTGTTATGTTGTCTTCTTTATTTTGAAGCTTCTGTTCAGGCTCATGGCTATGAACTACAGACCGAGTTCAACTCCGCTTCTATATAGCAACATTACATATATAATGTCATACTTGTAGATGTATTTCTCATTGAAAATTCTGAACAGCCTTCCTGGTTGCCTGCCAACCAAACCCACCAAGGGGAAAGCCAAAAAGCATTTCATAGCTCCAAGTTGCTTTTAAGAGAACACCAATAAATTCTTACCTTAACACGCTTAAAATGTTCCTCCTGTTGTTGCACTCGCTTTATCTCATCCTCTTGCTTTCGCCTTTCCATCTATTTAAATTAAGAAAATAAAAGGAAAACAATTTATGAGGAGAAAGTGTTTAGATTTTAACAATGTGCTGCAGTAGATATTGAACAACTAAGAAACACACCTGAAATTTCCTTTGCTCTTCAGCCTTACGCCGGGCTTCCTCAGCCAATGCAACCTGACGAGCAAGTTCTTGTCTCTGCCGTAATTGCTGCTCCTCACGCTCAGCTGCTTCAAGATGAACTTTTGCAGCAGAAAGTAAGTGGTTGCAGTATCCAACATGAGTGTCAATTTTCTTCTCATCAAATCCATGAATATGTAGGTTGGAAGCAGCAGACAACTGACTAAATATACGAACAGCATTTTGTAGCTCCGCAACAGTTGCTCTCACCTGACATTAAGAAATCAATATCAGTTAGTGTTGAATGAGAGAAAATAAAGGCATATGATGCTGAAACTGTGTGTTTCAACTACACAAAACAGACTTAAAGAAATAAATACAAAAAATATGTTCATGTAGTATAAGTTACAACTTATAAAAAATGTCAAGGACTTCACTCTTTGTATACATATTCTGGGATTTTCATGTAGTTGATGAAATTACAAAACACTTTAGCATAAAGTATGATGTACTACAGTATGAAGTTTTACACAAAAAACCCCACTAATATAATGTAGGGTCAAACAAGAAATCATTAAATAAATTACTGCCATCTATCTATCAGCATCTTTAATCAAATATCTAAATAATGTAGCCAGAAATATTCAACGATAAAGAAACAAAACCTCATCTGCAGTCCGCTTTGCCTTCTGAAGCGTTGATGCTGAAAACTTCTGCATTGCAACTCCTGCATCAAACCTTAATGTGTAGTTTGAGGGTGCTAAATGGATGGCTCTCAGAAGAGTTTTAATACAGTCTTGCCACTGTTCGGCTTCATAATGGGTACGAGCCAAGTATAGAAGTATTTGAGAGTCTGTGTTATGATAAAACTTCCGCAAGCAATTCTGATACTGCATATGAAGAAAGATCAAAAGTATTCAGTATGTGACTGCTGTCATATAGACTCGAGTGGTAACTTAAAGGCATTAAGGAATACAGAGTAAAAATAGGATAAGCTCACCATTTTGACAGCCAAAGTGAAATTCCCCTGAGCAAAATAAACATGCGCCAGATTGATCCAAACATCAGGCATCTGGACAAAAACACTACCACTGGCAGCTTCTTGAACCTACCAAAATTCAACAAAAATGAAATAACACCAAAAGATAAAGTTCAAGCCTTATATATTTCAAAGACAAAGCTGACATATCACTGAAACCTGTGTAAAGATATCTTTTGAAACATCAAAATGGCCTTTTTCTGCAAAAACTACTGCAGCACCATTGGCAGCATATAGATTAGCAGAATGCTGAATCAAAACCTACAAAATGTTTGAAAATGACAGGGACACATTAATATAAGTGTGAAATATTGGTCAAGTATAAAATAAGGAGAAAACAATTGAACCGTATGTGTAAATCAAGGTAACCGATACAAATAGTTCTACTGGGTAAAACTGTGATGAAAAAGTACGTCTTCTTAAAATAAAGAGAAGAAACAGACATGCGGACATGACAATTGAACTATATTCTTCATCCTTCTATTTCATTTTTTTGGCCCAGAAACATCTTCCGCAAAATAACTATGATTGGTTCGCTACCTCTTTATTATATTATTGTTTTCTTCTTTTATTTATTTGTTTCCTAAGTTTTTTCAGAAGTCATTTTCTTTTTTTATTGGTTATGAAGAGTAGTTAGATTTTATTTTTATAAGGGTTGAATCAAACACATGTTATGTTTATTTATGACTTGAATTATTTTGAAGTTTATGTGTTGTAACTTAAAAATGTACGTACAAGATACGATACACAATTCGGAAAATAGATCTTCCGATACCCGATATGTATCCCGATTTGATAACCATGCTCCTGTCTATTCATAAAATATTTAGCATCATATCAAGGACCAACTCTCCTAGGAGCTTAAGCAGTTAGGTAGAGGCTCAGCAATGTCTTCATATCTAACAGATTCCATTTCCATGCATATCAAGTAGATGAAATGCCAAGGTCAATGAATTTCAATAACGAAATTCATAGGTCTACAGATTGAAAGCTTAGAAGTAACCATAAACATGCAAAAGTAGCTATCATTCTTATAAAAGTAAGCGAGAAGGAAAAAAATACTCTTGTATAAAGTTCCTTGGCCTTTTCCAAATGAGTAGCTTCTAGCTTTGGGTTTCTCTTCTCATTGCGAACTGCAGCAAAGTAGTTCCAGTTTCCCTATTCATTTCAGAACCAGTATATCAAAACAATTATCACAGTAACACAACAATGATGAAAGAATTGCTACGGAAGTACAGCTGAGATGAAGTAGAATAGCCAAATGTATTTTTATTGAAATTCTACCAATTGCTGAAGAAACAAGTTTGAAAGGATTTAGCATACAGAAATAATAAGTGAAACGTGTACTGAAGAATCGACATACTAGAGAAAGGGTAGCATATGAGTCCTTCCCATCAGTGGCATCACTAGCTGCCCGGAGAGTTTCTTTTGCCTTCACCCAATCATCATTTTTCAACTCCAACTCACCAAGCATGCATAATGCATTTGGACACTTGTCATTCACCTTCAGAGCATCATGAACCTACAGCAAGGAGCATCAAATAGTTCAGTTATAAAATAATAAATAAGACCTGAATTAGTTGGATTGCTTTAGAGAAAGTGAGAAACCCTCTCGGCACATGATTTTACAGTACTGAGTTATTTTCAAAATCAAATATATCAATCCCTAAACTAAAATCTAGGGATTGATATATTTCCTCATTCTTATGGAATTCTATTCCCTTCTACACCGGATACCAGACCAGCAAAATTAACAAACCATATCAACATCAACAATATCTAAAATTAAAAAGGAGAATAAAGAAGTCATGAGGGTAATAGTTACCAGCTCAATACTTAGCAGAATGTTGTTCCGAGCTTTTGCAATGGCAGCTAACCTCAGATATGCATCAACGTAGTCTGGGTACTGGAGATAAAAAATAAAATAAAATAAAATAAGTCCATTTTAAATCACATCCCATGTACAAAAAGTATAGACATCATGGCATAGAGTTCAAGCATCATCGTCCAGTTTAACTTCTGCACAATAGAAATACTTTGTAATTGAACTATACATAAGAACACGGACACCATAATGTACTGCAACAATAAAGCCACTGCCAAATTGCTTCGGAGTGAGAGCAGGAAATAACAAGCATTATTAAAAAACAAAATCTTCAATTAAAGTCGGCAAGGAAAACACACATTGGTTTACTTCCTGTGAATCTGTCTGAGGCATATTACTCTCATACACAGACATGCTGTTGAGATTTCCTTATTTCGTAAATTTTAGTCCCTATTTTATTTTTTGACAAAATTCCCTATTTCTTAATTGTTATATTTCCTTATTTCCTTGTATACACTGATATTGCTGGTTGTATATATTTAGATAGAACAGGAAAGGATACTTGTTGTAAATTGCTGACCTATTCCCTGAAATATAGTTTATTCAATTGTGCAATAGTGTCATTACAAATCCAAGGGCTGAGAGGTAATCTGTCAAGCACTTCAAAAATCGATTCCCAGGTCATACCTTGAACAAGATTAGGCGATATAGTATGCTTGCAGTTCCAGATTCATTCAACTGCTCAAGTAATCGGGCCAGGTTAAAGATTACTGTGACTTTATCCCATGGTAATTCCACAAGGTGACCATTACTTTCAAGGTCATGAAATAATTGCATGTCCTTGAATTGAAGTGTAGAAGTAGCAGCATCAATGGAAGATTTGTTTTCCTTGTTAATAAATGAAAGCCAAATTCCATCACCTAGAGCCTCCTTAAAAGTTTCTTGAGCAAGCTGATAAATAGAAGAAATCAAAGCTTAGCCGCGGAAGTGTGCTGGGAAAAGGGCCATAATATAATATGAGCAATGCTGGATGTGAAATTAGCAGTACAAACCTCAAATTCCCCCCTCTCAAACTGAAGGACGCCAATATTATTGAGTAACTCAATTGGTACTTCTTCACCTCCCTTCTTAAAAAGAGTACGAGCCTGTATCAAATTTAAAAAACCTAGATTGTAACAAAGAGTCTGGAATTTCAACAATAAAGTGTTTTTTTTCCTTCAAATTTAATAAGGATAACATTCGCAAACCAGAAATGAACAGCAGATGATAAGCACTTAGCCCCTTACTGTTTTAAATGCATCCAGTGCAGCTCCTGTGTCGGAAACAATTAACAATTCTCCAAGTTCAAGAAATGCCTGTAATACATAGAGCAAAAGTTCTAAGATAAAATAAAAAGCTAGATAAAGAATGTTGATTAAATCATAAGCTTCAACTTTAAGGAGACAAAGTTATCAATGTATTCTCTAATCTAGAAAATTTAGAGAAAAATAATCATGAATTCTGAGTACACAAGGATCCTAAGTAGAGACAAAGAATTAAAATGTGACTTTAGAACTAACTCCAATTATCTTTGCTGACTTGGCACAGACAGTTAGAACAGAAGCAATTATATCAACTTATAAAGCTACTAGAATCTACTAGAAGCTGCATAAATAAACTATAAACTGAGCACATATATGCAGTCTGTTTACATTACTATACTTAAATACGAAATAACTTTATCTATGCTTTTCAAATTTTTTCCGGTACCTATGAATGGATTCATTTTATAGTAATTTGAATGTTTTATGTTCCTTCAAAATTAACAGTTCCATTTGAGATTAGCTATCCCAAAATATTAAATATTTATTTGGGTCTTACTCATTAGGCCTAACTCAACCTCAAAAGCTACATTTTTGTTTGACAAATCAAAAGCTACCTTAAGAGGTGAGAAATGCCCAAACCATATAGGGACTAATTTGGTCATATCTCTAGTCAATGTGAGAACACACCAATTCTCAATAATCTATTCCTAAATTTATGAGGATAAATAAAATATTAAATATCAATTTTCATTAACTTGATTAGAGGCATAAATAACAACTTGGAAACCAAAAACGTTTTCATGCATGAGGCAGATAATTCAGAAGATCAAGCAAGTGTGACAAGATATGGTATAACAATTGGGACACTGGCAGGAATTAAAAATCATAACTTTGCAAGGAAAATTGTTCAACAAATTATAGAGACAAATATCAGAAGCTTTCACCTGGGCATCACGGGGATCAATTTTTGTAGCTTTCCTAATAAATTCCTGTCCTTTGTCAGTCTGACCAAGCTGAAGATATATGTGCCCAAGCGCCTGTAAGAAAAGACGATTATCAACACAAAAATAAGGGAGAAGGGAGAAATAGCATCTATGCCGTAAATAAAAGAAAGACAGTCTAGCAATTCTGGAAGATTTTCGCTTAATAAATTAACAAGGTTGAGTCTACTAATTAATATTTTCATCTAAGTCAGAGGTGCTCCAATCTAATCTACAAACATTACGAGCATTATTACATCAAATCTATAATTATCATTGTCAGGTAAAGGCATGTCACAGCTGACTCAAACCTTGTATAATGGGATAGCCAATAGAGGGATGGTAGCTATATTGAAGCTTTTATAGATACAGGTTAAATAACTTATGCTGCACATATGTGAATGCTTGATAGGATCGTGAATTTCTCATCTCTCAAATGGAACAATTAAACTGAATCAACTGTATATTAATGGTGATGAAACTGAAATTACAAATGTAAATGATAAACTAGGCACTTTGAGAAGCCTAGGGTCTCCTAAAGGCACTTATAGAGGCCTAATCTCTCCTAAAGGAATAACTCCCAAATACTTGCTTAATGATTCTAATCCCCCAATGATAGAGACTTGGGTATTATGGGGTGCTCAAGTCCCACATCGAGTAGTATGGGATGCTCGATGGAGTATTTAAGTGGTTTGGTTCTCCCCCCTTGATAGCTAGCTTTTAAGGGAGGGTTCCCCAAGTGCTTAGATACTTATCAATTGGTATCAGAGCTGATTGTCGGCGTCTTGGAGAAGGCTACCCACGAAGGGTTCTGATCAACAAAGTTGAGTGAAGTGCCACCGAGTAAAGTGTCGTGGAGTGCAGCCGCCGAGGACGTCGGCTCTCAGGGGCGATGCTATGATAGAGACTTGGGTATTATGGGGTGCTCAAGTCCCACATCGAGTAGTATGGGATGATCGATGGAGTATTTAAGTGGTTTGGTTCTCCCCCCTTGATAACTAGCTTTTAAGGGAGGGTTTCCCAAGTGCTTAGATACTTATCACCCAAGTCCTATTTATAACCTCCACTCCACTAACTCACCCATTTCCCCTCCACTTTGCCACATAAGCAAGTGGTTACAACAAACTCTCATTTCCTCCCTTACATTTTATTTAATTATTTAATATCCTATCAATACTCCCCCCCTAAACATTCACCTTGTCCTCAAGGTGAAGATATAAGAAAAACAATCATTAATAGTCTTCCACCGGGATCCCAAAGCTTGAAGCAAGATGTTACAATAATGCAAGACGCCGAGTACAGCTTCACCCGGATCCCACAAAGATGTGATGTGTTTTACGCCTCGTCATTCTTCAAGACTCCACCATGTGAATAAGGTGTTCAACCATAGACTTAAAGCCACTCAGATTTAACAAAAACAAAATTGTTTCTTCCCAAAGATGTTATAATCTCTTCAACTTCAATATTAATAGGTACACTTGAGATTTTGGAGTGGAAGAGAAGAATTAAAGAGTTGATCTCTTTGATTGTTCAATCCATCTACTACTTGTAATGCCCTTCTTGTATTAGTAAATATAGGAGGTGTAATAATAAAATTGTGGGCCCGGCCCAAAGAGATGGTAACAGGATCCACTTCCCTTTTAACTTGTAACACCTCATTTATAATGAATTTAGTAGTGTAAATAATAGAGTTTGGACTGGTTTAACAATAAGATCTGATTTAGTTACGCAAGTTGGGCTCGCCCAACGGGTTAAACCTCGATCCATTTTCTTGGAGATCCATCCAACGCTAGCTTCCTTCTCTTTCCCAAACCCATCGCGCTTCACGCTGAGAGAAAAAGAACTTCACCGCCGCAAATCTGTTTCCCCCATTCTCACGCGGTTACTCGCCGCCTTCCTCCTCCCCGCGATTCTCCCAACCGTGTTGTTTCCGGATGACTCTTCATCTTCATCTTTCTTCTCCCCTGTTGCACACAACACGATCACGCGAGAGAGAGAGATTTCCCCAAATCGATCAACGACGCCGCCTCAACCTTGATCGCGCTCCTGCATCGCGCCGCCGCGACTCTTCCGACGTTAGTTCTTCCCGTGAGCTCGTTCTACATTTGCCTCCATCATTTGGCTTCCACGGTAGTTCTATGCCACCACCGATCTCATCTACATGACCACCGCTCGCTCCACTCCGATTGATCCGCTTTGAGCTTCACATCTTCTAGTTTTGGATTTTCTACTTCTGGTTTTCTTGATTTTACAGCAACATTTGAGAGATACGATCTCAAAATTTCTGCCATCTCTTCAAGCTTATCATAAAATTCATCTTCACGACTTCGTCTTCTTCTTGAATTTGCCTCTTCTAGTTCCACTCGACCACGATCATAAACCTTGAAGTCTGGTTCATTCCATCCATCCTCTTCTGGTTCTCTCGTATTCTTTTCTGATGCTTGTGATTTTGCAGTAACATAATACTGTTGTAACCACTGCAATTTCATTTCTAAGTAGATCTCAAAATCCTTCTCTGAGAGTTCTCCGCATCGGCTTCTTCTTCGTTCTAAGCGTCGCTTGATTGTGTCAAGCTCCTCCTTCCATTCTGGTTTGCTGTGCAGTGCTTGTTTTTCCAGAAATTCTTCCATGACAGCAACTTTGTTCTTCATTTGAGCACTCAGGATCGAGTGCTCTGATACCAATTGATAGGATCGTGAATTTCTCATCTCTCAAATGGAACAATTAAACTGAATCAACTGTATATTAATGGTGATGAAACTGAAATTACAAATGTAAATGATAAACTAGGCACTTTGAGAAGCCTAGGGTCTCCTAAAGGCACTTATAGAGGCCTAATCTCTCCTAAAGGAATAACTCCCAAATACTAGCTTAATGATTCTAATCCCCCAAGTCCTATTTATAACCTCCACTCCACTAACTCACCCATTTTCCCTCCACTTTGCCACATAAGCAAGTGGTTACAACAAACTCCCATTTCCCTCCCCTTACATTTTATTTAATTATTTAATATCCTATCAATGGAAAGTGGTTACAACAAACTCTCATTTCCCTCCCCTTACATTTCCTCCCCAAATACTTGCTTAATGATTCTAATCCCCAAGTCATTGTCTTAAGCCAGACACACATGTCACTAACAAAGGGGTGACAATGGAAAGTTATATGACTCGATGTGAAGGATGACTGATGAGAAGCACAAGACTTGGAACACGCAAAAAAAGGAAGAAAATAATAGAATGATGACCAACAGAACAGAGACAGAAGAAAGGCACAGACCTGTGTTAGAACTCGAGATTTGCACAAGATCTGAAAGGCAACATGTAAGACCTGAACACTGAACAGAACAAAGAAATGAGTGTGCAGCGCCGCTGAAAAATGCAGGGGTGGCTAGAAAATGCAGAGGATGGCTGGAAACAACACCTTTGAGCAGTAAGTCAGAGGGTTTATTTGAAAAAAAAAAAAAAAAAAAAAAAAAAAAAAGAGACAGCACCAGATGTTTTTGTTAATCAATGTTCATAAAAGGGCTTGAATCATATATGCTGTCCTTGCAGAGGGGTGTTTAAAATGCCCCAAGGAAATGGCCAAAAATGAGAAAATGGTGGAAAAAGAAGGGTGTAACTCCTGTTCAAAATCAGGCCTGCAATAGCTGTGAAGTGCCATGATTTTGGGTACAATAATAGCATCATGATTAGGTTCTTGCAGCAGCCTCCAGTCACAACTTGATACCATAATAGTAGCGCTATCATGCACTATTGATAAGTATGCCTAAATATTGGTACTTTTCAATAAATTGGGCAATTTATAAGAAACATTTTCAGGTAAGGAATGAATAACATCTCAGATAGTTAAAGATGCTCAAAGTGTGATTAATGAGTAACAATTTAGTCTTAAACAAACAATATTTTTACAAAGGAATTCTTATTACTGATTTTTCCAAACAAATTTGAGGTAAAATACTAGAATTTAGCCAGCTCGACAATATAAATATATAGAGAATCATGAAATTCACAGTAAATATTCCAAGTGTTATGGAATCTAAACCAATATCTCCAAACAAAAAGGCATTTCCCCAAAGAGTGTTTACCATTCTTGCATCTTACATTACAGCACACCAAAAGAGAAATCATATAAAGAGGGTGAAAGATATGATTTCTTTGATTTTAGTACTCACTTTCAGTGTCTCGCAATTATCAGGGTACACCTCCAAAACTTTCTCAAAGTTTGTGAGTGCACTTCTAAAATCTCCCAATTTTATTTGTACTTGTCCCAAACCTGGAAGAAACATTAAAAGATTAAAACAGTAAAATATGTAAATTATTTTAACAACCCTATGAAAATGCCATTGACATTTGTTATAATCAATGTTATTAAAATCGAGATTTTGAGTAAAATTGGTAAGGGGTTAGCAGGATCGTAACTTGTAAAATCGCAACTAAAATTGCAAGATTCTATCCAAGTAATTATCTAGGATCGGGAGAGGGGTAGCAAGATCGTAAAATTGTAACTGAGATCTTAAGATCCTGCTGAAACGCAAATATTACAATAACAAATAACAAATATATATATATATATATATATATATATATAGTTTATTATCTTGTTCTGAAAATATTTAGATTGTTATACTATATATACATAAAAAGGTTATTGTTATATTTATTTAAATGTACTAACGCCTCAGTTAGGAAAAAGTCACTGCTGTTAGAAAATAAAAGTAAGAGTAAAACGTTAAAAACACTCGTGCGATTTTACAAGTTAGCACGCGTGTTTAACTACCTTGCTAAATACTCATACTCATAACACACACACACACGCACACATAACTATTTTTCCTTTTCAAAAAAAATAGCAGCAATAAGTGTTAAAGCATTAGTTTTAAAGCTAATAATAAATTCCAACCCTTTAGCAGGCAAATTTAAAAGTTGCAGAAACAGTTAAGAATTTCAAATCTGTTCAGCAACTGACCATAATAAGGAAACACAAATTCATGGGGCTTGCTAATTTCCTTGACAGATGCCATGTAATACACCCCAGCTTTGTCATAGTCCCCCTGTGGTGAAGAGTAAATAATAGTACCATCAAAATACTAAAGCCGAAGGCTGGAAATACCACCAAAAGATTATATTAAATACACAGTAATTTATAAACATTATCAATATCATACTTAACACACTAGGAGGTCAAGATTATTGTAAAGCACAAGCAAGAAAATAAGTAACCATTTCTTTCAAATATATATATATATATATATATATATATATATATATATATATAACGCATGTTAAATAAACTTATTAAAATCAACGTAAATAAATCCATCAAATTTGTAAACTTCAGCAGAAACAGGGATGAACGTAATAAGGCCTTGTTTGGATAAACAATTTAATTAAGTGTTTATAACACAAACATTTATTATATAAGTGCTTATGTATAACTTATTCCAAAACCAAAGATCAAAAAAAAAGTTGAACTGTTTTTATAAGCTATGCTACAGATCTTATGGAATTAAGCTAAAAACAACATATGGACATGTTATAAGTTGTTTCCATAAGCTCTCCTAAACAATCTCGCAAATGCTTATGCCAATGGATAAGCCCAAACAAGCCATTCCAAATCGGCCCTAAGAATCAATTTGGCTAATGTGTTGGACAATATCTGGCTGCAAGGCCATTAAAGTTGCATATGTGGGTCATGATAATGATATTGTGGACAAACCTGTTTCACAAGTATAATAGAAGTTGGAAAAATAGGTGGAAAATGGATATTGTTAAATATCTACAGGCATGGAGACTTTCTTTTTAATGAAACTTCATAAGAGGAACATTGGCAGATAAGGGAGAACAGTTAGTAAGATTTTTAATAAGTAACAAGAAAAAGAGATTGTCTAGGATGGCAAAAAAACTTGTATCCATGAGTACCCGTGGATAAAATCCGTAATGAGCACGAGGGTAGCTAAACGAGTACCCAAGGGTAAAATAAATATAGTGGTGCATTTCCCGCTAGTTAACGAGCCAGCAGCGGGTAATGAAGTACCCATACCTGCACTGAAATTATTCTTTACTTAATACTAGTTACAAACATTTAGGTGTCTTTCATCTCCTTTTTTGTGTGCGAAATTATTCTGTTTAATAGAAAATCATTTTTAAGTAATTTTAATAAATATTTGTAGGTTCCTGCAGGCTGCAGATACCCGTAATATACATTATCTGAACACAGCCCGAAAAGCGGGTACTCATGCAGACTAGAGCATCGCTTAAAGATGTTATAATAAGAGGGTGAGAAAGAAGCTTCCAACCTTGCTATGGTAAGAGCGTGCTAAATTATAATAAGAGTGCGACTTTGTTGGACCATGATTGGTAACAGCTAATGCAGTTTCAGTCAGTTGCTCAACCAAAAAATGTTGGCCAGTGAAGAAGAAATGATTTGCAAGATAATTCAGAGCCATTGCACAGTACGGGTATATCTCAAATGCCCTCTGCATCTTTACCATTCCTTTCCTAATTCCAGCAGCTGAAAGATGTCATACAGTGTCAAAATTAGTCCACTGTAATATTACTAGATAGATAACTAACAATTAACAAATACATATGAGGTGCACCAGAACATGATAAAGGCAGAAAAAGTGCACCTTCATTAGTCCGCAAGTCCATTATTGCAAGTGCAACAAGAGCCTCAACATTTTCTGGATCTAGCTGAAAAAGAATAAAATCATGAAGCATACACACATTAGCAGCAGAAAAATAGCCGAATGGTTGAACCACTAGCCACTGAGAGATTCGCTTACCTGCAAAACACGCTCAAATGCCTGTCGAGCCTTTTCAAATTGACCTAATTTGTAGCGACATAGACCTATGCCAAGTCTCACAGCTGCAGGGCAACTGGGAAACACTTGCAATGCCCTCTTTCGGTTGGCATAAAAAAATAAGTATTAAGTTGTTTTCATAACACATTATAACTACCAAAATACAAGTAATTTGCAAGCATTGGGTTTCTATATTTTATAGAAAAAAAATGCACAGCTCAAAGAAATCAGCCATCTAAATAAATGTCTACAATTGAATTTCAGATCATTCATCTGGTCCATACACTTCCCTCATTAGTCTTTAACATGACAAAAGTCACAAAACTGATCCCCAGTCCACTTGAATTTTGGCATACATGTCATCGAAGTTACTTGTTACTGAATTGTTTCACAGAAACTAAATCCTAAAAGAGTTACTGAGTGATGCAATACTCTCATTTCAAAGTGTTTTAATCTTATTCCTTAATGTCAATACATATACGTGAATGCATATAGATTCAGTAGTATATAAGATAAATACACACATAAATAAACTATTAATCATGTCACTTCAATAGCTTAAAAAAAGGCTATCTTACCAACCTTATACAACTCGAGCGAATCAGAATATCTTCCACGGTTGAACTCAACACATGCCTGTAGATTTGAGATTAAAGATATTTTATGAAATGTAATACAAATATGTGAAATTCGAAAGGAAATGATGTTTCTGAATGTGCACAATTGTCATTTACTGATAGGATCGTGAATTTCTCATCTCTCAATTGGAACAATTAAACTGAATCACTGTATATTAATGGTGATAAAACTGAAATTACAACCGTAAATGATAAACTAGGCACTTCGAGAAGCCTAGGGTCTCCTAAAGGCACTTATAGAGGCCTAATCTCTCCTAAAGGAATAACTCCCAAATACTTGCTTAATGATTCTAATCCCCCAAGTCCTATTTATAACCTCCACTCCACTAACTCACCCATTTTCCCTCCACTTTGCCACATAAGCAAGTGGTTACAACAAACTCTCATTTCCCTCCCCTTACATTTTTATTTAATTATTTAATATCCTATCATTTACACACCCAGCTTAACGTATTAACTTACACATATGAACATTACAAAGATAATAAATGTCCAGTGCAATTTACAAGAGTACTAAGCTACCACTATTTCATGAGATGCATTAAACCTATTTTACTTGTTGTACTAGACTACTTGGAAAGGGAATAATTAGGTGATTCTATTTCAAATACTTGCCCTTAATCTGGAGAATAGATATTTCTCATTTCCATCTTGCATACAATTCTTTCAAAATATGAACTGCACAATCCTTTGGTAAGAATATCTTCATGTTGACCTTCATTATGAATGCTGCTCCAATTCAACCTGTTCAACAGTCTTTACCTTTGTTTACAATGAATTTTTTGTGATCTTTGGGGTCCATCTCCAACGACATCATCCATGGGGTACTCCTACCATCTTAAGGTGGATGCTTATAGTGGATATACATAGATTTACTTTCTTAAGGCGAAATCATAAATCTTTCCCACCTTTTAAAGAGTTCAAAACTAAGGTAGAACTTAAACTAGAGAAAATTAAGGCCATTCAATCTGATTGGCGAGGAGAGTTTAGACCTTTTAAACAATATCTTACTGACCTAGAGTGTGTTTGGTTTAGATTTCTCTAAATGCAAAAGGAAAAATGTACAGTTTCCCACATGAATTTGGCTTCCCTATGCAATTTTATCTGCAGATGTTGTAAGGCTCCTTCTCCGGAAATGCGATTTTGGGGCACTGTTTGCTACTGTTCCATTTGAAAAAATCTCTTCCAAACAGAATGGTATTGTGGAGTAAGCGAAAACATAGGCACATAATGTTGAAATAGATTTTACCCTATTATCCCAAGCCTCCTTGCCTATCAAATTTTGGAACCATGCCTCTCATACTGCCATATATCTCATCAATAGATTGCCTTCATCATCTTCCCCTAATAATATTCCCTTACAAACCTTATTAAAGCTCCTGATTTTTACTTTCTCAAAGTATTTGGTTGTGTATGTTATCCTCTCCTCCGGGCATAAAACTCTCATAAACTACAGTTTAGATCATTTGACTGAGTGTACCACACCACCACCTTAGGTTATTCCCCAACCCCACATAGGCTACAACAGTCTTGGTTCCAACGGCCGTGTCTTTTTATCTCCAAAAGATGTATTGTTTAATCAGTTGAAGTTTCATTTCTAAAAAAAAAAAAGTCCCTCGTTCCCTTCTTGTTGCTACAACACCATCCTAGCCCTTCCCTCTTTCTGTTTTGACTACTGCTTTCTTTTCTAATCCAGACCTTACACCCTCAATATCCCCTTCTTCTTTCCCTACTTCTTCATAAAGCATGTTGCCCCTGATATCTCTTCTACTTCATCTAATAATACACTTCCATATTTAGCTTCAAGCACTATTAATCAAGATTCCTCCCCTTCCTCCTCTTTCGGTCTGGCTCCTCCTCCTGTTTCAGGTAACATACACCCAATTCAAGACAAGATCCAAGTCTAGCATAGTCAAACCAGGGTTAAATCCTAACCTTCTACTCAGCTTGTTACAAGCTAAATATGTGAGAGATTTCCAAAAACCAGACATCTTCACTGCCAAGGGTATTTCCATTCCTCTTCCAACCAATTTGAAATTCTCAAGATATTGCTCAGATTATTTTGAATATCCTGCTATTTATAGGTCCAGTGTAGGTGCACTACAGTATGTCACAGTCACTAGACCAGAGATTGTTTACAGTGTTAACAGGGTGTGTTAATTTATGTTCCAACCACTGTTAACTCAATGGGTAGCTATCAAGAGAATCCGCAGATGCCTTAGAGGCCCCACTGATTTTGGTCTAATTCTACAACCAGCCCCTGCCCATGTCCTATTACATCTCCAGACATTTTGTGATGCTGATTGGGCCTCAGATATTGATGGTAGAAGGTTTACTTTGGGTGCCTGCCCAAGAACAGATTGTGGATATCTTCACTAAACCACTGTCCTAGGCTTAGTTTTGCTTACTTAGAGACAAGCTCGGGGTTCAGTAGCTCTCAACTACTCTCCTCACTATGAGCTTTTGGGGGGAATAATAGAGTAGTGTGTTGTAAGCGGCTAAAAAGACAGTTAGTAGCTGGTAAGCTGTAAGGAGTTAGTTAGGTAGAAGCTGTCATAACACTGACAGCTGTATCCCTCAGTTCAGCCAATTTAAAACTGCTATCTCTATTGTACTGTTACATAAAGGGATCACTGTGTTAAGTGATCTCAGGATGGAAAAAAACAAAGTTTCAGAGAATCAATTTTGTCTCTAGTTTCTTTAGATTTTACACGATCTAAAACCCAATAAACTCAACAAGAATGGAAGAGAGAAAATCCTCTTGCCCCGTTTGATTTATTTTCATCTCATAGTAACTTATTCCTTGCTGCAAATCATCATATGAAAATAAGGAAATCATAACACGTGTGCATTCAATGTTGAGTCTGTTCAATTACTAAACTTTTTCATTCACATAAGATAGAACCTATTGACTATACTGATTGAATGCAGAGAATATAACTAGTAATCATTTCACAACTCTATAACCTTGGATCGGGAGTTCTAAATTGCAAACTCTAAAATCTTTCATGTGAATGCGAAAACTTTGTAATATGTCCAGTGTTATACCTGGCCTAAAAGGGCGGGAACATTATCGCGATCTCCATCTAAAACAATCTTAAACGCAGCAGATGCCTGTTCTACTTCACCCTTTGCTAGCAAAAGCTGACCTGTCAGAATTAACTACATATCAAATTTGCCAAGTAATTTAGGTGCATTACACATTCTTTTGATGACACAGGACAAACATGGAGTTTAGCAATATAGATACTTGCAACTTATAGGACAGCATGTGGATCAATAAATATAAGGAAATAACTATACGATCATGCACAAAAACAACAAAACAATCTGTGATTTTATCTCAAACATGAACAATGTACAGTAGAAAAGGCCAAAATGGAGATGTGTCTCAATAGTCAGCAAGCCAATAATATACAAAACCACATGATGAGATCACACAACCACATTAACTTCTTACAAAATATCATTTAGAAAAGCCAATAATTGAAACATGGCTTTTATAGATGTTGTCTCAGAAGAGAGATTTCAAGTTAAGCAAGGCTGTCTACAAGATACTAAACCTAATGGTATAACCCAATCCAAGATAAGTCTAACAGGAACAATGTCGCTCACTGTGAAAATCCTGCTCACAATCTTATTAAATTTAGCCATATACTCCACAACTACATAAGCAAATTTATATTCACCTTTTCCAACCCAAGTAGAGGGCTCATGCATGTCTATCCTTGATGCTTTATTGTAATATTGTGTTGCCAAAATAAAATGCTCCTCCTTTTCTCTTTGTTTTGTCTCTATTTTTCCGAGGTAGCTATAGTAAGCACCAAGGGCATTTAAGATAGCAATCCTCTCATATCTAACATCGGCATAATACTCATCAATTTCTGCAAAGTGAGTGAAAAAAAATCAACACAGTTGGTCTTATTAATCTAAATAGCTAACATTAACAAACAACAGGTTCAAAGACCAATCCCATCAGTTCCACAGCCAGTTTAAACAGTACAGGTTAAAATAACATGCACCAAAACTTATAAAGAAACAATACCTGGACTGGATCCTTCCTCCAAAATTTGGCGAAATTGATCAATTTTCCCTGCTTGAAGTACTCCTCTGCAGTAAAACAAGAAAACATAAATAATTGCAGAAACATGGAAGGCAACAAATATTATTAAAATATAAACAAATAAAAGAAATATGATTGGTGGCTATCACTCATATGAGTGGGGGCTATCACCAATATATATATATATATATATGAGTGGTGGCATTGTTTTCTGCCCTTGGCAAGCTGTTCTATTAAGAAGCATCATAAGAATCATAAGAATTAAGAAGTGATCTTTTTCTAAAACAAAATAACATTCAAAAGTATCACAAGTTTGCATCATAACAATTAAGGTAATCCTGACTAAGTTGACTAAGTTGGAACCACGATACTCACCCATCATTTGCATCACACTAGACGGTGAACAAAAGAAAACATGCTCAAGTGTGTATAACTATATATCAAATGCAAATCAACAAAACCACAAAAAGCTACTATCTATTTCTAAATTGAACTTCTTATAACCGCACATTTGCACAAAAATGCAGAGAGAGAGAGAGAGAGAGAGAGTGAATAAGCATTGAAGAATAAAGCTGAATCAGACACAGTAGCAAGTAGCAACTACAAATTGAAACTTGACCACTATCTTTGCATAACAGAAGAAAACAAAAGATTCAAATCGAGAAACGAACCGCGATTATGAGCCAGAGATCGAGAGGAGCTTGCTCGGCTTTGAGAATGTCGAGGATGTCGGAGGCATCTCTGGGAAGTTGATCAAGAGCAACCCTAACCTCCTCCTCGGAATTTTGCACTGGTATGTAGACGGACGCCATTGATTTGCCAATAGTGCTTGAAATCCGTAAACTAAACTATAACAGTAAGGAACCCTAGCTTTTTTACGCTTCTGAGGTTGATGAAAGATGAAGCATCATCACGCGCGAGAAAAGATGAAAAAAAAAACACCTTTTGTCTATGAACTTGAAGTCCCCGAAGTAGCTTATAATTATATAGTTTGAAATTTGATGTATCGATGACCGGCGACGAGTGACGACTCCGATCCCAAAATAAAAGCCCTAGTTAGTTCGTTTTGGATTACTTTTTGAGTTTAATTTACAAAAATGTTATTTGGACATTTTTTATTAGACAAAAGTAGACAAACACCAACTTACAACACCAATTAATCAAGTTTTTAGACCATTTAACCAAGTGATCAATTAACCAAAGTTTTTATACGTCTCAAAACCGTGAAAAAACAAGTTGGCTAAATGGTGCAAAAAACAGTTAATGGTGTTACAGTATCATGTTTGTTGTTCATCTCTTTTTGTCTAACAAAATGTCCAAATAACATTGTTGTTTAATTTATGTTGGTTTTTACGATCACAACCCATCATAATTCATATAATCTATATTATATTAAATTATGAATCTTCCACATATGCATCCACACCTATGCATCCACATTGCCCTCCACGTCATTAAATATGTCACCTCTATTTTAATCCACGTCAGCATTTATGCCACATATCTTTAACATGTCATCAACCACAAGGGATCCAACGGTTTACACAACATCAGATTATGCAAAAATGATATCAACAGATAACAATTAATAAAATTGCGGCTGAGATTTTAACGGCTAAGATTGAATACAATAAAGCCTATCATTAAATTAAATCAATTAAATGAGGATTTGTTAAATCCCTATAATTCAGGAACGTATATCACAACCATGAGTCTAGTTTGTTTAGTGACTATTACTAAAGGGCAAAAAGGTAAGATCCATCATGATAATTAGGAAAAAAATTAATCAGCAAATCCCCTATTTTCCTTCCATAATTATAGGCCTTAATTATTACTAATTAAAATTGAAAACGGAAAAGAAAGAGAAATAAATAAAAAAACCTTCTTCCTCTTCCTTCAAACCGCAGAAACGCAGGTTTCAAGAACAGTTTCAAGGTGGGTTTTGCGTTTTTGTTTTTTTGGTTAATTTGTTTTCCATCTTCCACCCTGAACAAAAATGAATGATTTTTGAAAGATTTACCAAAAGAAAAAAAAAAGTATGACTCTTAAAAGTAGCTAAAAGTTGTTCACTATTGTGGTTAGTGATAAATTAACCAACGTTGTTCACTATTGTGGTTAGTGATTGAATAGTGATTGATTAACCAACGTTGTTCAC
Organism: Oxytropis ochrocephala; assembly: GCA_020916435.1. Taxonomy (NCBI): domain Eukaryota; kingdom Viridiplantae; phylum Streptophyta; class Magnoliopsida; order Fabales; family Fabaceae; genus Oxytropis; species Oxytropis ochrocephala. Next base: position 36,994,550 of record CM037093.1, on the reverse strand, counting down.
TTATGTGGTTAGTGATTGATTAACCAGATTACCGTATTCATGTGGTTAGAAACGCAGGAGGAAAGGAACAAACAAGAGAGGAAACACATGATATTCTAAACGTATGATGAATGAACGAAGGAAGGAGCAAGGAAAGAGTTGAAGAAAAAAAAGGAGAAAAGAGAAATAATAGGAACAACAATTAAAGTTATTTATATATATATATATATATATATATATATATATATATATATATATATATATATATATATATATATTTACGGAATAATAAGACCGAATACATGCCACATTGATATTTACACCATTTTTGGTCTCTTAATTAACTATTATGATCGATGATCGATTATCGTAAGCTTCATTAGACCATAACATACATCAACCTCTCTTTTCAAAGCTACTCAAACCATTAATAGTTACTCAAACCATTAATAGTTAATGTTACTGTTCACGATCCTAACAAAGTTAAATCTAAAATTTTCTAAATAAAAATTTAGTTCAATTAAACTCAATACTAAACTCTAAACTACTAATATACAATGCTAATAAATTTATATTTAATATTTTTACATCAAAAATCCCTAAGGAGGAATATCTGTCGTTGTTAGTCATCCTTGATCAGAGCCAGGAAAGTGAACCTTAACTTAAAAGCTTATTTACGAAAATACCCCTGATTGTTGGGTTGAAAAACAAAATCTACCCTTTTACCAAGTAGCGTTAAACCGAAGCATCAAAATTCATTAATATAGATCTATCACCACTCATTTTGGAAATTCTGAAGGTTTTAAAAATAATAGTAACATGTATAAATTAAATATACTACATGACTATTTTATGGCTAGACGAAAATGATTTTTAAATGAACCAATGGAAAGTTGCTTATAACAATAAAATCGAATTCCCATAGGTTCACATGCTTAGTGGAAAAAAATTATGAAGGATATATTACTAAATAGATGAGACATTCTATTATCGTATTTCCACCGAACCTGGCGGCATTAGTAATAGTAATGTGCTTTTCTATATACTCATTCAGAAAATGTTAGATGATAATCATATTTTCATCGATTTCAATATAATTCCTATACTTGTTTGAATACTTTTATATTAATTTTTCTTAAATTAATTATTACAAAACATTATAAGGCAGGAAACAAAATCCTTTACTTGACAAACCCCCCACATCCCATTTGAATTTATAATATAATATTATATTATATATCTATATATAATACTAAATTTAATTTCTTACTATTATATAAATATTTAAAATTTAACTAATCAAAATTGAAAAAAAAAATGATATATATATATATATATATGTGTGTGTGTGTGTGTGTGTGTGTGTGTTGTGTGTGTGTGTCTAAATACAGTAGTTTAAGTAGCTACCTTATGGTGTCTAAAAACATGAATATCGACCTGTGCTGCCACGGGTGAATTATGCTAGTATTAATAATTCATATAATAATTAGTTACTAATTGACTAAATGACAGTTACTAATTGACTGATTTATTTTAGGCAAAATTACATCAGAGGACCTTTAAATTATTTATTAGTAATGAGTTGGCAGTTTAAGTTTTTTTGTAACAAATAGGCCCTGGACCTATAAAACTAATTTTCAGAAAATAGGGGATTAATTCGATCGTACGATCGGGTCAGTCAGCTTTTTAGGACCACGAATGGGTCGTACGGCCCAAGTCTTAAAATCCCTATTTAAAATAAATAATTTTCAAATTAATAAAAGACAAACACACTAATATTTCTTTCAAACAAAATCAAATTTTCACAAATGGGGGACTAAGCCGGTCATGCGATCGGAGTAGTCAGCATTCTAGGATGAATGAGTTGTACAGCTCAAATGTCCTAAAACCCCTAAATTAAAAATACCAACCCACAAACTTTGTCTACCCAATAAATATGTAGCATTTGATTCTCTACTCAGAGATACGTAAGAGCAGCGGGGGGCCCACCTCTATCAAATTCAAAAATACAAAACCTTTTTTAGTCGTGTTTAGAAAAATCCTTTCTTAAAATCCAAAAAATATTATTAAGTCTCTTTCTTTTAATTTATTTCTATTAACAATAAAAGGGTTAAAATAAGCTTTTCTAAAATTAAATTTTTTTTACCAACTAACTAGAAGGTAACCTTCCTTAAGAAGGGTGTCGTGGGGTGCTAATACCTTCCTCACGCATAACCGACTCCCGAACCCACATTTGGTCTTAAGGACCTTTATCCAAACCCAAGGGATTTTCTAATTTATGCCCTTAAACTAAACTATGATGGCGGCTTCATTTTTGAACCTTCAAAGAATCCCTTTTGGGACCTTTATCCAAACCCAATGGATTTTCTAATTTATGCCCTTAAACTAAACTATGGTGGCGGCTTCATGAAATCATTTTTGGGTTGCTACACTAACCATGTTGGTGAGGGATGTTATTTGAGCAGATAGAATTGTTACTTCACTAATTTCATGCACCCCGACTATTTTCTATTGAGCACTGGCCCGTTTTGTGGGCCATTGGTAGTTGTTGGTTGCAATATTCTCTATAAGCTCACAAGCTTTATTATAGGAAAAATTCAATAACACCTCACCAACATAGGCATCAAGCATGAGTCTAGTTTGTGGTTCTAGCCCGTTATAAAATATTTCCATTTGAATAATGATAGGAATTCCATGGTAAGGACATGATGTGAGGAAAGAATGTGCAAGTATACACAGTCCTTAACAAGCAATACAGTGTTTAGAACAGGTCGAACCCACAGGGATTGATGAACTCTCTTTTAAATTCAATACAAAGTAATATAGTGCAAAAGTAACCAAATAACAATTTATAGTGGAGTTGATGTGATCACAACTAAGTTAGATAAGAAAGCAAAGTGCAAGTGTTTATAATGCAAATGAGAAAAGCTAGTTGGAATGTCTTCACCAAGTAATTTACCTTTAAGTGTTTGATGCAGTATGTGATGCAGTTGCACTGAATGCTGTTACATTAGCTATGTGCCTTTCAGTCACTTTCTTCAGAGTTTCATTACAAGCTTCCTATGTCTAGGCATGCTAAATAAGTTCACTCTTGCTTTTTAAAGTACCCACGATATCACCTCCGGACTATATTTGTTCTGGGTGTATCGGCAAATACGAGCGCCAGCAAAGACAATTGGACTGCGGCCCGGCCCAACTCGTCGGCCCCAAACACGCTGCTTGGAGCGCAATTCTCGCCACGAAAATCTCGCTAACGGTCGGACCTCGCGATATATATCGCCATTCGCATATGGCATCAGTGCACGTTCTCTAACCTTGTGCTTTATCCGCGCGGCGACCTCTCACTAGATCGTCGGAGTGTCTTTGCGAGTACCACCCGAGGTGCTCAGCGCGTGAAGCGGGGCCAGGTCCTTTCACCTATTCAACGGACCGCCCATAGGCGAATCAATCAACACTTCAACACTTCATTGGTCAAGGTACGATCAATTGGCGACCACGATGGGAGGCCCGCGCGCTATCTACCTCATTCATGGCTCCACGCGGCCGGCCCCGGGCGCACGCTGGCCGCCGACTCAACCCTCCGGCGAGAATCAAGAACAGCAGACCCGGGCGTGGCGGCCGCCGATCCCACGAATCTCGAGGACTTCCACGACAAGAACGCCCGGTGCACAGCGGCCGTGGACCGGTCCTCCAGCCAGATCCATCCGGCCGTTCTCGAGACCTACCGCCCGAATTTGGTTGAAGCGGGCATTCGAGAACCTCTACCGGATCATGTCACTTTCGCCGCGTTTTGCGGCTCCCGCAAAACAAAAATCAAATGATCGCGAGGCATCGAGATGCGCCATCTCCGATCTGACGAGAGGTTCGATTCGGGCCGCCCACGGGCGAAGACGGAGAACATACGCTGCGTCGCGCCGACCGCGCGAAGACCGCTCCTCCTCGAAGGAGCATCTCGCCGAGAAAGCACTACTCATCGCTCTCCGCAAGAAGAAGAAGCGAGGCGCCTGGTCGCCCCGGCGAGAACGAGCGTAGGCGGCGGATTCGATGTCCTATGATTATGAAGATTCCAACTACCGTCCCGACATTGGTCGCCACCTACCAGTACTCCTCCAATGAGTCGCCCTGGTCACGTCGGCCGAGAAGCAGATCTTGAGATTCTCGTGAAGAGCCGGAAGATTACGAAATGGGAGAATTAGGGGCGTTTCGCATCGGCCAAGGAGAGGCCAAAGCGGCGACCGAAGGCCTCTCTCGGCATCCACCAACCGCCCGTCCGAGGATTTTCTATGGAATGCCGGGCAGCGAGGCGTGCCTCGCAATGCAACCTTTGGGTCGACGGCATCGAGAATGAACACGCCCCGTTTTCCGGGAGATCGGCGTTACAAGATTCGAGAGACCTCCATGAGCCGCCTGATCTCAACAAGTTTGTGGCCGAGGAGATCCGGACAAGCATCTCCGTTACTTCAATAACTCTTCTTTGCTATAGGGGGGTGGGACCGACCATGAAATGCGGGCTTTTCCCCGATCTACGGGACGGCCGGTAGAGCATTGGAATGGTGGGAGTCTCTGCGACCCAATTCCATCTCCTCTGGGACGACTGATCGAGAATATTCTGTCTCACTACTGCGCAAAACCGCGCCAATATCGGTATGAAGAATACTTGGACTCTGTTGTTCAAGGAGATAATGAGACAACCGAAGCGATATATCGGCCGGTTTAACAGCGAGGTCGAAGTTCTGCATTCGTGACTTGTCGACAAGGACAAGTTGAAATATCACGAGCGTGGTATTCGGCCAGGACCACCGGTTCGTCGAAGAATTTACTTTGAATCATTACGGGATCTCGGCCACTTCCTAACAAGTGGCTAACGTCCACATGCAGTATGAAGAAACTCGGCGAAGAAGAAAGGTCGTCGCGCGACGACCTAAAGAAAGAAAAAAGAAGCGGCCAAAGGGCATGAAGGTCGCCGCGACAATCGGCACGACTTTCGAGATAAAAAGTTTGATCATCGCTTTCGACTCAACACCTCCATTGCGCGCAGATCTACGCTGAGTGTCGAGAATAATGAGTTTGTGGGAGTCAGCGGCACGAACCACTGCGTGCTCAAGAAGGGGCACGCCAGGCCAAAAGATCTTTGCCAGTTTACACAAGAGTAAGGGCACGATACTAACGATTGTATGGCCTCAAAGATGATATTGAAGAGCTTATTGAAAGGCAAGTTGGGAAAGTATGTGAGTCGAAGAAAGCGACCGACCTCAAGAGAAGCGAGAAAGAAGGCGATCGAGCACGGGGAAAGGGGCCTCGGCCATAGAGAATACCCAAAACAAGGATCGATCGAAGATCGTGACACCTTTCGGCGATCAAAGGCCGTAATGTTGCGATGGTTATTCATGGTGGAAACCCCACGGATCGCGAGGAATCTAACAAAGCCACCAAGAGAAAGTGGGGCGAGTTGTTAATGGTCGCATCCACTTCAAAGACACCACCACCGGTCTCGGCGGACCTCGTCGTTCGGTGCGACCTATACGACAGCAAGCCTAATAGTTATGTTCCATTGGGTAATCGAGTGTCATGGCAAACACAGAGGTGCGAGCAGAATTGCAGTCGATCGAGGGTAGCTCGGCCGATATCATGTTTGAAGACTTGATCGACAAAATCAAGGTTGATCGGAGCGAGATAATTCCCGGCCGAGCCTACCCCCTAACGAGTTTCAATGGAGCGACCACCTACCCGTTGGGAACGATCGAGTCGCTAGTCACGTTTGGTGGCGACAACGGGATAGTACTGCATGCGGGGCCGGTCGGGGCGGCGTTCCTTGTACTCCCCCTCAAGTCTCGCTATCAATGTATTATTGGTAGGCCGACTTTGGGTAAGCTAGAGGCTAGCCGTTACATCGGCGGTGCATCTAAAAATGAAATTCTACAAACAAAGACGACCAAGTGGTCACCTTGGCGGCCGACCTTGAATCGGCGAGAAGAAGCCACGCCTTTACCAAGAAATATGTGACGAGGTAGATTGTGGCGAGCGTTGAGCACTAGTGAAGGCCATCAAGTCAACGTCGCCCGATTTGGATGCTCGGTATGATCGCATAAATGACCGGAGGACAATGATGATGATTTGACTCGAGAGTGAAAAAGCAGTGAAAAAAGACCGAGCCTCATGGAGAGTTGGTAGATGTTCAATTGGGTGACGACCCATCCAAAGCGGTAAAGCTCGGTAGCGACCTACCGGAGCGAGCAAGTGAAGCAAGATCTAGTGCAATGCTTGAGAGATTATCGCGACATGTTCGCATGGCGGAGCATCGGACATGCCCGGCATCCCTATCGAAGTAGCACGCCATCAACTTTCGATCGATGAAGAAAGTCAAGCGGTCGCTCAAGAGAAGACGTACTCGAGCGAGGAAAAATCTCAAACCATTGCAAAGGCCGTTGAGGACCTCATAAAGGCCAATTTTATAGAAGAGATCAAATACACGACACTGGTTGTCCAACGTCGTCTTTGGTTAAGAAGAAGAACGGAAAATGGAGGATGTGTGTGGACTATATCGATCTAAATAAGGCATGCCCGAAGGATGCCTTCCCGCACTCCAACATCGACATAGTGGTCGATGGGGCCTCGAACTACAAACTCTTGTCTTTTACGGACGCTTACTGCGGATACAATCGGATCACGATGTATCGCCCGATCGGCACAAGAGCGACCTTCATGGCCGTCGGGAAATTTTCGAGACAAGGTGATGCCTTTTCGGCTTCAAGAACGCTGAAGCAACCTACCAAATGAATGATGAACAAAATTTTCAAGAAGCGGATCGGTCGCATCTCGGAGGTGTATTTGGATGACATGATCATTAAAAGCGTAATCACCCGGATCACGTGAACGACCTCGAGGAAATATTTGAAGAAGCTAGGAGGAACTCACTTAGACTAAATCACGAGAAGTGTACCTTTGGGGTGAGGCGGCAGATTCTTGGGTTTTCACCGATTGAAAGAGGATAGAAGCAAACCACGAAAAGTGTAGAGGCGATCGCCGATATGAGGCCGCCCACGTCGAAAAAAAGAAATACAACGACTAAATGGCATGGTGGCGCTCTATCGAGTTCATCCCCAAAGCGGCCGCAAGTCGCTTCCATCATTTAGGCTGGCGAAGAAAGAGGTGGACTTTGAGTGGACCGAACAATGCCGCGAGCATTGGATGAATTAAAGCAAGCTTTGGTTAGCCCGCCGATCATGACCAAGCCGCACGGGCGAGACGCTATATCGTACTTGGCCATAACGAGAAGAAGTTCTCGATCTTTGTGCTAGTTAGAAGAACGATCTAAAGCGAGAATCCGGTCTATTTCATAAGTAAAGTACTCGAGGCCCGAGTGAGATACCGTAAGATAGAGAAATTTGCCCTTGCGCTCCTAATATTTGCTAGAAGATTGAGACCCTACTTTGTGGCCCCATCAGTCGTGGTAAGGACCGACCCGACCCTATCGAGCAAGTCCTACATCGGCCGGACTGGCGGGACGGATGATAAAGTGGGGTGTGGAGCTCGGTGAGTTTGGGATTAAATTTGAATCGGATCGCCGCAAAAGCGCAGTGTTGGCCGACTTTATAGCGGAAATGACTCCGCTCCGGAAGATCAAGCTGGAACGATCCGGATCTTGCACGTAGATGGGTCGTCTAATAGTAAAGGAAGTGGAGAGGCACTAATACTAGAAAATTCGAAGGCTGGGTGTGGAGTGTCTTTAACCTTTGCATTCCACACTTCAAACAACGGGCCGAGTACGAAGCATGCATAGGCGGCCTCGGCTCGAAGAGATTTCAATGTCGGCCGGGTTGAACTTAGATCGATTCCTACTCGTAGTCTCGCAGATCAAAGAATTATATGATGCCAAAGCACGACGTCTTTGAAAAGTTATCTAGCAAGAGGTGAGAAGCGCGCTCAGCGATTCGGCCGAAGCGAAAGTGGTACATGTGCCTCGGACCGAAAATGTTCGAGCGGATATATTATCAAAGCTAGCAAGTACCAAAACTCCGGGGAATCATAGAAGCGTGATTCAAGAAACATTAAATCGCCGAAGCGTTTCAACCAAGCCAAGTCGATCGTTGGCGTTCTATGTGTCAAGACGCAGTTGATTGGATCGCCCCATCCTAAGGTACATTGTTGAAGGGGAGGAGGCGAGCGATCCAAAGCAAGCGAAGTTGGTCGACTCAGGCGACCAAGTACTCGGTGATAGAAGGAAAGTTGTGCAGAAGAGGATTCTCCTCTCCATTGTTAAGGTGTCTTCACGTCGGTCGGCCGACCATGTCTTTGAGGACATTCATGAAGGTGTTTGTGGGAGTCACGGGCGCCCGTTCCATAGCTAAGAAGGCTCTCGGTAGGCTACTATTGGCCGACCATGGACGAGGATGCCAAGAAACTTCGTTGAAGTGTAAGAAATGCAAGTACATGCCGATGTCCACATTGCACCTTCCTCGGAGTTACAAAGTCTTGCCTCACCTTGGCCGATCGCTTTGGTGGGGCATGGATCTTCTAGCCCGTTTCCACCGCTCGAGCCGGTTCAAGTTCTTGATCGTGGCGATGGATTACTTTACTAAGTGGATCGAGGCCGAGCCGCTTGCAACAATCACATCGGCCAAAGTCGCAAGTTCTTGGACGGTGTGTGCTAGCCCGTTTTAGGATCCAAAGCCAATTGATAATGCACAACGGCACCGGTTCACAGACAAGAGATTCGAGAGAAATGTTGGCCGACTTAGGGTCAAGCGGCGTTTCACCTCGGTCGAGCACCCTCGGACTAACGCCGGTAGGCGGCCAGCGAGTTATCTTACGTGGTTTAAAGCGAAGCCGGATGAAGCGAAGGAAGCTGGTCGAAGAGTGCGATCGTTACGTGGCCTACGGGGCGACCCTCATTCATCGGCCAGGGAGTCGCCTTCTTGATTGGGTATGCAGGCGTCTTTGTGATACCCATAGAAATGGGCGAGGTGAATTGGAGGACTTCAAACCCCCTACGGTGGTTGAAAGCGGCCGAGCTATCAGAAGAATTGGACCTAATTGAAGAAGCTGCACTCCAAGCTTCACTAAGAGAGCAATTGATCAAAGCAGAAGGTCGCGGCCTGGTACAATGCTCGGGTTCAAAGAGAGAATTCTCGGTCGGCCGGCTCGTTTCTAAGGCGGGCGATGTAGGAAATAAGAATGCACGCCAAGGAAAAAGCTCGCACCAAATTGGGAAGGTCCATACAGGTCATCAACAAGATCGAAAAGGGGCTTACGAGCTAGAGACCATGGGCCAGGCGACTATCCCCGAGCGTGGAATGCGAGAAAAACTTAGGAAATATTACGTTTGAATGTAACAAATGATTTAAATGTAATGACGGCCGACCTATATGAATGAAAAGCGGCAGCGCTTCTTTTTCCCACTGGGTTTTTTACGAGAGGCTGGCCTTTAAAAAGATGGTGTTCTTTACTTTCTCGCAAGAATGTATGGCCCGGTCGCTCAAGATTGCCCGTGGCAAAGGAGCGATCGAAGACTTACAAAGTAGATTAGATCGTCGAAGCGATCTACCTCGAAGTGCCATCGAAATGGCCCGAGGGTTTAAACGCAAACCTTAGATCGTCGAAACGATCCAAATCGATCGGCCGTCGAAAGCGGTCCCAACCGAAGTGCCATCGAAATGGCCCGAGGTTAGATCACCCGCAAACTTGGTCGTCAGGCGACACGCGGCTATGCCACCGAGCCCGGCACAAACGCAGCGGTCATCGAGTTGGCTCAAACGAGCGCCATCGAAAATGGCCCATAAAGCGCTAGGTCGTCGAAGCGATCTACATCGAGTGCCATCGAAAATGGCCCAAGGGTTAAGTGATAACCCATCACGGTAGGCCGTCAAAAGCGACCTACCTCAAATGCCATTGAAAGGGCACGATTGAAGGTCGCCGAAGCGATCAAGGCCCGTTGGGATATTGAAACTTATCAAAGAATGGATGCTTTTGAAATAAGCGCGAACGGCGGCCGAGCGGTCTTAACACTCGAAGACTTGGAGAAAAATAAACATACAAGGCGCGTAAAGAAAAGCGACCATAAGCGAAGCGCCCGTCGAAGTAGCACAAAACGGCACGCGAAGCGCCCACAAGTTCAAAATGAATAAAGCGAACAAATGCAAGAAACACGCAGACATAGCAATATAAATGCGAGCGAGGCGTAATTAAAGGCAAACAAAAATTGTCATTACAAAGCGAGCGCCCGGTTGATGCCGGCGTCACACAAATCAAAAAAAGCGCACGGGCGAGAATTGTTGTGCGAAGGCAAGTTAAGCGGTTACAAAATTTACACCGCTCATGAGCGGGCTTTAAAAAGAGAATGGTGGCAGGCGAATGGCGTTGCCTTGCTCGTCGACTTCTGCGAGCAACATGATCTTGTTGTTATCGACATAGTGCGTGGGCTTGATCATCTTGTCATCAAAATTGATCTGCAGGTCGGTATTCAATACCCGCACCGCCGAGAGCATTGAAAAAGCGCTCAATTGCGGCCTCACGGCCGGCTGGGCCACCTTTCTGGATCGTTCCTCCGGCTCGGCCTTATCGGCGCCCGAGCGACCTCTCTCTTGGCGTAGCTTCAAGATCGGCCTTCAAAGTAGCGACACGGCAAAGAAGCTCCTTGTTCCTCTTTGCCCGGCTTGGCGGTCATCCTCCCCTCGTTTGAGGGCCTCCTTCTTCGATTGGGCGAGCTTGTCATATTTTAGCTGCGCCTCGGCTAAAGCCTTGTCTTTTTCTGCAAAAATCGGTCGGCGGGTTGTTAGTCGGTCGAACAAAGATAGGCGAAGAGTACAAGACTAAAAATAAAATTACCATCAGTTCGGCCACCGGCTCGCCATGACTTTCTCGACCCCATGCGAGAGAGAAGCGCGAGCGCCATGGGTTTCATACATCTTTGTTCCATTTCGGCGCGTACCCAAGCTTTGGCGAGATGGCGAGGAATCTCCTCCGTCGCAGGGGCGGGACCGACAATCACGCCAGCCGCTTGGGTGGCGATCGGCAGACGGGGAGGCGGCCAGAGGCTGCGGCCGGCTTCTTCCCACAGCTCTTAGGAGTTTGGGGACTTTTGAGGAAGATTCGAGAGGATTCCCGACCCCGAAGCGTCAAATCTTTTAGCCCTCCCTTGGGCGGGGCGGAGGCGGCGAGTTCGATTTTTGCGGCCATTCTTTACGCAAAATACCGAGCCATGAGTTAAAGGGAAAAAATCAATAACAGAATATAAGGACAAAAAGTTCAAAAGCGAACCAATCTCGGCCTCCGGTTCTTGGTCTTCGTACAAGACAAAGGTCGGCAAGGTATGTCGCCGCCTTAGGATCTGGGACGCATCATGCCCGCGGCGACTTTATCATCTCCAAAGTCTCGGTCGGCCTCACCCAAGTCTTTCAGCGTGTAGGTGTAATCTCGCCGCTTGCTGAAAGAAATGAGCCTCATTCCACATGATTGGGAAATAAGGGGACCTAGCATCCCGTCGGTTGAACCTCACAAACGGCCTTCCCCTCCTCGGTGGGAACGATCCAAAAATATTGACTTTTCGGGCCGCTCCCAACGACTCTGGGCGCTTTGAAAAACCGGTGGTGAGTCTTACGCATCTTGAAGGAGACTTGCTCCCTCTTCTCCTTGTTGGCCTTCTCTACGAGCGGCTCGGCTCGAAGATAGCAAAGAAAAGCATCATCGACACCGGCCGAGGCCAGTTGGTCGTCGGCACCTCAAAAGTCTTTAAAAAGCGCCCATGCGTTTGGATGAAGCTAATGAAAGGCGACCCGATATAAGCGCAGGCGTCGCGTTGGAATTCGGTAAAAGGAGGCGTAATCTTCATCTTCTCGAACACGAGCCGATACATCGTGAACTTGAAGTTGGCGAGAATAAGTCGCGATATCTTCGCCTCCTTCATGCCTCTTATCCTCCGGCCGGTGAGTCTTCAAGGAGGCTCGTAGATCGAGGCGAGCATCGTGGCGGGCGATCGTAAGAATGCTCTGTTGGAGCGAAGAGTCTCCGACACCCAAGACATGTCGGACACCTCTCGAGCTACATCGGCTTGGACTTGGCCCGACCGCCCGTTCGACCTCCGACGTTGGCATTCGGACGGAAATATCGACCTCGGTGAATTACCTCTTCTCCTTGGACTTCTTCGTCTCGGCGCCTCGGCCTCCACCATCTCCTCGTCCACGGCCCGGGGCGACACTGCGCCTCGTCATCATCAATGATAATCACGTCGGCGTCCTCTTCTTCTCCCTCCACTCGGGATACAACGTCCTCGGGCGGTGGAAGTTGCTCGGCCGCTTCGGCGAGAATGGGCGGACACGGAACGATACCACTTGAGGTGGCCGATCCCGGACCGGAAGAACTAGAACTCGAGCCCGTCTTTGCTCGAGGAACCGCTATGAAGAGCTAGAATCTTTGTCGCTCGAAGACGACTTAGACTCGCCCGGCCTCGACATGTAGGTGGCGAAAGAGGCGGGGCGGTTTTCGAATCTGGCGATTAACCGTCGTGGCATACACAAACACTGTGATAAAGGGATCGAGTCGGTCGATCGAGCAAAGCACTCGTGAGAGGCGGCTGGCCATCCCTCGACGACACCCCTATCACGAGGCGTGGAAAAGCACGAAGTGCTTTCAAGAAAAACTCAAGCTTAAAAGATAAAGGAGAGATCGATTCATACCTTAGCGGATGTAGTGGATCGGTCGCTAGTAAACGAGAATAAACCGGATGCAAGTCGGCGACGGATGAGTCGGTCGTTGGCGAGCAATTCTTGGAAGTGTGAGAAATGAACTCAGTGAGAAGGACTATTTATAGTGCGGATCTGCGCGCGGGGACCGGGATACGAAGAGTCCTGGCGCCGTCTTCTCACCAATGGTTGTCTCGGACGGCCTCGGAAACACCAAGCGTCATGTCTTAAATGTCAAAATACCAACCGTCACAACCGCACGCGGCCGATGGTTGTGGCGGTCGACACCGCCCTACGAGAAAGAAGCGAGCGGCGCGTCGTTACGTCAAAATAACTTCACTCTGGGGGCATCGATTCAAGCCTCGGCCGCTCTTTGCGACCTAGGCTTGGGGGCAAGCGTTGTTCCTAGGTGTATCAAGAATCTGAAGCGCCAGCGGCAATTGGACTGCGGCCCGCCCAACTCGATCGTCGCCCGAAACACGCTGCTGGGAGCGCAATTCTCGCCGGCGAAAATCTCGCTAACGGTCGGACCTCGCGGTATATATCGCCATTCGCATATGGCATCAGTGCGTTCTCTAACCTTGTGCTATGCGCGGCGACCTCTCACTAGATCGTCGGAGTGTCTTTGCAGTACCACCCGAGGTGCTCTCGCCCAGCGTGAAGCGGGACCGGTCCTTTCACCTATTCAACGGCCAGGCCCATAGGCGAATCAATCAACACTTCAACACTTCATTGGTCAAGGTACGATCATATCCTATGTCTAGGTCTTAGCATGGTTTTCACAAAGTTTCCTTTATGTAAAACACTCACCCATATTAGTTCTTGAGTTCTTAATTGTAAGTCATGTCTGCTCTTACAAATCTACTTATTCTAAGTGATCAATCTCAAAATAAGTGTTGAAAATATTATCAAGCAAGAACTAAAGTGCACACATTACATATATGCATCATACTTACTTAAAAGCTCATTAAATGGTTAGAACATTCCAACTAAGAGAGATTTAGCTCAACATAGACATTGCAAGGTAAATATAAATTGAATAGAACATGTTTATATAATTGAAATCACAAAAGAGAGACAACAAGAGAGAAATTACACGAGTTGAAGCTCTTTGTATGAAGTCTCCTAGCAATGCACTAGCATTACTCCTTAGCACTATATAAACACTATGAAATCGAAGTAAGGATGGTTTGTCAATTCCTTCATTTCCCTCTTACAAAATAGAAACTAACTATGTATATTGAAATTTGAATCTAACTTATGGATTGTGATATATTTCCAAATTAAGATGTGAGGTCCTTTTATAGTCTTCAAGAGAGGTGCTTCCTTCCTTCATGTTGAAGTAATCTTGAGAAGATTGAGCTGTAGTTACTTTTCAGAAGTTGTGTTCCCCAAGTTGAGATCTTTAATCAAGTGTATAGGGAGGTCCAATGAGGTATGAACATGTGTCCCTATGTTGATGACTCTTCAAAGCTATGCGCAAGGCTATGTGGGAATGGTAGGCGCCGAAATATAAAGTGGTCTTGCTTTAGGGGACTAATCATGAGGTCATCAATGCAAGTGGATGTGCAAGTGGCTAGCTGCTTTCTCCAAGTAATGCAGATGTAGTGCAGGATCAATGTAGTAGCATTGATGCAGGAGCATCTGTAGACTGCACTGAACAAAAACATCAAACATACCACAATATATCCAAAATGGCCTATTACAACTATAACCATGTCAATCACTCAAGTTATCATATATCACACAAAATACTATATAAACTCCTTATCTTTACTTGAAAGAGAACAATTTACTAAGTTTAAACATATGAATAACTCTATATAAAATAGAGTTATCACACCCCCTAACTTAAACCATTGCTTGTCCTCAAGTAATGACAAAGACAAACTAACAACTATACTTCTAGAAGATAGATCGGTTTGATATTTTGGATTTTCATGAGGAGCTTCCTATGAACTTCATTTCTCAGCAATCTTTCTTGTGCCTTTATTTCTTTAAAACTACCAAAGCTATTCAAACTCTTTTGTGTGTGTGTGAAACCACTAAGTTGAGATTGGTTCCAAGACTAAGTGAAAAACTTCCTCCTAGCCTTTGAAAGGATTGGTTTACCTTTGGTCACACCAAAATATTTTCAAAAGAGAGATTAGACTAACAAAGATCCTCAAGTATTGGGGAGTTTTAAACAACAAAGGACTTGGTTGAATTTTTCAAAGCTTTTGAGCCAATGCATTTTTTCTATTTTTGCGGTTCTTTTTGTGCAGATGCATCACTTCTTTGAAGTGCTTTGTGCATTGATTTTTTCTGCATTTTGCTTTTCTTCAGTGCAGTTGCATTTGAGCTTCTGCACTGATGATGTTTTGTTTTCTTTTGATAGCTCATATTGCCTTCCTCACTGCCCTCCAGATGCAATTGCACTTTGGCACAAGTCTTTGACCTCCAGATGCATATTTTTTTTCTTGCACTTTGGCACAGGTACAGTTTTGAACTATCCTCCAGATACATTTATTCCTGCATGGCACATGTCTTTGACCTCCAGATGCATTCATGTACTTAGGCACAAGTATAGTTTCAATTGAGTCAGGACAATATGGCTTTTGATCTTTGATCTTTTATCCACATTTTTGTATTCTTTTTGTGCTTTGTTTACTCTTTCACTTTTCTTCAAATTCAGCCTTAATTCATAAAACACCCCCAAACTTAATTCTTAAGCTCTTCTATCTTTTTAGTAAAACTTTGTTTTGACCTAAGCTCACAAAAAATTCCCCTTGCATCAGATTGATCTTTAAATAGCAAGGTTCTTTTCACAAACTCAGTTTTGAAGTGTTTAAGAAAGAATAATTTTGGTTTCTATGAAATAAGGCTTCTTTTTCTCCTTTTCATCATTAAAATTCCATTCATAGGGTTGCACCATCTAATATCTATTTATCTATTTATACAAACAAACCTCCTATGAAATTACCAATTTGGATCTCTTATTAACAGGACACATATATAATTTAAGGGTAAAAGTGTCATTACTCACTATTTCTCTCTTTTTATTCTTACACTCTCTTTCTTACTTTTTTCTCTTTCTTCTTATCCTCATTTTCACTTTTATCTTACACTCTCTTTCCTCCTTTTCACTTTTCTCCTACATTTTTTTTTCATTTTACTTTTCCCATAAACAATTATTTTCTTTCTCTTATCACTTTACACTAAAAAATTATCACCATAAAATTTTAATTTTTCTCTCCAAAATCGGTTTACACTCTTATTGAAAGTTTACTATCACCTCTAATTGATAATTTACTATCAATCTTTTACTATCTGTTATAATCTACTAATCAACTAAAATGATCAATTGAAACTACAAGATAGTTGCAATAATATATAAAAAAACACGGGATAATTGCACTAATATATAAAAAAACACGAGATTAATATTTGTCATTGATAATTACATTTTTTGAAGACTACTACTACAAACCTACTATCTAAAAAATAAGAAGACTTAATGACTATTTAAACTACTAATTAATATTTAAAATAAATATTTCTTATTAATAATCTACTATCTAACTTTTACTATCTACTATAATCTACTAATTAACTAAAATAATCAAATAAAACTACTGAGATAAACTGCATTGATATATATATATATATATATATATATATATATATATATATATATATATATATATATATATATATATATATATATATATATATATATATATATATATATATAAAACAGGATAAGCTGTAGTGATATATAAAAAACACGGGATTAATATTTGTCATTGATAATTATAATTTTTGAAGACTACTATAAACCCACTATCTAAAAAAACAAGAAGACTTAATGACTATTAAAACTGATTAATATTTAAAACACACGTGACAAATATTTTTCACTAATACCTAAAAAATGACAATTGTCACTGATGGATGTATAAAAAACACGGGATAAATATTTCTTATTGATAATTTACTATTCATCGTTTACGATCTACTATAATCTACTAATCCACTAAAATAATCAATTGAAACTACGAGACAACTACAATGATATATATAAAAACACGGGATAACTGCACTAATATATAAAAACACGGGATTAATATTTGTCATTAATAATTAAAATTTGTGAAGACTACAATAAACTTAGCTACTATCTAAAAAACAAGAAGATCTAATGACTATTCAAACTACTGATTAATATTTAAAACAAATATTTCTTATTGATAATCTACTATCTCTCTTTTACTATCTACTATAATCTACTAATCAACTAAAATAACAATTGAAACTACGAGATAACTGCACCGATATATAAAAAAATACGAGATTAATATTTGTCATTGATAATTAAACATGACAAATAATTGTCACTAATAATACTTAAGAAATGATTGCATTGATAATTTAAACACGGGATAATTGGACTGATAATTTAAAACACACGTGACAAATATTTGTCACTAATACCTAAAAAATGACAAATAATTGTCACTGATATATAAAAAACACGGGATAAATATTTCTTATTGATAATTTAATATTTATCTTTTACTTTTTTTTTTACAAAAATATTTATCTTTTACTATCTACTATAATCTACTAATAAACTCAAATAATCAATTGAGACTCTGTGATAATTGCACTAATACATAAAAAACAGGATAACTTTCTTGATGATATACAATAAAAAAATCTGAGGATAATGCAATTATATATATATATATATATATATATATATATATATATATATATATATATATATATATATATATATATATATATATATATATATAAACAGGATAAGCTGCATTGATATATATAAAAACACGGGATAAATGCATAGATTGATTTTAAATGATACTTTTACATTTTTTTATTTTAATATTTATCTATTTTTTATTTGAAACTCTTTTTTTATCTATTTTAATTTTGTTTTTATTCTCACGGAGTAATGTTCAGACTATTTAAATACTGTCTAAATTCATTCATAAAAAGAACATGACAGCACCCCGTGCGTATGCACGGGTATATATCCTACTAGTATTTTCTAAAAACTGGTCCATACTTCTACTAAAATACTTTTAACAATAATAGTATTCTTCATACTTTCCACTATTTCCAAAAGAGATTCTTTGGAGAATAATTTCATGTATTTAGACACTACTTTGTTAAGTACATCTAATATTTAAACAAAATATAAAATACTTTAAAACACACATATTTAATAGATAAAACAAACATACTTAAACACATAAACATACTTAATAGATAAATACCCCCCCCCCCCAAACTTAAAGGGTAGTAGTGTCCTCACTGCTAATTTGTTCAGAAAATACAAACCATATTTGTTCAAAATAGGGGAGAGGGATTAAAAACTTAAAGAGCAACACAAGCTATAGCAGGTGAACATATGAAAACTTGTAAATGATACTCATTTCTTTGCTCCACTCCTTGTTCTGGTGCTATGCCTGGTAGGAGGAGTGTGTTTCACCTTCTGCTTCTTCTCTTTTGGTTGCTTCTTTGGTGTTTCTTCAACTGGTGCAGATGCACCTCATTCCTCTGGTGTAGTTGCATGAATTGAATCTGGTACTGATGCAGGTGCATCAGTTTCAACTGCATCAGTTATCTTCCTCTTTGGTGTTAACTTTGCTTGCTTGCCTGCTGGTTTCTTGAATAATTTTTGTGTGTTGCATCCCTTTTCTGTTGAGCCATTTGTTCCAGAACAAGTTTGATTGTTGCCTCATCATGCTTTGCTGTTGTTTGGTGTGATGCAGCAGCATCTGATGCAGGTGCATCACTCTGCATCTCAACAGTTTGTGCTACAGGCACCTTAGCAGATGATTCTTCTCCTTTGTCGAGTTCTTCTTCTTCTCTTTCCTGCACAAACTCTTTCTCAAGAGTTGAAACAACATTAGCAATGATGTTACTTGGGCTAGAATGCATTGTTTGTTCTGGTTCTGTTTCTGGTATAACAGGGCTTGGTTCAGAGATAGTTTGTTCTGTGTGAGGTGTTTTCCTAGCTTCAGTTTGTCTACCACTACATTCTTCTTTCCTTTTGTTTGTTTTCTAGTCACCTTCTTCCTTGCAACATGTTCTTCCTCTTTCTCCTTTTCTTTCTCTTCTTCACCTTCAGTTTTTAGTACCCAACTTGGAAATGCAGAGGCATTAACATAGCCCAAGATATCGAACATCTTGTCAAAAACCAGTTGTAGCCAGTCATGTTGATCATTCAGAAATTTCCAAACTGCAATTTGCTTTTGCATGTGATGCTCTTGCATTGCAGGTGTAGGGCCTCTCACTTTTCTCAGTCTTTCTCTCATTTCAGCATTCAAATCTCCAGGTGGGAATTTTCTTTGTTCATGGGGGGCTATTGGAACACCTTCTTTCATGCACAACTCAGTAATGAGACAAGGGAAAAACAGAAATCCCTTTGATTTTTTTGTGCATGCAAGAATTTCCTTAGCTATCAATCTACCTATGTCAACATTCCCCTCAGAGAGAATTGTATCTAGCAAGATCAATCTCTCCTTGGTCATTGCATATGTGTGTGATGTAGGTAGGATTGAAGTTGCTATGAATAAATGCCAATTTCCTAATGCATCAATCAAATAAGTACTCTTAAGTTTGATTTCATTAGGTGTGAATTTTTCCAAACAGCTTCTGGTATTGCTATTTTACCCTTTACTTCTTCCATGTCTTTCCTAAAGTCCTTTGCCACTTTTTTTTTTCAAATTCATTTCCATTATACTTCAGCATATAATGTTCATTCAATTTCTTTGCATGAAAGTGTACAAGTTTACCTCTCACTATATATAGAGCACGGAATAAAAAAGATTCCATGGAAGCCACGAAATCAATCGCATGTCCAATCTAATGAGTCAGCCGCAACAAAATCAAGAAGGCACCAGCCGCCGACCAAAAAGCCAAACACCGAAGGCCAAGAATTTTAACAATCGAAGGGCTGCACGCCGAAGACTAAGGATTTCAATATTTGAAGGGCTATAACAAGTCGAGCTCCTCTTATTTGAACGACTTCGCACTCTATGCTCTTCGCTCGAAGGGCTTTGTTCCCATCTGGACTGACTGGCTCTCTTGCATCTGCTCGACTCTCAAGGGCCCTGACCAATCGGCCCTCAATATAACGCTTCAATCTTCCCCCTCAGACAGTAGAGCGTAATTAAAGGGGAAAATCCCTAATTCCCCTCCCAATCAACTGTAACAGTCAAAACTCGACCATAATTGTATTTATTAGTCATTATTAGTCATTCACTTGTAATAATTAGCCTTGTAATATATATATATATATATATATATATATATATATATATATATATATATATATATATATATATATATATATATATATAGATCTTTGAGAAGCTTCATACTATCTATGTTCATATCGTGTTTGGTCCTTTCAATTCCAGGAAACCGATCGTAGTAGGTGTTCATGTCTTTGGGGATTTGTTGGATTTTTAGGGCGATTCTTGAATGGTAGAACAAAGGCTCTCTCCATTAAGGACCCCAGTCTTCTAGTTGAGGAAAACCCACATAGAGTATCTACTTAAAAACACATGAATATCATGAACCGAGAAGTTCCTAGCATTCATACAACTTAAAAATTTGCGACTCCACAAGTAGTAAGTTCGGACCTTAGAATCCACTACTCAGTCCTAAAATATAGACTAAATACATCAATTTTTATTGACTCATTTTTTGCTTATAATAATAGAGACTAGAGGAGTATTGTATTAAAATAATTAGCATTTAATAAAATTTATTCATTTTTAGCATGATATATATATATATATATATATATATATATATATATATATATATATATATATATATATATATATATATATATATCTCTATTATATATAACCATGGATCTTCCATCTCACTTACACTTGGATCTCCATCTAAGTTGGCTTGGTCAAACCCGCGTTGACTTGGTCAAACTAGGTGGTGACTCGGTTTTTAGCTCAAGTTAATTATTTGAAATATATACCAAAAATGTCAAAGCGGGAATCAAACCCATCCCCTCCTAAACTCGATTGCAATTCTTAACCAAGTCGGCTACCTAGCTCTTAGAGCCGGCAAAATGGGCCGAGCATCATTTGGCCAGGCCAAGGCTAGCCCGCAAGAAAAACATAGGGCTTGGGCCTATAAATTTGTGTCCGTTTTATATCGGGGCTTTTAGCCCTACCCATAAAAGCAGAGCCCATGATTGGGCTAGCCGTGAGCCACGGGTAGCCCATAAGCCCATAAATTAAGATTAATGAGCTTAAACTTATAATGCATTCTTTGCCATTTTTAAGTTTATGATGAAAAATCACCTATTTTTAAGTTTATGATGAATTCAATTCTCATCCGACCTTAGTTCTTGGATTTAAAAGGAAAATAAATACTTTCTTGTTGTATTTGTGTCATCTTGTGGTTACATCCTGTGTCCATATCTATACCATGTATTCCATTCTCATCTTGTGGTTAAAGTCTGTTCCATATCTATACTTTGTTTGTACTTTGTATTCAATTCTCATTTTTTCATCGACCTTAATTGCGGACTTAATAAAGAAAAAGAAATCCTTCTTTGTTGTCTTCGTGTCATCTTGTGGTTCTGTCTTGTATCCATATCTATACTTAGCATTGATGTTTTTTTGGGGTACAAGAATGGTAAAGAATGTGATAGTGTAGTTTGAAGTGTAGTCTTTGAGCTATTATTTTTTTGTGTGGTTATCCGGTTTACGATAATTTTTTTGTTATAGAAGTTAGGATTACAAGCGGTACAAACAAATCTGTTTTTGTTATTGTAGACTTGTAGTTGTGGAACTTGTGGTTCTGGACGTGTAGCGACCGAAAAATCCGGGAAAGGATTCTTCGAAAGGTTCGTAAGGAAGCCGCCACCAAATTTTAGTTTAAGGGCAAATTCAGAAAATCCCTTTAGGTTCGAGGATAAAGCCGGTTTAGGGTTGGGAGTCGTTATGTGTGGGGAAGGTATTAGCACCCCACAACATCCATTGTCTAATTAATTAAGATTTATTTAATAATTACCCTTTTATTTATATAGAAAAAGACTTATTTGAAATTTTGGTTTTTAGTGCTTGACAAGAGTTGAGTCTTGCTCCACGTACCCGGATGCAATGGAGGAATCAAAGCTACGTAGTTCTTCTGAAAAAGTTTGTTGGTTGGGTGTTTTTAATGTAGGGGTCCTAGGATTCCTTGAACTGCATACAACTCACTGATTTCTAGGACACATGACTAACTTGGATTGTACAACCGAGCTTAGTCCCCTACTTTTTGAAAATGATTTTTGAATTTTTGAAAGGAGTTGTGAGATGGGTTGATTTTAGAATAGGTATTCTAGAACTCTGAGGCTATCTGACTCATTAGTTCTAGAGCATTGACTTCTAACCAGGTTGTACAACCGACTTAGTCCCTATTTATGAAAAAATAATTTATTTATATTTTATTAAGTTTTGAGGTTCTTGAGCTATCTGACTCATTGGCCAGTTAAAATAATGACTAACAGGTTGTACAACCCAACTTAGCCGTTATTTTTAGAGAAAAAATAGTTTTTGTATTCATTAGGTTTGCGGGGTTCTTTTGAATCGCATGACTCATTGGCCTAAAATCATGACTAACAGGTTGTACAACCGACTTAGCCGTTTATTTAATTTGAGAGAGAAAAAATATTTATATTTGAATTGGAAAAGAATTAAAATGGAAAAGGGGGGTGAAAATGGTAAAATGAGGTTTTATTAGTCGCAGGGGGTTGTATAATTAATAGGAGGTGTGACTAAGAGGCCCAGTTCGCATAGGAGAGCCCAGTGCGGCCCGGGCTTAAGTGAGGGAGGGATGCGCGCGTGAATAAGGGGGTGCAAATAATAAAAAATAACAAGACACTTAAACGGCCCAACCTAAAACTAAAAACCTAAGTTTCACTTCCCTTCCCTTCACCTATCAGCTGCGACGCAACTTCTTCTTCCAGCGTGAGAGAGAAATCTCCGGCGACGTCCTCGGAGAAGAAGGGGGCGGAGATCGCGCCTGACCATGCTAGTCCAACATGATTTACATGGAAGACGTTGAACGTTTGCAATGGAACTCATCCAAACTATTTTTGTCACTACCATCTTACTGTAATAACATTGCGTCAAAAAAATCTTACTGTAATAATAGAATAAAAATAGTTAGCAGCAAGGCTGGTTGAAGTTTCGTTAAAATTCTGAGAGCCACATTCATTTGAGGCCTAAGATAACAAGATAAGGATTAGAAAACTCATTTCCACACAAAATTCATTTTTTAGAAACTTTAAGGAAAAATATTGGCGTATATGTCAACTTCTTGATTTCAATTATTCTCATTTATTTTATTTACATTATTTTCCACCACGAATTTTCTTTTAGGTTTTCACACCCAACATATATAACAACGTCACGTGATCACACACTCATTCTTTCTCCTTCTCTCAAAGAATTCAAAGAAATGGAAGCACATCAATTTTTGAATTTGAAATGATGTGTCAATTATATATGTGATGATGACAGAAAGAGAGGTAATTGTAGAGCAAAAGGGTTGCACTGGATTCAAAGTAGCAATTTTGGGTCTTCTTTGGAGGAATTGGTCAACCCTTGCTTTCTTTGTTGAAGATGAATCCATCGGTTTGGTTCTTCATCTTTATGATGTTGTCAATCCCCCTAATCTCCCTAATCTCCAGCTTCTGACCTTCTTCCTATTGCTGCTCTGCTTGTTATCGTTGTGATGTGCTGTCTTGACGGTTGATGCCTCCCTTACTATTGCTTCAATCTTTAGATCATAGGAACCTCGAGAAGTGTTTAGTGGATTAGGGTTTCGATGCGAAACTCTAATCCTATTTTTGGGTGATTTTAGCAGTAGTTTTCTGCCTTGGTTTCTGTGTCTTTTTACTGTGGACTGACTGCTTATTTATATTAAAAACTTAGGGTTAGCATTTAATTGGTTTTGACTGGGCTTTTGCAAGGTTTGGATACGTGGGCTTGTTGAGCAGTCTTGGAGAGCAAGAACGAACCCCTAAAGATTGCTGATGCTGCTCCTATTTTCTATTTTTGCTTTTTTTTCGGATTTGTATTTTTTGTATTATTATTTTTTTGTATTTTTGGACACTTTGGACAATTAGACACTTTCAAAATGTAAATAAAATTAAATAGAATTTTTTTGATATTTTTTTGACTATTTGTATATGTATGTGCTCAAAATAAGGACAAAATAATAAAGATAGAAAAGAAGTCCGCATGATGAGCCAAGTTACGAGAAAATAACTCGAATAAACCCATTTGCAAGGAAACCACTCGGATAAACCCAATTAGGTTCGACTAGGCCCAAATACGAAAATTCAATTAAAGAATGTGCGAAAAGATCGATCATTCGCGCGCATTCTTAATTTAAACAACGGCATTAGGTTAGTTGAGATTGACTTGGGTTGGTAAATGAGACACCTTTTAATGATTCTCACAATTGCGCGCGACTTGAACAAATAATAAAATAAGCGACTAAAAAGTGGAAAAGAATACGGACAAAATTGGGGTATAAATTTGCCTCTTTATTAGTATTTTACTAGAAAGTGGCGATTTCTCGAACTTTCGTAGTAGAAATGGGAATAAAGATAAGATAGACGCTAATTTTGTCCGTTTAAGGGGAAGTGGAAGGTTAGATAAGAGGAGTGGTTAATACTTGGCGCATCAACCGAGATTTGAATGAAGGGTCAACAAGGACTGAAGGAGCACTAAGGCTCGAAGGACCACGGAGAGTGCGAAGGAGCGACAAGGCTCGAAGGACCACTTAAGGTCCGAAAATTTGCCTAGGCCTTAATTGAAGGACCATCGTAGTGCGAGAAGGAGCGCAACTAGCTACGGTACTAGTTAAGCGGTGCGAGGGGCCTTTATACTCGGCGGCCATGATGGGTCAAGATCGGTCTAGAAGCGATATGTTGACCATGAAGGGCGTGCGTGTGTCTTGGTGACACAACTAGTGCGAAGGACCCGCGCGGAGTGCGGAAGGTCCGCCGGGCTCGACTCGGCGTTTGCGACACGGGCCACTTAGGGCGCGAAGGGCGTAGTGCTCGAAGGACCACTCGAGTGCGGGATCAACTCGGTGATGCGTGATGCGATACGGGATCAACGCTTAGAGCTTTGATCTTAGAGGAACAAGATATGGGTATCGACACTTGAAGTCGATTCGGAGGCAATACATCATGTAATGGACATACAACGCCAATAATACATGCACATGCAACGGGTGATTTTGGTAGGGTGATGGATGAAATAGGTGATTCCTTTCTCTTTTTTTTTTTTTTTAATTTTTTTATTTTGCTTTTTTGCTTGCTTTTTATTTATTTATCGATGGATGCATGAAGTATGAATGTTAATATGATGCAAATGAAATGTTTGAATGCAAATGCTATGGTGCATGGTGTGATGATATGAAATGAGTGATTGAGTCACGAGAAACATTTTTTTGTGATGATGAGATGTGAGACTTTGGATGCGAGAGGCGGAGATGAATATTGATAATGCTTTGGAAAGATTAGATTTTGATTCAAACCGGCAATCTCAAGGTTGTTATTCTGAGACATCGATGTGAAAAAGTACTTGCAAGCTCGCTTCTTTTTCTCTTCCATTATGATGCCCCCGATGGCCAGAAATTTAGGCCCACACAACTAAATAGGTGGATTTCCAACATCATATGATCAACTTGTGTTTTCTCTCTCTAAAGCATTGTTTTGTGAAGATGTATAGTAGTGCGAATATAGATGAATGAGTCGATTAACTTGGGGTTCTAAAGACCTAGGGTGTGGACATTTGTGGCACGTGAATGGGTGAATGACAAGTTTTGGGTAAAGTCATGAAAGGTGGGCTTTCCCGAGCCAAGAAATGCAGGGGCGCCCCAATTTAGATTTGATGGCGGTGAGTATGCCGCGCCTGTCTAGTGGTGACAAGCTAGGGGTGTAGAAGATGATGAGTTAGGAGATGTTGTCTCGACCCATAGAGTTTGATGTTTCCCTAATTATGGTAAGGACAAGATTGCCCAGACTAGAGTAGAAACATATAGGGTAATGAGTTGAGAAATTGCCCGTGTATGGCTTTGTTGATGTGGATATAACAAGGGGATGAGATGGGTGTATGGTGAATGTCCCCATTTGTAGGTGGAGTGAAGGGTGATAGGGTTGCCCACTTGATAGCGGAATTGAGGCGGTTGTTTTGGTGAGGTTGTGGAAAGTAGCGGAGTTAGGGTAATGGGTTTTGGAGTTTATGCAGGTATGGCAATGGGTGGGTGTGGTATGACAACTGTACAAATTTCCCCCAAGTTCAAAAGGAATAGATGGTAAGCGGGATGCCCCACTCTAGGATATCGATGGCGATCCTAGTATAAACTTTGGGTTCTCTATAAAATGGTTCCCGGACTATGATAGTCTTGAGTTTTCGCTATGGCGACAACACCACTTGGTGATCACTAAACCTTGTCTTAGTATATTTGCAATTTGAATGAATCTTGTGGTGCAAGCCTTTTGATTTTTTTTTTTTTTTGAGATATATTTTTTTGAGCAAACATATTGTAAGTAAATAAACTTATTTGTCCTAAGATTAAAACTTTGAGACAACAAAAGCAATCGGTCATTGATCGGAATGTGGTAGATGGTTTAGTGATTTATGAGGAAATGATAATTGGGCTCAAGGTAGTGTTTGGGGATTGATGGGACGAATGATTTTTTTGAGCGGTATGATTTGGCTAATGGTTAATGGTTTGTGAAATAAGGTGTTATTAGGCTCAATGAAGTGTTTGATGATTGATGAGACAAATGATTTGGTGAAGTAACTTGGCTAATGGGTGATGATTTATGAAGGAAATGGTTGTCAGGCTCAAAGGAGTGTTTGAGGGCCTATTGAGACAGTAATTGATGTGTCTCATGGTAGGGTGGACTTGTTTAGGGATGTGACTTGGCCAAGGGTTTATGAAGGATAGGATATTGAAGACAAGGGAAGTGTTTGGGGTTTATTTGAGACAAGGATCTCTTATGCATTTAATGGTAAGAAGTATCACTCATAATTGTGCCACTTTTGCTTTTTCGTGGTTTTGAACCTTTTTTTATTTCACTTTTTTGATTTTGATTTTTTCTTTTTCTTTCTTTCGGTGGTGACTTGATAAAAATGATACACCATTTTTGATGTGGAATTGATCCTTGTCTAGGGTGATTGAAAGTTTCTTTGGATTTTGGCTTAAGGTGGGTGGTAAAGGATTTTTGAGGATAGGGAAGATGGTCAAACTTCATTTCAAAACATGATTGCTAGTTTTTCAAAAATTAACTTAAGGACAATAATTCATTTACTTTTATATATTTGCTCCTTTTTCTTTATTTCTTTTTTTTTATGCCCTAATTTTTGCTTAGGCCACTCTTACGAGTTTTCAACCTAACGGGCATTTATATATTTTTTTTTGGTAAAGGACTTGCACCAAGGGAATACAACATTGACAAGGTATTTTAGAGATCACACATTTGCCCGACATGAGGGCCTAAAGTGTTATTTCACTTAGGGAACCAACCGTAAACGTCAACTATGTATGCGGATGTGGGGAGTATGTACTTTATGGGTGGTCGGGGTGGGATTAGACTTTGTGAGGGGATGATGGTAAGGTAGGGGCGCTTAAGCGGCTCGAGACAAAAATAAACACACATGTTACCCAGTCACTACAAAAATGCTTCATAGAGAGTTAACATTTAAAACATGATAGAAATTTTTGATGGGCATTTCGGTCATTTATCATGGGATGGAAGAGATGCAACGTTTGGTTAAAATGTGAGCAAGCTAAAAATTTGAAAAACTGAGTGACTTGAAACACCTTGAGCTTGCAACGAAGTATGGCTAAACTCTTTCAAAAGAATTATTTATCTCACAAGAATGCCTCACCTCTCATCACAATTTTTCTCTCAAAATTATGTTTTTTCGTTTTTATAATGCATGATGTAAGTATGCAAATGAATGAATGCGCATGAAATGAGAGTGCGAATGAATGTATGTGAAATGCGAATGTGATGTATGTGTATGAAATAATGATATATGATTTTATACGTCATGTCGGGGAATTATAAACTTTTCATTGGAGAGTAAAGTACAAAATTTAATTTTGACTTCAACGTGCACGGCTTCTCTCCAAGGTAAAGATTTTAATTTCCTGACGGTCATAAAAGTGAATGCAACAGTAGATGTTTATTTGCTATATGCATGTGGTATATTTTCTAAAAAGTAGTAAATAATGATTTTTGATTTTTTGATTTTTGGATAAAAGGCAGTAAGCACAAATATTTGTTTGAATGCTGAGGTATGAAGCTCCTTTGTGACCCTAGAAAGGTAACTTACGGAGTGGGTCTAAGGTTTCTTTTATAGTGAACCTCACAAGGATGGTTTTAAAGAATCCTACACATGGTCCCTAGAGCCAAGGACTCCAGTCAAGAATACTGACCCCAACAATAGGCAAGCTATTAGAAGGATAGCATCCTTAAAAGGAATCAAACTCTAGGTGAGATTTTCATGACCACCCAACGAGGCGTCGTCCATGAGCCATCACTACGCAATCTCGTTCTAACTTAGGTTTATGCTCGAGTCCGGGTAGAGGATTTTCTCACATGTGTGTGATGTGTAGAGAGTGTAGTGTGTGTAGGAGCGGTTCAAAACAAACCCAAAAGCGCAAACAAAGCAAACATTCATACAAAATAAAGTCTTCTATCCTAGGGTTTACACATCAAAATAAATAATATAATGTGCAAAGATAAATAAATAAGAGAAGGGTAAAAATTAAATTAAATAAATCCTATAATTAATTAGACTAGGTTTTGACTCTCTAAAAGTTAAGTCCCCGATGAAGTCGCATGGTATAGCGACCAAGAAAAATCCGGGAAAGGATTCTTCGAAAGGTTCGTAAGGAAGCCGCCACCAAATTTTAGTTTAAGGGCAAATTCAGAAAATCCCTTTAGGTTCAGGATAAGGCCGGTTTAGGGTTCGGGAGTCGTTATGTGTGGGGAAGGTATTAGCACCCCACAACATCCATTGTCTAATTAATTAAGATTTATTTAATAATTACCCTTTTATTTATATAGAAAAGACTTATTTGAAATTTTGGTTTTTAGTGCTTGACAAGAGTTGAGTCTTGCTCCTACGTACCCCCGGATGCAATGGAGGAATCAAAGCTACGTAGTTCTTCCACTGAAAAAAGTTTGTTGGTTGGTGTTTTTTTAATGTAGGGGTCCTAGGATTCCTTGAAGCTGCACAACTCACTCGATTCCTAGGACACACGACTAACTTGATTGTACAACCGAGCTTAGTCCCCTACTTTTTGAAAATGATTTTTGAATTTTTGAAAGGAGTTGTGAGATGGGTTGATTTTAGAATAGGTATTCTAGAACTCTGGTATGCTGACTCATTAGTTCTAGAACACTGACTAACCCGGTTGTACAACCGACTTAGTCCCCTATTTATGAAAAAATAATTTATTTATATTTTATTAAGTTTTCAGGGTTACTGACTCATTGGCCCTAAAATAATGACTAACCCGGTTGTACAACCGACTTAGCCGTTTATTTTTAGAGAAAAAATAGTTTTTTGTATTCATTAGGTTTGCAGGGTTACTGAACTGTACAACTCATTGGCCCTAAAATCATGACTAACCCGGTTGTACAACCGACTTAGCCGTTTATTTAATTTCGAGAGAAAAAATATTTATATTTGAATTGGAAAAGAATTAAAATGGAAAAGGGGGGTGAAAATGGTAAAATGAGGTTTTATTAGTCGCAGGGGGTTGTATAATTAATAGGAGGTGTGACTAAGAGGCCCAGTTCGCATAGGAGAGCCCAGTATGCGAAACTGGGCTTAAGTGAGGGAGGGATGCGCGCGTGAATAAGGGGGTGCAAATAATAAAAAATAACAAGACACTTAAACGGCCCAACCTAAAACTAAAAACCTAAGTTTCACTTCCCTTCCCTTCACCTATCAGCTGCGACGCAACTTCTTCTTCCAGCGAGAGAGAGAAATCTCCGGCGACGTCCTCGGAGAAGAAGGGGGCGGAGATCGCGCCTGACCATGCTAGTCAACATGATTTACATGGAAGGCGTTGAGCGTTTGCAATGGAACTCATCCAAACTATTTTTGTCACTACCATCTTCTTGTAATAACATTGCGTCAAAAAATCTTCTTTGTAATAATAGAATAAAAATAGTTAGCGACAAAGGTGGTTGAAGTTTCGTTAAAATTACGAGAGCCACATTCATTTGAGGCCTAAGATAACAAGATAAGGATTAGAAAACTCATTTCCACACAAAATTCATTTTTAGAAACTTTAAGGAAAAATATTGGGCGTATATGTCAACTTCTTGATTTCAATTATTCTCATTTATTTTATTTACATTATTTTCCACACGAATTTTCTTTTAGGTTTTCACACCCAACATATATAACAAGCGTCACGTGATCACACACTCATTCTTTCTCCTTCTCTCAAAGAATTCAAAGAAATGGAAGCACATCAATTTTTGAATTTGAAATGATGTGTCAATTATATATGTGATGATGTGAGAAAGAGAGGTAATTGTAGAGCAAAGGGGTTGCACTGGATTCAAAGTAGCAATTTTGGGGTCTCTTGCTTTGGAGAATTGGTCAACCCCTTGCTTTCTTTGTTGAAGATGAATCCATCGGTTTGAGTTCTTCATCTTTATGATGTTGTCAATCCCCCCTAATCTCCCTAATCTCCGACTTCCGACCTTCTTCCTATTCTTTTGCTCTGCTTGTTATCGTTGTGATGTCTTTGTCTTGACGGTTGATGCCTCCTTTACTACTGCTTCAATCTTTAGATCATAGGAACCTCGAGCAGTGTTTAGTGGATTAGGGTTTCGATCGCGAAACTCTAATCCTATTTTTGGGTGATTTTAGCGGTAGTTTTACGCCTTGGTTTTCGTGTCTTTTCTTGTGGGTGACTACTTATTTATATTAAAAACTTAGGGTTAGCATTTAATTGGTTTTATTTTGGGCTTTTGCGAGTTACGATAACGTGGGCTTGTTGAGCGATCTTGGAGAGCAAGAACGAACCCTAAAGATTGCGATCTGCTCCTATTTTCTATTTTTGCTTTTTTTGGATTTGTATTTTTGTATTATTTTTTTGTATTTTTGGACACTTTGGACAATTAGACACTTTCAAAATGTAAATAAAATTAAATAGAATTTTTTTGATATTTTTTTGACTATTTGTATATGTATGTGCTCAAAATAAGGACAAAATAATAAAGATAGAAAAGAAGTCCGCATGATGAGCCAAGTTACGAGAAAATAACTTTCGAATAAACCCATTTGCAAGGAAACCACTCGGATAAACCCAATTAGGTTCGACTAGGCCCAAATACGAAAATTCAATTAAAGAATGTGCGAAAAGATCGATCATTCGCGCGCATTCTTAATTTAAACAACGGCATTAGGTTAGTTGAGATTGACTTGGGTTGGTAAATGAGACACCTTTTTAATGATTCTCACAATTGCGCGACTTCAGAACAAATAATAAAATAAACGACTAAAGCTGGAAAAAGAATACGGACAAAATTGGGGTATAACAGGACGTTTACTGACTATTAGTGTCAGTTGTATCAGTTGCAAGAGTTAGTTGTTTTAACTCTAAGCAGCAGTATTCACAAACCAAAGTAATAGAAATTAGTTTCATATTTGACACGTAATAAAACTAAGTTTGAGGGTTGCTTTTGACACATAATTTAATTTTGTAATTAACGTTGCGCATAACACGGGCTAGCCCGAAAAGCCCGTGGCCCGCATAGGGCCGGGCTTGGGCCACAAAAGTTGAGCCCGAATCTTAACCCGGGCCTTTTGGCCCGCCCTATAAAAGCCCGAGCCCGATGTGGGCCGGCCCGATGCGGGCCGGGTAGCCCGTTTTGCCAGCTCTTAGCTCTGTTGTTTCATAAACGTAACACATTATTTTTAAACCATTCTTCATTGTTATTTTAAATAAAAACTTTGGTGCATTATTTTATATTTGTGAGAATGTTATGACTTGAAAATTGTTCAGATCTTACCTACTTTTTTACGTGTTTAATGGTTGTTAGGTACCTATTTTATATTTAGGGTTTTGATTTAAATTTGATGAGTAATGAGTTTAGTTAAGTTATCATCAATAGACAGATTATGTATTATTATTTAGGTTTTTAGATATTAATCTTCATATAATCTTAAAGATTTTTATATAAATATTGCATCTACGAATAAGACTAGATTTTTAGTATTCTAATAATCTCCTGAAGTGTTAGTTTGATTTTTCCCGTTTATATTTCTTTATAGGAATATACAAAATACCATAGGGGTTCTTTCGCAATATGGAAAATACATATATTAAATCAAAATTAATATTAAATAGTCAAATAATATAAAAAATACTCAATATATTGGCAAAAGTAGGATGATAATTTGTAGATAAAAATGCTCACTATAAAAAGTTCTTTAAGAACCGATATAAAAAAATTCTTTAAGAACCCACATAAAAAAATTCTTTAGGACAGGATTATAAAAAAATACTCACAATATATATAAAAATAAATATATGTATAAACATATATATTATATATCATAATGAATGGATAAAATACAGTGTACAAAGAAATCGACGTGTCATATAACACACGCAAACATACAACTGCATTTTTAAAGGTGCCAAAAAATAATTTAAAATTTTATTATAAAATGAGATGTATACCAATGTTGCTTATAACTATAAAATCGAATTCCCACAGGTTCACACGCTTAGCGAAAACAAATTATGAATGTGTCATACCCCAATTTTGTCCGGCTTAGGTCAAAACCCTAATTTTCCCCAAAAAACAATTAAATTAAAAAGTAAAAAAGCATCATGCATTGCATTTAAGTTTTTAAAGTCCTTTCAAAGTGTCTAAAATCATTTTTGGAGTTGGAATGCACTTTTAGACAAATTAGGGTTTCGATTGCAAAAGGGTATTTTGGTCATTTTGCAAATAAAGGGCAATTCCTCAAAACAAGTCATCCAACATGCATTTCAAGGTACTAGAGGTCACTCCTAGGTTGAAAAAAACTTTTTTGAAGTGGAAATGTGTTTCAAGCAAAAACTAGGGTTTTTAGAGTAAGAGGGCATTTTGGTCATTTCACAATAAAAACGGTTTTTTTGTCCCAAATCCTTGGATAATCATCAATGATTTATTTAAAGGATATTTGTGCTCCATTGTGATTATTTTTGTGCATAAATATTAAACCTTTTGGTCTAAAAACCTAGTTTTTGGATAGAGGGGTAAAATGGTCTTTTCCTTTGAGGTGGGGAAAATAAGTCAATTTTGGGATTGGTGAGATCATAAAATTCAGAGCCCAATCATTGAATCATAGGATAGGGCCCAAAATGACATGAATTAGGAAGAAAGATCTAGAAGGGAATATTCTACATTCTTTTGAATTGTGAAAGGATAAGGATAGTACAATAGTACAATTTGCAATTCCACTCACTCTCCCACACTCCCTTGCTGCGCACTTCAGCCATATACCTCCCATTTTCATTTATTTTTATTGCTTGCAAATTATATTAAATCATGGCCATCCATTCAAGTGTGAAAAACAATCCTCACCCTTCATTTGAATCAAAATGGCACTTGTGTAATAAGCTTTATAGAAAAATACAATTTTGTAATTGAGATTATCCTTCACCACCACTCCTAAGCTGCGCATTCCAGCCCTCTCTCTCCCCCATTTTGTGTCTTTAATTACCCTCAATCCATGTGATCTTGCATCTTGACCATTGATTCAAAATTTATCTCAAATCCTATTGGTTTGCAAGAAGCACATTGTCCTAATTACCCTTTAAATTTTCACTTCATATAAAACCCAAAAATAGGAGACTTCACACACACACACACACTCTCATTTTTTACCCTAGCTAGCATTCTCTCCTCTCCTCTCCTCCTCTTGGCCGAACCCCCTCCTTAATTCCCTTCCATTCTCTTTTCAATTTTCCTCCACCAAATCACCTCAAATCTACTCCACATTCACATATCCTTTTCTTTTCATCCTTGATTCCATTTTTACTCCATAAAGGAGCTTGCTTTCTTCAAATTTGCGTGGCATTGTTGGTGATTTGTGAAGGTTTCGGTTTGTTTTGGTTTTGATCTTCATTCTCCTATTCTTGTGTAGCTTTGATCTTGAGGTAAAAATCTTATCTTTTGCATTTTTCACCATTAGCATGTGAATCTCCCTTCTACTCCTCTATCCTCTCTAAGAGGCTTAGAGGGTTCATTTCAAACACTATGTCAAGGACTTTGGGAGCCTTGGGTGTTTGAAGGAACCCTGGCCTTGAGAGAGGTTTCTTGTGTTTTTCAACCATGTTCTTGCATTTTTTTCATACTTATTTTGTCATATTTGCATGAATAAATAATTTCCATGTGATATATGCATCCCTTGTTCATGTCATAACTTGCAAGTTGAGATTTTGGTTTGATTCATTGAGTGTGAGGTTCGGTTTTAGGCCTTACAAATTAGGGTTTTATTTGCCTTCCTTTTACTCTTTGATTTTTGTGTAAATAAATGCTTGATGTGCTTAAAATTGCATAATTTGTTCCATGTGTTTGATTATGAATTTGTGCATGAAATAATGTTTTGTTTATGTCATATAAGGTTTCGGCCTTAGGCCTTAAAAACTAGGGTTTGATGTTTTCTTTCCTCTTTTTGATTTATGTAAATGAAAAGCTTGATTTGTGTGACTTGTTTCATGTGTTGATCATAAATTTGGGCATGAAATAACTTGATATTTTGACCATATGAGGTTTCGGCCTTAGGGTTCCTTTTTAGGTTTCATTTCAATGCTTAAAATGTGTGTTTGATCTTGTGTGGAAATGTGTAATAGTGTTAATGTGTTTTTTCACTTCTTACCTTACCATTCACTAGCATTTTACCATAAGTAAAAAAAAAAGAAAACCTTTTACTTTTTACTTTACTATTTCATTAAGTAATTACCTTACACTTCATGCATGCTTGTCTTACTCTTTACTAACTTTTTACCACAAGTTTTTACCACTTGTCTATTTGCAAAAACACCCAAAAGATTTTTTACACTTTGCATCTTATCATTCATGTATTCATATAAGTTTACATCTTTTGCATTCATACTCTCCTAAATGCCCATGCATATATTAATCTCATGTCTTGTATTCCACACATGTATGTTCATGCATTCATGCATTAGCCTAATCATGCATTCAATAATGCCATACCTTGTATTCTACAATTGCATGCTCATACACTCATATACTTGCTCAATCGTGTATTTAATTAATCATGTATTCAATTGTCCATGGCAACTTGTAAATATTCTTCATATGTGCTTTGCTTATGCCTTCATTGTTGTCTCGGTTTTGACTTGAAAAAGATTTGTTATGTTCTACTTTCTTTTCTTCAAACTCAAATTCAATTGTTTTCAAATAAAAAAACCTAAGGCATTTTCCTAAGCAAATCATTAACCATCACTCGAAGCCATTGCTTGTTTGATCGTTAATGAGGAGTTATTAGTGATAGTCACTCGAAGCCTTTGCTTGTTTGACTATTATGAAAGCTCCCACACATTAATTAAACAACAAAAAAACCAATTCAAATTTCCAAAATAACATGAGTTATTTAGTGGTAATTATCACTAAGGCTCATCACCTTTTTCAAAACAATTTTCAAAAAAGAATAATACAATGTTGTCGCTCGTAATCACTCGAAGCCATTGCTTGTTTGATTGCCGGCTCCAACTATTTTTCTTTCGAGTTAATACCGAATGCCACTCGAAGCCTTTGCTTGTTTGGTGTTCGCGAACACTCGAGTCTTATTTCAAAAACTCCAAAACCTAAACCCCTAAGCCGTTTTCACACGCAAAACAAGAACTACGTAGCTTTGATCCTCAGCCAGTGAGGGTACGTAGGACCAGGGTTCATGTCCCGTCAAGCACCATTTTCAAAAATATTTGTTTTGTCCTGATATTCAAAGATACCAAAAACATGCCTCTTTCCTGTTTTCAATAAAACCATTTCACAAAAGAAAAGAAAAGAAAAAGTAGAACAATATATTTCAAATCAAACATTTCAAAACCACATCAAATTAATGGTTCCCTTTCGGTAGAAAAAAGCGCGTGAGTGCTAATACCTTCCCATGCGCAACCGAACCCCCGAACCTACATCTCTAAGTTTTGAAAGACCACACCCTCTTTTCAAAAAGGTTTTTCAATGTTTTCCTAAATAAATATTGGTGGCGGCTCTACTATTTTCACGTTGTCAAGCCCTGAAAAGTCCAAACCGGATTTTTAGGGCGCAGCAGTGGCGACTCTCTTTGGGGACTTTCTTTCTTTATTTATTTATCTAAAGAGAGATGAGGTCAAGCCTAATTGATTTGATGTGGTTTAAATTGTTTGATTTGAAAAATTATGTTCTATCTCTTCCTTTTCTTTTCTTTTCCTTTGTATGCTTGTGTTTGCGTTTATGCATGCATTACTCAATTCCCATGTCCCCTCTTCTTCGCTCCTTTTCTTAAGGTAAAGCATGCATTTCCCCATTTCTGCTATGATCCTCTTCTTAGCTCCCTTTCTTGTGGTAAGTAATGCGTGCAATTCTTTGTTGACTTCCTAGGATGGTTTGTATGTTGAAATGGTGTATGCATATTAAACCCTAGGGTGAGCGACTTTTCTTCCTTTTTCTAGGTATTACTGGTTTCCTTGCGGTGGGGATGGGTAGATTTTAGGAAGTATGTCCTCGATCACACACTTGCACACCTTATGGTTTATGTTCTATGAGTGGGCTCCTATGCCGGATCAACAAACACTTAGGAGAGTGGAGGCGATTAGTAGGATCTGTCATTCAAGACCTTTGTGCATGCGATACTCACGAAAGTCTCAAGCAGTGCGCTTTCTCATGACGCCTCACACTTGGTAGCATTCTACATTTGTGGGTGTCGGCATGAGGATTCTATAGCTCCGGTAGCCATTGTGAGGGTGTGAATTAGAGCTACATGGGAGGAACCTTTGAAGTTGCCCTAGAACTCAGGAATTCCCACCTTTGTAGGACACGAGGGCATACGAATTGTGTGCTGCATGGTAATCTAGGACATGTCTTCCTCAAAAGGAGATTTTTCAAAGTTTTTCCAAGAAAATACAAAAATATTTTTTCCTTTTCCAAATAAACCACTGCGTGAGGCGGCATGCAGTGTATCACCTAAATTTTTGAACTTCCGTCCATACACATTGCTTTTATCATCTCTGCATGCATCATTCATATCATAATCACATCGTACCGCATTCATTAAAACTAGATGTTGTAAATATTTGCATTCACACTGCATTTCATCCTGCATTTGCTTGCAGGAACCACTTAGAATAATGTACCGTCTTGTCATAGGTACGTCAGAATGGAATCAAATAGCAAGACTTCACTTGTTTCTCGCTTCCCAATTTTGAAGAAGGTTGAGGTTGGTAGTCTAAGGCAGTGTGCAGCTCTTATGGGCCCTATTGAGAGAGATTCCTTCGATCAGGCGTATGGGAATATCCAGTAGACTTTTGCGATTAAATGTTCAAGAGGATGCTCTTATGGCTTTGAGCGTTCTATGACTACGATGTGAGGTGTTTCTTCTTCAAGAATTTCCAGCTATCCCTACATTAGAGGAGTACAAAGCGACTTTTGGGGTTCTCCGGATCTCATGCTAGACCCCTATCAATACCAAGGGCAATACTATACAGATGAGAGAGGATTTGCAAGTCTTTGCTTAGAATCGGTGTGGATGAACCGAGGTTGCATAAATTAAAAAGAAATGGAGTGGTGGGTATCCGCAAGAGTACTTGAGGGTTTGATGCAATCTTATTTGCGACTAAAAAGTGGGGTCCATTCAAGTTGGTGCTCGCTCTCACCATATTTGGGGTTATCCTCTTTCCTCAAATAGAGAGATATGTTGATGAAGATGCAATTGGTGCGTTCTAGCCTTCAGGACGCCAAAAACCTGTTAATCCTGTACTGCCGTTCTTGCTAACACATACCATGCCCCCTTACCCGCTCTGATCGGTTCCATAAAAAGAAGTCGTGCCTTTCTTCTCACGTTCTCTATGCGGCTCCTTACCCATGTGATCCACAATCGAGGTGATGTTAGGAACTAATTTCTTATGCCCTTAGTTTTGTGATGTGGAGGTCGAACCACTATAGAATGGGTTGATTTTTTGAAGGATATCAATGAACTTCAAATCCGGTGGTATACTGTTGCTTGTTGGGATGATAGACCGATGGTAGTGTTCACCGTGTGGAAGTTTTCAAACGTGCCTCTCATGGAGACTCAAGGGTGCATCAACTACAATCCTTCATCGACTTTAAGGCAACCTCGGTTGCCGATGAAGAACTCACCCTCAGAAAGCATGTTTGTCCGTATTTACCTTTACAAAGGAATGCCTAAATGCGGTGACTTGCTTCAAGAGTTCAACGATCATGGGAATCCGTGATGCGAAAAGGAAATGAAGAAGTGTCAAAGAGAACTAGTGACATCACTTTCAATCGGTGGCTCAAGGAGAAGTTTCCGAGGATACAAAGTCATCGAGTCGAAGGGCGCTTTCCTTGATGAAGGAATACAGAGCCTTATGTCCCTACCTATGAAGAGTTGAATGAAGTCAAGTCTGCTTTAGCAAAGGTAGAAGAGGAAAAGAAAGCATTGAGAGCTAAGCTAGAGGAGATGGCCGTAGAGAAAGAAAAGCTAGAGGAAGAAAACAATGTCAAAATGATCGTAGTGGAAGAAAGTGTCAAAGCGGTTCAAAAAAGAAGAGCAAAGCAAGATAGAAGCTCGAGAAATATACGAAGGAGCTAGAGGCGAACTCCAAAGGTACAAGCAGAAAACAAGAAGAGCACTTGAAGAAGCTCAAGAATGGAAAGCACTAGCCATGGAATCGGGGCAAGAATCTCATCTGGTGGTAGAGTTGAGAGGTCAACTGAGAAACCTCTAGCAAGAAAAAGTCGCCATTAATGAAACTCTCAAGGAATACCAAGAAGCTCGAGCTTTGAAAGAGAAATATTTGGGAATTGAAGAGAGACCTTCATTTGTCTAGAAGATGCCTACTGAGACAAGTCCGAGTTGAGAGCCAATATTGGGAAAAACGCTTCCTAGATCGATCGGAAAAATCGAAGATCAAGAGATCATTAAGGAGCTTAAGGATGAGATCCGGTTGTGGAAGAGCAAGTTCTCAAAGTCATCGGTGAGTGGCCCGGGCTATGTTGGGGATCCCTAAGAATGAGGTTAGGTGAGCACGAGATGCACTTCTTCAACACCCCACACGAAGTGTATCGGTTTGTGAAATCATTGCGAGGCGTTGATCACGAGAATTCAAGGAGCAATCTCAAGGTGCAAGTGTAAGCAAGAAGAGGAAGAGAGTTGGGGAGCTTGGAGCTATTTGCATTTAAGTTGTCTACTTGTATTTTTCAACTTAAAAGTTTATTTTGAGCTTTGTATTCAAGAATATTGTACTGCTCTCTTTATGAACATTGTATCGTCTTTTTTTCCTTTAATGAAAATTGGTGAAGCTTTGAAATCTTGATGAATGAAGTGTGCTATTTCGATTCCTTGTTTACTTGATTAAGTAAATCAAAAAGTTTGTGCGCTTATGACAAGGCAAGGTATCCCGGCATCAAGCAAACATTGTGCATGCATTCATACATTCATTCATAAACTTATTTTGTTTCTTATGCAATAAATGTCAAAATAAACAGAAAAGGCACGCTGGTTCTCCGTCACCGATACTTCACCCGACTGCAAGCCAAGCTAATGGCTCATCGCAAGATCACCCGGAGGTTGAAATTGAGAGTAATCCGAGCGGAAGACATGGGCGTACAAATTCGAATCTGGCGGTGGCTCGGGGAAAACCAGCTCGAAGGATAAGATGGGTACTATGGAGGCCCAAGTCCATGAGATGATGGTCATTTGCAAGGTTTGAAGAGTGGGACAAGCTACTTTCAAGCCGTCATTTGTAGTGGGTCGAGATGGGGTCACCTCTTTCGTTCCTCCTCCGGTGTTAGTGCT
Source organism: Oxytropis ochrocephala (assembly GCA_020916435.1). Taxonomy (NCBI): domain Eukaryota; kingdom Viridiplantae; phylum Streptophyta; class Magnoliopsida; order Fabales; family Fabaceae; genus Oxytropis; species Oxytropis ochrocephala. Next base: position 36,954,781 of record CM037093.1, on the reverse strand, counting down.
CGCCGCATGACCACAGTTCCTCGGGATCCGGTCGGATCATCCGTGTTTGCTTGAGAAATGAACATGTCGAACCAATACTTTGCACAAAGATATCCTTGGGGTATGCTGCTGGTACTGCCGCAACTCGTTAGAACTACTCCGTTGGTATAGCCGCACCTAATCAAGTCATGTCGCCATGCCCGGGAGCTGCGGAGGATCCCGAATCGATTCCTATCCTCATGCGTGCTCAATTTCCACTCTGTGGCTTACAAAGACTGACCTCAAAATGTTCTTGACCGGGAGGAGGATATTACTATAGTATGGGAGTCACCCCGGGGGCACATGTTCGAGGATCTCACCAATGATCGATCGATCCGCGCACTTGAAGAAAGAGTAAAGGGCAATGGAAGGCACGGTGTTAGAGCCAAAGAAGCCCGTGTGGTGTGTCTAGTCCCGATTTGGTTTTACCACCAAAGTTCAAAGCTCTGAGTTAGACAAGTGCAGAGAGGGTTGGCTGCATCCAGAGCCATGTTACCATGTTCGTCAGAAAAATGGGTCCCTATGCCAATGATGACAAACTACTAATTTCTTGCTTCCCAAGCAGTTTGGCGGGAGCTCCTCTACAGATTGGTATATGAAGTTACAATCCTCTAAAATCCGTTGTTGGAAAGATTTGTCAGAAGCTTTCATGAAGCGATATAAGTACAACATGGACATGGCTCGGATAGGTCGTGATTGCGGCACATGAGTAAGGGTGAGAAAGAGACTTTCAAGGAGTATGCTCGAGAAATGGCGGCCACAATTTGCCCGAGTTCAACCTCCTTTGGTCGAGAAAGAGATGGTATACATGTTCCTGGAAACTCTGCCAGGCAATCTATTATGACAGGTGATCACAAGTGTCTCAACCGGTTTCTCAGACATGATAGTCTTGGAGAAAGACTTGAACACTGACCTTGAAGCGGGAAGATTTGAATCACCTCGTGAATGCAGGAGCTCTGGTGGGTCCAATGAACGGAAGAAATACCAGCCACATTTCCACTAAAAAGAAAGAAGGAGAAACTAATGTCATTCTGGGGAAATTCATCTTTTGGTACTCCTCCAAAGACAAACTATTCCATTCTCTGCTCTGTGCCACCCCAAAGAAGGCAATGATGGTCCCAAGGCTCGGGGATACGAGTTCAAGAAGCGAACCGGCTTTGACCCGGTCCAGATGGCGTACGCGAGTGTTTAATCACTTGACCTCCAACAACACGATCAACACTCGGTAGATGAAAGTCGTTCACCACCATTTCCCGGAAGAGGATACAATGCTAGTGCAACTGCAGTTTCCATGAAAGCGGGGTCGGCCATCTTTGTAGAGGAGTGTAAAGCCTTTAAGCATGTGGTGCAAGATCGATAGACATTTGGTTGGATCTCGTTCGAGCGAACAACCCGAATACAACAACCAATCCATTCTTAGAGTCATCGAGGCCAACTACCAACGCTATAGAAAGTTATGGTGGGCGATTGGTAAAGAAAGTGCAAGAGATCAAAACTCCATTGAGTGTTGTATACACTTTGAGCTATCTTTGGGCAAGGTTGTCAAAGAGGGTGTTGCCATGAAGAAGGGTGTCTTGACTCTTTATGTGTGGGAAGTTGTGAAACCTTCAAGATGATCCTACAAGACTTGATGGATCGGTATGTGGTCGGTAGGAACTCATGGTATGGAAGATGAAGTGCTAACTCTATATATTCGACAATGCGGTAGAGAGGCCAAAAATCCAATCGAAATTCTGCGCAATCGATCCAAGATTGGTTCAAGCCGAGGCTCGACCAACGATCACTAAGGACCCAATCCCCTTCTCATGCAAGGAAGAAATCGGTGAAGGTGTAGCGGTAGTGCCTACAAAAAGGGATGTTGGGATACCCTAGGAGAGCCTAGTGGAAAATTTGATTACTTGGTCGGATATGATGCTCTGAAAGCGCTCAATCCGAATAGAAGACATCCGACCTACGGGGTGGGGTGAAGAAGATGAACAAGACAACCAAGTGGTTGTCCCCATGACAAAAGAAGAATGTTGGGATACCTAGGAGAGCCTAGTGGAAAATTTGATTACTTGGTCAGATATGATGCTCCTGAAAGCGCTCAAATTCGAATAGAAGACATCCAGCCCACAGGATGGGATGAGGAAGATGAGCAACACCACCAAGTGGTGCATCATCATGGATAGTTACGAATCGGAGAGGTGTGGGCGCTATACCATGACAATGATAGAGCAATCAGAAAGCCCATTAAAATTCCTTACAATTTCAATCCTAGATTGGTGCGAGCAAATGCTCAGCCAATAGTGATTGAAGTACCAGCTCCATTTCGTTATGAGTCAAATAAGGCAGTCCCCTGGAAATATACGTGAGAATGCTCTCCTGGCACCACTCATCGTAACTAATATAGTGGGATCAAGTGGGATCACGAGAAGCGGAAGGGTGTATGCTCGAAGAAACCCTCCGAGCGAAATACCAAAAAGAGGTGAACAGAGAAAGTAAAGAGAAAGGAAAAGAGCGAGAGGTTGCTCGAGAAAAAGTAAGGAAAAAGAAGCGGATGAATTCACGAAGATTATTCGGCAAAGTGATTACTGAGGTGGTTGACGGTTTGAAAGCAGAGCGCCATCAAAGATATCCATGCTTTCACTTCTTTGCTTTCGATTGAAGCACATAGAACAACCACGATGAAAGTGCTCGGTGAGGCTCATGTTGCGAGAGGACATCTCGGTGAATCAATTTGATGGAATTGTCGGAAATGTGGTGGCTGCAAATCACCTAACCTTTGGCGATGATGAGTTACCCTCGGCGGAAAAGAGCACAATCAAGCTCTGCATATCTCGGTAAAGTGTGGGGACTATGTCTTTGGCGAGTATCTTGATCGACAATGGGTCTTCACCGAATGTGATGCCGAAGTCAACCATGGACAAGTTAGATGTTGATTGCTCCTACATGAAACCAAGTTCGTATTTGGTGCGAGCATTTGATGGGTCCAAAAGGGAGAGTCTTTGGGAGAGATGGAATTTCCCATCCAGTTGGTCTGAAGTTTTAGTATCAACTTCCAAATCATGGATATCTCCTCTTCATATAGTCATGCTGTTAGGAGACCACGGATCCACATGGTGGGGCAATCCCTTCTTCTCTACACCAACGGGTCAAATTCATGGTGGATGATAAGGTTGTGGTAGTGTTTGGTGAAGAGGAGACATTGGTTAATAAGCCATCCGAGTTCAAGTATGTGGAAGCTTTGAAGAGTCTTTGGAAAACTTGACCTTTCGATCCTTGGAGATCGCCAATGCTGTATTTGGAAGAACCAAAGAGGAGGAGATAGTTGCCAAAATTATGTTAGCCCGAGGATACAAGGTTGGTTACGGTTTGGGAAAGTGCGGTCAAGGGATTCTAGCTCCCATCCAGCGAAGGAAAACAAAGACCGTTGCGGGCTAGGATATACCCAAGTGAGGAGGAAAGGAGAACGATGGCGGATGAGCGAAAGCGCCGATGGTTGGCCAAGTCCAGAGGTGAAGATCCGGCCCCGAGAAGATCCCATTTTGCGACATCGTCAAAGCTTTGTGAGTCTTTGGTTTATGGAATCCCAACCAAGTTGCCGTCGTAATAGAAGGTTCTGAGTCTGAAGAAGGCGAGGCGAATCTGGTTCGTCGCTGCGGTACTGGTGAAGAATTAAAGAATTGGAAGGCTGCTGATCCTCCCGTGACTTTTAAATTAAAGTAATCATTTGTAATGCAACCTTGTGGCTCTGCCCAAAGCCATAGGACCCAGTTGTTAGGAAGCGTAGCGTGTTTTTATTTTCAAAATCATCATCATCAATAGAAACGTTTGTTTTGAATTTCCCAATCAATAAAAATCGTTTTTCCTTTTCATTGCGTGAATCATTTTCTGTTTTTATTGTTTGTTTGTCTCGCCTTTCATTCTGCTTTTTCGCTTCGGCAAAATGCAAATCTACAGCAATAGTCTCTGAAAAAAGTAGTGTCGACAGTCCACCTTTTGACTTTGATCACCCCATCAATCACGGCGAGGGGATGTTGAAGAAGAATGGGAAACTCCTCCGAACTCATGAGGTTAATGAAACAAGAAGAAAGGGTGTCGAGCCCCCACAAGGAAGCTCTCTTGAAGTGATTAATTTGGAGTGCGGTGGAAATAAGAAAGAGGTCAAAGTGGGTATCACCATGAGTGAGAAAGATCATGTGAATTTGGTTCGGCTATTGCACGATTATGTGGATGTGTTTGCATGGTCCTACCAAGATATGCCGGGTTGGACAGCGACATTGTGGTACACAAGCTACCGGTCAAACTGAATGCCACTTTGTCAGCGAAGTTGAGAAGGATGAAACCGAGAAATGTCCTCAAAATCGAGAGATGAAGTGAGGAAGCAATTTGATGCGAGAATTCTTAGCGGTGGCCAAGTACCATGATGGGTTGCCAATATTGTCCCAGTTCCCAAGAAGGATGGGAAGGTCGGAATGTGTGTTGATTACCGAGATACGAACAGTGCTAGCCCTAAGGATGATTTTCCTTTGCCCGCATTGATGTCTTAGTGGACGATCTGATGACACTCGTTATTCTCCTTCATGGATGGATATTCGGGATATAATCGGATCAAAATGGACCACGAGGACATGGAAAAGACAACTTTCATAACACTTTGGGAACGATGCATTTATAAGGTCATGCCATTCGGATTGAAGAATCTTTGGCGCAACCTACCGAGAGGGCCATGGTTACCTTATTCCATGATATGATGGATAAAGAGATTGAGGTTTATGTTGATGACATGATCGCAAAATCTAAAACCGAGCGAGAGCACATTGTCAATCTGCAGAAGCTTTTGAGCGGTTGAGGAAATATAAACTCAAGCTAAACCCGACCCAAGTGCATGTTTGGTGTGAGATCGGGGAAGTTGTTAGGCTTCATTGTCACCAAAAGGAATCGAGGTGGATCCGGACAAAGTAAAAGCCATCCTCGAAATGCGATTTTCAAGCGAGAGAAAGAAGTCCGTGGTTTCCTCGGAAGGTTGAATTACATCTCTCGATTCATCTTCCGGTTATTCGCTACTTGTGAGCCAATTTTCAAATTGCTATGCAAAAATCAAGAGTTGAAATGGAATGACCGGTGTCAAGTCGCCTTTTGAAAATTAAGGTGTATTTGCGAGAATCCACGGTCTTAATGCCACTGTGGCGAGCGAGGCCACTCATCTTATACCTTACGGTGCTAGACAATTCAATGGGGGTGTGTGTTGGGTCGGCCACGATGAATCAGGAAAAAGGAGCATGCAATATACTATCTAAGCAAAAAGTTCACCGATTGTGAGACAAGATATTCCATTAGGAAAAGACTGTTGTGCTTTAGTTTGGTGCTCATCGTTTAAGGCGATACATCTTTGAGTCACACAACTTGGTTGGTGTCAAAAATGGACACGATCAAGTACATGTTTGAGAAACCCGGCTCTCACGGGACCAATTGCCGTTGGCGGATGCAATTGTCGAATACGATATCCCGTATGTTACACAAAAGACGATTAAAGGTAGCGCGACTTTCATTGAATATTTGGCATGTCACCAATCCCGGACTATCGACCAATGCGGCATGATTTTCCGATGAAGACATCATGGCTTTGTTCGATGAGGGGAAGTCCATGAAAGTGAAAGATGGAGAATGATATTCGATGGTGCGTCAAATGTATGGGGGCGCGCAGGCGAGTCTTTGTGTTGATATCTCACGACAACCGTTTCATTCCGTCCACACTGCGAGATCGAGTTTCTATGTCACAAATAACATAGCGAGTATGAAGCGTGTATCACGGGTGTTCAAGCGACCCTAGAATGGAATGTTAAAAGGCTAGATGTGTATGGGGATTCACCCTAGTTATTCATCAAGTGAGAGGCGATTGGGAGACCGAGAGATCCCAAACCGATTCCTTATTGTGATTTACTCGCAGAGTTGATGAAGTCCTTTGGCGAGATCACCTTCAAGCATATCCTCGAGGCGAAAACCGGTTAAGCGATGCATTGGCAACACTTGTCCTCTATGTTCAATGTCAATGTGACAAGAGCTTGACCAATATCGAGAATTCGACGCCGAACTCGCTGCGCATCACTCTTGCACTGACAATAGATGAAGAGCCCGACGAAAGCGGTACCACGACATCAAGCGTTACATCGCTAGCAGGAATACCACCAGGGGCATCGAGAGAATGACAAGAGAACTCTCGGAAGATTGTCGAGGAATTTCTTCTTGAGTGGTGGAGTTCTTTACAAAAGAAATCACGATATGGTTCTCACGAGGTGTGTTGCGGGGAAGAAAATTTGAAAGAATCATGAGGATGTGCATGAAGGCTCATTTGGGACCCATTCAGTGGGCACACTATGGCTAGAAAAATCTTAAAGGCGGGTTATTACGGTTGCAGATGGAATCGATTGTTATAGCTTTGTAAGAAAGTGCCACAAATGCGGATATATCGCGATCATATCCATGTGCCCACCGCCAAACTAAGCGCTCGAGCGCATCTTGGCGTTTTAATGTGGGGCATGGGCGTCATAGGTCTATTGAACCCAAAGCGTCAAGCGGGCATCGCTTCATTCTGGTTGCAATTGACTACTTTACCAAGTGGGTTGAAGTTCGCTTCATATTCAAAGTATAACCCATTTCGGTGGTTGCCAAATTTGTGAAGAAGGATACGATTTGCCGATATGGTCTACCCAACAAGATCATCGCGACAACGGCAAACAACACGAACGATAAAATGATGAAGGACTTGTGCAAAGAATTCAACATTGACATCACAATTCCTCTCCCTACCGCCCAAAGATGAATGGAGCGGTAGAAGCGATAACAAGAATATCAAGAAAATAGTGCAAAAATGGTAGTAACCTACAAGGATTGGCATGATATGTTTCCTTCGACTTGCATGGCTCACCGTACTTCCGGTCGTACATCGGTAGGGCAACCCTTTCTCCACGGTATATGGGTCGGAAGAAGTACTCCTATTGAGGTTGAAATACCCTCCTGCGGGTATTAATGGAAACCAAGTTGGAAGAAGCGAGTGGAGTGCAGGCCCGCCTAGATCGGCTAAACCTCATTGAAGAGAAAAGGATTGCGGCGTTGTGCCATGGACAAGCTGTACCAACAGAGAATGAGAAGCGCCCGACAAGAAAGTCCGGCCACGTGAATTTAATGAGGAGATCTAGTACTCAAAAAGATATCGCTATCCAGAGTGACCCTCGAGGAAGTGGGCGCCCACTTATGATGGTCCATATGTAGTCAAGAAAGCCTTCACGGGGGCGTTGATACTCACCAACATGGATGGAGAAGATCTCAAGAACCCAGTCAATTGGACTCGGTGAAGAAGTATTATGCACGAAAGAAATAAAAAAAGAAAGATGAGCCAAGCAAGAATTAGCTCGCTAGGTTGAAAACCGAAAAGGCGACCTAGGCAAAATCAGGAAGCGACCGGTGGATTGAAAACCCGCAAAAGGCGATCGAGCAAAAATTAGGGTCGAGAAAACTTGAGCATGAAAAGTAAAGAAAGGCATACAATTTCCCAGAAGACTCGAAGGAGGAGTGATCAAGGTCAAGGACACCGATGTCGGCCCTTTGCTCCACTGAGAGGCGGACAATCGAATTCGATTTACCTCTTGTTTTTCTTTTCGTGTCTTTTTATAGTTTTAAAACTTTCAAATGTACTCAACGATCGTCGTAACGTTACGTATGATCGGCTTCCACATCAATAAAGCTCGACTTTTCTCATGTCTTGTTTGTTGTTATTTACGCTTTTTACGCGCTCAAAATAAGCGTTTTATGATGATGGTGATCTGAATTGTAAAACATGTGAGTACATCATAAGGCATTATAAATCATTGCGAAATCTTTAAAAGTCATGGGAAATAAGCAAATTCCTAAAGATAATTAACCTTACAAAAAGGTTGCATTCACAAACCGTTCGGATGGCGAACGAGAGAGCAAGCGCGTTCGGTTCATAAGCCTTGCGATTTCCTCGGCCTTTCGGTCTCGTACGGGAGTATCGGAAGTCGTTTGAACCGATAAAAGAATAAGCCTTGTCAAAAGCAAAAATGAGCGGTCGAGAAAAAAAGAAAGGCGATCGAAAAGAAAAAAACATGAAAAAGCGAATAACGTAAAAAAAGAAAGTGGTCGAGAAAACAATCGAGAAAAGAATCAAAAACAAAGGAAAGCAATCCACCACATGCATCATCACATCAAAATCATAGCATTGCATGCACTCGCATAACATACTCTGCATAACATGCCTTTGCATAACATGCACCCATGCTTCATGCATCATTCCTTGCATCAATCGACATATGCGGTACCTCAATTCAATGCGCCGGGCCGCCATCTCAATCGGTCAATCAGCGAGATTTGTGAATCCCGCCGGGACCGTGCATCCCCTCGGGACCAAGGCGTCGCCGAGATCCGTCGTTATCGAGCAGAAGCGAATCATCGGACCACAGAGTCGCCCGGTTTAGTTCAAATCAACGATCCATGCGGCGACTTTGAACTCGACCTTCATCTCGCCAAGTCATCACGAGCATGAGCGGATCGGCCCCTCGGACCTCGTGTCCTTCATTTCGCCAAGTCATCACGGAGCGCAGCGGATCGGCCCCCGAACCGCGTCCCTTCGGACTAGTGTGCGGTGTAAAGCATAGCGTAAGTCCATCGAGTGAAGTGTATCAATTCTACGACTTGATACGAACCTCAAAGCGCTCGAATAGGCCACCTTGAGCCCAAGTGTTCCTTGAGCCCAAGTGTTCCTTCAGAGCCCAAGTACTCCTTGAGCGCGAGATGCTCCTTCGAGAACCAGTGTTCCTTCAGAGCGATGGCGCTCCTTCTTTACCCTGACTTCGCCCGGTGTCGCCTTATCGAAGGGCGGTACTTTCTTTCTTTATTTTATTTATTGCTTTATTTCTTGCTTTGTTTATGCCACCCGAGGTTGGCACCAATTTACCTCTTGCTTTTTTGCTTTGAGGTGGGCACCAATTTATTTCTTGTTTCTGATTTGTTTTTCGGGTGGCATTCATTCACCCAAAAAGAAAATTAGAAAACAAAAGAAAATTCGGTTTTTTCTAGGAAAACAAAATCGGTATAATTTCTGAATTCTTTATCTCTATTTTGCCTCGGAATATGTTTTGGCCAATTCATATTCCTTGTTAAAATCTAGATAAAGAGAGGCAAATTGTCATACCCCAATTTTGTCAGGCTTTAGGTCAAACCCTAATTTTCCCCAAAAATAATTAAATTAAAAAGTAAAAAAGCATCATGCATTGCATTTAAGTTTTTAAAGTCCTTTCAAAGTGTCTAAAATCATTTTTGGAGTTGGAATGCACTTTTAGACAAATTAGGGTTTTTCGGTGCAAAAAGGGTATTTTGGTCATTTTGCAAATAAAGGGCAATTCCTCAAAACAAGTCATCCAACATGCATTTCAAGGTACTAGAGGTCACTCCTAGGTTGAAAAAACATTTTTGAAGTGGAAATGTGTTTCAAGCAAAAACTAGGGTTTTTAGAGTAAGAGGGCATTTTGGTCATTTCACAATAAAAGCGGTTTTTGTCCCAAATCCTTGGATAATCATCAATGATTTATTTAAAGGATATTTGTGCTCCATTGTGATTATTTTTGTGCATAAATATTAAACCTTTTGGTCTAAAAACCTAGTTTTTGGATGAGAGGTAAAATGGTCTTTTCCTTTGAGGTGGGAAAATAAGTCAATTTTGGGATTGGTGAGATCATAAAATTCAGAGCCCAATCATTGAATCATAGGATAGGGCCCAAAATGGCATGAATTAGGAAGAAAGATCTAGAAGGGAATTCTACATTCTTTTGAATTGTGAAAGGATAATGATAGTACAATAGTACAATTTGCAATTCCACTCACTCTCCCACACTCCCTTGCTGCGCACTTCAGCCATATACCTCCAATTTTCATTTATTTTTATTGCTTGCAAATTATATTAAATCATGGCCATCCATTCAAGTGTGAAAAACAATCCTCACCCTTCATTTGAATCAAAATGGCACTTGTGTAATAAGCTTTATAGAAAGATACCATTTTGTAATTGAGATTATCCTTCACCACCACTCCTAAGCTGCGCATTCCAGCCCTCTCTCTCCCCCATTTTGTGTTTTTAATTACCCTCAATCCATGTGATCTTGCATCTTGACCATTGATTCAAAATTTATCTCAAATCCTATTGGTTTGCAAGAAGCACATTGTCCTAATTACCCTTTAAATTTTCACTTCATATAAAACCCAAAAATAGGAGACTTCACACACACACACACTCTCATTTTTTACCCTAGATAGCATTCTCTCCTCTCCTCTCCTTCCTCTGGGCCGAACCCCCTCCTTCATTCCCTTCCATTCTCTTTTCAATTTTCCTCCACCAAATCACCTCAAATCTACTCCACATTCACATATCCTTTTCTTTTCATCCTTGATTCCATTTTTACTCCATAAAGGAGCTTGCTTTCTTCAAATTTGCGTGGCATTGTTGGTGATTTGTGAAGGTTTCGGTTTGTTTTGGTTTTGATCTTCATTCTCCTATTCTTGTGTAGCTTTGATCTTGAGGTAAAAATCTTATCTTTTGCATTTTTCACCATTAGCATGTGAATCTCCTTCTACTCCTCTATCCTCTCTAAGAGGCTTAGAGGTTCATTTCAAACACTATGTCAAGGACTTTGGGAGCCTTGGGTGTTTGAAGGAACCCTGGCCTTGAGAGAGAGGTTTCTTGTGTTTTTCAACCATGTTCTTGCATTTTTTTTTCATACTTATTTTGTCATATTTGCATGAATAAATAATTTCCATGTGATATATGCATCCCTTGTTCATGTCATAACTTGCAAGTTGAGATTTTGGTTTGATTCATTGAGTGTGAGGGTTCGGTTTTAGGCCTTACAAATTAGGGTTTTATTTGCCTTCCTTTTACTCTTTGATTTTTGTGTAAATAAATGCTTGATGTGCTTAAAATTGCATAATTTGTTCCATGTGTTTGATTATGAATTTGTGCATGAAATAATGTTTTGTTTATGTCATATAAGGTTTCGGCCTTAGGCCTTAAAAACTAGGGTTTGATGTTTTCTTTCCTCTTTTTGATTTATGTAAATGAAAAGCTTGATTTGTGTGACTTGTTTCATGTGTTGATCATAAATTTGGGCATGAAATAACTTGATATTTTGACCATATGAGGTTTCGGCCTTAGGGTTCCTTTTTAGGTTTCATTTCAATGCTTAAAATGTGTGTTTGATCTTGTGTGGAAATGTGTAATAGTGTTAATGTGTTTTTTCACTTCTTACCTTACCATTCACTAGCATTTTACCATAAGTAAAAAAAAAAAAGAAAACCTTTTTACTTTTTACTTTACTATTTCATTAAGTAATTACCTTACACTTCATGCATGCTTGTCTTACTCTTTACTAACTTTTTACCACAAGTTTTTACCACTTGTCTATTTGCAAAAACACCCAAAAGATTTTTACACTTTGCATCTTATCATTCATGTATTCATATAAGTTTACATCTTTTGCATTCATACTCTCCTAAATGCCCATGCATATATTAATCTCATGTCTTGTATTCCACACATGTATGTTCATGCATTCATGCATTAGCCTAATCATGCATTCAATAATGTCATACCTTGTATTCTACAATTGCATGCTCATACACTCATATACTTGCTCAATCGTGTATTTAATTAATCATGTATTCAATTGTCCATGGCAACTTGTAAATATTCTTCATATGTGCTTTGCTTATGCCTTCATTGTTGTCTCGGTTTTGACTTGAAAAAGATTTGTTATGTTCTACTTTCTTTTCTTCAAACTCAAATTCAATTGTTTTCAAATAAAAAAACCTAAGGCATTTTCCTAAGCAAATCATTAACCATCACTCGAAGCCATTGCTTGTTTGATCGTTAATGAGGAGTTATTAGTGATAGTCACTCGAAGCCTTTGCTTGTTTGACTATTATGAAAGCTCCCACACATTAATTAAACAACAAAAACCAATTCAAATTTCCAAAATAACATGAGTTATTTAGTGGTAATTATCACTAAGGCTCATCACCTTTTTCAAAACAATTTTCAAAAAGAATAATACAATGTTGTCGCTCAGTAATCACTCGAAGCCATTGCTTGTTTGATTGCTTGGCTCCAACTATTTTCTTTCGAGTTAATACCGAATGCCACTCGAAGCCTTTGCTTGTTTGGTGTTCGCGAACACTCGAGTCTTATTTCAAAAACTCCAAAACCTAAACCCCTAAGCCGTTTTCACACGCAAAACAAGAACTACGTAGCTTTGATCCTCACCCGGTGAAGTGCGTAGACTGTGTTCATGTCCCGTCAAGCACCATTTTCAAAAATATTTGTTTTGTCACGATATTCAAAGATACCAAAAACATGCCTCTTTCTGTTTTCAATAAAACCATTTCACAAAAGAAAAGAAAAGAAAAAGTAGAACAATATATTTCAAATCAAACATTTCAAAACCACATCAAATTAATGGTTCCTTTCGGTAGAAAAAGGGCGTGTAAGTGCTAATACCTTCCCATGCGCAACCGAGCCCCGAACCTACATCTCTAAGTTTTGAAAGACCACCCTCTTTTCAAAAGGTTTTTTCAATGTTTTCCTAAATAAATATTGGTGGCGGCTCTACTATTTTCACGTTGTCAAACTGAAAAGTCCAAACCGGATTTTTCGGGGCGCAACAGAATGATATATTACAAAATAGACGAGACATTCTATTATCGTATATCCTTTTTCTTTCGGCATTAGTAATAGTAATGTGCTTTTCTATATACTTATTCAGAATACATTAGATGATAATCATATTTTCATCGGTTTCAATTTTCGTTTTAGTACTTTGTTTGAATACTTTTATATTAATTTTCCTTCATTTAACTATTTCAAAACATTATAAGACAGGAAACAAAATCATTTCCTGGACAAAACCCCACTTCCCATTTGAAATTATAATATATAATATATATATATATATATATATATATATATATATATATATATATATATATATATATATATATATATATATATATATATATATATAGATACCTTAAGGTAATTACTTCAACTATTTTAAATATTTATATAACAGTAGAAAATTAAATTTATATATATATATATATATATATATATATATATATATATATATATATATATATATATATATATATATATAAGCGAAGGTTGTCCTGCAGTAGTTTGCTGCAGCTTCTACAACCGGCTACACTTGATTACTACCCTACCCATTCGTGTGGTAGGGCACGTTGCCATGGGAAACACATTTTTTTACTCTTCACGTGACATACATGTTAGCATGACATATTAGGCTACTTTCCCCCTTTTTTTTTCCCTATTTTTATATATTTTGTTATTTTAAATTTAAGGTAAATTTTTTGGACGTTCTAATAGGTAAAGTTTGTACCAATAAAGATTGGTCCAAGTGGTAACTCAAGTTGTAACTGGACTTGGATCCCACCCCAAGGTCTTGGGTTCGAATCTTGGGTGTGTCAAACGCTCTCTTGGGAGGGGAGAACCACATGGGCCGACAAAGCCGGGTACTCATGGCCAGCTAGGTTCCCCGGCGTAGATTAGTCATTGGCAAAACCGGTGGAAACTGCGCACCAAAAACATGGTAACCAAAAAATAGGTAAAGTTTGTTACTTAATTACTGGTTTAGTGAAAAAGTAGTAATTTTCAAACAAAATATGTAAAGTACGATATTAAACAGTGTGTTTTGGAGTACTTTAGAGGTTAGAAAAAATTTAACTATTCAAATGCGCAAAGTTTGTTACTCACTAACCATTTTAGTGAAAAAGAATAATAATTTTGTCACGAAATTTGTAAAGTGTGTGATAAGCAGTATGTTTTAGGTTGCCTTAGAGTCTAGAAAAATTGTACTGTTCAAATCTGCGAAGTTCGTTTCGCAATAATCGCTTTTGTGAAAAGAAAAAATAATTTTGTCACGAAATACGTAAAGTGTGTGCTGAGTAGTATGTTTTACGTAAAGTTAGTTTCTCAATAACCAATTTAGTGAAAAGAAAAAAAATAATTCTATAACAAAATATATAATGTGTGATACTAAGTAGTGTGTTTTGGGGTACTTTGGAGTCCAAAAAAACTCAACTGTTCAAATATGCGAAGTTCGTTCTTCAATAACCAGTTTGATAAAAAGAGAAAGTATTTTCATGACTAAATGATGTGATTGTTGTTTCTAATTCACTCAAAACTAAGGATTGTTCCATAATCAAAGAAATAACAAGACAATAAACAAGAAAAGGGAAGAATATCGAAAAGATGGAAAGACAAGGAATGAAACTATGTGGTGAAGAGAAGCCACATCTTTCATGGAAAGATGATAATCCTCATGTTTGGATCGCCAAAAAAACCCTAAGCTCTTGATAAGATCCCAAAGACGGTTCAAGGAAGAACCCTAGAGAGAGCACTTATGCTAATTCCTCTCAAATTAAAATTATGACCAAAGGTTTCTTACATGAAGCAACACCAACCCTTATATAGCTAGGGTTTGGCCATGGCAACACAAGCAAACTAAGGCCCAAATACAAACCCAAAATATGGCCCAACTAGTTTAGACATGCCTACATATTTAAACCCAAGTTTCAAGCTTAAAGCATAGCCTGTTACAATTAAAATAAAATAAAGTTCATCCTAATTTTAATAAAAATAGATTATCTTGATGCTCTTCCATTCCGCATCATTCCCTCCTTCTTGAAGAAATTCGACCTCGAATTTGATCTTTGGTGTACCCTACATAAAGAAAGAACCCAAATCAATACCAACATACCTCCGGGTTCAAATGGAAATTGGGAAAAATCAACACCTTTGACAAAGATAAGGAACACCCAAAAGATGCAAATGTAAACAATAAAAGACAAGAGATAGGAAGGTATTCATATCTTTTTGACTTGATATATATAACCAAATTTACTTTTCTCTGCTTGAACATTGCAAAAGCAACATAGTGTCTTTCACTTTTGAAGATTGGAAAAATAATTGAGCTCACATGAGGACTATCATTTTCAAACTTAGGCAACACACACAAGTTAAACCATCCCATCATAAAATTTGCAAGATTTTCAAGCACATGGGATATCATATTTGAAACTTTCCTTCTCCCATTTGAAACAAAGGCAAAATATACCAGTTAAACCTTTTCATTATCAAATTTGTAAAATGTTCAAACACATGAGAAAACTTAAGCAATGCAAATAACAAGTCATCCAACATTAACTTAGAAAACTTAATTGATTTGATGTAAGGAATCAAATCAAAAAAAACATCCCTTGAATCAACTTCTTCAAGCAAATGAACTTCTTTGGAAACTTTCAAGTTGGGAGTAGCACCATAAGGCACCAAACCATGGGGCACCTCTCTTGAATAGGCATCCCTATGCATGCTCAAAAATAGACGAACAATACTACAAAAATTGTTAGCATTAGAACACAAACAATGAAATGGAACTTCAAGTTTAAGCATGGGTCTTACCAACAATGCTCTATTGACCTCAAACCCCCTTTTTAAGAGACTTTTATTTTTCCCCACTTCTTTCTTTTCATTCCTTTTATGGTCTATTTTTGCTTCGCTTTTATCAGACTCCTTTTTATTTTCTTTCAACTCTTCTTTTTCTTTTTCTATTTTAAGTTTCAAAGCCAATATATCCTTTTTAGCCTTATTTGGACTAAGAGGGTGAAGAGTGAATTTGATCCTATTGTGAACAAAACTGTATTTATTAGATTGACCATCATGAATAACTTTCATATCAAATTTCCAAGGTCGCCCTAGCAATATGTGGCTAGCCTCAATGGGTGCCACATCACATAAAACCTCATCACAATACTTATCAATGGAAAATGATATCTTGACTTGTCTATTTATCTCTAATTCTCCATGATCACTTAACCATTGCACTTTGTATGGACTAGGATGTTGAGTAGTTTCAAGGTTGAGCTTTGACACTAACCTAGTACTTGCAACATTTGCACAACTACCTCCATCAACTATCAAAGAGCATACATTTCCTAGAATGAGACACCTAGTTTGGAAAATATTAGTTCTTTGTGAATCATTCTCATTTTCCTCATAGTCTCCAACAAATTTACTAAACAAATCTCCCTCTTAAGGTGTTTCCGCATTTTCAATCTCATGTGAATTAATGCAACCATTTTTCCTTAATTAAGACCACAATCTCTTAGTTGGACAATTTAATGCAATGTGCCCATACTCTATGCATTTAAAACATTTCATGTTCTTTAACTTAAGGTTTAAAGAAGAAGAGTTAGAAGTTGTACCTTTACCCTTGGAGGTTGTGACATAATGTCTTTTGGATTGAGCTCCCTCCTTCTTGGAATTGTCCTTCCAACTTAAAGAGTGATATTTTGAAGGGGATTTATTGTAAGCGTCCTTTCTTTGCAATTTCTTTTCCACCTTAATGGTTTGGTTAACAATATCTTCAATTGTTGCAAAATGGTGATGCTCAACTTCCTCCATTATATCTTCATTTAGACCATCAATGAACCTATCAACGGTATCCTCCAAATTCTCCTCCACATTAGCTCTAGTCATAGCCACCTCTAAATTCTCAAAGTACTCACTGACACTTTTGCTTCCTTGAGTAAGTCTACGCAATTTGTCACACAACTCCTTATGGGTATGATAAGGAACATGTCTCCTCCTCATTACGGCCTTCAACTCTTTCCATTTTCTAATAGGCTCAAGTTTACAATTCCTCCTAAGCTTTTTTTCTTGATCCCACCAAATAAGTGCATAATCTCCAAACTCCAACACAACCAACTTCAACATTTGTTCTTCACTAACATCACAACAAGAGAACACTTGTTCTACCTTAAGCTCCCAATCAAGATACGCTTCGGGGTCACTCTTCCCATGAAAGTTTGGAATGCCCACTTCTTCTTTCAACTCATTTTCATTCAAATAATCTTCATATTTTCTCTCTTTTTCTCTACCTCTCCTCTCATAACTCCTTTCTTTTTTATACTTTCTATCTTTTTCTCACAATTCTCTTCATACCTCTCATGCATCTTCCGGAGCAAATCACCAACCTTGTACTTCTTAAGAGTTTTTGCAACACATTCTTTTTTATATTCCAAACCTCTATTCATGATTTCAACAAACAAATAAATAAAAAGGACCTCTCCACACATCTTAGTGTTTACACTCAATAATGGTCACTCGTGTTTTGTCACTCAATTGGCTTTTTTGTTAATGATATACTCTCTTGCCTTTTACCACTCCCTAAAAGTGTCGCTCTTGGGCTCTTAAAAGAACCAATCAAATCGATTATCAAGCTTGTGGTAAACTTAGAGAAGTTGTGACAAAACAAACAATAAAAATTAACATACAAGAGGCTAAAAAAGACAACTTGAAACTCTAGGACAAAACTTGAAGAAGTTTAAAGACACCGAAGAAACAAATAACAAAGAGAGAAAACTCAAAAGAATGCTAAAAAGACAAAGACCGACTCACTATCTGACGAAAATAGACTAAAAAGTGTAATATTTGTGTGTTTAAACAAATACCCAATGAATTATTTTTAATCTTATTTTTGATTCCATATTCTTAAATAGACATTTGGGCATCACTTTTAAAAATATATTTTCATATAACATATTAAGAATGACAAATTTATTTTTTAAGAATTTATAAAATATTTGTGTCCACATTTATTTTGTTTAAAATGCATTTTAATAATTAATTTAAGAAAAATTAATATGATAAGTTTGACATCATTTCCCCTGACCCTTGAGAGGATCAGGAAACCCCTCTCTCTGATGGTAGATTATGTCATTGAATCTAACAGTGTTAGTTTCTCATTAAGGGATTTTGTACCCTCCTTTATTTTGTTTTATGAAAAACAAACAATCAAAAGATTAAATACTTCCTCACACTACTTTGAAATCGCAGTGCAAAACTCTAATGTATTACTATCCCCGCTATTATAAACTCTAATTTAGCATGATATCTAATAAATGGATTTGACTACCCCGTATACCCGCTATAATATAACTTTGCTCATTAAAAAAATCCATTTGTCACAATACAATACCTCAGAGGGTTATACTACATTGTATATATGGCTTACAATCTATCAAAAAAGAATCCACCAAAAATCTATCAAGAAATATGTGTGTTACAATTTAAAAGGATCATCATATATTTCTTAGCGAAAATGGCTCATGTTGCATACTTTAGATTAAAAATGGTAGGACATAATACATTCATGTAGTCCGATTTCTCAATTATAGACGGAACACAACAACATAAAATAGTGTTTATATATAGTGATCTCTGTTATCCAATACAATTGCTTGCTGCTTCAAAAGAAAATACAATTGTTTGCTGCATATGATTTAATTAAATATTTATAAGATTGTGTAATTGGGTTCAGTCTTATCATGAATGAGATGAATAACATAGGTGTCCTTGACTTTGGCACATGACCATACCCCAAATGAATAATATTTATACCTAAAAGATGGAAAATTACCTTGGAGGACAAAAACAAATTAAAAAAAAACATGGTTATGTTAGTAGTTTGAATAGATTCAAAAGTAAAAATTGGGGAAGTGAACGAATGGAAAGAGAAGAGAGACTCTAAGTTCAAAATTCCAAATAGCAAGAGTACCACAGTATATTATGAGAGACCTACATGATCAATGTTTTTGCCATAATAGTACTCTAAAATTTAGTAGTGACAACCGCATGGTATATAATTTCAGGGGTATTTTCATATTGAGATGTTATTACAACAGGAATTAGTTATAAGTATTATACGGTCCAAAATAGTAATAGTAAATAGTAACTTAGAAATATATAGCAAATATACCTTTGCATAATAACATTTAGCTTGCTTTTGACTAAGGTGATTGACGTTAACAACCACAGGATCAATGTTCTCTAAGCACAAACATTGAAATGAATAAAATTACTCATATTTAATAACATTCTAGTTAGTAAATATATAGAATAAAATCTATGGAATGTGATACAAAATATTAGATGTCAAATAAATATAATATATAAATGTAATATATAATAACAAATATATATGTATCAAAATAAATAATAAATAGATATAAAAAGTAGGTAAAATGTTTTGCAATAAAAGAAAGAATAGGATAAACATTATGTAATACGCTTTAGTAGCATGAAATTGTGGTAGCTCAAATGGTTAGCGTCAGGAGGTGGTAGTGTGGGGGAATGGGTTTGATCCCCAGTTTCTGCTTTTTTGGTGATATATTTTGAAATAATATGCTGACGTGATTAATAAAGGGTTTATTTTTTCAACTTTTTTCTTTTTGCTACTTGGCTTTTTGGAATTTCCAGAATATAATTTGAAAAAATTTATAACACCAACACAAATTTTCAACTCAACTTTTTGGATCAAAAGTGATGAAGTAGATTTTTTTTTGAATCTAGGGTTCACAATGTTCAACAAAAACAGAATTAGACTAATGATTTGGACTTCACAACACACAAATAATAACTTGGAGAAATAAACAACACAAAAAGTGGAAACAAAAACTAAATGGAGGAATTAATAGGAAAAAAAACAATGAGACACCAAGAAAAGTGGAAGCAAAAAGAAAGAACAATGACTAAAGAAAAGGAAACAAATCACCTCCAATTAGTGCAAATCTGACCTAACGTCAAAATGCTGGCTACCATTGCAATTCACCGGCACACTTGATAAATTACCAATATGAGCAACACATTGATCCATCTAATAGCGCTGAAATGTGAAACACAATCAAGAATCGATCTGCATGACTTTTTTTTCTATCAATAGTGTTCTGTACCGTATCTATGGATATGTTAAGTCCGAGATAGTAGGTAGGTTATAAGGTTTTTGATCAATATTGGTAATGTCCGAGCTTGAAGTTCCGAGCTGAGGTTGGGTGTACCTGCACAGTCACTCCGATGCTAAAGTCAGTAGCAGCAGAGTTAATGCAAATATATGTGTAATTAATGCGTACCTCTCTCCTTGGAATAAATGCAGTATTTATAGGTTTGGGAGGCACTTGGGTGTAATCATCTGAACCATTGGTTGTGGAGGCGCATGGTAGGCTGTTGGATGAATGATTATGGGCCTTGGCTGTTGAGGGCCCAATCAGTTGGCCTTTTGAGTAGAGGGGGGTGCGAATATCATGTGCAGAATTTCTCCATAACAGTTGCCCCCCCAAGTCGGTTTGACATGTTGGGTGAAACCAGACTTGTAATCTTGTAGCAGTAAACTATTTTACCGAGATTAAAAAATGTTGGGTTTGGCCTTTATACCGATGTTCAACTCTTGTGCCGAGGTTTAAAGATAGTCGAGGTTGAACTTACTCACCGATCTTAGATGGTGTGGCGTGTTGGTGACGCTTCGATTTGGGAATTTTTTAATATTTATTCTTCTTTCGACAGAGCATTAAATGCTTGCGTTGATAGATGTGACCGTTTGCAGGAGTCGAGGCGTCTTTTTAATGATGACTCCTCGATTTTCGCGTCGCTTTGATTTGATTGAGTGCGTCGCTTCGAATGAATAGTAACGGTCATTTCTAAATCCCTATAAATACAGGTGAGGGTAGTTTATTTATCTTTTTTAGTTCTTCGCCTGTTCTGAGTTACCGACTTCGCGAACTTGAGCCCTCCGACCTTGCTCTCTTAATCTCCAATCATTTTTCTTTTCGCTTATATCCAAGCTTCTTACGAGGTTAGTACTTTATTTTTTGATTTTATTCTTTTTGCTGCATTTCGTACTTAGTTTTTCCGGGCTGAGATCTAGCCCTCAGCCTGCAATCTTCTTTGTTAGGGTGGGGGTTGTCAGGTCGGGTTCCGATCTCCTTCGCAACCCTTTTATATTCGATTTACCACGATAGCTTGTCCCCATTCCCGTAGGTAAAAAGCGCAAAAACTAAGCAAACAACTCGCGCAAACGCTTCGACTCATCGATCGGTAAAGCAAGCTCGTAAATCCCGAGGTCGACATCGGAAAACTAATGGCATCACGATCAAGGACTCGATTCTCACCCTTACGATAGGGAAAGAGTGGCTGCCCCGAGATACAAGAAGAAATGCCCTGCTGGGTGAGGAAAGTGAGAGCGGAGAGAGCTTCAGATGAAGAGTCATCAACTCCCCCTCTACGCATAATAATCCGATTCCCGCGGTGAGGTAGGCGTTGACTCGGATCCGAGCTCTTGGATGACTTTGAATCGAGACGGAATCGGATGGAAGAAAAGGTGACGATCTGTCCAGTGTCCGAGAAAAAGATATCGGTGGAGAGAGAAGGTGAAGTACGAGAAGATATTGGTAGTTTTGAGTTATTGTCTTGGTCACGAAGATTCTCGGCAAAGAATAACGTCGATCTCCCTGTGGATCCCCCTTTGGGCACCCCTCGAGATTATTCATGGGTGTCCGAACCACTTCGAGGTATCAGCTCGGTGATGACTTCAGAATCCGATCTTAGTGGTTTTTGAAGAGGCTTTATTCGAAAGATCTGAAGCGTTTGGCGTGCTCATGGAATGGAAGAAGAGGCGAGCATGTGGCTACTTATCCCACTTCTCTTAAGTTCATAATCTACTGGACGACTTTAGCTCACATGCACATCCGACCTCCATTCACGGCTTTCCAGCAGTCAGTATTGGCGAGGTTAGAGGTAGCCCCTTCACAACTTCATCCCAATGCTTGGGCCTTCGTACGTGCTTTCGAGCTCGTATGTCTACATTTAGGTCGGCCCTCTCTTTGCGACTTTTCTTACACATGTTTCAAATAAATAAGCGGTGAGAAGAACACGTGGTAACCCCGCCGTTTAGAGCATTACACCCTCCGATCTAGAGGCGGGCATAAGGGTATTTCGTCAGTATTCTGAGAGTTTGAAGTATGAATGGAAAAACAAGTTTTTCTGGGTGGAACCGGTGTTGCCCGCAGTAGTAGATCGGGTTGGCACTTTCAACGCTGAGAATGACATCGTTCTTACCACCAAATTTCCTCTTGGTTGGACTCGTCGCGACGAGACTATCAAACATTCCGTTTTGGAGGAGCATTTAAGTGCGGAAGATCGGAAAACTTTGAAGATGCTGATGTATATCGCAGATCGGGTTGTTACCAATAACGAACACCGACCCAATCAATGGGGTTTCGACACTAAGTTATTGGTAGAAACCGTTAAGTTTGAGCACGTCGAGAAGGTTTTAGGTTGGTTCTAAACCATACTTAGTCGAGTTTAATCTTTGACACTTCCGTTAAGTTTGATAATTTTGTTTGCTAACTGAACTTTCCTTTTGCAGACGAGATGGCCCCAAAGAGCAGGATGGCGGCTTTGAAAGCCCTTGCACTTGCTGAAGTTGAACAGGGGGTACAAAATGCAGGGCCCAGTAGCGGGTCGGTGAAGGACTTCTTAGTACACTATTACTCCTGCCGAACCTATTACTGTGGTTCATTCCGAGGTGGCTGGCGAAGAAGAATAGCGGCCTTTAACAAGAAAAAGAAAGATCACATCAGGTCGTCTTCCCCCTAGAACAAGTCCTCAGGACCGAGGTAAAAACGTGATTGATTTGAGTGATCACTCAAAGAAAAGCAAGAAACATAAGTCTGCTGCCCCCTTTGATCCGAAGGCATATATGACTCTCAAAACCGAGGAGTTCCAAGCTGATCCTTTTGGAGTTTCCATCTCGGTGCTGTCGAGAATGGCCGATCTAGTGAAAGAGGAGAAAAAGGATGCCGCTCTGAAAATCCAAGGTATGACTTCTACTTTCTAAGTTCGTCAATACTATCTCTGTTTATTCTCTAGTGGTTTTATAATTTACTTACGCTTTCCATATATTTGTGTAGATCTTGAGGCTAAGTACGAGGCTGCTCGGAAAGCTGTGAGTCCACTCCGGGCCGACCTTGAGAAAGCGCAAAAAGATGCGGATCTTCACAAAAAGGTAGCTGAGGATTTGGAAGCCAAGCGCCTAGCATCTGAGGCCGAACTGAAGTTGGCTAATGAAAAACTTGAAAAAGCTGCTGTTGAGCTTAAGGAGAAAGATGACAAGCTGGTCGAGATGGAAGCTACGATCTCGTCCCAAAACTTCCCCGAACTTCAGGAGCAGATAAAGAGACTTGCCGAACAGAAAGCTAAAGCTCTTGAAGATCGGATGCAGGCAATTCAGATGGGTCAAGAAGGCATAGTAGAAGCTTTCAATAATGCACTTGACCAAGTTTCTGTGGTCAATCCCGACTTTGTTGCCGATCACGATATCTTTTCGCCGAACTTCTCGGTTCATGATGGGCACAAAGTTGAGTTTGACCCGGTAACTGATGAAGTGTTAAGGGTCGTCTATCCACCTAAAAAGACCTAGCTATTTTATTTTCATTTGTTTTGAACTTGAGGGACGTACTGTAATCAGGTATTTTTGTAATGACATCGTCATACTCTTACTTTGTTATAATTTTTGCTTTGTTTTGTGGATGCGATGAATCTCAGATATACCTTAAGTTGTAATATCAACCAAGATTTAAATCATAAAGAAGTAAATATTAAGCAAGATCGGAATAGAACGCCTTTAATAAAGTGAAGTCTATGTTAGGCCAGATCGGGATAGAATGCCTTAACAAAGCAAAGTCTATTTTTAATAAGATCGGAATAGAATGCCTTAACAAAGCAAAGTCTATATTCAATAAGATCGGAATAGAATGCCTTAACAAAGCAAAGTCTATATTTAATAAGATCGGAATAGAATGCCTTAACAAAGCGAAGTCTATTTTTAATAAGATCGGAAGATCGGAATAGAATGCCTTAACAAAGCAAAGTCTATTTTTAATAAGATCGGAATAGAATGCCTTAACAAAGCAAAGTCTATTTTTAATAAGATCGGAATAGAATGCCTTAACAAAGCAAAGTCTATATTTAATAAGATCGGAATAGAATGCCTTAACAAAGTCTATATTTAATAAGATCGGAATAGAATGCCTTAACAAAGCAAAGTCTATATTCAATAAGATCAGAATAGAATGCCTTAACAAAGCAAAGTCTATTCCTATCTTTGGATACTAGCTGTAATATCTCTTGAGTTTGGTGGCGTTCCAAGTTCTTGGGATCGCCTTGCCTTCTAGTGTTTCAAGCTCGAAGGCTCCGTTTCCAGTTCTTGATATAACCCGATATGGACCTTCCCAGTTTGGTGCTTACTTGCCCTGTGATGCATTTTTTAGTCCAACATCGGCTCTTCTCAAGACGAGATCATCGACATCAAAATCTCTTGGAACGACTTTCTGATTATAGCGAGTGGCTACCCTCTGTTTGGTGATTGCCTCTTTCAGGGAAGCTTGATCTCGGATTTCCTCCACTAGGTCTAGCTCTTCTCGTAAAGCATGTCCGTTATCCTCCAGTGATTTCGGATTTGAAGTCCTCCAAGTTAATTCCCCAATTTCTACCGGAATGACTGTTTCACTCCCATAAGACAACCGGAAAGGTGTTTCTCCGGTGGAGCTTTGGGGAGTAGTTCTGTAAGCCCACAAGACATAAGGAAGTTCTTCGACCCAGTTTCCTTTAGCGTCGTCTAACCTCTTCTTCAACCCGTTGAGAAGTACCTTGTTCACGCTTCGCTTGACCATTTGTTTGGGGTGTTCCACCGAAGTGAATCGATGTTTGATTCTAAGATCGGACATTAACTTCCTGAATCCTTTATCAACGAATTGAGTTCCATTGTCCGTGATTACCACCTCGGGCACCCCGAATCTAGTAATTATCTCTTTTCGGAAAAAAGAGATGCAGTTCTTTGCCTTGATAATGATGCGGTGGTTTGGCTTCAATCCATTTGGTAAAATAGTCTCTCGCCACAATTAAGAATTTAATCCTCCACAGGGCTTTTGGAAAAGGTCCTAGAAGGTCTATCCCCCACCATGCAAAAGGCCATGGGGATGAGAGAGTTGTGAGACCGGTAGGAGGTGCAATGTGAACGTTTCGTGGATCTGGCAATTCAGACATTTCTTCACATAGTTCCTTGCATCAGCTTCAATGGTTGGCCAAAAGTATCCTTCCCTTAACACCTTCACGGCTAAGGATCTACCACCTAAATGTTGGCCACATATTCCTTCATGAATTTCCATTAACACATAGTCGGCCTCATACGTTCTAGACATTTCAACAACGGTGAAGAGAGTGCTTTTTGTAAAGTTGTTCATTGAACAACTGCAAAGATCTTTGCTTTTCTCGGATGATCTTGGCTTCCTCGGGATCGGAAGGTTCTACGCTGACATGATGTAATTCAAGATAGGAGCAATCCATGTTTGGTCTTCACTTATTACGCATTAATCGATGAAATCGAGTGTAAGTCATCTCCAAAACTAGGTTTCTTTGAGGATCTCTTGTATTACCAACCAGGTGATTTCCACGATTTTGGTGCTTGCTAATTTGGAAAGAACATCGGCCCGAATGTTGTTTGTCCTTGGAACATGTTTGATCTCGCGAAATCAAATTGGGTGAGTAGTTTCTTCACATGATTCAAATATTTTTGGAGGATTGGCTTTTTTGCTTACGTCTTGTCCCCGATCTGGGAGACCACGAGAAGTGAATCGGTATTGAGACTTAACCGAGTGACTCGGAGGTCTAAAGCCAAGCGGAGACCCGCAATGCATGCTTTGTATTCAACTTGATTATTTGATGTTGTAAATTTGAAAGTGAGTGATAGTTCTATAACAACCCACGAAGGACTTTCAAGAATAATTCCGGCTCCACTTCCTTTGGGATTGGAAGAGCCATCAACATGGATCGTCCATACTTCATCCTCGGCCTCTGCCGAAGTCATCTCTACGACAAAATCGACTAACACTTGAGCTTTCATTGCCGATCTTGATTCATATTTGATGCCGAATTCGGATGACTCACCGCCCATTTTATTATTCTTCACGAAAGGTGCAGGCGATGTAGGATTTGTCGGATTGGGTGGTTTGTTCGAACCACCACTTGGTGAGATACAAAATAATGTCGGAGGCGCCAGAGTTGCTATTATTAAAGCCAAAGCAATTTTCTCTATTTTTGATATCGAAGTTACGCCCTTGTAGAGCTTTGCTCACAAAAAAGCCCGGGCTTTGCCCTCTTTTGTTTCTCGGACCGATCTTTGCTCCTAATGCTTCCTCGGATATTGAGAGATATAAATATAATACTTCCCGAGTTGGTCGGGTTAGTATCGGAGGTTACGATAATATCTTTTTAGTTGGGTGGCGCCTCATCGGTTACGTGGTCCAAATAAATTGATTCCTTTTTAAGAGTTTAAAAAGGGGTAGTGATTTAAACGCGACATTTGAGATAAAGCGAGATAGAGCCGCAATCATGCCATTAAGTTTGAATTTCCTTCTTGGTGTTTGGGGTTTTCATCTCGGTCCACCGATTTGCATTTGTCGGGTTTGCCTCAATTCCTCTTTCGGTGAGATAAAATCCCAAGAACTTTCGGCTTTGACTCGAATGTGCATTTTTCCGGATTTAATCTCATTCTGCTTTTTCCTTATCTCTGCAAAAATTTCTCACGAGGTCGGTAACATGACGATCCGCTTGCTCACTTTTGCAATCATATCATCTAAGTACACTTCTACATTCCGTCCGTCCGGTTTTGAAAACCGTTCATCATTCTACGATCGTCGCGCTCCTGCATTTTGAGACCAAGAAAGGCATAACTTTCGGTAACAAAAATTTCGCGTTCGATCATAAAAGCGGTCTTCTCTTGATCGGGAGGAACATCGGGATTTGGTTGTAACACGAATATGCATCCATGGTGATAATAAACAAAATCGACAGCGTGATCAACTAGTCGATCAATATTTGGGCAGGAAAAGCATCTTTAGGACATGACCTATTGAGATCGGTATAATCAATGCACAGTGCCATTTTCCATTTGATTTCTTAACAAGTACGAGGTTTGAGAGCCAAGTAGTGTACTTGAGCTCATTTACAAATTTAGCTTTTACTAGGTCGTCTACGCGCTTGGTCGTTGCTTCTGTCTTCTCGATATTTTGTACCCTTTTGCGTTGGGCAACCCACTTCGCATCAAGATATATTGACAAGTGATGACAGGCGACTTCAGGTGGTATGTCGGGCATATCTTCATCCGACCAAGCAAATAGATCGGCGTGCTCCCTTAAACACTGGGTCAATTCTGTTTTTATTTCGTCCGGTAGTTCTGCGCCGATGGAGATCTTGGTATTTTGTTGGGTCGTCTCCCAATACTACTTTGATGAATTCCCATCCGGCCGGTCGTTACGGCCTTTTCTCTGAATGCAGATGTTGAACGCTATCTTTCTCCTCGTCCGAGCTGTCGGGATCGAAGCGTGCGTCTAAATCCATCACATTGACCTCAGAAAACTTCACTTTTCCTTCTTTCGTAGATGCATTTTTTGATGTAAATTCGGCCTTCTCTCTTGCAGCTATTTCGACTTTGAGGAGGAGGTAATAGCATCTTTCAGATGATTCTAGATCGGCATTGATAGTTATTACCTTGTTGCATTGAGAGTGAAACTTCATTTTCGGATGTCAAAGTGGATGTTACGCTCAGAGTTTTCCCAATGTCGGCCTTCCAATGATGCAATTGTAGATTGATGAACAAGGTATACCATGAATTTAATCAAAATTGTCCGAGATAATGGCTTCTCTCCGAAAGTGACTCTTAAGTCTACATAACCCATTGGTTTAGTTCGGGAACCATTAAAACCGGAAAGGTCCGTTCCCGATAAGGGAAAAGTTCCTTTGGGGCAATTCAGATTTTTTCCAATACATCAACAAACATAATATCACGGGAGGTGGCTTGGTCTACCAGAATCCTTCTTATCTCTTTTTCGGCCATTACTGCCGAGATCAATAGTGGAATGTCTTCATTTGTTTTCCCGTTCAGTAGGTCCTCGTCCCAAAATGACAAAGGAGGACGAGTTACTACACTTTGGGTTGATGAGGTGGATGCTACACATTGAATTTCTTTCCATTTTCTTTTAATCGTCCTTGCCGTTGCTCCTTCGACCTCACCACCCGAGATAACCATTACCACCGTGCCGTCCCCCGCTTCTCACGGTGTCAAAGCTCTTCTTTGTATTCCACGATGTCTTTACCTTTCCCTTCATCAACGTCTTTCTCTGTTTAACGTTTTTCTCCTATTTGGAATGGCTTTTCGACATATTGTCCGAGCTTTCCTTTTAATGAGGTCTTCAATATCGTCCTTCAATGCGTTGCACCGATTTGTGTCGTGGCGGCACTTTGATGATGATGCGACAATATTTGTTGTTCCTCAATCCGGTCTTGGGGCAATAGGATCGGGATATCTTACTTGCTTGAATTCATTGTTTTGACATTCTTGCGAGAATCTTCTCTACGCCACATATGAGTTCGGCGTAGTCTCGATGTCTTCCTTGCCAGAGGTTTGAATTCCCTAGATGGGCGCGATCACGAAATCTCTCAGAATTTTACGTGCTCGGATTTGTTTTTTCGGTTCGAGGTCTATTCTCTTTGGTTTGATTAGCTACGCTTTTCACAAGAATTTGCTAGCTTCATCACTTTCCTCGTGATCTATGTATTTTTCTGAAAGTCGGAGGAACTCCCCTAAGGTTGAGGGTTGGTTTATGCTTACATCAATTTGGAATAAAGTGCCTCTGCACAAACCTTGGGTCCTCATTCAAACCATGCACCTTTCTGGCCTCAGTGTTGAATCTTGCAATGTAAGAACGGATAGATTCATCTTGGTTTGATGGATTGCATGCAAAACCATCCACGACTTGGCCTTACTTTTGAATGTGCAAAGCTCACATGAGAATAATTTTGTGATTGCTCCCAAGGCGAGATTGAATTAGTGGGATATCTACAAACCATAAACCCTGCCAGATTTATCAAGGGTGAGGAAAAAAAGTCTACACATGATCTCACAGGGCATTACGGTATTGCATCATGGTTTCATAATACTCTAAGTGAGCGTCGAGTCGTAAGTCAGTCATAAATTTTTAAATGCTCGGGAGGTTTTTCTAAACCTCGGGGACGAGGAAATAATCGATTTGAGGTAAAAGGTCCTCTTCTTAGTGGTTGAACTTCTTGTGCTTTATCATGCTTAGGGTTTGACGAGGTTGATGCGGAATGGTATTGTTTAGGTTCAGGGCTCTCTTATTATGGTGGTGACGTTCTCGCCTTGGAGGAGTCTCTCTGCTCCTAGATCGTCGTTTGAGTGGTGAAGATGAAGCGTAAGATGAATCTTCTTCCCAGTCGTTTATATACCTAAGAAATGCCCTAGGCTCTTCTCTTCCTCGTCTTCGGGGGAGAGCGATGATAATGGCGTCGCTTTGGAGGAGGCCGATGCCGCTTCGAAGTTCGATGGAGTCTGTAGAAATGCATTCGGAGCTCTTCACCGGGTTAACCCGTGGAGCATATCGTTGTGGAGAATTCGATCTGCGATATCTCGAGCTTGGTAGCTGCAATCTCGGCTTCGACTCAGAGATACGGAGACTCTAACTGAGATGCCTCATTATGTTGATTCGAAATTTGGACTATTTGTTGTAAAGTATCCATGCGTACGGGGATGGCGCAGGAGGTGAAGGAAATCGGTGAAGCCGATCCTCTGTTATTGATATTACGATCTGAAACCAGATTGGGTTACATGACTCCTCGGGGTTCCTTCCTCCCGAGATCGGATGACACTTGCTATCATGCGCACCAGGTTCTAAACTCGGGGTCCATGATTTGATCAAAGAAAAAGAAAAAATGTGTGAAGATTTACGAGATTGGGAAAACTCCCACTTTGTGGTCGCCAATGTTCATCATCAGTATCTATGGATATGTTAAGTCCGAGATAGTAGGTAGGTTATAAGGTTTTTGATCAATATTGGTAATGTCGAGCTTGAAGTTAGAAGTGAGGTTGGGTGTACCTTCTGATCACTCCGATGCTAAAGTCGATGTGATAGAGTTAATGCAAATATATGTGTAATTAATGCGTACCTCTCTCCTTGGAATAAATGCAGTATTTATAGGTTTGGGAGGCACTTGGGTGTAATCATCTGAACCATTGGTTGTGGAGGCGCATGGTAGGCTGTTGGATGAATGATTATGGGCCTTGGCTGTTGAGGGCCCAATCAGTTGGCCTTTTGAGTAGAGGGGGTGCGAATATCATGTGCAGAATTTCTCCATAACAAATAGACATTGGAATAAATAAAAAATATGATTATGGAAGAGGCTCAATGATACCACTTGATGTGAATTGTTGTTACTAATTCACTGAAAACTAAGGATCGTTCCATAATCAAAGAAATAACAAGACAATAAACAAGAAAAGGGAAGAAGATCGAAAAGATGGAAAGACAAGGAATGAAACTATGTGGTGAAGAGAAGCCACATCTTTCATGGAAAGATGATAATCCTCATGTTTAGATCGCCATAAACCCTAAGCTCTTGATAAGATCCCAAAGACGGTTGAAAGAAGAACCCCAGAGAGAGAGCATTTATGCTAATTCCTCTCAAATTAAAATTATGACCAAAGGTTTCTTAATGAAGCCCTTATATAGCTAGGGTTTGGCCATGGCAACACAAGCAAAATAAGGCCCAAATACAAACCCAAAATATGGCCCAACTAGTTTAGACATGCCTACATATTTAAACCCAAGTTTCAAGCTTAAAGCATAGCCTGTTACAATTAAAATAAAATAAAGTTCATCCTAATTTTAATATAAATAGATTATCTTGATGCTCTTCCATTCTGCATCACTAAATACATAAAATGCAATGCTAACCAATGTGTTTTCGGTACTTTAGACTCGAAAAATATTTAGACGTTTGGACATGAAATTAAATGGTAAATTGTTTAACCTTCAATATCGAAGTTCTCAAAGAAAATAAATTGTAAGTCGGTGACATTCTTAAATGTGCCTATGCACCCCTCTGACGATTGTTGTTTAAGTCCCTATCGTTAAGAGGAGTGACATCAAGAAGCAGAGTTGATTTTCGCATCGCATAATTTTTTATTATATATGTAATAAGAGAAATAAATTTGTCTTAGAGTTCCTCTACAAAATTCAGTTACGTAAATATACTTAAATACATCGATAAATAACATTATTATTTAAAATAATATAGTTGTGCAGAGCACAGGTCATAACACACACACACACACACACACACACACACACACACACACACACACACACACACACACACACACACACACACTTTTAAGGCCCGTTTGTTACGGATTAAGAAATTAGTGATTTTGTTTTTAAATAATTTAGAGATTAGTTTTTAGAGATTTTTAAGAAAATGAGAAGTTGTTTTGTGTTTGTGTAACATACTGAAAATTACTTATTTTAAAAAAATCATTCTTAAAAAACTGATTTTTATGAGAAGCTATTCAAAACAGCTGTTCCCAGCCGACCACCCAGGAAGGCTCGGATACATGCCTCTCCCTGACCGACGCGACTGGCTCCCAAGAATGAGAGTTGACATCGGAAGACTACACCTCGCCTCAAGAGCCGAGGGACTCGTCGGCCACGCAGAGCGAGGGACTCCCTCTCGCCCAGCGGATCGGCGCTGCCTCCATCATCGGCCATAAGAGGGAAAACCTGCTGGATATATTAGGAAAGTCCTTAAATCTCGCCTAGAATCTCGCTCTATTAATGTATAGCCTTTATGAGAATTGATTACTCCTCGTAATATAAATATAAGCCCTAGAGGCTAATGAAAAGGATCCCTGAATTCACATTCTTGTGATTACTCACTCTATACTCTTATCCTTCATATTTTGTGTTCTTGCTATACTTCAGGAGATAGTTGGGAACATTGGCGCCCACCGTGGGGCCAATAAAACTTTCCTACCCCACTCCAAATCCAAAGATCCTACCTCACCATGGTAGGAACAAGAGCAAACGGGTCACCACGTGCTTTCGCCAACACAACTGACCCTCGGTTACTAGAGCTACTGGATGCAGTAAGAGTACTCCAAGAGAAGAAAGCAGAGCGGGCTCGTAGGAACCAAGAGCAAGCTCTGCGCTCCCAGGCGTTAGAGGCAAGAGAGGTCAGGCTGCAAGAACAATTAGTGGTCCTTCAAAACAATAGGGCAGAGGCGATCTGAGTCCCCCTAAGGGCGTTCCAACCCTTCACCACAGAGATCGAGTCAATGGCCATCCCTCCTCGGTTTTGCGAGCCTGCTCTTCATATTATAGGAGACCCTCACTCCCCCCATAGCGTGGTGCCAGGGCTGAACCCCATCAGGCCTCGGCTCGACGTGACCGGGGCGGTAGAGCCAGGAACATGAAGTCTCAACCTAACTCAGAATTATCCTAACATGACCAATTCCCTCGCTAATTGCCATTAGCGAGGGAATTAGCGAGGGACCAGTTCGGTCGCTAATTCCCTCCTCGCTAATGCAGTTAGCGAGGGAAATTGTGTCAGTCGCTAATTAGCGAGGGCGATCCCTCGCTAATTTCCGTCGCTAATCCGACGAAAGACGCTTCCCGAGTCTGACTGGCACGCTTCTCAATCTGAGTTTATTATTATTATTATTATTATTATTATTATTAGTATTATTATTATTAGTATTAGCATTAGCATTAGTATTAGTATTAGTGTTATTATTATTATTAGTATTATTGTTGTTATTATTATTGTTGTTGTTGTTATTATTATTATTATTATAACCAAAATTTTCAAAGAGAGAGAGAGAGAGAGGAGTGAGAGTGGTGGTGGTGTGGTGGTTGTGTGGTGGTGGTGGTGGTGTCGTAGAGGTGGTGGTGGTGGTGGTGGTTGTGTGGTGGTGGTGGTGGTGGTGTCGTAGAGGTGGTGGTTGTGTGGTGGTGGTGGTGGTGGTGGAAGAGAAGAAAAGAGAGTGGTGGTGGTGGTGGAAGAGAATAAAAGAGAGTGGTGGTGGTGGTGGTGGTGGTGGTGGAAGAGAATAAAAGAGAAGAAGAGAGAGTGGATAAGAGAGAGTGGAGTGAAAAGAGAAGAAGAGAGTGGTGGTTGGTGGAGGTGTGGTGGTGGAAGAGAAGAAAAGAAGAGAGTGGAAGAGAAGAAGAGAGAAGAAGAGAGAAAAAAAGTGTAAATGAGAGAGAAGAAGAGGTGGTTCGGATTAATATTAAAAAAAATATGACAGTTTGCGAGGGAATTAGCGAGGGACCCAGCAAATTCCGTCGCTAACTGTAAAGTGTACTGTCAATTGTCTGAGCGTACTGCAAAGTGTACTATCAAGGTCATAAATTAGCGAGGGGTGCAAGCTATGATAGTCTTGAGCTTGCCATGATGAAAACTGCACTTGGTGATAACTAAGCCTTGTGTTTATATCAACGGAAATTGAATGAATCTCTGGGGTGCAACCCCTCCTTTTTTTTTAGAAATATTTTTTTTTCTAGCAAACAGATTGTAAATAAATAAACTTATTTGTCCTAAGATTAAAAACTTTGAGAAAACAAAAGCAATCGATCATTGATCGGAATGGATTTTTGGAGTTGTAATGTGGTTGATGGTTAATGGTTTATGAAGGATAGGATTTATTAAGCTCAATAAGGTGTTTGCGGTTTTATTGCGATAAGAACCTCTTATGTGCCTCATGGTAGAAAGGATCTGTTTAGGGATGTGACTTGGCCAAGGGTTTATGAAGGGTTTATGGCAGAGATGAGTTGAACAACAACCAAGCAAGTCAAAGAACAAAGGAAGAAGGATGAACGCATAGAATCTCAAAGAACATATGGAAGAAAAAACAAGAAATTTCTTTTGATACCACGATGAACACCATTGTTCATGAATCGCAAAGCAAAAGAAGAAATTTGCGAGAAGACAATGAAGAAATCACCGATGAGAGATGAACGCGGAAGCTACATAATCGCTCCTGATACCATATTAAGATAAACTCTATCTATGAATTGAATATAAATTTCATTCAAATGAATGGTGAAGTAAAAACTTAATACAATATGAAGATGTGATCACTATATATAGTGCACCTTCTAGTGAAAGAAAATACAAAAATCCAACTAACTAAAAAAAGTAGTTACAATTGAAAACTAATTTAACTAACTTGTAAACTAACTTTCTAATAATTCCAAGCTCCCTCTCATTGTTTTCTACCACGGCGGAGGCTTCATTTTCTACACCGCTACTTCAACTTACTTCCACGATTTCTGCGTCAACCTCACCAACCACACTCAATCCGTCCGTTGTCGTTTCAGTTAACTACCGTCTCGCACCTGAACACCGTCTTCATGCGGCGTAAAGCGCTTCACTGGATTAAAACCTCCAACGATCCGTGGTTGACACGTCATGCTGATTACTCTAATTGTTATTTAATGGGCGAAAGTGCTAGGGGTATAGAAGATGATGAATTGGGAAGGCATTGGCTTTGGAATGAAAGGTGGCAAGTAGGAGATGTTGTCTCAACCCATAGAGTTTGATGTTTCCCTAATTATGGTAAGGACCAGATTGCCCCGATTAGAGAAGAAACATTTAGGATAGTGAGTTGAGAAATTGCCCCGTTATGCTTTTTTGGGCTGTGAATGGCAAGGGGATGAGATGGGTGTAGGGTGAATTTTCCCATTTGAAGGTGGAGTGAAGAGCGACAGGATTGCCCCACTTGGAATGGTATTTCGAATGGTTGGCTTTAGTGAGATTGGAAAAGGTGACGGAGTTAAGGTTATGGGTTTTTGGAATTTGTCTAGTATGGCTATAGGCTGGATGTGGTATGACACTGTACAAATTTCCCCAAGTTCACATGGAATAGATGGTGAAAGGGATGCCCCGCTTTAGGATATAGGTGACGATCCCAGTATAAACTTTTGAATGACTCTCACGCTATGATAGTCTTGAGCTTGCCATGATGAAAACTGCACTTGGTGATAACTAAGCCTTGTGTTTATATCAACGGAAATTGAATGAATCTCTGGGGTACAAGCCCTCCTTTTTTTTAGAAATATATTTTTTTCTAGCAAACATATTGTAAATAAATAAACTTATTTGTCCTAAGATTAAAAACTTTGAGAAAACAAAAGCAATCGGTCATTGATCGGAATGGATTTTTGGAGTTGTAATGTGGTTGATGGTTAATGGTTTATGAAGGATAGGATTTATTAAGCTCAATGAGGTGTTTGCGGTTTTATTGTGATAAGAACCTCTTATGTGCCTCATGGTAGAATGGATCTGTTTAGGGATGTGACTTGGCCAAGGGTTTATGAAGGATAGGACAAGGGAAGTGTTTGGGGGTTTATTTCAGACAAGGATCTCTTATGCACGGCAAGAAGTATCAGCTCATAATTGTACCACTTTTGCTTTTTCGTGGTTTTTCGATCCTCTTTTTTGATTTCACTTTCTTTTTTGATTTTGATTCTTTCTTTTTCTTTCTTTCAAGCTGAGTGACTTGATAAAAATGATACACCATTTTTGATGTGGAACTGATCCTTGTCTAGGGTGATTGAAAGGTTTTTAGATTTTGGCTTAAGGTGGGTAGCACGGGTTTTTTCGAGGGTATGCGAAGATGGTCAAACTTCATTTCAAATCATGATTGCTCGTTTTCTGAAAAATTAACTTAAGGACAATAATTTATTTACTTTTATATATTTGCTCTTTTTCTTTATCTCTCTTTTTTTATGCCCTAAATTTTGCTTAGGCCGCTCTTACGAGTTTTCAACCTAACGGGCCTTTTTGAATTTTTTTTTTGTAAAGGACTTGCACCAAGGGAATACAACGTTGACAAGGTATTTTAGAGATCACACATTTGCCCCAGTATGGAGGGCCTAAAGTGTTATTTCACTAGGGGAACCAACCAGAAACATCAACTATGTACTGATGTGGGGGAGTATGTACTTTATGGGTGGTCGGGGTGGGATTAGACTTTGACAGGGGATGATGGTAAGGTAGGGACGCTAACAGACTCAAACAAAAATAAACACACATGTTTCCCAAGTCACTACACAAATGCTTCGTAGAGAGTTAACATTAGTTAAAACATGATAGAAATTTCTGATGGACATTTCGGTCATTTATCATGGGATGGAAGAGATGCAACGTTTGGTTAAAAAATGTGAGCAAGCTAAAGATTTGAAAAACTGAGTGACTTGAAACACCTTGAGCTTGCAACGAAGTATGACTAAACTCTTTCCAAAAATAATGATTTATTCACAAGAATGTCTCACCTCTCATCACATTTTTCCTAATATTATGCTGATTTTTTTTGTAACGCATGATGTAGGTATGCAAATGAATGAGTGTGCATGAAATGCGAATGTAATGATAATGTATGTGAATGAAATGATAATGTATGATTTTATTTATCGCGTCGGGGAATTATAAGTTTTACGTTTGGAGAGTAAAGTACAAAGTTTGACTTTGACTTTAGCATGCATGGCTTCTCTCCAAAATAAAACTTTTAATTCTCGGACCGTCGTAACATAAGATGTTTATTTTTGTAATGCAAAGAAAAAATGCATGAGGTATGGTTTCTAAGAAACTTGCGGTAAATAATGGTTTGGGTTTTTGACTTTTTGATTTTTGGATAAAAGACGGTAAGCACAAATATTTGTTTAGGGATGCAAGGGTATCAAGCTCCTTTGTGACCCTAAAAATGTATCTTACAGAGTGGGTCTAAGGTTTCTTTTATATTGAACCTCTCAGGGATGGTTCTAAAGAATCCTACACATGGTTCCTAGAGCCAAGGACTCCAGTCAAGAACACTGACCCCAACAATAGGCAAGCTATTAGAAGGGATAGCATCCTCAAAAGGAATCAAACTCTAGGTGAGATTTTCGTGACCACCCAACGAGACGTACGTCCATGAGCCATCACTACACAATCTCGTTCTAACTTAGGCTTGCACTCGAGTCCGGGTAGAGGACTTTTTCTCACAAGTGTGTGATGTGTATAGGTGCAGTGTGTGTAGGAGCAATTTAAAAACAACCCAAAAGCTGCAAACAGGGAAACAAACATATGTACAAATATCTTCTTCTATCCTAGGGTTTACACAAATAAATAGCATAATTATGCAAAAACAAATAAATAAATAAAAGGGTAAAAATTGAATTAATCCTAAGTTAATTAGACTAGGTTTTGACTCTCTAAAAAGTTAAGTCCCCAAATGAAGTCGCACGGTGAATGACCTAAAAATCCGAGGAAAGGATTCTTCGAAGTTCGAAAGGAAGCCGCCACCAAATTTTAGTTTAAGGGCAAATTCGGAAAATCTCTTTATGTTTTAGGAAGAGGCATTGTTAGGGTTTGGGAGTCGTTATGTGTGGGGAAGGTATTAGCACCCCACGACATCCATTGTCTAATTAATTAAGATTTATTTAATAATTACCCTTTTATTTGTAGAAAAAGACTTATTTAAATTTTTTGTGCTTGACAAGAGGTGAATCTTGCTCCTACGTACCTCCAGATGCAATGGAGGAATCAAAGCTACGTAGTTCTTTCAGAAAATGGTTTGTGGGTTGGTGTTTTTTAGTGTAGGGGTCCTGGGATTCCTTGAACTGTACAGCCCACTGATTCCTAGGACGCTGACTAACCCGATTGTACAACCGACTTAGTCCCCTACTTTTTGAAAATGATTTTCGAAAGGAGTTGTGAGATGGGTTGATTTTAGAATAGGTATTATAGAACTCTGAACTATGCTGACTCATTAGTTCTAGAATCTTCGACTAACTTTTGGTTGTACAACCGACTTAGCCGTTATTTTTAGGAATTCGGTTTATTCGTATTTGTTAGGTTTTCGTGGTTACCGAATGCATGTACTCATTGGCCTAAAATAATGACTAAC
The DNA here is from genome assembly GCA_020916435.1 of Oxytropis ochrocephala. Taxonomy (NCBI): domain Eukaryota; kingdom Viridiplantae; phylum Streptophyta; class Magnoliopsida; order Fabales; family Fabaceae; genus Oxytropis; species Oxytropis ochrocephala. The sequence continues at coordinate 36,917,003 of CM037093.1, read as the reverse complement.
CGGTTGTACAACCGACTTAGCCGCTTATTTGATTTCGAGAGAAAAATTATTTATGTTTGTAGCGACCGAAAAATCCGAGAAAGGATTCTTCGAAAGGTTCATAGGAAGCCGCCACCAAATTTTAGTTTAAGGGCAAATTCGGAAAATCCCTTTTAAGTTTTAAGATAAGGCGTTGTTAGGGTTCGGGAGTCGTTATGTGTGGGGAAGGTATTAGCACCCCACGACATCCTATTGTCTAATTAATTTAAGATTTATTTAATTGTTACCCTGTTATTTGTAAAGAAAATGGCTTATTTAGATTTTTGTTTTTTAATGCTTGACAAGGGTTGAGTCTTGCTCCTACGTACCTCCAGATGCAATGGAGGAATCAAAGCTACGTAGTTCTTCCTGAAAAAGTTTGTGGGTTGGTGTTTTTTAGTGTAGGGATCCTAGGATTCCTTGAAATGCATGTACCATTCGATTCCTAGGACGCTGACTAACCCGATTGTACAACCGACTTAGTCCCCTACTTTTTGAAAATAATTTTAGAGTTTTTGAAAGAAATTGATTTGGTGTGAGGTGGGTCCGTTTTAAAATAGGTATTCTAGAACTCCTGAACTGTACAGCCCATTAGTTCTAGAACGCTGACTAACCCGATTGTACAACCGACTTAGTCCCCTATTTATGAAAAATAATTTATTTATATTTTATTAAGTTTTTTGTAGGATTACTGAACTGTACAGCTCATTGGTCCTAAAATGATGACTAACCCGGTTGTACAACCGACTTAACCGTTTATTTTTAGAGAAAAATGGTTTTTTTGTATTCATTAAGTTTGCAGGGTTACTGAACTGTACAGCTCATTGGCCCTAAAATAATGACTAACCCGGTTGTACCACCGACTTAGCCGTTTATTTGATTTCGAGAGAAAAATTATTTATGTTTGAATTGGAAAAGAATTAAAAAGAGAAACAGGGGGTGCAGATTGTAAATTTGGGTTTTTATTAATCGCAGGGGGTTGTATAATTAATTGGAGGTACAATAAGGAAAGCCCAGTTCGCATGTGGAAGCCCAGAATGCGAAACTGGGCTTAAGTTGGGGAGGGATATGCGCATGAATGAAGGGGTGCGCTTAGTATTCTGAGAATTAAAAAAAAATGAAAAAAATGAACAGATGCTATAAAGGCCCAACAGCAGAAAATACCTAACCTAAAAACCCAATTACCCTCCCTTCCATTCAACTGCTGCGCCGCGCAGCACATTGAGAGATAGGTGCGAAAATCACGGCGAGACCTTAGGGGGAGAGAGAGAGAAGATCCGGCGCGGTTTGCGCCGGTTTCCATGGGGGTGGCCGACGCTCCTGCAGTTCACGAGGAGAGAGGGAAGGACGGCAGCGGCCGGGCGAGCAAGGTGGCTTCGGTGGTGATTGTTTCCGGCGACGGCGCCGTTCAGTTTTGGGAGAGGTTGGAGCTTCGAGGCCGACGGTGGGGAGGGAAGCTCCGCCGGATTCTGTGATGGTGGGTTACGGCCGGACCTCACGGAGGATGAAGTTTACTGATCGAGATTCCACCGGCGGCGACACACACACCTACAGGTTCGCGTTTTTTCCTTACAAACTGGTTCTATTTTTTCTTGATCTAACAATCATACAAAATTATGAATGTCCCTCTTGATCTTCTGCCATTTTGAATTCTGTTTTTGATTTTCCCCTTTCTATACCTATTTTAATTATTTGTCAACATAGATTTTATCCTAAAACTAATGTTGTTATTAATCTTTCAAAAAAAAAGGATCTGTTCATGATTAAACAAAAAAACCAGTAAGCAAATTTAGTTTCTGAAGCTGTTTGATTTTTGTATGTTCATACACACTGTCTTAGTATCGGTTTCGGATTATTAACAATCACAGCTACATTTCTCTACAATATCCTATCCTGAATCCTGAATTAAACTTTATAAGACCAACAGTAAAAAAAATGGGAACGAGGAAACCGACCTAAACTTCCAGCATCTGTCTCCTTTTGATCGCTCGCGGATCGCCTGTGCTTACACTCACGTATCGCTACCTCAGAAAATCAAAAGTGTGTGTTTAGTGGATTAGGATTCTGACTTTGAACCCTAATCCTTGTTTAGGTGATTCTTGCAGTGTTCTCTGCCCTCGTTTTTGTGTGTATTTTACTGTGGACTGACTGCTTATTTATATTAAAAACTTAGGGTTAGAATTTAATTGGTTTTGACTGGGCTTTGACCCTATTTCAGGTTGGAAAGCAGCCCAACAAGAAATTTCGCAGACTTGGAATCTTTGCTGGAAACCCTAAATTGCTGCTTACTATTTTATTTTCGGATTTGTTATTTTTTGTATTTTTAGTATTATTTATTTTTGTATTCTTGGACTTATTTGACTCTTAAGTGCTTCTAATTTGTAAATTAAACTAAGTAGAATTATTTTGATATTTTTGGACTCTTAAATGTAACGCCCCGGGCCCACTCTCATGGCCCGTGCGCTACCTCACAAGAACTTCTCTACCTCATGTAGAGTTTTTGCCTTCAGTGGGAATCGAACCTCGTACCTCTTGTACATTTCCTCGCATTCCCACTACCAATTGAGCTAGCTCAATTGGTAGTGGAATGCGAGGGAATGTACTGAGAAATCTGAGATTCGATTCGAAGGCAAAAACTCACATGAGGCAGAAAGTTTCTGTGAGGTAGCAAGACGGCCATGAGATGGGCCTGCATGCCATAATAAAAAGCGCCTTTTATTGTAATGACTGGGTCCACCACCCCAGTATTTATTACTCAAAGAACTTCTCTACCCCAGTAGAATTTTTGCCTTCCGTGGGAATCGAACCTCGTACCTCATGTACATTTCCAACGCATTCCCACTACCAATTGAGTCAGAACGCCGAAATAATTTAATTATTTATTTAATTATTCATTTAATTATTTATTTAATTAAGTTATTTAAGGCTTGCAAATATTTATTTAAGTAATTGGGGAGTGGTGGAGTTAATTAAATGGAGGAGGTGTTTAATTAATTTGGGGGTTTTATTGTATTAGGAAGTGCATAAATAAAAAGGGAGGTGTAGGTATTATGGCCCAAAGGCCAAATTAAGTGGGTTAGGGTTAAGAGAATTGAAAAAAAAAAAAAGGGAATGAAGGAAGGATGGGATCATTACTTGGTAGATACAGAAGGAAGAAAGAAAGAAAAGTGAGAGTGAGGGGAGAAGAAGTGAAACTCACGTGAGTGAAGAAGGAGAGAGGAAGAGAGATAAAGAAGAAAGTCAAAGGGGTAATAGAAAAGAAGGAGAATAAGAAGAAAAGGAGAAGAGGTGGCGTGGGATGATTGGGGAGGATGAAAAGAAAAGAGGGAATGAGAGAAAAAGAGGAGATGGCGTGGGCTCATGGAGAAAGAGGAAAGCTTATTTCTTTTGGTGGTCCTTAATGGTTGCTTGGAGTTCTTCCTAGTTCTTCAATTTCGAGTGGCTGCGATTTCAAGGAGGGGGAGGCGTTTAGTTCGTTGTGTTCTTTGAGTTTTGTACGTGACTCGTCGCCGTTAATTCGGAACATACAAATTCGAGGTAAGGGTGAGCGTTTGGTTTAACGTAATTGGGTATATGATGGGTGTAGTGGGGTTTCTTGATGTTGTTTGATGATTTGTTGATGTTGTCATGTGATTATCTATGATTGAGTATAATTGAGTATGTGATTTAGTATGAATTGCGTATGGGATGTGTTTTGTGGAGTTTCTTGATGTTGCTTGATGATTGTTGATGTTGTCATGTGTTTTAATATAAATTGCGTATGTGTGGGTGATTTTATGGGGTTAAAATCGAATTTAAATATATGGTGATGAGAGCGTGTAAATGGAGTAATTTGAGATGAAATTGAGATGTGAAGTAAAGCGTGTTTTGGTAAATTGAGTCTTGGGGCTGCTGTAATTTTTTTATTATAGATGTGTGCTGTTTTCACAAATTAAGGTTGCTGTTTTCATGAAAATATATATAGTGCAGATTTTATAAATGAGTATGGCTGCTGTTTTAGGAAAATATATAGTGCAGATTTTATAAATGAGTATGGTTGCTGTTTTCATGAAAATATATATAGTGCAGATTTTATAAATGAGTATGGTTGCTGTTTTCAGGAAAATATATAGTGCAGATTTTATAAATGAGTATAGTTGCTGTTTTTTTTATGAAAATATATAGTGCAGATTTTATAAATGAGTATAGTTGCTGTTTTTATGAAAATATATAGTGCGTTTTTATAATTGAGTATAGATCTTTGTTTTTGTGAAAATATATATAGTGCAGTTTTTTTTTTAATTGAATATAAGTTCTTTGTTTTGTCACTAAAATGGGTCTTTGTTTGCGCAATATATAGTCTTGATTTTAAAAATGTAAGTTGCTGTTTTTGTCACTAAAATCAATGCTATTTTACGAAATATATAGTGTAGTTTTTTTTTCAAAAATATAAGTTGCTGTTGGTTATTAAATTGATGTGTTTTTATGAATACAAGTTGTTGTTTTACGAGAATAGAGACTCTTGTTTTCTCTAGTTTTGTCTTTGGTCAAGAACCGAATTTTCTGAGTTCATTTTATGATTGAATTGCTGTAAGAGGTTATACTACTAGTGTACTCCTTGACTATGGCTAGACTGTGGTTTACCACTAAGGCCAGAATTTCTTTCACTGGTGTATTTACAAAGGCATCACTGAGAGCCTTGCAAATGTGGCCAATGCCTCTTGCAAGTAGTATCGATTACAGAGAGTAATCCCATAGTCAATCGGTTCACTATTTTATAACACACTAAACCAAAAGATAACGGAAAAGTATATATATTTTAAATGATGTTGGTGTGTATTGGTTTTGACGAGTTGCGGTAAATGTTCCCTATGAGTGTAATTAGGATGGTGTTGTAGTGTGATTTGTGTGAAAGGTGATGAGTTCACTCTATGAGTGATTATGATGTGTGATATGACTTGTGATGTTTTGTGAAGAATATACTCTATGAGTATAGTTTTAATAATGTTGTTGTGTGTATTTGTGATGAATTGCGAAGAATACACTCTACGAGTGTTTTATGATGACATGCCTTGAGTGGTTACTTCTTTTATGATGACATGCCTTGAGTGGTTATTTCTTTTATGATGACATGCCTTGAGTGGTTATTTCTTTTATGATGATGATGATGAGTACTCGAGTGAGTGTTGATTGAGTTGCACATGTGTTATAGAGTCTCATGGCATGTGCATACTATGACTAATATTGATGATGTTATGCCTTGAGTGGTTTTTCTTCTATGATGAAGATATGCCTTGAGTGGTTTTTAAAGATGATATGGTACCATCATGCATATGCCGCGTGTGGGTTGCATTTTCATACATCATTATAAGTGTGAATTGTCTTTGTTGTGATTGGAGCTGTTGTTGTGTGACCGTGTGAATTGTCTTCTTTGTGATTGGAGCCTGTTGTTGTGTGGCCGTGTGAATTGTCTTTGTTGTGATTGGAGCCGTTGTTGTTGTGTGACCGTGAATTGGTGATGTTGATGATGCTACGTGATTGCCTCGCTCTCATTTCCCTATTATGTATCGATTATGTTTTATTGAAATTCTCACCCTTCTCGCTTGGAATGTTGCTCTATGGTGGCAACGCCGCAGTAACCATGCAGTGAAGGTCTATTTGCCTTCTTGTTAGTTGTCGGGAGTCTGTTTGTGTCGCTCTACGATACCGTAGCACCTAGGGGCGTGGTTGACAATTATTAGTTATTAGTTAAGCTGTTTAATGACTATGTTGATACTATGAGATGTGTTTTGAGAGGCTTAGTGAGGTTACTATTTTATTCCATTTGTGATGGCGATATATGACATGTACTTTTAAGGCGTGGTTTTTCTTGCACACACTTTAATGAGTGCAATTGATGAGATGAGTTTTTATGGCGAGGTAGCATTTCTTTTCTACCAATTAAATTAATACTTTTGAAAAGGAAATTACTCACGATAATGACGTGAAAAATTGAGGGGTAGAAAAGGGTGTTACATTAGTGGTATCAGAGCGATTCGGTGCCGTCCGGCCAAGTCGTCGAGTCGTCGTGTCGGTTGACAAATAGAGTGTTGTCTGTTAGTTCTAACCATTGTTTGTGTAGTAAGTGATGTTCCTGCAGTGGTGGAGGACAAACCGAGCAAATCTTGCTGATGGTAAGTGAATAAGTGGGGAGATACCTGGCGATAAGGTGTCTTGTATTGTGTTTTCAATGTGTGAACTCTGTGTCCTTTGTTTTGTTTTCTCTTTGGTTTGGAAAATGCTTGGTTTTGAAAGATGCATTAGTAACCTCTTTTGAAACCGAAGGAAAATATTTTCGGGGTTGGGGTGAATTTTCAATATTGTATTTTGTGTCATCCTAGTTATCATATCAAAAGAAATATTTTGCCTCTCTAGGATTTGATGTTCTTATAAATAAAAAAAAAAAAAAATTATATGATTTGAAGAGTGATGACACTTTTCACTTGCGAAAATCATTTCCAAAAATAAATTGTTGATTGTGTTGAAAAACAATTTTTCCTCATTTTCGCACTTCCACTTATAAGTATTTTGAGGTAGAGGCATCACATTAAATGATATGTCAATTGTGTGGATATTGTGCTCATGTGACCTTTGCTTACTTGGCATGTTGTTTGGTAGCAAGTTTATAGTTGCTCCATAGTAACTAATTATGTTTGATTATGTGATGTTGTTTGGCTTGGATTTGGTCCATGATTTTGTTGTCGTTGTCGTGTGTCTAAATATATTAAAGTTGTTGTTCTTGTTGTTGGGTCAATGTGACCAAATGTTTATGTTGATGTTGGAATTGGTATTTTGGTGATTGGGTGAATGTGGGGTCTTGATGGTTTGATTGGGTAGTAGTCCAAGTGTTACACATAGGTATTTAACCAAATAGCCTTATGTTGATTGAATGCTCAAGTGTTGTTTAAATGATATGAGTTGTTGAATTGAGTGTTGTTTGAAAATTATTGTCCGGTGATTGGACATGAAGAATTTTAATTGTTTACGGTTTTGCACATTTCGGACACTGTTTCAGTTTTTCTAAAACTGGTATCGTTTAGTTGATTCAAAAATTATGTGGTTTATTGTTTTTGAAAATATATTTACCGCTTGGTCGTTTTTGCGCTGGTTTCGTTCAATTTGGAGGTTTGTAGCTCAAGTTATGATTGTTTCAAGTTAGGTCAAAGTTTTGAAATCAAACTGTGAGTGGGTTCGGTTTTTGGAGGTTTTGTGTCATCAAATGAACTCCGTTTTGAATGATTCTTGTTTCTTTGGAAAGTAGACTTAATTCTCTGCAAGGTAGGCACTGGTTTCATAAATTTTCATTAAGAAATGAGAAAGATAATTTGGTTGAAAATTGAGTAAGAAATTCTGTCCAAGTTTGGTACCTCCATGTAGTGTTTGAAAAACTGTACCAATTGGCTACTTATTTTGAAAAATAAAAATTTTGGGTAGAAACTACATTCATAGAGCTTTCCAACAAGTATTTATTTGCTAAAATCCGAGGTCGTTTACTATTTTAATTAATTCGCCAAAGTAGGCGCATAGTTACAGAATTTTCTGCACTCGAGTTTTTGAAGATTAGCAAAACGTTTTGAACCTTGATATTTAAACGTTGTGGTCCGTGATCTAAAACGAAGTGGTTTTTGAGGTTGCTTGTGAACCTTTGAGAAACGATTTTTTATGGTGGGGTATTAATGTGAGTGTTAAATTTATTTCCAATAAATGAATATTATCCTTGTTGTCGTATGTTCTCATACGTATTTGCTTAGATGGCTAAGTTGAATTTTAGTCTAGCATGAACTTGTTATGTGGTTAATTTAGCGTCATTACTTTAACTATATGAATTGGTGGAAGCGTAGTATGGACTTTACTGTAGCATGTTCTTGATTACATGTTGATGTTGTATGCTTGGTGCCTTGTAGACTAATCTTGATGCTTGTGTTAAGATGCCTCATTGTTTGACCTCTAGGGGAAATTTTTCGTTGGGGTACCCGGTGACCCCAATTTGGCGTATATGTGTTACGTATTATGTATTATGTGAGAACCATTGTAGGAGCAATGAAATAAACATAAGTGACGAGTTCTTTATAATAAGTAGGGCAAATGCATGTTTTGATGATAACGTGGTTAGGTATAATTATGATTGATTGACGATTTGCTTGGTGTACTAGGACAATGAAAATGATTTGTTCATAAACTTATTGTGTATGGTCATAAGAATAGTCTAATGATATCTGATTGATGAATTGATTTTGTACTTAACGGTATGTGGTTATACATGACTAGTTGAACTTGTGGAGTTTGATGTGTTTGCTTGTTCCTTTTAACTAATTAGTTGATGTGATACGAAGTTGTGTTGCTAATTGTTTAGATATGTGGAAATAAAAGAGTTTTAACGATGTTAGAAGAGTGAAAGTCGTGGACGACGCCTTTCGCACTCTAGACCGCGCGTTAAAAGCCTTTTAGTGTGGTATGGGTAAATTGGAAGGATTGTAGCTTTGTGACCTTAATTAATTGGTTGTATGAGTAGGAGGGACTGATCACCCCAATAACTCATCTCCAATGAAAGAGGCGACAATGACTCATGGTATTATCAATTGTGGATGAATGTGCTAGTTTTGATTCGATTGATTAAGTGGTATGCTCATACTTGACTTCATGCTAATTAATACATATATGTATAGGTTCTCAATATGTGATGTTGTGAAAAATGCTTGATTTTGAAGTTATGTATAGTACACGAGTGGAATATCTTAAAGTTATTTTATGTTATATGATAAGGATGGTTAGAGATGGTTAGAGATGATTTGGCATTGTTATCGTGAGTTTGGCGTAGATTTTCGAGGACGAAAATATTCTAAGTGGGGAGAATTGTAACGCCTAAATAATTTAATTATTTATTTAATTATTCATTTAATTATTTATTTAATTAAGTTATTTAAGGCTTGCAAATATTTATTTAAGTAATTGGGGAGTGGTGGAGTTAATTAAATGGAGGAGGTGTTTAATTAATTTGGGGTTTTATTGTATTAGGAAGTGCATAAATAAAAGGGAGGTGTAGGTATTATGGCCCAAAGGCCAAATTAAGTGGGTTAGGGTTAAGAGAATTGAAATAAAAAAAAAAAGGGAATGAAGGAAGGATGGGATATTACTGGGTAGATACAGAAGGAAGAAAGAAAGAAAAGTGAGAGTGAGGGGAGAAGAAGTGAAACTCACGTGAGTGAAGAAGGAGAGAGGAAGAGAGATAAAGAAGAAAGTCAAAGGGGTAATAGAAAAGAAGGAGAATAAGAAGAAAAGGAGAAGAGGTGGCGTGGGATGATTGGGGAGGATGAAAAGAAAAGAGGGAATGAGAGAAAAAGAGGAGATGGCGTGGGCTCATGGAGAAAGAGGGAAAGCTTATTTCTTTTGGTGGTCCTTAATGGTTGCTTGGAGTTCTTCCTAGTTCTTCAATTTCGAGTGTGGTCGCGATTTCAAGGAGGAGGAGGCGTTTGCGTTCGTTGTGTTGCTGAGTTTTGTACGTGACTCCGTCGCCGTTAATTCCGGAACATACAAATTCGAGGTAAGGGTGAGCGTTTCGGTTTAACGTAATTGGGTATATGATGGGTGTAGTGGGGTTTCTTGATGTTGTTTGATGATTTGTTGATGTTGTCATGTGATTATCTATGATTGAGTATAATTGAGTATGTGATTTAGTATGAATTGCGTATGGGATGTGTTTTGTGGAGTTTCTTGATGTTGCTTGATGATTGTTGATGTTGTCATGTGTTTTAATATAAATTGCGTATGTGACGGGTGATTTTATGGGGTTAAAATCGAATTTAAATATATGGTGATGAGAGCGTGTAAATGGAGTAATTTGAGATGAAATTGAGATGTGAAGTAAAGCGTGTTTTGGTAAATTGAGTCTTGGGGCTCTTTGTAATTTTTTTATTATAGATGTGTCTTTGTTTTCACAAATTAAGGTTCTTTGTTTTCATGAAAATATATATAGTGCAGATTTTATAAATGAGTATGCATTTCTTTGTTTTCAGAAAATATATAGTGCAGATTTTATAAATGAGTATGGTTGCTGTTTTCATGAAAATATATATAGTGCAGATTTTATAAATGAGTATGGTTCTTTGTTCAGAAAATATATAGTGCAGATTTTATAAATGAGTATAGTTGCTGTTTTTTTATGAAAATATATAGTGCAGATTTTATAAATGAGTATAGTTCTTTGTTTTTATGAAAATATATAGTGCGCTTTTTATAATTGAGTATAGATTTGTTTTTGTGAAAATATATATAGTGCAGTTTTTTTTTTTAATTGAATATAAGTTCTTTGTTTTGTCACTAAAATGGGTCTTTGTTTATGCAATATATAGTGCAGTGATTTTAAAAAATGTAAGTTGTTGTTTTTGTCACTAAAATCAATGCTATTTTACGAAATATATAGTGTAGTTTTTTTTCAAAAATATAAGTTCTGTTGGTTATTAAATTGATGTGTTTTTATGAATACAAGTTGTTGTTTTACGAGAATAGGAGCTACTGTTTTCTCTAGTTTTGTCTTTGGTCAAGAACCGAATTTTCGAGTTCATTTTATGATTGAATTTTGTAAGAGGTTATACTACTAGTGTACTCCTTGACTATGGCTAGACCGTGGTTTACCACTAAGGCGTAATTTCTTTCACTGGTGTATTTACAAAGGCATCACTGAGAGCCTTGCAAATGTGGCCAATGCCTCTTGCAAGTAGTATCAGTTACCCGAGTAATCCCATAGTCAATCGGTTCACTATTTTATAACACACTAAACCAAAAGATAACGGAAAAGTATATATATTTTAAATGATGTTGGTGTGTATTGGTTTTGACGAGTTGCGGTAAATGTTCCCTATGAGTGTAATTAGGATGGTGTTGTAGTGTGATTTGTGTGAAAGGTGATGAGTTCACTCTATGAGTGATTATGATGTGTGATATGACTTGTGATGTTTTGTGAAGAATATACTCTATGAGTATAGTTTTAATAATGCTGTTGTGTGACTGTGATGAATTGCGAAGAATACACTCTACGAGTGTTTTATGATGACATGCCTTGAGTGGTTACTTCTTTTATGATGACATGCCTTGAGTGGTTATTTCTTTTATGATGACATGCCTTGAGTGGTTATTTCTTTTATGATGATGATGATGAGTACTCCGAGTGAGTGTTGATTGAGTTGCACATGTGTTATAGAGTCTCATGGCATGTGCATACTATGACTAATATTGATGATGTTATGCCTTGAGTGGTTTTTCTTCTATGATGAAGATATGCCTTGAGTGGTTTTTAAAGATGATATGGTACCATCATGCATATGCCCGCGTGTGGGTTGCATTTTCATACATCATTATAAGTGTGAATTGTCTTTGTTGTGATTGGAGCTTTGTTGTTGTGTGACCGTGTGAATTGTGTGGCCGTGATTGGAGCCCGTTGTTGTGTGGCCGTGTGAATTGTCTTTGTTGTGATTGGAGCCGTTGTTGTGTGTGACCGTGAATTGGTGATGTTGATGATGCTACGTGATTGCCCGCTCTCATTTCCTATTATGTATCCGATTATGTTTTATTGAAATTCTCACCCCTTCGCTTGGAATGTTGCTCTATGGTGGCAACGCCGCAGTAAATCGCATGAGTGAAGGTCTAGCCGCCTTCTTGTTAGTCGTCGGGAGTCTGTTTGTGTCGCTCTCTCGATACCGTAGCACCTAGGGGCGTGGTTGACAATTATTAGTTATTAGTTAAGCTGTTTAATGACTATGTTGATACTATGAGATGTGTTTTGAGAGGCTTAGTGAGGTTACTATTTTATTCATTTGTGATGTGATATATGACATGTACTTTTAAGGCGTGGTTTTCTTTGCACACACTTTAATGAGTGCAATTGATGAGATGAGTTTTTATGCGAGGTAGCATTTCTTTTCTACCAATTAAATTAATACTTTTGAAAAGGAAATTACTCTGATAATGACGTGAAAAATTGAGGGGTAGAAAAGGGGTGTTACATTAAACACTTTTAAACTATAAATTAAACTAAATAGAATTTTTGGATTGTATATATGCTTAAATAAATTAAATAAGAATAAAAATAATAAGAAAAAGGAGTCAGGCCAAATACAAAGACGAGAACGGGCCGGACTCGACACATACGTTAATAGAAGAAATGGGCGCTTTAACTAAAAACATTAACTTGGAATCGCATTCTTAAGTCTGAATTTCAACCAAATTTTGAGAAAAATGACTTTAGGTAGACCTGTTCACGTACGACTAAACTCAAATACGGATATTAAATTGAAGAACGCGTGAAAAGATCGATCATTCGCGTGCGTGCCTGATTTAAACAACGGTGTTTCGATTTAGTTGAACGGAGTGATTGAAATTAGTAACCGAGACTCTACACTAATAATTCTCGTAATCATGCGACTCCAAAACACGCCCTTACTAAAAATAAACGACTAAAGCGAGAAAAAGAAGACGGACAAAATTGGGGTATAACAATGTTTGAGTTGGAAAAGAATCAAAAAGAGAATCAGGGGGTGCAGATTGTAAGTTTGGGTTTTATTAATAGCAGGGTGTTGTATAATTAATTGGAGGTGCAAAAAGGAAAGCCCAGTTCGCATGGGAGAGCCCAGTATGCAAAACTGGGCTTAAGTGAGGGAGGGGTGCATGCGTGAATAAGAGGGGTGTAACTAATAATCTGAATATAAAAAAACGAAAAAATAAAAGAGCAATTATATAACCCTAAGCCCAAACCGAAAACCCTAATTTCCCAAACCCTTCCCACTTGCTGCGGCGCAGCCGCACGGTTGAGAGAGAGAGGGAGTTTTACTCCGGCGAAATTTCCGCCCCGTTTCACGGTGAGCTCGTCGGTTTCCTGGGGAGTGAGAGAGCGAGACAGTGAGAGGGAGAAAAGGAGCGGTCTCGATGGTGGGTGATGATGGAGGTGGCGCCGGTGACGCCACTCTTCGCCGGCAAGGGTGCGGTTGAGGATGATAATTTCTAACAGGTTCGTTTTCCTCCCGTTTCTCACTCTGTCCTTCAACCTTCGTTGTCCTCTTCTCCTATTTTGTTTTTTTTTCTTGGTCACTGAAAAAAGGTTGTTGTTTTTCTGGGATTTGTGTTTTTCTTGGGCGAGGGTGGCGGTTTTAGGTGGTGGCTTGCTGGGTTTGAAGGAAGGTTCGGTGGTGGCTTGTTGGTCTTGAAGGAAGGTTCGGTTCTGGGGGAGATAGAGGCAGTGGGTGTTGGTGAGGCTCACGAATGGTGGTGAGGTTTGGAGGGTAGCTGATGATGTTCTTGATTACATTTTGATTTCAATGCTATCCTAATATTCTTACTGTTATCATTCCTGATCTGAGATTTTAATTTCTCTGTACTGCCCAGGAGCCAAGCTGACTGTGATTGAGGAAGATGATGAAGAAAGTGTGCAGCAAGAAGCGCAGCAGTCTGGAAAGGAAGTGTCTGAGCAGGAGAAGGAGGTCGCTAGCAAGTTAGCAGAGATGAAGCGCGAAAAAAGAAAGCGACTCTGGTGGAAGCGCTATAGCGTCTGATGCTATAGCGCCTGAGGAAGGGCAGAAGGAAGAGAAAAAGAAGAAAAAGACTGCAAAGCCTCCTCAGCCAACCCGTGTTAGTTCAAGGACCAGGTCTGGTCTAGTTAAGAAGTGATTTTAATTTTCTGCTGTAGAAGTTTAGTTGTTTTGTGACAAGAATAAATTGTGAAGCGCTATAGCGTCTGTCTTGCGCTTCACAAATGTTTTAAGACTTGGTTTACTTTGTTTGTATGTTAATTTCAGGCCTCTCCCTAGTTCTTTAAAGAGCAGTGAGGACACTGCTCACTTTTGTTGTGGGGGGAGGACCTAAAGTTGTTAATGTTTTTGTTAATGTTTTTCAAAATGTTCTGTTTCAAGTGCCTCATTTTTAAGTATAGTCATTGAATGCGTTCCCCTTGGGCTAATTGTAGTGATAATTGTGTGAGTGAGTAAGAGAGCCGTGCTTTTAGATGAAATCTTTGTTTATTATTGCTCTCACACGTAAATCTCTGTGCTTAAGAAGAAACTTAGCTAGCCAAGGACTATCTGAGGTTGAGGCTAGTCTGAGTTAACCAAGGTGAGATCAAGGCTTGACTAAAAACTTGAAGAGTTTTTGAAGCAAAAGTTTGGGGGTGTTGGGCTATATAAAGGTTAGGTACAAAGGTCTTAGGATGGTCAGTGACTTAGAAGTTTAATGTAAATATGTTGTAAAGCTGTAGTTACCCAAAACAAAAGCTAAGTTTGTCCCAAGGCAATGAGGCAAAGCCTCATGTTAAAAAAAAAAAAAAAAAAATATAATTGCTGAGGAGCCAAGTAATGAGGGGACTACAGCTAGTAAATAAATCTGTTATCTTTGTCTAAGCGCTATAGCGCCAAACGCTATAGCGTGAGCTGTTTAGATTCAATAAGTTAGGAACACTGACCATAGACTTGAAGTGCCTAGTTAAACCCTTTGTCATGCCTGAAAATCCCCATTCCTGTGTGAAAATGTTAATCTAGTCATTGTTTTGAAAGAGTTCTTGGTTTTACCAAAAGAAGACCATTCTTTCCAAGGCTAAAGAGAAATCCAAATCTAGCTAGGAATTGAGATGAGTCAAGAGATCACACACACACTATTGAGCAGTAATAAGCTTAGAAGTTGAATAAATGCATTGGTGTGTTGGTGTGAGTGTGAATCTGAATCATTAGCCCATTGAGAATATATTTAAATGAGTGTGCGTAAAAATGAAGTGTTGATCAGGGCATGTGTGTTGTAAATAGTGTCAGTTTGTTATCTTTGCAAGTGTCATTACTTGGGGACAAGCAATGGTTTAAGTTTGGGGGTGTGATAACTCATATTTATATGAGTTATTTATGCCTCTAATCATTGAATTAAGTAAGTTCTCAAGTAATATTAGTATAGTATATATTGTATTTCTGTTTATATTAGGTTAGGAAGGGCTAAACACTGCTTTGCTATGAAATTGGCACATTTGGTGCCCTTGTGATTATTTTGATGTATTTTGTGAAGTAGTGCAGTGTTTAGCGCTATAGCGCCTAATATTTATAGCGTCAAGAGGGCAAGCACTGATTGAGCATCTAAAGGAAAAGTGAAATTTTGGCGCCAAGCTCATCAATCCATGTTCCATATCTTGTGTCCACAGTACTTGCTGACATGTGCGGATTTTATTGGATTTGTGTGGACACTTGTCATTGCATGAGTAAAGGAATAGTGGAGTTGGTGAAAAAGCAAACATCACTTTTCTTGACTTTTGGAGGAGAGTTGTACCTCATGCTAGATATACTTGAGATGCTGATTTCCCTTGACATATACCTTAGGATTCCAACGGATAGAGGGAGAGTATTGGTAGAGAGAGAAAGTGTGACACTTCTTCTTCTCCATTGATACACCTTTTAAGCTTTTGCTATTTTACTTTCTTCTTTTGTAATTTCTGTATTTTTCTCATGGTGTAAGGCTGATGATGAGCCATCTTTGCGTGGATGATTAGGAAACTTCAAGCTTGTATCTTTTGCACTTGTATTTCCTTCTTACCTACGGTAATGCAAGTAGTTATATTTGTGTTATTTTGATGATGCTCAATATGAGCTAAACTCTTTGAGTTGGGTTGCTATAGCTTGTAATGAACCTTTAATACTACGTATATAATTTCTCACGTTTTGTGTTTTAACCCTTGTGTGATAACTCTTCCAAACTTGTTTTATAGTTGGCCACGTAAAACTAGTACCTCTGTGGATTCAGACATGAACCATAGAAAGAACTCAAGGATTAATATAAATGATAAGGTTGGTTGAAGACATTTAATCAATTTTTGCTTCCTCTAGACATAGAAGTTGCAATAATTTATAAAGCATAAGCTGTGGGATCTTGATTATACAGGGGTGAACCTATTTAGAACCTAGACATAGGCATCTTGTAGTGAAACCCTGGCGCTAGTGACTGAAAGGCACAAAATAATTGCAACAGCGCTTAACGCTATAGCGTGTGACGTTATAGCGTCTTGTTTCTGGGAATTTACATAGTGAAAGCAATCCAACTTATTTCTCTTATATTTTAACTCACTTTGTTAACTTGTTACTTTTACAACCTTTGTTCAATGAAACTTTGTTACTCAACCTATTTGCTACTTGTTCCTCTAAAGTGTAATTCCTTTTAAACTCTAAAATTAATACCAATCCTGTGGAGACGAATTCTACTTATCAATTATATTACTTGTTGCGATTGTGTACACTTGCACAACTACTTTTCGCCTGACAACAAGTTTTTGGCGCCGTTGCGGGGATTGCATTTAATTTTTATTGTTTAAGAAATTATTACATCCTTAGGGAGGTTTTACCTTGGCAATTTTTCGTGTTGTGTTACGGGAAGTGCTATAGCGTCTGATGCTATAGCGTATGCCCAGATCAGAACCACCCACTTTTGAGTTTGATCCTGAACCAGAGAGAAGATTCAGAAGGTTAAGACGCCAACAAAGGTTACAACAAATCAGGCTAACTATGTCTGATCACTCTCATCATACTGGTAGAGGCACAACTGGGGGAAGAACTCCCTCACAATTAGGAGGAAGAATGCCAAGAGGTGGAAGGCAAGGTCCTTTTACCCATACTGAAGTTGATAATGAATCTTTGGTACAGAGACAGATTCATTAATCAAGGACCTGATCAAATGGTGAATGACAGAGACAGGCCAATGAGAGATTATGCTGTGTTTGATCCACATTCCATGGAAACAAGCATCACTAGGCCTGTGGTGACTGCTACTCATTTTGAGTTCAAGCCTATGATGTTCCAAATGCTCCAAACAACTGGACAATTTGGAGGTTCTTCTCAAGAAGATCCTTTTGCTCATCTGAGAAACTTCCTTGAAGTATGCAGTAATTTCATTATCCCAGGGGTGAGTGAGGATGCATTCAGGCTGAAACTGTTTCCTTATTCTTTAAAAGACAGAGCAAAAGCTTGGTTGAATTCCTTGGAGTCTAATTCTATCACTACTTGGGAAGACATGACAAAGAAATTTCTGGAGAAGTATTTCCCACCAAACAAAAATGCAAGGATGAGGAATGACATCACATCCTTCAAGCAAAAAGAGGGTGAATCATTACATGAGGCTTGGGAAAGGTGGAAGGAGTTGCTTAGGAAGTGTCCACATCATGGAATTCCTATTGTAATTCAAATGGAGACTTTTATAATGGGCTAGAGGCACCTACTAGGTCCATGTTGGATGCCTCATCCGGAGGTGTAATTCGAACTCATCATATAATGATGCTTGTGAGCTTATAGAGCGCATTGCCATTAACAGCTCTTCATGGCCTACTGAAAGGTTGAATTCTACAAAGAAAGTAGGCTGGGGTTCATGAAGTGAGTGGGGTTCTGGCCTCCCAGCCCCAGTGGCTACTCTGACTAATATGATAAAGGAAGTGAACAACGCCAACGCTTATAGCATCCGATGCTATAGCGCCAAAGGTCTACTACAAAGCAGACTATTGAACAAGCTCCACACGAGAAGCCGATTGTGTATATTGTGGAGGGCTCATCTATATGAAGAATGTACAACAAACCACCTTACGTTAATTATGTGGGTTACAACAAGGGCAACAACCCTTATTCTAATACATACAACCCTGGTTGGAGGAATCATCCTAACTTCAGGTGGGGGGGAGGAAATAATGCTAACACAAGCACAAATGCTCCTGCTATTCCCCCTGGATTCCCAAGACAACAACAACAGCAACCTCCTAGACAGAATGCTCCTCCTATGGACAATTCAATGGAGTCTCTGCTAAGATCATTCATCAGTGATTGTAAAACAACAATGCAGACTCATGAAGCATCAATCAAGACTCTGGAGAATCAAGTGGGACAGATTGCATCCGCTCTCACACAAAAGCGAATGGTGGACTTCCTTCTACTCATCGAACCTTCTCCATCTCATGCACCGTGCAAGGAGCATGTGAAAGCAATAACCACGAAGTGGTAAAGAGGTAACTCTCGCACCCAAGAATGTAGAGTCAAGTGTTCTTTGAAAATGAAAAGAATTTTTCAGACGTTATAGCACTTTGACGCTATAGCGTCAAATGCAAACAGTAACACACGAACCTAAATTGGTGCACGAATATCCTGCTCCCCTTACCCTCAAAGGTTGAAAAAGGCACATGAGGACAAACAATTTAATAAATTCCTTGAGGTGTTAAAACAATTGCACATTAATGTTCCTCTAGTTGAGGCATTACAACAAATGCCCAACTATGCCAAATTTATGAAAGATGTTTTGACAAAGAAAAGAAGGTTGGGAGAATTTGAAAGCGTGGCAATGGTCGGGAATGCGGCATGTTGATGCAAAATAAACTCCCGAGAAAGTTAAAGGACCACCGGTAGTTTCACAATGATACCTGTTCCATTGGAAATTTTTATTCAGTCGTGCTTTATGTGACTTAGGGGCAAGTATTAACTTAATGCCTAAGTCCATTTACACACAATTGGGTATAGGAACCGCGGACCTATACTCGTAAGCCTCCGGTTAGGTGATAGGTCACTTGCCTATCACGAAGGAATCTTGGAGGATGTTTTAATTAAAGTAGATAAATTTGTTTTTCTGTTGACTTTGTTATTCTAGATTTTGAAGCGGATGCAGAGGTACCTATCATTTTAGGTAGACCCTTTTTGGCTCTGTGGGAAGACACTCATTGATGTACAAAAAGGAGAATTGACAATGAGGGTAAATGATCAAGAAGTGAAGATAAATGTTCAATGCACTAAAACTTCCGGATGCCAATCTTGAAGAGTGTTCCTTTGTGGTTTCTCTTGACCAAGTGGTTCAAAAACATTTTCAAAAAACTAACAACCACTTGGGAAAGGTGCTTGACAATCGAGGAACATAAATTGTTGGAAGAAGAAAAATTTCAAGAAGGCAAGCAAGTCGTGTGAATGAGGTTTGGGCTAGGAGATATGAGTCACTAGAGCAAGAAAACTCAAACCTCAAGAAGAGTGTGCCTTCTATCATTCAACCACCGACCTAGAGTTGAAAGAATTACCCAAGCACACTGAAGTATGCATATTTGGGGGGAAAATGAGACTCTACCTGTCATCATTTCTCGCTAGTTTGGATCAAAACCAAGAGGTGGAGCTCATTACAACTCGAAGAAGAGGCACAAAAGGCAATAGGTTGGCAAATGTCCGATATACATGGGATAAGTCCTACAACTGCATGCATAGGATTGTGTTAGAGGAAAATGCTAAACATAGCATTGAAGGACGAGAGAAGGCTTAATCCCATAATGAAGGAAGTGGTGAAGAAGGAAATCCTCAAGTGGTTAGATGCGAGGATTGTATATCCTATTTCCGATAACGGTGCATGGGTGAGCCCCACATGCGGTGTGTTCCCAAGAAAGGTGGTGTCACTTTGTGATCACAAATGACAAAAATGAGTTAATTCCCACAAGAACGATGGGATGGTTGGAGAATCTGCATGGACTATAGGAAATTAAACAAGGCCACAAAGAAGGACCACTTTCCTCTCCCTTTTATTGACCAAATGTTGGGACGGACTTGTTGGTAAAGACTATTATCGCTTCCTTGATGGCTATTCGGCTATAACCAAATAGCAATAGTTCCTGAAGAAGACCAAAGAAAAGACCACATTTACATGTCCTTATGGCACATTTGCTTTTAGGAGAATGCCCTTTGGGTGTGTAATGCCCCTACAACTTTCGAGAGATGTATGATGTCCATATTCTCGACTTCATTGAAAAATCTATGGAGGTTTTTATGGATGACTTCTCTGTGTTTGGGGATAGCTTTGAAGTGTTTGGACAACTTGGAAGAGATATCGATAAGGTGTGAAGAGACAAATCTTGTGCTCAATTGGGAGAAATGTCACTTCATGGTGCAAGAAGGAATTGTGCTAGGGCATAGGATCTCCAAGAAAGGTTTAGAGGTGGATAGGGCCAAGATTGAAGTTATTGAGAAATTGCCACCCCCCTCAAGTGTCAAAGGTATAAGAAGTTTCCTTGGGCATGCTGGGTTCTATAGGAGATTCATTAAAGACTTCTCAAAGATCTCAAAACCTCTATGTCAACTCCTTCAGCATGACACCACTTTCAACTTTGATGATGCATGCCTTGAAGCCTTCCAGAAGTTAAAGAAAGCTCTGATTACTGCACCTATCATTGTTGCTCCTGATTGGAGTAAACCATTCGAGCTCATGTGTGATGCAAGTGACTATGCTGTGGGAGCTGTGCTTGGTCAAAGGTATGATAAAATCTTTCATTCCATTTACTATGCAAGCAAAACACTTATTGAAGCACAGTTAAATTACACAGTTACTGAAAAAGAGCTATTAGCTGTGGTTTTTGCCTTTGATAAATTTAGATCATACTTGGTTGGCACAAAAGTAATTGTTTTTACAGACCATTCAGCCATCAAGTATTTGATCTCTAAGAAAGATGCAAAACCAAGGTTAATAAGATGGGTTCTCCTCCTCCAAGAATTTGACTTGGAAATTCATGATAAAAAGGGGGTGGAGAACCAAGTTGCTGACCATTTGTCTAGACTTGAAGGAGAAAATGCAGGTACAGAACAGGGTGAGATTAAAGAAATCTTCCCAGATGAGAAGTTGTTGGCGGTGCAGTGAAAAAGTGTAAACGCTATAGCGGTTGCCGCTATCGCGCCAGACGCTATAGCGCTGAAGACACTGCTCCGTGGTTTGCTGATATCGTGAATAACTTGGTAAGCAGAATTGTGCCTGCAGATCTGAATTATCAACAAAGAAAAAGGTTTTTCCATATAGTGAAAGATTATTATTGGGATGAACCTTTTCTCTACAAAAAGTGCCAAGACCAAGTGATAAGAAGGTGCCTTGCAGAAGAAGAACAACCTCAAGTGTTAGAGCATTGTCATGCTTCACCATGTGGTGGACACTTTGGAGGAACTAGAACATTTGCGCAGTGCTATCGCAATGTGGGTATTATGGCCTACATTATTCAAGGATGCTCGGGAATTGGTAAAGAGGCGTGCAAGGTGTCAAAGGATGGGAACATTTCAAACAAGCATGAAATGCCCTTAACCAACATCTTAGAGATTGAACTCTTTGATGTATGGGGCATGGATTTTATGGGTCCCTTTCCTCCTTCTCATGGGAATTTGTATATACTGGTGGCTGTGGATTATGTTTCCAAATGGGTTGAAGTGTGGCTCTTCCCAACAATGATGCCAAGTCGATCGACAAGTTTCGCAGAAGAACATATTCACGGATATGGTACACCAAGAGCAATTATCGGTGATGAGGGTTCTCACTTTTGTAACAAGTTGATTGAGTCTCTATTGGGAAAATATGGAGTGAGGCACAAAATTGCCAACTTTGCATACCACCCACAAACAAATGGGCAAGTTTGAATTGTCAATAGAGAAATCAAAAGGATGCTTGAAAAAATGGTGGGACCTCAAGAAAGGACTGGTCAATCCATCCGGATGATGCATTATGGGCTTACTGAGCGGTGACCTTCAAGACACCTGCGGGAATGTCTCCATACAGACTTGTGTTTGGGAAAGCATGTCACCTCCTATTGAGTTGCAACACAAAGCTCATTGGGCCATAAAAAGCTCAACTTTGATTGTGATAGAGGCGGTAAGGCTAGGCTACTGCAATTAAATGAACTTGATGAGATTAGGCATGTCGCCTATGAGAGTGTGACCATTTACAAGGAAAAAACAAAGATGTGGCATGACAGAAGATACAGAGCAGTAGAGTTGTTTGAAGGAGGCCAAGTGCTCCTTTTCAATTCTAGATTAAAATTGTTTCTGGCAAGCTCAAATCAAGGTGGTCCGCCCTTTAAATTAGTCAAGGTCTACCCCCTTATGGTGCGGTGGATTTATATGATCAAGCAACCAACACCACTTTCAAGGTAAATGGACAGAGAGTAAAACAATACCATGGTGACACTTTGTGATGAGGACAAGACCTCAATTGATCTTCAAGATCCCTAACATCAAATGAAGAAGTCGGTGATGACTCTTAAAACAAGCGCTCTTGGGAGGCACCCCAAGATTTTAATTAACATTTCTGTTGTTTTTATTTTATCTTGCAGGAGGGAAATTTTTTGTGTTGAGGAATTTGGGAACTTGAAGGCCTGAAGTGTGATGTTGACGCTATAGCGTCAAGAGGAGGTAGTGGCAAGAAGAAACATTTTTATTTCAAGTATGGGACAATTATAATGACGCGGCACGCGCATACATGCACTTCAATCTGCCGCGCCTCTATGCGCCTCATGCTTAATCGATCACTTGATCAAATACTCCGCCCATCAACAACTGGCCACATCATTCAATTTCCCATAACCTCTCACTCAACCACTCCCCTTCTCTTTCTCTCTTTCTAACCGGTGATTCTCTTTCTTCTTCCATAACCCCATCGTCTCATAACTTCCATTCCCGATTTCTCTGCAAATCAATCTTGCAATCTGTTCCAAAAATTCACAAAACACCCCCAAATCTTCAAAAATCTCAAAATGGTGAAGAAACATTCCATTGAAAAACCCAGAGAAAGACCAAAACCTCGTAACCCGGTTCCTCAAGAGCTATAGACCCAAAGGACGATCTGGCGTTCATTGGAAGATGAACTTCATTGCAGAAAGGGGTTTCAAAGCAGAAAAAGCTCCGACGTGTTCACATCCTTTGTTATAGCGTTAGGGTGGCAGAAATTTATCAAGCACGGAGGGAATTTGTGGTGCCTCCGGTGAGAGAGTTTTACAAAGGTATTCCTCCTCCAAAAGGGGAAAGCCCCAAACCTATTCTATGGTTAGGGGTGAAATGGTTGATTTCAGCCCAAGTGCTATTAATGATCACTTCAAGCTAGGGTATTCGGGAAAGCATTGGAGAAAAAGCTTGATTCATGGGTTTGTGACGAAAAATGGAGGAGGTCAAGAAGAGGATCGTGTGGAGGAAGCTACATGGGAAAGGTTTGGATCCGAATTTAAAGTGAAGAAAGCATTTACGGTGGATGAAGTCGCAATGTGGTTTACTTTTATCGGGCATTCACTCATGCCTACTTCCCACACAACCAATGTGGAGAAGGACGGGTTGATAGTGCTAGATGCTATTTTGGAAGGGAGAGCATTGATGTAGGCAAAATCATTGCAAGGAGATTGAGAAAAGCGCATGAAGACGGATGGTAATCTTTACTTTCCCTGTTTAATTACTTGAGTTGTGTAAGCGGTGAAGTTGAAATTGAGATTCGTGATGAGAGGAGGACTCTCAAGGAGATATTCTGCTATGTTCAAGCCCAGACAAAGAAGTGCTAGCGCTTATAGCGCCCGATGCTATAGCGCCAATCGGCTTGAAAAGAATCGCAAACACTGTGTAAGTTTGTAAAGGCTAAGTTTGAATGGGAGAAGGTCATGGCTTTGGAAAAGTTATCTAGGGGCAAGGAGTTAATGGAACCCCTGTGTTCCCTGAGTGGTTAATTGAAGATGAGGGTGTGAAGGAGCCACCCCAACCAAAAGAAAGGGTGAGTAAGAAGGTGCTGCAGATCCAATCAAGAAGAGAGCAGAGCCCCCGCTTGAAGAAGGTAAAGAGCCCCGCTAAGAAGAAAGCAAAGGTGAGTAGTGAAGAATCCTCAACACCGAGGATTTAGAAGAACTCAAAGTGAAGAAGATGAAGAGGAGACAAGGAGGGTGATGAAAGAAGTCAATGATTACGAGGAGGAAGAGGATTCGAGAGTGAAGAGAAGTGCGGTGAAGAGAGCCGTAAAAGGATGAAGGATCGAAAGTGAAGAATATGAAGAAGGATGCTGATCCCACACCTAGCCCCACAAGACCACCTCACCACAAGCCCAAGACCGGATCATTCTGAAACCCCACAACTGAACCAACCATACCTCCACCAGAGCCAAAGAAAAGAAAAGTCACCTCACTGCACAACAAACACCAAACCTAAATGAACCAAAGACAACCAGAACCATCACCCAATCCCCAATTCCGCAAAAGAACAAAGTCCACCACCTGTTTCACCACAACAACCTGTTTCCCAAAATCCTGCTGAAGGCCCGCTAAGCGCTTATATAGCGTCTCGAGGCTATAGCGCTGCAGCTCTGACAAGCCCAAAGATCATCTCGTGTCAAGTGCAACAAAGTCTCCTAGGCTTAAACAAAGAGCCCAAAGGAGCCCTCAATCAAAGACTAACATTATTGCAGAGTTTCGAAGAAGAAGCTCAAGCTATGGTCGAGAGTCCTCCCGTGCAGCAGTAGCCCAAGGCCCAGTGCCATCGGCACTCAAGCGTAAATCAAGGAGAAGCATGTGGCAACAAAGAGGCCAACATATGTATCTGCAAGAAGGAGCCCAGGAGCCAAGCCGATCGTGATTGAGGAAGATGATGAAAAAAGTGTGCAGAAGAAGCGCAGTGATCTGGAAAGGAAGTGTCCGAAAGCAGAGAAGGAGGTCGCTAGCAAGTTAGCGAGAGATGAAGGCGTAAAAGAGAAGGCAGCTCTGGTGGAAGCGCTTATAGCGCGTCGATGCTATAAGCGCTGAGGAAGAAGCGAAGGAAGAGAAAAAGAAGAAAAAAGACCGCAAAGCCTCCTCACCAACCCGTGTTAGTTCAAGGACCAGTCCGGTCTAGTTAAGAAGTGATTTTAATTTTCTCATTGTAGAAGTTTAGTTGTTTTGTGACAAGAATAAATTGTGAAGCGCTATAGCGTCTGTCTTTGCGCTTCACAAATGTTTTAAGACTTGGTTTACTTTGTTTGTATGTTAATTTCGTGCCTCTCCCTAGTTCTTTAAAGAGCGGTGAGGACACTTTGCTCACTTTTGTTGTGGGGAGGACCTAAAGTTGTTAATGTTTTTGTTAATGTTTTTCAAAATGTTCATTTCAAGTGCCTCATTTTTAAGTATAGTCATTGAATGCGTTCCCCTGGGCTAATTGTAGTGATAATTGTGTGAGTGAGTAAGAGAGCCGTGCTTTTAGATGAAATCTTTGTTTATTATTGCTCTCACACGTAAATCTCTGTGCTTAAGAAGAAACTTAGCTAGCCAAGGACTATCTGAGGTTGAGGCTAGTCTGAGTTAACCAAGGTGAGATCAAGGCTTGACTAAAAACTTGAAGAGTTTTTGAAGCAAAAGTTTGGGGGTGTTGGGCTATATAAAGGTTAGGTACAAAGGTCTTAGGATGGTCAGTGACTTAGAAGTTTAATGTAAATATGTTGTAAAGCTGTAGTTACCCAAAACAAAAGCTAGGCTGTCCCAAAGGCAATGAGGCAAAGCCTCATGTTAAAAAAAAAAAAAAAAAAAAAAATATATATAATTGCTGAGGAGCCAAGTAATGAGGGGACTACAGCTAGTAAATAAATCTGTTATCTTTGTCTAAGCGCTATAGCGCCAAACGCTATAGCGTGAGCTGTTTAGATTCAATAAGTTAGGAACACTGACCATAGACTTGAAGTGCCTAGTTAAACCCTTTGTCATGCCTGAAAATCCCCATTCCTGTGTGAAAATGTTAATCTAGTCATTGTTTTGAAAGAGTTCTTGGTTTTACCAAAAGAAGACCATTCTTTCCAAGGCTAAAGAGAAATCCAAATCTAGCTAGGAATTGAGATGAGTCAAGAGATCACACACACACTATTGAGCAGTAATAAGCTTAGAAGTTGAATAAATGCATTGGTGTGTTGGTGTGAGTGTGAATCTGAATCATTAGCCCATTGAGAATATATTTAAATGAGTGTGCGTAAAAATGAAGTGTTGATCAGGGCATGTGTGTTGTAAATAGTGTCAGTTTGTTATCTTTGCAAGTGTCATTACTTGGGGACAAGCAATGGTTTAAGTTTGGGGGTGTGATAACTCATATTTATATGAGTTATTTATGCCTCTAATCATTGAATTAAGTAAGTTCTCAAGTAATATTAGTATAGTATATATTGTATTTCTGTTTATATTAGGTTAGGAAGGGCTAAACACTGCTTTGCTATGAAATTGGCACATTTGGTGCCCTTGTGATTATTTTGATGTATTTTGTGAAGTAGTGCAGTGTTTAGCGCTATAGCGTCTAACGCTATAGCGTCAAGAGGGCAGCACAGTTGAGCATCTAAAGGAAAAGTGAAATTTTGGCGCCAAGCTCATCAATCCATGTTCCATATCTTGTGTCCACAGTACTTGCTGACATGTGCGGATTTTATTGGATTTGTGTGGACACTTGTCATTGCATGAGTAAAGGAATAGTGGAGTTGGTGAAAAAGCAAACATCACTTTTCTTGACTTTTGGAGGAGAGTTGTACCTCATGCTAGATATACTTGAGATGCTGATTTCCCTTGACATATACCTTAGGATTCCAACGGATAGAGGGAGAGTATTGGTAGAGAGAGAAAGTGTGACACTTCTTCTTCTCCATTGATACACCTTTTAAGCTTTTGCTATTTTACTTTCTTCTTTTGTAATTTCGTATTTTTCTCATGGTGTAAAGTCGATGATGAGCCATCTTTGCGTGGATGATTAGGAAACTTCAAGCTTGTATCTTTTGCACTTGTATTTCCTTCTTACCTACGGTAATGCAAGTAGTTATATTTGTGTTATTTTGATGATGCTCAATATGAGCTAAACTCTTTGAGTTGGGTTGCTATAGCTTGTAATGAACCTTTAATACTACGTATATAATTTCTCACGTTTTGTGTTTTAACCCCTTGTGTGATAACTCTTCCAAACTTGTTTTATAGTTGGCCACGTAAAACTAGTACCTCTGTGGATTCGCATACATGAACCATAGAAAGAACTCAAGGATTAATATAAATGATAAGGTTGGTTGAAGACATTTAATCAATTTTTGCTTCCTCTAGACATAGAAGTTGCAATAATTTATAAAGCATAAGCTGTGGGATCTTGATTATACAGGGGTGAACCTATTTAGAACCTAGACATAGGCATCTTGTAGTGAAACCCTGGCGCTAGTGACTGAAAGGCACAAAATAATTGCAACAGCGCTTAACGCTATAGCGTGTGACGTTATAGCGTCTTGTTTCTGGGAATTTACATAGTGAAAGCAATCCAACTTATTTCTCTTATATTTTAACTCACTGTTAACTTGTTACTTTTACAACCTTTGTTCAACTGAAACTTTGTTACTCAACCTATTTGCTACTTGTTCCTCTAAAGTGTAATTCCTTTTTAAACTCTAAAATTAATACCAATCCCTGTGGAGACGAATTCTACTTATCAGTATATTACTTGTTGCGATTGTGTACACTTGCACAACTACTTTTCGCACAACACTTAGTTGAACAGGTTAGTTGATAGTGGCTTAGGTTAGTAAATGAGACACTTTTTTAATAATTCTCGCAATTGCGCGACTTCAGAACAAATAAACGACTAAAACCAGAAAAAGTATACGGACAAAATTGGGGTATAACACAGGCCATCCACCATACTGAACGACAGACTGAATGATGGGAGCATCACAAGGCCGACCCCCTTCGTCGGCACCATGGGTAAGTATCCTGATGCTTATTGCAGGTTCCACAGGACCGAAGGTCACACTATAGACGATTATTGGACACTGAAGCAGCTGATCAAGCAGCTTATCTAGAGAGGACACCTTAAAAAGTACGTGCTCTCAGAAGAACAGAAGAAGAGGCAAGAAGAAAGTCCCTAGAGGAAGCAGCCCCCAAGAGGGGAGGACTAAGAAAAGACCCACCACAGAATGATGGACATGAAGTGGCAGACCGTGGCATTATGAACACCATCTCTGGAGGATTCTCAGGTGGAGGCCCAACCTCGTCGACAAGGAAAAGATACGCTCGGGCCATAATGTCCGTAGCAAAAAGCGACATAGAAGCGCCGCTGCAGGAGTACCTGCCGATTTCGTTTGACATCACCGACTTCAACGAAGTCCAGCCCCATTCCGACGACCCCATTGTGATCCATATCACAACCAGCAGTTACAAAATTGCTCGAGTGTTGGTGGATGGAGGGAGCTCCGCCAATGTCATGTACTGAAAGTGTTTCCAAGATATCAAGCTACCGGTAGAGTTATTGAAAAACTACCCAGGAACGCTTGTCGGTTTCACTGGCGAACAGGTCGAAGTCCGAGGCTACCTTGACTCGAGGACAACCTTTGGAGAGGCAGAATCAGCTAAGACAGTGGTGCTCAGGTATATGGTCGTTAATGCAACTTCATCTTATAACATCATTGTTGGCAGACCCACTCTAAATGCATTGATGGCGGCAATATCATATCCACACCTTTGCCTCAAATACCCATTGCCAAGTGGGGGAGTCGGCACAGTGAAAGGCGACTAAGCAATGGCTAGCAAATGCTACGCAGAAAGTGCCAATATCAAAATAGTCCAGAAGGAGAGCAGGGAAAAGAGCTCCCAATGCAGCTTCCTTGACCTCGATCCCAGAATGGATGACGTTGCTAAAGAGGAGAAAAGGCCACGACCAGCCGACGACCTGAAGGAAGTTATAACCGGACCAACACAACACTGGAAAACAAAGATTGGAACGAGATTATCAGCCGAGATCGAGGATCAGCTTGTCAAGCTCCTCTAAGACAACGTCCACATATTTGCAGGGTCCCCACAGGACATGTCAGGTATTGATCCGAACTTCGTTTGTCATAGATTATCACTAAACCCTTCTGCCCAGCCTGTGTCTCAAAGGAAGAGAAAACAAGGGCTAGAAAAAACCAGAGCCATCAAAGAAGAAACAAACAAGCTACTGATGGCCGAGTTCATCCGAGAGGTGAAGTACCCAATGTAGCTGGAAAACCCCGTGCTAGTCAAGAAGTCAAATGGCAAGTGGAGGATGTATGTCGACTATACTGATCTCAACAAAGCATGCCAAAAAGACGCTTACCCCTTACCAAGTATTGATGGACTTGTTGACGGAGCCTCCGGTTACAAGCTACTCAGTTTCATGGACGCATACTCCGACTACAATCAGATCAGAATGAGCCACATCGATGAAGAAAAGACTGCATTCATTACAGGCCGATCCAACTACTACTACCAGGTGATGCCCTTCGGTCTAAAAAATGCTGGCGTAACCTACCAGCGTTTGATGGACCAGATATTCGAAGGAGAGATCAGACGCACCATAGAAGTCTACGTTGATGATATGGTCATAAAGTCAACCACAGACCCAGCTCACATAGACAACTTGGCAAAGATTTTCAAGCTACTGGAAAAACATGACCTTCGCCTTAATCCTGACAAATGCTCTTTTGGAGTCCAAGCAGGCGAGTTCCTTGGTTATATTTTAACGCATAGAGGAATAGAAGCTGATCCCTCGCAGTGCCAAGCAATAATCAATGCCAGAAGCCCCTCAAAAGCCGAGGAAGTGCAGATCCTGGCCGGCTAAATAGGAGCACTCTCTCGCTTCCTTGAACGGTCTGCAGACAAAGTCAAGCCGTTGTTCCAACTGCTCAAGAAGAATACAAGCTTCCAGTGGTCAGAAGAGTGTGAACAGGCCCTCCAAGAACTCAGGCGTTACTTGGCAGCACCCCCATCCTCACTGCCCCAAAGCAAGGTATGCCTTTATTGTTGTATTTGGCGGTTTCTAAAGTTGCTTGCAGTGCAGTCCTGGTGTAGGAACAAGAAGGAGCCCAACTTCTAGTATATTACACCAGCCGGGTGTGGAGAGGAGCAGAACAGAGATACCAAAAAATAGAGAAGGCCGCATACGCAGTCGTTTTGGCTGCAAGAAAACTTAGACAATATTTCCAGAGCCACTCGGTTGTCGTCAAAACAGATCTGCCAATCCGCCAAGTCTTGGCAAAACCAGATCTGGCCGGTCGAATGGTCGCATGTCCCCAGAGGTCCTGGTGTGAGAAAAACATGTGCAAGAATACACAAGTAGTATATAAGATCGAACCCACATGGATTGTTTTAACTCTTTTATGTTTCAATACAATGTAATCAGTGTAAGGTAACCAAATAACAAATATATTGGGAGGTGATGTATATCACAATCAAGTGATTTAAAGCAGTATGCAAGTAGTGGTGATGCAATAAAAAAATGATAGTTGGAATGTCTTCCCCAAGTAAATCACTTTTAAGTGTTCAATGCAGTATGTGATGCAGGTGCATTGAATGCTGTCGCATTTTCAATGTGTCTTTCAGTCACTGTCTTCAGAGTTTCATTACAAGCTCTTATGTCTAAGATGCTAAATAAGTTCACTCTTGTCTTTTAAAAGTTCCCACAGTATCACCCTATGGACTATACTATCATATGTCTAGTTCACTCCTGTCCACAACTTTGTAACCTATAGCATTGACTACTCTAAACTTTTCAAATTCAGCCTTAATTTTCATAAAACACCCCCAAACTTAATTCTTTAAGCTATTCTAACTTTTTAATAAAAATTTGTTTTGACCTAAGCTCACCAAAAATTCCCCTTGCATTTGTGGTGTTGAAGTTAAAATAAACTTGGTTATTCTTAAGAAATAAGACTTCTTTTTATCTTTTCATCATTAAAAGTCCATTCATAGGATTGCATTTGATTTTTTTAGAAAACTTTCAAATTGATCATTTCTTCTAACCTACCAAAAATACTTTTAACGATGATAGTATTTTTCATACTTCCACTATTTTCAAAAGAGAAATTCTTTTTAGAAAATAGTTTTATGTACTCAAATACTATTTTGTTAAGTACATCTAATACTATTCATAGTTATATATATATATATATATATATATATATATATATATATATATATATATTAAATAATTTGAAGTGATGCATAAAACTATGAATATATATATATATATATATATATATATATTTATAAATATTATGCATCACGGTAGTGCTCCAGTGAGATTATTATATATATATATATATATATATATATATATATATATATATATATATATATATATATATATATATTTGAGTTATTCTAAAAAAACTGAAATGAAATATTAATAATATTTTTTGGTAAAAAAACATTTTTTATAATTATCCAATGGATTTTATTTTTGTACTTTTGATAATCCAATGGATATAATAAAATAATGGATGGATCATAACCATCCACAAACTAAATGGACGGATCCAATCCAATCCATTAATAATTTTTTTTTTGTAATGGATGGATTTTGTCATGGATGGACTAGATATCCAGTGGACAAATGGATCCTATTGACACCCCTAGTTTAATCAGAATAGATTGTATATGCGTCTTAAGCTTAAGGTGATTGACTAGGCGATCTCACTATCATTACATAGAAAATATTATACGAGAATAAACATAACTAGTGTGTATGACCCGTGCGCTGCACGAGTATACATCGTCTTTAAAATATATCATGAGGTTCAAATGATTTTGTTGTTGTATATAGACTTAGATGATTTTAGTTTATTAAGTTTTGTTTGTTAAGCTATATGTTTTAGCTTTATAAAAAAAATGATTTAAAAGAAGAGAACACGTGCCTCTTAAAGTTCTGTCCTACTATACTTTAGATTGAAAATGGTAGGACAACACCATTTCATGTAGTCTCATTTCTCAATTTTAGCATCTCAGCAACATAAAGTAGTGTTTATATATAGTGAACTTTGCTATTCAATACAATTGTTTGCAGCATGATGATTTAAATATTAATAAGATTGTGTAATTGGGTTCAGTCTTGTCCTGCGATAAAAGAATACCATAGGGGTTCATTGCATTTAACACATGACCATATCCCAAAGGCCCAAAATAAAAAGATTTACACCCAAAGATGGAAAATAATCCTGGAGGATAAAAACAAAATAAATAAAGACATGGTTATGTTAGTAGTTTGGAGAGATTCAAAAGAAAAAACCAGGGAAGGGAATGAATGGAAAGAGATGAGAGAGTCTCTAAAAAATACACAATCTATAAGGTTTGTCATTAACTACTTTAGCATGTAAATAGCGAGAGTAGCCAGGGGAGAAGATGGTATTTTCCTTTGTACTACTAAGTTCAAAATTCCAAATAGCAAGAGTACCAGAATATATTTTTAGCCATAATAGTACCCTTAAAATCCTTTAAAGCTGAATATTGTATTCAAGATCATAGATGCTATCATATGGTTTCCTCCTTCTGAATATAGAAATCCGGTGTTCAATATTTTGATTTTTATTTTCCTCCTTTTTGTCCTCACGTGTTCTGCTTCAAGCGTACAAACTATAATATTTTATTTGCGATTTATCTCAACTAAGTTGTTGATTTAAAAATCAATTTGGGGCTTCCTTTCATCGCTAAATTTCAAACAAAACCCAATGAAAATCGATGTTTTCCATGGCCTGAATTTGGGGATCTACACGGGTCACCATTGACCTGTTTGAGAAGAAGAATAAGAAGAAACGCATTCTCCCTCTTTCTTTCTCTGTTCCTCTTCTTCTCTCTTTCTCTTTTTTTCTCTCTTTCTTCCTTTCACTAAATCTCGTTCTCTCACTCCCGAGTAGTTATTGAAACTGTTGGGGAGTCCGGAATTTCTCGTAGTTGGGTTTCTGGGTTTTCTGCTACTGTTCATCGCTAAAGATCAAGACCAGTGTGTATCGCTTTTTTGTTGTGAAGCCTTAAATCATTGTTGCTGCGTTATTGTTGTTGTGATTCGCACCACTTCTGCGTTCTGTTGTTGTTGTTGAAGAGGAGTGTGAGATTGAAGAGGAATGAATTCACTCAATTCAGTTTTATTTTAGTGAATTTATTTTAAATAATTTTAGTTTTTTTAATTTGTTTTTAATTTTAATTTTTTATTAAATAAATAGGGATGTGGCATCATTTAATAACGTGGGAAAGCTGCATTAGCTGCCACGTAATTTAATGAGCGTCACGTCTGCATTTTTTCTTGTAGAAGACCAACTCGGCAAAAAAAAAAACTCTCTTTGGACATGTTCTGAGTTTTTTAAAACAGAGAGACTAAATGTTTGAGTTTTGAAATAGGGGGACCAAAAGTCTGAATTTTTGTAAGAAGACCACGATCATCTTCAGAATACAGATTTCGCGTTGTTCCTTCTCAGTCAACGATATGCCATGTGTACATTTGGTGGACACGTATTTTAATGATTCTCTACGTGTCTTTTTTCGCATGATTACTTGGAAGTTGATATGACTTGATCATGCCACGTGAACCGGCTCCCAAATGTTTATAGTATATTGATCGATTGATTTAAATTTGAAATTATTTGGTATCCTTCTATGTATATGAATAATATGGAAATGATTCAGACTTAAATGACATAATTAAATACGTGTTAATAGCATAAAAGTTGTTTATGGTATTGTCGGACGGTTATTTCAAAGTCAAACACGTAATAATTTTTTCTTTAAATTCAAAATGGGACAGTTATTACGATCCATGTATGTTGCAGTTGTGACACGTCACAATTACGTGTCAAATACATGACATAATGCGTGGCATAATACGGCCGGTATGAAAGAAAAACATGCGGCACCAACAAATCAACTGCTTGCAAATATAACTAACGTTTTTTTTTTTTAATAAGTCAAAGTATATTAAAGAGAGGGCACTTGGGATGCCTCAACCCGTTTACATCTATATAATCCTATTCATACAGTTGATAGGACTATTGATCCATTCCTCAAAATTACATTGGACATGATTACCCAATCTAAATGCTACCCAATTCCACGCTAACCCCTTAACTTGATTGAACATGTGTGAGACATTTGGTACACCTCCTTTGAATATCACTCTATTCCGAGTCACCCAGATTATCCATACTGCTGCTGTCCAAAATAAAAACATCAGCTTCTTATTCTTTTTACCTCCAACCAGTAGCCTATTTTCCATTAAATCTTCCCACGTTCCACTGCACATCTTTCTTTTCACACCAAGCCAATCATATATCATGTTCCATAGCTTATTTGTGACTTCACAATTGATGAATAAATGAGCAGCATCTTCATCG
Organism: Oxytropis ochrocephala; assembly: GCA_020916435.1. Lineage (NCBI taxonomy): Eukaryota > Viridiplantae > Streptophyta > Magnoliopsida > Fabales > Fabaceae > Oxytropis > Oxytropis ochrocephala. The sequence goes on along the minus strand of CM037093.1, from coordinate 36,883,079 downwards.
AACCGAAAACAGTAAAACGCAGCGAAATGGCCGAAAGCGAGACCTGAAATTCCTCGTTCTTTGCAAATTTCATCTTGTTGGCGGTATTAGAAATATAGTTAGTTTGTTAGGTAATTCGGTTAGAGTTAGTTTTCTAGTTACTAGTTTGTTAGGTAATTCGGTTAGAGTTAGTTTTCTAGTTACTAGTTTGTTACATATTAGTTAGGTGAGATTTGATCTATATATAAAGACCAAACTCTCATTGTAATCAATAACCTTTTGTATCTATTTCACTTTAATGAATATTAGAGTTTCTTAACCTTTTCTCTCCTATCTTCTATGGATACCATATTCTTCAACATGGTATCAGAGCACACATGGTATCCACCTTGAATCTTCACTCTTTTCGATCTTCACTCTTTGTTTACCAAACAACATTCAAGCTGTTTGTTGAAATGCCTCTAAGAGATAGAATTTTTTCTTTGATGATTGTCTCCGAAAGTTTATCAACAAGGTTCAAGAAGTGGTATTACTACCTACTGGCTGATGCTTCATTATGTTTATTTTCTTGCATCCAAAATCACCAGCTAATTTAGAGAGAAGACATCTTAATATTGGTTTGAAATTTCTTGATGGAAAATGTCTGCATTGGTGTCTTTTCCAGCTTAGAGATATGATTTGCCAGAATGATTGATCCTCACACTGCAATTGGCTTTGTTGGTTGTTTTGTTGTAATTTTCTTTTTGATTTGATCGTGTAAATTTGTATTGTTCATTCCAAGCTAGAAGCCTTGTGAATGCCTTCTAGCTTGCGGGGGACTATTAGAAATATAGTTAGTTTGTTAGGTAATTCGGTTAGAGTTAGTTTTCTAGTTACTAGTTTGTTAGGTAATTCGGTTAGAGTTAGTTTTCTAGTTACTAGTTTGTTACATATTAGTTAGGTGAGATTTGATCTATATATAAAGACCAAACTCTCATTGTAATCAATAACCTTTTGTATCTATTTCACTTTAATGAATATTAGAGTTTCTTAACCTTTTCTCTCCTATCTTCTATGGATACCATATTCTTCAACATGGTATCAGAGCACACATGGTATCCACCTTGAATCTAAATCCGCTCTAGGTTTTTTCTTCGTTTTATTAGTTTTATTCTCATTCATTTCCTTTTCTACTTTCCTTATTTGCATTGTTTTCCATTGCTTCGTGTTCTCTGTTTTGTTCTTGGATTTGATATCGCATTTTCGATTTCTCCATTTGCAATTATGATTTCATGATCACGGCATCTTTGTATTTGTGGTTCTTGCTGTGTTTCTTGCGATTCAATTTCGCTCTTGTTCGTCGTTTCGCATATGCGTCATTTTCTGTTTTTTGTCCTCTTTCATTTGATTCTTGTGATTTCATTTGATGATGTGTAAGCACTATTTCCATTTATACTGATCTTCATTGCACCGTTTCCACATTCGCCAATTATTGTATTTGCCATACCTCATTCCTCGTTCTTTTCCCTACATCACAATACCTCGTTCCTTCCTTTTCTTGATCATCATCGAGTTTCACATTCGTTTCTGTTTTCATTGCATTGCTTCTTTATCCTTTCAGCAATGTTTTCAAATAACTTTTTTCCATAATTGTCACTGCATTATCACTATTGGTTCTGTTCACTGTTGTTTCTCATCAGCACTATTGTTTCTCATGGATAATAATGGAAAAGTTGAATAGATAAGTATTATTATGCAAAAATCCTCACTTTCTTTAACTAGCGGTGTTGGTGAATAAATGGAGTATTGTGTTGGTGAATTTGGCTCATAATGTGTTTGATGAAATGCCCAAAAGAATTCTGAGTTATAATGCTGTTTTGTCCGGGTTTTGTCCGAATGATGAAAGTTTAAGGGCAAAGGATTTGCTCATCAAAATGGTGGACGAGGGCATGAAATAATTGATTTCTCTTTGACGCGTGGAATTAATGCATCTAGCTTGCTTATGTAGTGACTACATGGTCAGCAAATAGATGATTGGTTTTGCACCTTGTGCTTTCGGTATATGATCATTTTTCTTGCAATTTGCATTTGCGATCTTGATCTCGATCGTGTTTCCTCTTGCGACGAACACTTTTCAGTTCGATTCGCGTTTTGGTTCTTGAGTCGGTTTGATTCTTGGATCGTTCTCTCTTATCTTTTCTGTTGATGTGTGTTGCGTTCCTTCTTTATCACGTTTACGTGTTTCGCATTTCCGCACATCGCGTTTTGGCGTTCTCTCACATCGCCGTCATGCATCCCGTTTCATTGTCCTCCTTTCATTTTGATTTCCAATGATTGTGATCTGAAGCGGAGTTCCGATTTGATTTTCGATCGAGTCGATTTTGGCTTTTTGCCGTTTGTGTTGGCAGTATACACTGCTGTCTCATTTTCCATGGAGTTGCTAGGATTCTCCACGCAGAAGTGGTTAACTGCTGGTGGTTTGGGCACAGTATTGCTCACTCTTGCTGGTTGTGAGATATTTTCAAGTATAATGATCCATGCAACTCGGCCATTTATATTGAATGAGTGGATTTAAACAAAGATTGAAGGATGTTAGTGATTGGTAGTTCATATTCCTAATCACAAGTTCACGGTAAATGTTGTGAGAAATCTGAGTCAGAAATCTCATTGGCGTATCAAGAGTTACATTGCTATCAGGCACTTGCAAGTTAACAAGATTAACATTACTGTAGCTGACATGCGCAAGGCTTCGTCTAAAAATCCTCAAGTAGAGCAGCAAAGATGTTAGTTGCTAGTTTTGATTTTCGCCAATGTATTTCCGGCATTTTTCGACGTAATTTTCTTTTGTCTTGATGTACTTTTATGTTGTTCATGTCAAGCTAGAAGTGTTGTGAATAACTTCTAGCTTGCGGGGGACTATTAGAGATATAGTTTGTTAGGTATTAGAGATATTGTTAGTAGTTAGTGTATGCCTATATAAATAGGCTTGATGTAATCTTTTTAGTCAACTCTTATCATTTTGTATCAATTCCCTTTGATGAATATATGAGTCTTTGAGAGTTCTCCTCTCCAATCTTCCATGGATACCATGTTTCTCAACAGGCGGCCGATCGATCAAGACTCTCCACCCGTGAACCAGATATTTCGATGGAGCCGATGTGTTCCAATACATTTTCAGAGTCCTCCTTTCATATTCGGAGATGTGTGCATCATCACTTTTTTGTTCGATTTACAATACGCGCAGATTAACGGTGTATTGCAAATCTTTCGATAGCAACCAAAGACCATCCGCCCTCTCTATCTTTTACCAGGCACAGTGGTTTTAGTAACTCTTCTAAGGCTGCGACTAGTTCTTCCTCCTCCACCGTCGATCGCGTCCCCATCCGAATCGCCAAATCCATTTCTCTCCCTCCCATATGCCGTAATCACCACTCGCCCCTAACACAATGAAATTGAAACCCGACTAGCCGAGGAAACAGTTCCGCGAAGGACCATTGACTGCACCATCGGTCAAACCAGAATTTTACCATGCGTCCATCCCCTAATTTTAGCTTTACCGATTCACTGAACCAATTGTTTCCGTAAGACAGGCTACTATCGATCAATTGTATATCTCTCCACCAAATCGAACTTTGTGGTGATTTAGGCTTCCTTCCGCTCCATACAAAATATCTAATAATTTACTCCACAAACTTTCCTTTTCCGCTAACATTCTCCATCGCCATTTCCCCAATAATAAAATGCTTCCACAAATCTTGTAATTGTGAAAAGGAAACGTGTATAATTTAAAAGGAAAATTCAAGCTTGCATAAAGAGAAAACTCAAGTGAAGCGGGATGGCTTAACGTAGTGATGACATGTGTGAGCGGGATATGGGGTCCACCTCTCATTTGTTTATAGTATAGATAGATAAAGCAAGGAGAGAGTTAGTAGAAGAATACACATTTATGTTTACCCAAGTCCACAATTATTATTCTTACTATATCTAATCTACACATTACAAAGTGATTATGCCTTAAACCTTTAAGAACTTAATTCACTAGAAGGGCACATGCAAATGACAACATTGATGTACAACAACGGCAATGACAGCTACAGAGTACGATGGGAAGATAGGTGCGAGAAAACAAAGCACAAGGAGAAAAGATGAGGAATAACCGATGTAACATTGTAGATTATTTTTTGAAGACACTAGGCTCTTTTTTAAAAAATCACACCGATGTTTTCATTTACTCAGTGCGGGAAGTACTCGAAACGCACTAAAAACAAATTGTGCTTTACATCAAGCATACCACGCCGGTGTTTTCCAAACAAACGGTGTGGATTGTGTGGCATTGTAATGTTTTGTTTTCCTTCTTAAAGAAACCACTTCCAGCGAAACTACATCGCTGTTTTACAAACATTCAGCGTGGAAAGTATTACTTGAAACACACTTTAACTACATAATTGTTTTTAAATCCCTAATATTTTTGTCATTCGTTTAGTAGTGACTACATTTAATTAATATTTAATTATTATTTTAGTATTTTTTTTTAAAGTTGGTGTGGACTGCATTTGATGTAACACACCCAAAAGTGACCCAACAATAAAATTAGGTACTTTTTTTTTGGTTACATAAAATTAGGTACTTTAAAGCAAGTAAAATGATATAATAATCAAGAAAATTATAAGTTTGATGCTTATTGGATTTTATTTCAATGACGAGAAACGACATGAGATTACATCGCGACAATATTTCTTGCATCAACACCATTTATAGCTCGCCTTAGTTGGAGCTTGTTTAAAGAATTGATATCCACCACATTCATCTATTTTCCACCAAATGTTGTTGCAAGCTCGATCTCGCCATCCTTTGTAAGCATCTATATAATTAGTTTTTGGTTGGTCGGCCATTTAACTTGTTTGCAAAAGAATAATATACCAAACATTTGGATAGAAACTGAAGTTGAAATTTTGTCCATGAAAGAGTGTACGCAATCCTAGATCGTCATTCTTGGATTGGCAATGAACGGTGAGATTTTTGCATGTGCATTATTGCTAATTTTTAAATTGTATGTTTATCTCCGGGAAAAAGTGTATGGAATCCAAGATCTTCATCCTTGGATTTGTATCGGACTGCGAGATTTCTCGTAGGTGCATTATTGCTATCTTCTACAACAGTATGTTTTTGTTTGGCCTCACTAGCCTCGAATGAAAGTATGATTACAAGAAGTGATAATGATATCACAATCTTGGTACTTGTATTTAGAGTCGTCATAGATGTAGAATGGCTTCAAATACCAACATCCATTCGAATTTATAGAACATTCAACAGACCATACCAACACCTTCGTAATGTTCAAAATTTAATGATTTTCAAACCCAATATCATTGACTATTCCCTAGTGTATGACTGTATGTTCAAATTTAATGATTTTCAAACCCAATTATTTAGATGCCTTACAAATATAATAATAACTAGTATAATTTACTCGTGCTAGCACGGGTCGAAATTCATTTGTTTAGACACCGTAAGGTAATTACTTCAACTATTTTAAATATTATATAATAGTAGAAAATTAAATTTAGATTTATATATATATATATATATATATATATATATAATATAATTATATATTATAATTTCAAATGGGATGTGGGGTTTTGTCTAGGAAATGATTTTGTTTTCTGTATTATAATGTTTTATAATAATAATTAAATGAAGGAAAATAAATACAAAAGTATTCAAACAAAGTACTAAAACGAAAATTGAATCCGATGAAAATATGATTATCATCTAATGTATTTTTTTTTGAAGAAAATCATCTAATGTATTCTGAATGAGTATATAGGAAATCACATTACTATTACTAATGCCGGAAGGAAAAGGATATACGATAATAGAATGTCTCATCTATTTTGTAATATATCCTTCATAATTTGTTTTCGCTAAGCGTGTGAACCTGTGGGGAATTCGATTTTATTGTTATAAGCAACACGGGTATACATCTCTTTTTATTATAAAATTTTAAATTATTTTTTGGCACCTTTAAAAATGCAGTTGTATGTTTTCGTGTGTTATATGACCCGTCGATTTCTTTGTACACCATCTTTTATCCATTCATTATGATATATAATATATATGTTTATACATTTATTTTTATATATATATATATATATATATATATATATATATATATAGTGAGTATTTTTTTAATGTGAGTATTTTTTTTATAATCTCGTCCTAAAGAATTTTTTTACATGGGTTCTTAAAGAATTTTTTTATAGTGAGTATTTTTATCTATAAATTATCATCCTACTTTTGCCAATATAGTGAGTATTTTTTTTTTTATATTATTTGACTATTTTAAATGTTGATTTCGATTTAATATATGTATATTCCATATTGCGAAAGAACCTTTATGGTATGTTGTATATTCCTATAAAGAAACTATAAACGGAAAAAATCAAACTAAGACCACCATCTCTCAAAAGCTAATGATAACCATTGGGGAGATCCCCACTCGTACCACTGCCCTCTGAACCATCAGCTGGTTCCCATTCAGGTACGACCTGAACGGGTTCTTCATAAACTTCCGGAGTCACCACCTCAGGAACTACAAATTCTGGTACTATTACTTCCGGAATCACAATGTCTGAAACTACTACTTCAGGAATAACTATATGTGGTAGTAAAACCTCGATCATCTGGTTCATATGTAGTGTGATCGATAAAGTAATGTTGGATGTAATGGAAGTCATAGGTACCCCCCAACTCCATCTGTGGTTTGGACATGACCTGTATAGGTGATGGTCTGTGTAGGCGGATCAATCTCCCAGAGGGTTGCCCTCCTCCTCCAGAAAGGTGATATGTCGATGACCCGAGTGTCCCAAAAGTCCGCCTCCCTCCATCTGAAATGTAAGGGGTGAAATACTCGTACACAAGTTTGCAACACGATGGTTACACAAGTTACAAATAATATTATACAATCACAAATATTAGTATATAAAATACATGACACACAATTCAGTCACGACCAAGGAAATTGACCACTCTTAATCCCAAATCCTGCAAACATAACCAACATTCTAGTGAAATCAATAATTGATTGTTAGCCAAATGAACTAAGTGTCACACTTATTCTATAATCCATCAATGAAGTTCTTAGTAAAAAACATCAGTCTTACCAAATCTAATCCATAATCAACTTGACAAATCAGTCCTTAGGATTCATAACAACAACTAGTGAGACACACCTCAACTTATCAATCCTCATAGGTCATATCCCTAAGTAACATAGACAACTCCTATTTCAACCAAATCCAAAATGTACTTAATTTGACTCAATTACATAGAACTCAAACAAAACACAATCACATAGAACTCAAACAAAACACAATCACACAAATCACCTAAGAATAGCTAAATAATATATATACAAGCAACACATAATTTGTGCCCATCAACTTATTATTAGTATTTCCCCTTATCTTGGAATTTCTCGAAACTTGCTTGGTGATCAACAATTTCTTCCAACTCATGCAACACCTATTACTCAAAAACAGTTATGTCTTAATACACTATAATCATAACTAAAATGATAATTAACTAGAAGTATTTTACTAAAATTCTACTTTGGATCCTTGTGCGTTTCAAGTGAAATACACATTTGTTTAAAGAAAATCTGTTTTGATAGCCATAGTTTTTATTCTCGAATTTTGGGTGTATTGATAATGTCTCTAAGCTAAACTTAAAATTCTTGAATTAAATCCTAAAAATACCCCATGACAGGTTCAGTTTCAGTTTGTAGAGTTTAATCTAATGGTTCACCTATTAAATCAAGTTCTTGAATAATCATCCTAATTCATTCCTTAATAAATATTGAACCTAAGTAATAAAATAGGCTAATATCCTATGTCATTTGTTTTGTACAGAGGGTGAGAGTTGTTGGAGAGTCTTAAAAGTGATTTTCATGAGCTACAAGCAATAACTTGATATAATAGATAATAGACTAACTATGATAAAGTAAAAGCTTTGTTATTTGTATTTTGAAATGTACTATTTCTCATACCTCAACATTGGAATGAGTATATGATAAAGATTAACCTACAGCTTAATGTTAAAATTTGTCAACGAAATGAAGTAAAGAATGAAAAGAATTGTTACTAGAAAAACTAAATAATGACAGAAGAAGGTTTTACTATTTAGATTAGAAGTTCAGATTTTTCTAGTGTGATAAGAACTATAAAATCTAGTAAAGGGAAGAACTAAGTAAAAACTAATAAAACAAAAGAAAAGAGAGATTAGAACTTTGGTTCAGAGAAAGCTTTCGGAAGTTTTGTGTGAAAGTAAAGTGAGAGGTGAGTTGCTATTTATAGTGATAATAGTCTGTGATTTAAACCTCCAAGGAGTAAACACGTTTTCAATAATAGAACCTTCCCTCTGTACGTTTGTGTTGGTGAAAAAGGGACCACACATGGTTATTCCTTATTTTACTATATACGTATGTGATTTTCTCGGTAAAAATTAAGAGACATATTTTCAGTAAAATAAAATTCTGTGAGATGTACTTTTCGATATTTATATTTTATAGAACTTAATGAACTAATTTTCAAGATTTTCCGATAAGTTTGGACTTCCTAGTGCAGTACAAACTTACACTGACATATCCTTTTTAGCTATAATTTGATGAAGTTTTAAGCTCAAATTTTTTCCATAAGCTTCTATAATATTTCTCCTACGATTTTATTTTTCTTAAAAACATTCTCTAAATACCAAACTAATTATTATTCTATATAAGAAAATATATAATTATAATATAAACAAAGAAACTAAAATTTTAGGGTGTTACACAAACTGTCGCAAGCACCTATCATGCATGTAGGGAACTCTGAAGTCAGCACAGCTGATGAAGCCTCTGTAGAAGGAGATCTGCTCAAAGGGTCTACCAGCCCTATGCTCCTCAAATGGCCGCCAGCAGACATCCTCTGGCCTCAGCTCATCAATCATCCTCCTGTAGTGGCTGAGCTTCAGGTGGTCTGACTTCTTCTTCCTAAAGCGCCCGGACCGGTGGCTCGCACCTGGATATGACCGGGTAACCTCTCCGCCATCCGAGGGAAATACCACATAATCCAAGCCTGAAATGCAAAAATAAACAACATATTTAATTCAAAAAAATTTACCCAAAGTCAGTGTGATTTAACAAAAAAAATGAAGTTAGAATGTGTACCTAAAATAGGCTGGCATACCCTCCATACTGCGTTGTCTCCCTCAAAGACGCAGTGTTCAAGGACTCATACATGGCAGCTAGTGCACCTGCACCCCATTCATAGCTTCCAAGAACATCTGCACTCAGATCATGCAGGTAGATCAGCCACTTAGCCTCCGCCCTGTCTCCAGTCTTCGTAGTGAAGATACTGTAGGTCAGAAGCCGAAGCAGATAAGCCCTCACAACAACTGTAATGTCACCCTCTCCTCCAAATTACGCTCATAAACCTGCTCCAGCCATTTGAAGCTGTAATACGGACCCCCACGGGTGTTGTTAGCAGCCTCAACCCGTGACACACCTAGATATGTCTCTGCAAGCTGTGTGGCATACTCCGAGCTCACAGTGATGTTGGGAGGTGTGGCATAGTTCCCCTGAATGGGAAGGTGCAGCAGGCAGGAGATGTCATCCAGAGTGATCGTCATTTCACCAAATAGCAAGTGAAATGACGAAGTATCTGAGTGCCATCTCTCAATAAAAGCCGACAGCAACTCATGGTCTATTGTGGCGTGGTCAGTTTGGAGTCCCTGACCACTGTGGTACGCTGAAGTAGGGTCGGGTAATGTAGATGGAGTCTGGTATGGACTTTGTTGCCATGAGCCCATACTTTGACAACACGCAGATACTCCTGAATTAAAATTAAATAAATGATGTAAGCAAAAAGTGCAAACGTGAGGTTTTGAGACAACACGCAGATACTTTGACATTAGAGGCCGCACACGTGAATTCCAACAATAGTGACGGCAACCCATAGGAGAGGTTTTGAGAAGTTCGGGTACCGTTCTTGACACCGTGAAAAAGCTCTGGAGCAGAAGAAGGAGATTGAAGACAAAGATTAAGACTTTCTCTATTTTCGGGTTATTCTTATCTCTGTAACTCATGAACCTTATTTCTATTTTATTGTTCTTGAATATTATGGATACCTAAGTCCTCTTCTAGGGTCTTAGGTGGATCTTGCATGTTTAGAAACCTTTTTATGTTCTAATTTCTGGTTTGGATTCCTGTTTTTATTTCAATTAATATTGTCCTATTGTTTTTATCACATGATTAGGATTAGCTACCCTTTTGCATGTTCATAATCAATTAATTGATCAGCGATCGTACTGCGATTAGTTGGTGGATCTATAGGATAATTGAGACTATAATTAGAGAATGACCAAACCATAATTTAGTCTTCCAGTCATTCAACCTTTTTGTGCTTATGTTTTTCTTGAATTTAAATTCTAGCATGACCAAACTAGGGTTAATTTAGGGAAAAGAATATTAATCGCGAATGACCAAACAGGTTAATAGCTTTAGTAAAGGGATTAGTAATTGAATAAAATAAGGGGATTCAGGTAGGATTAGACATAGAGGAATCGAACCTTGCAAGTGAAACAGTGACCCTAGGCTTCTCTCCACTGAATCAAATCTTGCATTTTACTATCGTTCTTTATTTCTTTTTAAGTTAGTTTCGTAACAACTCAATCATTCGACCGTCTAAACAATAAATAATTATAAGTAGTTTAGTACTTGTTAGTTAATCCCTGTGGAGATGATAATCTTTTATACTGCTTCTGCGAAAGAGTACACTTGCTCTAAGTGTGTTTTTAACGCAACAGCTGACGGCCACGCACCACCCTTGGGTACACCAGTTCGATTCGACGTAAGCCTTGGCTTTATTGGAAACCGAAAGGGAGCTTACATTGCATAGGCTAAAGTATCTGCCGACGGTGCTAACACGATCAGTGCGGTGTAAGAGCTTTTCGATGTTTAGGCAAAGCTAACGCACTCGGCGACATAGCCAACACGCTCGACACTTAGAAAAGCCCATGACACCCAAGTCCCGACAGGTGTAGATTGGCCGAAAGCCGACATACAGCCGTTGGGCACCAATAAAGCCATTCGCGTAACTGGTGAAATAAGCCGAAGTAAAACATAACCATAGTGCGACCAAAGAAATACAAAGAGCGCAACGTACAAATACCTAAAGTGGCTGAATGTACAAAGGCGCAACAAGAAAAATAACAAAGCAAAAGGAACCTAGATAAAAGAGGCCTTATGGCCAAGCAATAATAAGTCATAGTTACAACACGAAGGTAACTTGTAATATTACAAAACAATATATTGTTCATAAATCGCAGGAAAAAGAAGCCTAAGGAGTCTGCTCCCGATCATCACCAGCGCTGGTCAACGCATGCCCACCAGTCACATCGTGCATAACTTCATCGTTGCTCAAGAAAGCATCAACCTCAGCAAGATCCAAGAGTGGCTCGGTGGTACCTGCAGCAGTCCCTCCAACAGTTTCTTCATCCATAATCTGCCCGTCGACAACAACCTTGTCAACATCAAACTTGGTAGCATCCACCTCAAGATAGAACACCATCAGCTGCTCCAATGCCCTTTCAAAACCCTTATCAAAGGACTCAGCAACTGAAGATTTCACCTCATCCACAGCCGCCACCAAGTCAGAGCCCGCCCACAGATCTGGAAATAAGTCTGAAATCCTCTTGAGCACACCACTGCTGCGAGCCACCTTAGCCTCCTCCAATTCCTTGGTAACCCTCTCCAAGTCTGCCGCTAACTTACTCTTCTTCATGGTCAGCTCAGAAACTCTCCCCTCAAGACAAACCTTTTCAGCATCCCATTTTTCAAGGTCCTTCTCCAACTGCGCCTTCTCAGCCTTACAAGTCGTCAGCTCCTCGCCAGCCTTCTTCCAAGCTTCCTCCAACCGGCCATGTTCAGCAACAATTTTGTTGAACGCATCCTCGCCAAGATGAGCAAGCACCGAGGCATAATGACCATAAGATTGTACGGCCACAAGTGTCTCGTTGAATCCCTGGTGAGCAACCCTTTCAACATCTCCATTCTGGTAGAGGCATTCAACACAATGTTCAGCGGATACCTGGAGTCAAAAGTGGATTAGATGGGGGCATCAACAGGACTGTCGGCCCTCTTCCGACACTTCAGCACATTCTTCCAAGCCACGTAAATAGTCCCCTCCCCACGATGAGGCAACCCAAGTTCAATCCGAGGACCAATTTTCTGCTTCTTCGCTGTAGGAACCTCCTGAGAGGGGGGGAGGCCGAGGACCACTTGTCTCAGAAATAACAATGGGTGCTTCAACAGTCGGTACAACCTTTGAAGGACTCTTGGCAATAGGAGAAACATGCCCAGGCTGAGGTAGATCCAGCACCACAATAGGAATCGAGGTTGAACCCAAAGGTATTCCTTGCTTCTATTTTTGTCTCTCTCGGTACTTCTTGCGCTCAGCAACACTGAGAATAGACATCCCAAAACCACCTGAAAAGAAGAAACACACCCAAAGTAAAAAAAAGGGGAGGAAAAGTGAAGACTTCAGAATACCCGAAGCCTTGGTCACGTAACCATTTAACCGATCTACTTCCACCTTCTCAATCGTCCCTAAAGCCCTCCTCTCAACCGAAAAATTATCCTTCGGATCCTTTGTCCAGCTCAGTGGAAATCGCTCCTCCCCACTCTCATCCACTAACAGTAAAGGACACTTCGGACCCAGAGACAGCCGAAACCAATAGTGTTTGAAATAAAACTTGTAGCTGCTCTTGAACAGCGCCATGAAAGGCTGACGCTGATGGTTGCACAGAGAGACCCAACGCATGGGATCTTTTACTGATGACCTAAAGAAATACATGAACTTACAGGCCGACACCTCCTCGCCGAGGCACTCACAAAGAACCTCAAACGCCCTCATATGTGCCCATCCATTGGGATGAAGTTGGGTCGGCGCCACGTTCAGCATCTTAAAGAATTGGCAGTAGAAAGCAGGAAAAGGCACCCGAACCCCCAAGTGCTCAAACCAAGTTTGATAGGCGTAGGTATAAACATATTCATTGGGCTCGCACGCATCAGAAACCGACTCGTCCAATGAAACCAGACTAGCAGTGGCCAAGCCCTCGTCTGATGGGTAACACAACATCCTCCGAAACGACGCCTCAGTGCGAAGCTCCGAGTATGAATCCAAAACCTCCTGGTCTATCCAATAATACTCGTCGTTTCGGGTTGCCCACCGCTAGAGTCCCCGTCATAATTGAAGATTGAGGCGATCTGCTTTGAATGAGAAGGGGAACCTTTGTCAAATTCCTCAAATCTATCTCTCACCAAGCGGCAGCGGTTGTGTAAAAAGCAATAATAGTCTCGATTAAGGTTGGGACACGGTACTCAGAGGTTACCTCTCCTCACTTTCACTACTTATTTCTACTATGGAAAGCGATTTCTATTTGCGATCAAAGGAGCAACACAACAATGGCGCACACAAGAATAAAATGACACGCGAGAAGAAAAAATCCAAGCGATACGAACGCAACATCACGCGAAACAAGTACAAATACGAGGAGAGAAGCAAGAATCTACTTTGAGAATGAATTGCAAGTGTAACGAAGTCCTCAACAAGCGCAGAAACAACAACAATGAAGGAAAGTGAGTGGCTCGCGAAGGGAATGTGAAGGAGAGGCAGTTACAAGGCAAAGTGTGAAGAGAAGAGAAAGGGGAAAAACCAAGTGAAGGGTCACGCAGAACTTAAAACCCTTTCGGTCAGAAAAAGATCCAACGGTGCAAAGACAGTGAGAAGAATCAACGGTGGAGATCAAAATAGTTCAAATTTCGCGTAATGAGGGTGCGACACGTGGCGTTTCCCCCAGTGGAGTGTCAGAAGTCACGATGGTTCCCAATGACGCCATCATGACATTTCTTGCCTAATCCAAGCAAACATCACATCATGTCCAATCAATCAAAAGTCGCTCGGCCACAAAGGAAACATTCGGTTACGTAGAAAATAAAGAAAGCACTCGGTTACGCAGAGAACATGGAAAATGCTCGGTTACGTGAAGAGAGCTCAGTTACGAGGGAAACATGGAAAACAAGCGGCTATAAAGGAACGACAGAAATAAAAGGGAAGACAAAAATAAAAGGGAAGGCATTGCATTTAATAAATTTACTTCTTACATTCAATAAACTAGCGGGGAAAGACGGGCCCTCCGGGGCCGTCTTTCATGTGTTGGTGTATTGGTGTGTTAGTGGGTGGTGTGTTAGTGAGTGGTTATGTTTATTAGAAAATTTTACTTACACTAAGGGTATTTTGGTCAGAAAAATCTGACACCAAAAGTGGTAGTTATTGTTGGAATCCTCTTTATATATAGATATATATTTAGGTTTACAGTAAAAATATAATGCATGGATCCACATCTCTCTAAGCTATTACAAATAATATGCTGATATATTCTCAGTCTCTTGAGGCCGAGGACCCTCTCGTTATCTTGATGCGAGCACCACCGAACTTCCTAGAAGATTTCTGATGAGCTTCTGGCGTGGCCCCTCGAACATGCTATATCAGATGTTACGAGTCGCCGAGAAGCGATCTTAGAGAGGTGACCCCCGAAGAAGAAGCGAAAAGCCTTTAAGCTTCCATTAGGAGAGTTGCCCCATCCGAGCGGAAGCGACACAAAAAGGCGACACAAGGATTTTTACGCCATTTATAGCAAAGCCCCCTCGAGCGCAGTGAAGTGTCACCAGCCGGCGACTACTACCCGGATCACGGGCAAGGCGCATGCCGAGTCTACGCACACAAACCTAACACTTCAAGGCCGATGGACTCGCAATGAAGAAAACTCCACAATTCACGAAGATCAATAACCCCCACTTTGAGCCTCCTGACAACCTTAGCGTACCAATGCCAGATGGGGTTGTAGAAAATACTAAAGGTAGGGGACGTAATCTCAAAACTTCGCAGAACCTGAAAGAGAGACATAAACAGTGAAGTCAAGAACTAAAAACCCCTTTATTTATATAGCAAGGAAAGGCGAAACTCACGAAGTCCACATTTATGGCGCAACAGAAACTAACGCCAGTCAAAAGTTTGAAACTGACCAAGTCAAACAACGCGGAACCCCTTTGCAGTCAAAGTCCAAAGCATTGAAGACAGGGTCAACCAGAAACACCAAAACATCCAAGACCGAGGGACTGACGCCCTCGCCGAATCCGAAGTCATCTTGGAGCGCCTTCGTGAAAAGCACTCACCGCTCAAGGGACTGTGTTCCCGGTAAACTGACCCGGGGAAGGCTCGGACGCCTCTCTCCACGGCCGAAGCGCGATTGGCTCCCAAGAATGAGAGTTGACATCGGAAGACTACACCTCACCTCAAGAGCGGGGACTCGTCGACCCACCTTGAGCGAGGACTCCCCTGCGCCAATGGATCGGTCGACCTCCATCATCGGCCATAAGCGGGAAAACCAGCTGGATATATTAAGAAAGTCCTTAAATCTCGCCTAGAATCTCGCTGTATTAATGTATAGCCTTTATGAGCATTGATTACTCCTTGTAATATAAATATAAGCCCTAAAGGTCAATGAAAAGGATCCCTGAATTCACATTCTTGCGATTACTCACTCTATATTCTTATCCTTCATATTCTGTGTTCTTGCTATATCCTACTTCAGGAGATAGTTGAGAACAACAGCTTTTCATATAAAACATTTTTTAGATTAATTATTTTTTGTTTTTCATTTTTTTTAAGAATCAGTAACAAACGGAAAACATGCCGTAACAAACCGACTCTTATTGTGAGCCATCAACAGTTATTCTTAGTACACTTCCACTATTGCACATAAGTCAAAACACAATAACCATCAAAAAAGAAAACAAACTTACTGAAACTACTACTCAAAAGGAACAACATAATCAACCACCACAGCACTTTCCAAATGCTCCCTAACCTTCGCCAACACCTCGTTGGGGTCCACGCTTTCCATTTCTCTCTGTCCTGGAAAAACAACAAGCGAGGCAATGGAAAATCCCTTCGCCCTCGCCGGCGTAATATTTTCACCGTAAGACACGTTGCTAATATTTCCGACAATATTTTCCTTAATTCCTCCGACAACCCGTAAAACCTCCTCCTTAACTCTAACATCACTGTCATCCTTTAGCTTCAAGAAACTCACCCTGATAGCAGACCCCGGTTGCGGATGAGGCGGAAGAGCTGCATCACCGGCAACCCAATCGATCACCAATAAGTCGTCACAGATAGGGAAAACGTAGCCCTTAACGGCGGCAAGGTGGTTAGGGTGCGCAATATAGGTTTCAAGATCCTCCGGTGAGTCATATCGACTGTGTAACATATGCGTAAAACGAAGATCGGAGGAAGGTACGGTAGTGGTGGTGGTGTTGCGTAGGAGTGGGCCCACAGTGAGGTGGCGAACTTGTTCGAGGGACACTAGTGATCGTTGTTCGTTGACCATGGTGTTGACTTTTGAAGGTTCCACGTTGTGTTTGGTTTTGAAAAGGACGACATGTTCCACAGCTTGGGATGAAGCGGACATCTTGATTAACGATCGGGATTTGCTGGGTGAGCATTGTTGATATGGTTTGAATGTAAAGGAGGGTTTTTTACTGTGTTTGGATGGTGAGAAAGTGTGAGAAAGTGAAGGAGAAGTTTTTAGGCTCAGCATCGTGAAAGAAAATGAAGAGGAGATCGAGTGTTTTGTTTTTGAGATTTTTTTTTTTGAAGCAATTTTTGAGGTTACTTAAGGATGGATGAGAATTACTACTCCAGTATTTTTTTATTTTTATTTTTATTTTTGATAAGCTACTCCAGTATTTTATGTTCGAGTCTTGTTGAGGTGGACGGTAATATTTTAATTTTTCGTGCACGTGTTTTTGATGGTCGGTGATCAAACATGTCACTAATGTACTAGTATCAAGTTATGTGCACGTTTTGCACAGGTCACAGAAGACGATGAGCTTCATGGAGAAATGGATCGTTGGAAAAGTATGCCCATACTTCGTATAACCTTGTCGGCGGGCACTTCAAAACACGTGAAAAGACTAAAATATCATTAATAAATCTTGTGTGTGTTTATTTTTTTCTGAATTTACGATTATTCGAAATAGCGTGGTCCGAACCAGTTCGGATTAGCATGGTCCACTCTGCCAAGTGAACTAGGATGGTAGCGTTTTTGGGCGTTGGTAGCGTTTTAAAGCGGCCCAGAAAGTTAGCCTTACTAATCGTACCCCATTAGTAGCGTTTTAAAAGCGCTAGCCATTTCACGGCGTGTTTTAGGCATGCGTGGCGTTTTATATAAAGCGTAGCCAATTGGCCACGGCAACGCTTTTACAATTCCTGGCGTTTTACGTCAAAGCGCGCAGGGATCCATAGCTCATTTTACTACCATTCCTAGCGTTTTAAATAAAAGCGCTAGGGATCCATAACTCCTTTTAGTCTAATTCTGGCGTTTTAAATTAAAGCGCCAGGGATCTATAACCCTTTTACTACCATACCTGGCGTTTTATATAAAAGCGCTAGGGATGCTATAACACCTTTTTACTAGCATTCCTAGCGTTTTATATAAAGCGCCAGAGGATCTATAGCACCTTTATTAGCATTCCTGGCGTTTTTACGTAAAAGCGCTAGGGATCTCTCAACTCCTCTTTACAATTCCTAGCGTTTTATCTTTAAAGCGCTAGGTGATGAATAATTTTTAACTTCATTTTCTAGCGTTTTCACTCTAAAACGCTACCTATTATTGAATTTTTTTAAATATTTTTTTATTTTGGTTTGTTCTCCATTTTAATTACAACCTATAAATTCATTCCCTTTTCAACAAATTCGAGAAAATACATTCCAATCAATATATCATTCAAACAAAATTCGATCAACAAAATTCATCAAATAATATTTCCAATCCAATATATATCATTCTAAGAAGTACTTACAACATAATATAAATCCAATATATACAACATAAATAATAACTAAACTATTATGAATCTCAAAACTTGCTACAAAAAGCTAGAAACAAAATGGCACCACTCCCCCTTACTGCTTTGTAAGTTGTTGTGAGTAATCTGGATTTTTTGAATTTGTAGGAAAATCTTGAAAAAAATGAAATAAAATTAGAATTAAAATGTTTATTAAATGTGAGTAAGTATTATAATATCAATATAAAAAATAAATCTAAGTAGTTACCTTGGTTGGGATTGTTACTTTGTCATGAGTGATAATCTCTTTCATATACCTCATAACATAGTACCCACAATCATTGCTATTTGGTTGTTTAGGACACTACAAAGCAAAAGATTATAACTTAATTGTCACATTTTTATGACCAAAAAATCAATTAAAATTATAAGAATGATTCTTAAAAAGCTTACGATTATGGGTAGCCATCTTGTTTTAGTCGTAGATAATCCCAAGTATTCTTTCAAAGCCTTTGTAACGTCATACATATATATATATAACGTTAAGTTGAACAAAATACATATATTAAATTATACAAATTAAAATGAGAGGGTTACACATACACACCTCTCAACCATCATCTGAAGTCTTCGTGAGCGTTGTAATGGCCTTGAAGTGAATCGGATAATAGACAACATTTTGCTTAGGGTTTATTGCAAAAAGTACCCAATGTTGCTGCAAGTAAATGAAGAGCGAATGAGTACACTATAATACAATCCTCAAAATAATTAAACAAGTGATTGAAGACTAAATTTCTCACCCATTATTGAGTGGTGCCAAAAATAAAAGTCGCCCTTCAAATGCTTCGCTTCCATAGGCGTGAAGCGTGAATGGATATAACTTTGTACGTCACTCTTAATAGCGTACTGCGGTGTCAGAAGAAATTGAGAAGGGTTGAGAAAAAAAGAAGACGATTGTACAAAAACCTATAAATAATATATATACAACTTTGAGATCCTCATATATATACTCTAATATAAACAACTATTGTGTACAAATAATTTAATACATACCTCACGGTATACTCTAATATCGATGTGATGGCCCAATCCATCTCAACTATAGCTTTCATATCCTCGATGTTGATCATTACCAAATTGTTCGGGCCCACAATGTTATCGGGCGGTAAAAAAATTTGAGTCGATCTGGTTCATTTTTGAATGTGGACCTTTAGAGAATCGATGTAGTTACGGAATTCATCATTGGGAAATTGACCAACATGTTGGATTGTTTGTATAGAAGATGGTCGGGAGAGTTTGGTAGTGGAAGGGAAGGTTGGGACACTTTCATGGAAGGGAAGGTCGGGACACATGGGGTACCTAGTATATATTAAAAAATGATTAATTAGCTAGTTAGTTAACACACATTATAGTCATTTAATTATTAACAAAAATATTGTCACTTACAACGACAAGTTGTTGGGCCATGCCACAAAAGTACTAAGTGCTTGATCCACGATAAATATATCGCATTAGCAATTGGAGCAGGCAATGAGTGCGGACCCTACATTGAATAGTCTACCCTAACTCTCAAATGGTTTTCGGGCATGGCACGATTGTGCGATGTGGCACTCAATTGGTTACATATCAAACCCACTCGCAACCTTTCGATGTGGGTTTGCAATATATAGCTCACATTCACAATTATCCTAAATCAATTATAAAGAAAAATAAATATACATGATAATTTTATCAAATACATATGTACAAAAAATAATGCTATCTAAGCTAGACTAATCTAGGAAAGCCATGCACTAAGCAGAGAAAGCCATGCACTAAGTAACCTAGAGTAAGCGAGAGAAAGCCATACACTAGGAAAGCCATGCACTAGTCAAGTTAATAATGCTATCTAAGCTAGACTGATCTAACAACTAATTAGATACAACATTGAGCTAAGTAATGAGAGAAAGCCATACAAAGATACATAACAAACCATAAAAAACCATAACAAATAGTCATTGCGGTGAGAGAGGTGGAAATGCGTGAGTGCGAAATACCTTTTGAAAGGAGAGAGAGAAGCGAAAAAGGAAACAAATGGGAGTGAGCTGCGTGGTAAGATAGCACCAACGAGAGAGGATGGGTTTACTGCGTTTCACGTTTCTGGGTCGCGTTTATGGGTTTTTGGGTCGTAGCACCAAGGAGATGAGCGAAGATGAGCGAAGAGGTTTCTGGGTCGTGGAGGTTCGCAAAGTACGATGAAGCGAAGATGAGCGAAGATGAGCGAAGATGAGTTACGGGTTGTTCGTGGAGAGAAGTTAGGTAGATGAGTTCGGGGAATGCTGAGGGAGATAGCACCTTTTACTAGCATTCCTAGCGCGTTTACTGAAAGCGCTAGGAATGGTAAACGTGTTTACCATTCCTGGCTAGTTGATCCCTAGGAAGCGTTTTATGTAAGCGTAAAAGCTAGGGATGCTATAGCACCTTTACTAGCATTCCTAGCGTTTTATGTAAAGCGCTAGGGATCTTATAACACCTTTACTAGCATTCCTAGCGTTTTATGTAAGCGCTAGGGATGCTATAACTTTATTTTACTAGCATTCCTAGTGTTTTACGTAAAGCGCTAGGGATCCTCTAGCTCCTCTTTACAATTCCTAGCGTTTTAACTTTAAAGCGCTAGGTATTGATGAATTTTTAACTTCATTTCTAGCGTTTTCACTCTAAAGCGCTACCTATTGATTGATTTTTTTAAATATTTTTTTATTTTTGTTTATTCTCCCTTTTAATTACAACCTATTAATTCATTCCCTTCCAGCAAAATTCATCAAATATCATTCCAACAAAATTCAGCCAATATCATTACAATCAATATATAGATACACACAAAATTCAACCTATTAATAGATATTTTTGTTTACAAATCATACAACATAATAAGTAACTTACATTATGAAACTCAAAAGTAGCTACAAATTAAAGCTATAGCATATATAACATAAATGACTCTTTGTCTTGACCACTAGATCTCATGATCACTAAGTGATGCCATCGACTGCAATATAACATAATCCATGTTATTGTTAAATTTACAAAAACAATATAATAATTATCTATTAATAAAAAATAACGAGAAATCATTAAGTCTATATTACCTTTTCCTTTTCCTAGATAAAAATTTTGTTTGCAATTCGCGTCTTGGTATTTTTTAGAGCGAATAGTAATTCCATCATTATGATCTTTTCTAAAATATACAACATCCTCTATAGAAGTATTTTCCCCTA
Source organism: Oxytropis ochrocephala (assembly GCA_020916435.1). NCBI lineage: Eukaryota > Viridiplantae > Streptophyta > Magnoliopsida > Fabales > Fabaceae > Oxytropis > Oxytropis ochrocephala. The sequence goes on along the minus strand of CM037093.1, from coordinate 36,861,914 downwards.
TTATTGGTTACGATGTTACGAAGAGCGGGTGCGTCCTCAACACCAACATCATCGGGTGCTTCATCATCATCGTTGTTATACACAAATTTTTGTCGATCAATAGAACAATAGACCAATTGATATTAAGCTGGATCGGTGACATAAAACACTTGTTGAGCTTGCGATGCTAAAATAAAAGGTTCATCTTTATATCCTAACTTGTTGAAATTCACCCGCATGAACCCTAATTCATCAATCGTAAACCCGATATTATTGTCAACCCATTCACATTTGAACACGGGCTCACAAACATATTGTAATCCAACTCCCATATGTGTTCAATGAAGCCAAAGTAAGACATATTCGCATATATGGGATTTCTATCTTTGTACTTTGGATGCATGCATAGAATGAGCTACAAGAGTCACCCCACTATTTTGCATTTTACTCACGATCATCTTGTTCTTTTGTATAGAAAGTGCACTCGTTCATTAGATAATTTGTTGTAAGAGAAGACATGTATATTTGGACCTTTTGCTAACCATCTCAATCTTTTTGAAATCAGTAGGATTGAAACACACTCACCATCAATGTGATGTTTTAGCCACACTATGAAACTCCTATTGTGTTCTTTTGCTAACCAAACTTGCTTCTTTCAGGGAATTGACTCTAAGAATCTCCTTGTGCTTGGCAACATATGAATCAACCTCACTATCATTGTGAAGAGCGTACAAGTGTGCTTGCTCTAGTTCTTTCCTTGATACCATCACTAATTTATTTCTTGTCATCCCTTTACTAATCCTTCTGCATGGCGAGACCTTGGCGGTCCCACAGAATATTCAAGACTAGATAGATGGCAGGTGCAAAACTCAATAGCCTCTTCAACTATGTAGCGCTCAACAATACAACCCTCAGTCGTGATCGATTTTTCACATATCCTTTTAATATCTTCATGTAGCGCTCAAGCGGATACATCCATCTCATGTAACATGGGCCACACAATTGTGTCTCTACAACGGATGAACTATTAGATGAATCATTATGTCGAAAAAGGAAGGTGGGAAATACATCTCAAGCTCACCACAAAGTGTGATAATTTCTCTTTGCAATGTTGGCAACTTTCGAGGTCAATCACTCTACTACAAATCGCCTTAAAGAATAAACAAAGTTTGGTTAGTGGTCAGCGCACTTTCTTAGGCAAAATGGATCGTATACCAATGGGTAGCAAATTCTCCATGAGAACATGACAATCGTGGGACTTTAGAGACTTTAACTTGAGGTCTTTAATCGATACAAGAGTCGCCACATTTGAAGAGTATCCTCTGGAACTTTAACTCCATGAAGAAACTCACAAAAAATGATCTTCTCCTTTCTAGATAGAGTATGAAGTGGGAGGTAGATATGTGCGTGTACCCTTCTTTCTGGGACCCAATTCGGGTCTCAAACCCATACTAACCAAATCCAACCTTGAGTTGATGGTATCTTTAGTCTTACGGCATATTGAGTAAGGTACCAATGACACTTTCGAAGACATTCTTTTCAACATGCATCACATGATGAAATGCCTTACATATAATGACTTCGGTATGGCAACTCAAAGAAAATCGACTTTTTCTTCCACCCCGTTTGGCAATCTCTCTCTGCAAAAGGCTTCCCAAATTTAATGTTCAAATCTTCCACCTTTTCAAATGCACATTCGCGTCAAAGGCGGGGAGCTCTACGTGTTCTGTATTCCCATCAAATGCCTTTCTCCACAATCGATAGTGATGAGTTGATGGCAAAAATCTCGATGACCAAGATAGATATTCTTCTTACCATGTTCCAACCACATCAATCGTGTTATCTTCACATATAGGGCATGCACTGCGCCACTTTGTTCTGTGCCAGATAGATTGTAGTATGAGGAAAGTCGTTAATTGTGCCAAAGATCATAGCCCTCGGGGTGAAACTTTCTTCTCGAACCCATCATACACCTCACCCAGTCTCCCACATTTGCTTCAAGTCTTCAATTAAAAGAGCCAAGTATACATCAATATCATTTTCTGGTTGTTTGGGCGAGAAATTAACAAAAACGACATCATATATTTGCGTTTCATGCAAAAGCCACGCGATAAGTTATAAATCGCCAAAATCACGGGCCATGTCTTGTGGGAGCTACTCTGGATACCGTGCGGGTTAAATCCATCGTGAGACAATGCAGGCGTAGGTTTCTCGGGTCATCCCGAAATTAGGATACTCGATATTGATTTTTCCATTGCGGAGAATCTGTAGGGTGTCGTAGCATACCATCTTTAATCCTTTCATCCTCGTGCCATGTCAAGTGTTTTGCATCTTACGAACTACGATACATGCGCCTAAATCGAGGAATTATAGGAAAATACCACAACACCTTTTGTGGAGCGGACTCTTTCTTCTTATCTGCGGTGCATTACATTTAGGACCACGACTTTAACAACGCATGTTCATTCAGAAATAAAATGCAATCATTCGGACAAGCGTGTATCTTCTCATAGTTCAAACCAATAGACCCCAACATTTGCTTTGCATCATCGTCCAGAAGGAAGAACATTATCATTCGGCAACATTTCTTTCGAAGTGAGAGTAAATCGGTAAAGCTCTTATCCAGATCCATCCGTGGCGAGTTTTCAAGTTATCTGACTTGATCACGACCAATAATTTTGTGAATTCATTACAACCCGCATACAATGGTGTCTCTGCATCGGTTATCAACTTCTCAAACATTTCGGGACAATCATTAAGATCCTCTTCAACCACCTTTGCCATCTCTTCAAATTCGTTCGCATCAAATGAATGTGTTAGGTGTCAGCCGTGGCGCATATCTCTTACTAATATCATTCATATTTGAAGATTCACCTTTTTCTCACCGTGCATTATCCAACAAGTGTAACTTTGATCAATTCCATTAAGCCTTTAAATGTCGTGCCAACTCCTCTGCGATGGTGATTTTACATAACAACACCTTAAACAAGGACATTTCATACCACTAGAAGTCACTAAGCGTTCAACGTACATGACTCACAAAATAATCCACTCGGTAGTATACTCCTTGGATAGGCGATTGCGGACATCAATTTCTATCCATAATTGCCAAATATTTATAATAAAATCACGAGAAGAGAACTTTAACATATGACCCATCAAGCAATTCGAATATAATGAAGAATCAATTCATATAAAAAAACAAAGGAACCATATAATCTAGTCTTCCAAATAATTAATTTATGTGTAACAAGAAGAGGCTAGTGGTGAAAAAAATAAGAAGAGTCTAGTGTGCACAAGTGACAAAACTAATATATTTCTAAACTAGCTAGAACCCACAATTAATATCTAACAAGAAGCGAGAGAAAGGCAGAAAAACTCGCCAATGTTATGCAGGTGAGAGAGATGATGTTCTTTGAGAGAGATGATTTTCGTTGAGAGAGATGATGTTAATTTGAGTTAGGGTGTTAGGGTTTTTGCGTTTACGGGTGAGTGATTTTGCGTTTACGGGTAAGAGTGTTAGCTGAAAGAGGGAAGTAGCTCAATGGGAAACAAAAAAAATTATTTAACCATACCTAGCGTTTTCTAAAAAACGCTAGGGATCTATCTAGCGTGTTTTCTAAATACCTAGCGTTTTGAGTAAAAGCGCTAGGGATATGTCTAGAGTGTTTACTAAATACCTAGCGTTTTATAAAAAACGCTAGGGATCTATCTAGCGTGTTTTCTAATTGGCTAGCGTTTTGAATAAAAGCGCTAGGGATCATCTAGCGTGTTTTCTAAATAGCTAGCGCTTTCTAAAAAGCGCTAGGGATCTATCTAGCGTGTTTTCTAATTGGCTAGCGTTTTGAATAAAAGCGCTGGGATCTGTCTAGCGTGTTTTCTAATTTGCTAGCGTTTTTAGCAAAAGCGCTAGGGATACGTCTAGCGTGTTACCTAATTGGTAGCGTTTTACTTTAAAAGCGCTACTAATGGTATAGCGTGTTATTAAAATGGCTAGCGTTTTTATAAAGCGCTACTAAAGGTGGCGATCTCTTTTTACAATTACGGCGTAGTGGTCTAAACCAGTAAACAACGCACAGACACACCCAGTTTTTTATTATTTTCTCTTTCAGTTATATTAGAATAGATTCGGATTAGCGTGGTCGAACCGGTTATATTAGAAGAGGGTATTTTAGGAATTTTTGAGAGTGAGAGAGTGTCTATTGAGTAGCTTGGGGTTGTATGAAGTATTGGCCAGAAAAGTATGTACATTTATAATTCGGCACATGCTTCTTCCAACCCCTAGCTACTCTACCGAGCTCAAGGGATTAGTCTCTGCAATTCTTGTATGAAGAAGATACCGGTTTATACCAAAAATATATAAAAATACATTATTTCATTGATTGATATTACCCATAAGCAGATTAAGTAAATCTAATCTAACGATATACACAGATTAAGAAAACTAGTTAACTACATTTATATTTTTAAAAATTTATCTACATTACCTAAATTATCCTCATTAATTTAACAAAATGTTATTTAGACATAGGTTTTTAGACAAAAAATCGACATAAACCAACTTACAACACCAATTAACGATTTTTGTCTAAAACCTATGTCTAAATAACATTTTGTTAAATTAATGAGGATAATTTAGGTAATGTAGATAAACCACAAACTATTTAAACTATTTAGCCAACTTTGCTTTTTACTGGTTTTTGGCGTTGTTAAAAAACTTGGTTAATTGATATCTTGGCTAATAGTCTTAAAAACTTGGTTAATTGGTGTTGTAAGTTGGTTTTTGTCGATTTTTGTCTAAAAATACATGTCTATATAACATTATCGTTAAATGCAGAAAAAAAATCCAAAAGCATTAAACATTTTCTTTAAAAATATTTCTTAACGATGGAGAACTACTCTTTAATATTAATGGTTTTTAGCTGCCAACTCTGCATGCTTACAGGCACAGACAGGTATGAAGTTATTTTCATAATCAACAATGTTATATGGACATAAGATTTTAGACAAAAATCGATAAAAATCAACTTACAATACCAATTAACCAAGTTTTTTAGACTATTAGTCAAGTGATCAATTAACCAAGTTTTTAATCAACGCCTTGAAAACTATGAAAAAACAGGTTGGCTAATTGTCTAAAAAACTTGGTTAATTGGTGTTGTAAGTTGGTTTTTGTCTATTTTTGTCTAAAATTCAATGTCCAAATAACATTTTTGTTTCACAATAATTGAATTAAGGGTAAATAGTCATTTTCGTCCCTGGAAGTGTAACTCGCTGTCAATTTAGTCCCTGAATCAAGCGAAAATGCAAAATGGTCCATGAAAGTGTAATCCGTCTGTCACGTTAGTCCCTCCCGTTAATGTGCATCGTTAACTCTGTTAATCCATCCGTTACTATCAGTTAGTCCCTGAAAGATGTCACGTACTATCAGTTTGGTCCTTGAAACATATACGTGAATTCGTTTTAGTCTCTCGAATCTTAAGTTACTTGACAAAAAATTTTAAAATGGTGATTAATGGCGTAATAGACTCATGGACTACGGATCTATTGTAATTGGAAAATCGATGGTTAAGGGTGACCTTATTTGCTCCAAGAAAATCAATAAGCATAACTTTGTATAGTCATTGATCTATATTGAAATTAGATAGCAATTGTAATTTTTTATGTTAATTTGAAAGCTTCCACTGCTGCTGAACTTAATAAATTACGGTTATTAATTCTAATTCCTCTTTTTTTACGATGTTTTATTTTATTTATTTCATAGATTAAAATAAAAAATTTAAAATATAAAAGCCATGTGGCTTGTCAAATAAGTTAATAGAACTCCACATCAGATTTAATTTTGACAAATTAGGGAGGGACTTTGATTTTAGAAATTGATTTTAGGATATTCAACACATGAAGTGATTTGATTCGGATTGAATCAATAAACACTCCTAATGATTAATGAAGGTAGCAAACCAAAGTAAAAGAGAAAATGATACAATTTGAAAGGTCTTGTTAATTAGCCTAGCAAAGCCAAGGCACATGTTCCCGATCGATCACAAGGAAGGCTCGGATATAATCGCCTCTGGCCAGAGCTCATGCAGGCTTGGAAGGCGAAGAGCAAGGCCACCTCGCCACTTACCACGAAGCATCCGTCGTCAACACACACGAGGCGGCCTTGCGGACCACCCTCGGCCAAAGGGCCGGCGTCACTTGTAGGCTCGGCCGGGCGAAAGTCGATTAGGCATACTAGGCAAGCGAGAATCTACTTTGAGATCTCGCGGCATTCATGTACCTTTATGAGCATTTATGAGCTTTAATGACACCTTGTAATATAAATATATGCCCCTGAGGCCAATGAAAAGGGATGAACATTCTATTTTCCACTCACTATATTCTGTGTTCTTACTATATCCTACTCAGAAATAGTTAGGAACATTAGCGCCAAGTGGGGCTGGTAGAACTTTCCCACCCACGTCGAGCAATGAGCCCTACTTCACCATGGTAGGAACGAGCTAAAGTGTTGCTTCCACGAGCACCACAAATCCCAGGATACTTGAGTTAATGGAGGCGGTGAGGACAACCGGGAAGCGAAGCGAGCAAGCCGGAGGAGCGAGAGCAGACTCTTGGCGCTCGGGCACTAGAAGCGAGGAGGTTCGGCTCCATGAACAAGCTGGTCGCCCTCGAACAACGGGGCGGAGTGCGCGAGAGCACCCACGAGGCGTTTGGCCGTTCACGAGAGGAGATCGAGGTGGTGCCCATTCCCCACCGATTTGAGAGCCTCCATCGGAACCTCGGCGGGCAGGAGACCACCGAGTCATGTTGGCGCTTTTCGGACCGGATGATGATCAGCGGTGGCAGCGGCGCCATCGGTGCAAAATGTTTGCGAGGCGGCTTCGCGATGTCGCCCTCAAGTGGTTTAAGGGGTTAGCAGCTCGATCCATCACTGATTTTGAGGACCTTTCCAGCCGCTTCGTCCAACAATTATCTGCTAATAAGAAGAAACTTATCCACCACAGAGATCTCTTGATCTCGAGCGAGGATATGAGCGTTGAAAAAATATTTGGAGCGTTTTAATAAAATAACAGTACAGGTTGAGGATCCGGACGAGAAGTTCTTTGTGACGGCCTTCATGAAAGGCCTCAGAAATGGGACCTTTAGTGAAGCACTACCCATCACCACTCCTAGAAACATGGATGAGGTCAGAGCAAGAGCGGACAAACACATTGAAGCGGGGACCACATTTTGCCTCCAAAAGATGCTCGAGGCGCGCGGAGGTTTTCGAAGACCACAGTCACCACGAGCGGGAAGCCCAAGCGAGAACCGCTACGGCCTCGGCCGCAGAGGCAGGAGGAAGAGCTCGTAATAGGAAGTCTCGCCCCAATCAGGAAAGCTCTTACACTCGCTCGGGGCGGCCATCTGCCATTACGAGCAGCGGTCTCGGTGCGGAACCATCACCGAGCGGCCCCGTTAAACCGGCACCATGGGTAAGTATCCACGAAGCTTATTGCGGGTTCCATAGGGCGGAGAGTCCGAGGCAAGCGGCTGCTTTGGACGCGCAAGCGCCAGATTGAGCAGCTCATCGGCGAGGATTTCTAAAAAAGTTTGTACTCTCGGAGGAGCGCGGGAAGAAGAGGCGGGCGCGAAAGCCCACGAGAAAACAACCCCGAGAGGGAGGACCAAGGAAAGAGTCCCAGCGAAAGAAAGCCATGAGGTAGGCGGCCAGGGAGTAGTCAATACTATATCAGGCGGATTCTCTAGCGGAGGCTCCTCATCCTCGGCCAGAAAGAAGTACGCCCGATCCATCATGTCGGTTTCCGCAAGCACTGCCGAAGATCCAGTCTCGGTCTACCCGCCGATCTCTTTTGATGTCCGCGATTTCAATGGAGTCGGCCCATTCAGATGACCCGATCGTGATATGCGTCACAACCAGCGGATACAAGGAGTGCTTGTAGATGGTGGAAGCTCCGCAACGTGATGTACTGGAAGTGCTTCAAAGAGCTCAAGCTACCGGAAGAACTGTTGAAAAATTACCCAGGTACACTCGTCGGTTTTGCAGGCGAACAGGTGGAAGTCCGAGGCTATCTGGACTTGAGAACAACCTTCGGCGAGGCGGAATCAGTCAAAACAGTGGTGCTCAGGTATATGGTTGTAAACGCAAAATCTTCTATAACATAATTGTTGGCGGAGCCCACCCTCAGCATACGATGGCGCAATCTCTTACCTCACCTGCGCCTCCGAATACCCCGCCCTTGCGCGAAGTCGGAGCGGTGAAAGGCGGCGGCGATGGGCGCAAGTGTTACGCATATAGTGCCAACATCAAGACGCGGAAGGGCCAGAGGCGGAAAAGCAACCGCTGCGGTTTCCTTGGCACTGGATCCCGGGATGTCTGACCGGCAAAGAAGGAAAAGACCACGTCGGACGGTGACCTAAAGGAAGTCGTGATAGGCCCAATGCTGACATCAAAAAGGCGAAGATCGGGGCGAGACTCTCAGCGAGAGATCGAGGACCGAGCCTTAAGCTCCTTGCGGACAACGTCCACATATTCGCATGGTCTCCCAAGATATGCGGTATCGACCCAAATTTCATCATCGCAGTTATCGCTAAATCCATACGCTCGACTTTGTGTCCCGAAGAAAAAAAAAGCGGGGCAAGAGAAAGCGGATGCTATAAAGCGAAGCGGAAAAAGCTACTCGGCGGAGTTGATCGGGAAGTGAAGTATCAACATGGTTGCAAACCACTGTGCTTGTCGAGAAGTCCAAGCGGCAAGTGGAGAATGTGCATCGACTATCTGGACCTCAACAAGGCACGCCCCGAAGGATCGTACCCCTGCCCAAGTATTGGCGGCCTTGTTGGCGGAGAACATCGGCTTTAAGCTTTGCTCGACTTCATGGGCGCATACTCGGCTATAACGGATCGGGATGAGCCTGCTTGCGAAGAAAAAGCGCCTTCATGGCCGGCCGTTCCAAGCTACATTACGGTAATGCCGCCCGGCTTAAAAACACGGTGCAACCTATCGGTTAATGGGCGGAATTTTGAAGAAGAAATCGGCGCACCATCGAAGTCTCGTCGGCGATATGGTGGTGTAATCTGCAGCAGACCACGATCATGTGACCAATCGGCGAAGATATTCAAGCTACTAGAAAAACATGATCTCAGGCTCGGCCCGAGAAAAGTGCTCGTTTGGTGTCAGCGGGAGAGTTCACTGGGATATATCTCTCTCGCAGGGCATCGAGGCCAACCCTCCCAATGCAGAGCAATTATCAGCGCGAAGCCCGTCCACGGCTAAGGAGGTGCGAGGTCCTGCGCGGTCAAATAGGGGCACTCTCCGATTCCTCGAGGCGTCGTGACCAGTAAAGCTGTTCTTTCAATTACTCCGGAAAAATTCGAGCTTCAAGTGGTCGGAAGAATGTGAACATGCACTCCAGCAGCTCAGACAGTACCTGGCAACACCCCCAATTCTTACAACACCAAAGCAAGGTATACCCCTACTACTATACTTGGTTGTTTCCAAAGATGCTTGTAGTGCGATCTGATGCGAGGAACAAGAGGAGCCAGGTTGCCGATATACTACGTCGTGAGAATGTGGAGAGGAGTAGAGCTAAGATACCAAAAATAGAGAAGGCGCCTCTGTGATCGTCCTCCATGACAAGAAAACTCGAGCGATACTTCAAAGCTACTCGGTGGTAGTAAAAAGCGATCGCCAATCCGCCAATCTTGCAAAGCGATTTTAAGCCGGACGAATGGTAGCATGGTCGTAGAGCTATCAATTTGACATAAAATATCGGCCCGGAGGGCCCATCAAAGCACGAGGCCTGGCGATTTCGTTAGCGAGAACTAGTGGAAGCGAGCATGATATCACCTCGATGTAGGCCCCTTTTGGACACTCTGCGTGGATGGATCCTCTAACACTGAGGAAGTAGTGCGAGGGGTAACCACTAGAAGGATCGGACGGTATCCTCATCGAGCGATCTCTCGGGTTCGACTTTAAAGCTACAAATAACGAGGCGGAGTATGAGCGCTAATCGCGGTATGACACTCGCGGCCGGACCTCGGCGTCGAACACACGAAGGTGCGCAGTGACTCCTCACCGTGGCCGGACGGAGTTACAGCGCCTTTAAGCGCCAGGGCGAACTACTCGGCCAAATCTGCGGCCAGGTACAAGAACTTAAATCTAAATTCACATCTTTTGAACTAACCCATGTCCCCGAGGAACAAAATGGAAGGGCGACATCTTGGCCAAACTAGCGATACTAAAAAGCACGGCAGCAACCACTCGGTGATCGAGTCACTCTCAGAACCCGGCTTAGCCAAAACACGAGGTCCTCTCAATCGAGGAACCAAAAGGCTGGATGACCAATATAATTGCTTATTTGCGGGAGCAGTTGCGATTGCAAGAAAAGGAAGTGAAAAAGTTAAAGAAGGTGGCGCTAAATACATTCTCATCGAGCCGAATTGTTCGAGAGAGGTTCTCTCGACCCCTCCTCAAATGCAGCGGGGAGAAAAGGTGAGAAAGTCTTGAAGGAAATCCACGAAGGAATATCGGTGACCACATAGGAGGACAAGCTCTTGCGGCCAAAACCCTTAGAGCCAACTATTATTGGTAGGAGCCTCAAAAAGGATGCCGTGGAATATGTGAAGAAGTGTGACAAGTGTCAGCGCCACGCGCGCCGTCCCGAGGCCCCACCCACTGACCTTGAGGCAATGGTCTCCCGCGAGTGCGTTTTCTTGGTATGGGAGTGGATATCTAGGCCATTTCACTCCGCGGGGGGCGGTCGGATACTTGCTCGTGGCTATTGATTACTTCTCCAAATGGATAGAAGCCGAGCCTATAACCACCATCTCAGCACAGAGGGTGAAGAAATTCTATTGGCAGAAACTCATATGTCGCTTTGGCATCCCAGCTACCATAGTAACAGACAACAACACTCAGTTCGCCTCTGACTCTGTAGCAGAACTCTGCAAAAAATGGAACATTTATCAGGCCTTCACCTCAGTCGAGCACCCCCAAACCAATGGGCAGGCTGAGGCTGCAAACAAAGTCATACTGAACGGCCTCAAGAAAAAACTTCGATGAATCAAAGGGGATGAGGTGATGAATTACCACTTGTGCTATGGTCATACAACACCCACTCCATGATCTTCCACTCGGGAAACTCCTTCAGGTTGGTATATGGTAACGACGCCCTCATTCCCATAGAAGTGCTGGAACCCAGTCCAAGGCGAACTCTCACAGAAACAATCCCAGATGAAGCCGCCCTTAGAGCAAACTTAGACTTGGTAGAGGAAGTAAGAGAGCCAGCAAAGGTAAAGGAGCGGGCGGCAAAACAGCGAGCTGCAAGGAAATACAACTCAAAAGTGTTGCCAAGAACTTTCAGAGCAGGAGACTTAGTACTCAGGCGATCTAGCCGTGTCAGCGCCACAAGTAAACTATCAGCAAAATGGGAGGGTCCGTTCAGAGTTAAAGAAGTCATCGGCCAGGGGGCCTTCAAGTTGGAGAAGTTAGATGGAGGTAACATCCCGAGATCCTGGAATGCCGCCAACCTCCGGTTTTACTATAGTTGAAGTCAAGCTACCAGTCGTCGGTTCTCATCATCACCCATCATTCACTTCATGTAACATTTGTATGCGGTAGTATAAAAGCCCCAAATGTACTTCATCTTCATTTTGAATAAAGAGAACCGATTTTCAAAGCAACACAAATTATTTTCTCTAAACAAAGCAACTCAACAAGAGAAGCGGCCACAATAACAAAGTCGATAGGCGGGGCCGAAACAGCGTCTCGATGTTGCCGCAGGCGATGAAGACTAAAGTCGACAAGTGAGGCGGGGTGGCGAGCCACGCACCACCCATAGGCACACGATTCGGTTCGGCGTGGACGCCGTCTCACCGGAAAGCGAAATGGAGCTTGCATCGCATAGGCTAAAATAGCTAGCCGATGGCGCTAACACGCTCGGTGCGATGTAAGAAACTCTTGAAAGTGCGGCGATGCTAACACGCTCGTAAACAAGACCAACGTGTCGACACTAGAGAAAAGCCCATTAAACCCAAGTCGGCGGTGTAGGCGGCCTAAGAGCGACATACAACCGCCAGGCACCGCGAGCGCTCGCCAAAGCCGGTAAAATAAAACCGAAGTAATACAAGACGATGTGATTAAAAAGCGCAACAACCGGTAAAATAAACCGAAGCAATATGAAACAACCGGTAAGCCGAGGTAGCATAAGACGTTACAATCAAAGAAGCGTAAAAACAGATAGACAAAATAGGCGAAGCATCAATCAAAGGAAAGCAAAAAGAAATTATACAAGAGCCCAATCGGCGATCTGTCCGAAGAGTCATAATAAAACAGAGGTAACTTGAATCCATTACAAAACTTTGTCAAAAACAAAAAAAAAAATTGTCTTTGGTTAGCAGGAAAAATTAAGGAGCCTGTGGATGATCCTCACTGCGGACTTCACCGTCGGCCAAAACTTGCCCCACTTTGGCATCGGTCAACAGCTCATCAACTTTTCCAAAATCAAGTGAGGCACCATCAGCCACACCACCGGCAACCCCCTCGGCAGCCTCCTCGTCAACAAGCTCGCTGTTCACCACAATTTTGTCAGGATCAAATCGCGCGACGTCGACTTCAGGGAAAATCGCCTTCAGCTGATCTAGCGCCCTGCTAAAACCATTGTCAAAACTTTCGGCAACCGAAGCCTTCACCTCATCGATAGCCGCAACCAAATCTCCACCTACAGGCAAGTTGGGGAACAAATCCCAAATCCCTTTGAGCACACCATTGCTGCTAGCAGTTTCAGCCTGCGCTGCCTCCAACTCCGCGCCGACCTTATCCAAGGACTCCCCCAACATCTTCTTATCGGCGGTCAACTCAAACACCCTCTCCTCAAAACGACATTTCTCGGATCCCAACAGCAATTCTTGTTCCCAAGCGGTTCCTCTCGACTTTACGAGGCCTCAACTCTTCCTTGGTCTTCTTCCGGGCCTCCTCACATCGGCCGTGCTCGGCGGCGATTTTATTGAAAGCATCCTCAACAAGGTGGGCAAGCAAGCGCATAATGACAATAGGTTTTCCTTTGCCACCAGCGTCAGCCGAATCCCGGGTAGCCACCTTTTCCACATCACACTACACACAGCAAGCGGCGTTGAGCACAACATTCAAAGGATACACGGAATCAAGGTTGGCCGGATGGGCTCGTCGGCGGAGCCCATCGGCCTCTTCCGACATCTCGGCCACGTCGCTTCCAGCGGTGTCAATGACCCCCTCCCCGCAGCTGCGGCGGACCAATCTCAATAGCGGCACCCGGTCCTGCTGCCTCTTTGCAGCGAGGAATCTCAGAAGGGAGGGGCGAGGACTAGTACCTTGGCGATGGCGGCACCCAGGCCCCAGCGGCACTTGCAAAACCTTAGCCAGGACTTTTGGCGGCGGGAGAACCGGCGGAAGAGGACTCGACACTACTGGCCGATGAAGGGAAGGATCAAAGGTATCCCTTGTTTCTTCTTACGCCTCTCCCGATATTTTGCGCGCTCGACAGCGCTAAGTGTAGACATCCCGAAAACCACGAAAAGAAGCACCCCACTATAAAAAAAAGCGGGGAAGATGGTGAGAGAATTACTTAAATAGTCGATCAAAGACTCGGCATCATCCACTAAAACCTAGCAGCGAGGAAGATTTGGCATGCGAAGACTTAACTTGACCATCGGTAGATCCACCTCTGCCTTTTCAGCCGAACTCGGCGCCCTTCTCTCAGCGGAAAACTTATCCTCGGGGTTCCTCGTCCAACTCGAAAGAGGCCATTTCATCACGAGCCTCATCGACCCGTGATAAGGGACATTTCATTACACACGGAGACAAAGCGGAACCAATAATGCTTAAAGTACTTATAGCTACTTTTGTACAAGGCCATAAAGGGCGTGTATTGGTGGTTACATAGAGACACCCACCTCATTGGATCCTTCAGGTGGCGGAAGAAATACAAAAACTTGCAAGTGAGACTTCTTTCCCGAGACACTGCGCAAAGGATTTGAAGGCCCTCGTATGGGCCCACGGTTGGGATGAAGGCTGCGTCGGAGCCACATGGAGCATCTTGGCACTGGCGGTAAAGGTGGGAAAAGCGGCCCGAACCCCAAATGCTCAAACCAGTGCAGTAGCGTAAGTATATCGTCATCCCGGGGCGCACTCATCAAAGCGGCTTCCTCGAGAAGCCGGACTACTGCGGCCGATCCCTCATCGAGGGTGACATAGTATCTGCCCGAATGCTAACAAAGGAGGCCTCGGTGCGAAGCTCACGAGTGCGAATCAAGCACCTCTTGATCCACCGGAAAGCCCCTCGCTCCCGGATCGTTCGCGCCGGAGGACTCATCTTCGGCCATAACGGACAAATCAGCCGATCCTGCGGAATCAGAAGGGGAATCATTGTTATAAAGTTCGCCTATTTCCCTTATTACTCGGCGACAGTTGCGCAGCGAACAATAGCCACATTTAATGGGGCGGCCTGCGGTTGGGATTAGGACAACTTATATCAGGAGGTCACCTCGCTCTCCTTATCATTACTTATCTACGACTATCGAAGCCATCCCTATTTTTGCAGGAAACGAACGCAGCAAGTGTGAACCCAAGAGAAGCAGGAAAAGGCAGCAGACTATACACACCCAAGCAGAAAATGAAAGAGTAATGTGAAAAGCCACGTACCTTAAGAAAGAAATCCGGGTAGTCACGAACACCACCAAAGGAAGAGAAAGGCACAAGAAGAGCACAGGAAGAGGAATGTGGGAAGGAGACGATAGCAGGAATGGAGGAGAAGTGAAACGGAAAAGAAAATCAAGCAAAGAGGCACAAAGGTAAGACCCCTTTCGGAGTAAAGGTGATCCAACGGCTCACGAACCCACCAAGAAAATCAACGGTGGAGACTCGAAGCGGTTCAAATCCCAGGCAGTAGGGTCGCAGCACGTGTCTTACCCCCAATGGAGCACTTAAGAGACGTAACAGATCCCGAGAACGTCTTGATGACGCCTCCCGCCAAAAATCAAATCAATCAAACGGCACGTCACATCGCGCCAATCAATAGACATCGGCCCCCAAGTCGTCGGTCAAAAGGATGTCGGAGGGGCCACAATGTCGTCGGCTAGGAAGGACATTGGAGAAAAAGGGAGATGCAATCGGTCACGTAACGAAAAGAAAAGCCAGACGAACAGAAACAACAATAAAAGGGAAGGTTTTAGTATTAATTAAGTCTGTTTGTGTTTATTTTCAATACAACACTACATTACATTACAATGGCAGCGTGGATTCAAAATCATTTACAAAGAATGAGCTACTAATGTGTCCTTAGTAGCGATGACTTTGTCGCGGTACCCGAACTTTGAAGCATCTCTGATGAGCTTCACGGCTTTGAGTGCTACATCAATGTTGCAGATCATTACAGGAAGCAGGGCGTGTCATACCCGATTTTGTCAGAAGCAGGTCAAAACCTAATTTTCCACAAAATAAATAGATTAAGGAGTAAAAAGCATTATACATTGCATTTAGGTTTCTAAAAGTCATTTCAAGGCCTCTAAAATCATTTTTGGAGTTGGAATGCGCTTTTTAGACAAACTAGGGTTTTTTTAGGGTAAAGGGCATTTTGGTCATTTTCACAGCAGGATGATTTTCTCGTCAAAAAATGTGCATCCACAAAAAGTAAATTTTATTCCATCCAAGATAATTTTTGTACAATTTTTAGAGAGAATATCCTAGTCCAAAATAATTAAAAATGCATTTTCCTATTTTTATTGCATAAAATAATGCTAAAGGACCATTAAAAATTCCCCAATTATTAAATGACAATTTTTGTTGTCTAGGATAATTAGGGAGGCTATTTTATGGTGCCCAAAAACATGTAACACATTTTTAATAGGTGCACTCTTATTTGCATGACCAAAAATTCAAAATTCAAAATGCAAAAAGGAGGAAGTGTCATCAATAAGACAAAAGACCAAAAACAAGTTTTTCTTTTCATATTCTCCTCTCCCATTTCAGCATATATGCGCTACCTCCTCTCTTTTTCTCAATAAAATCTTCTACACTCTTCTATTTCTTAATTTTTAAGAATAGATTTGATCTTATCCTTAACTTTGCCCCTTTTGGTAAATCCTCCCACCCACTCACACTCACTCCTTCACCAAAAAATGCAAAGTTCCCTCTTTAATAACATTTCTTCACAAAAATACCCTTAACCCTATTCTAGATCATTCCTCATATGAACCTTCCTTCCCAAAATAGATTTTTTTTCACATAAACCTTTTTTTTTGGTGTTATGCATACTCCCCTATTTCACCCTCACTTGTGTTTCTTACTACCCACAATCCTTGTGCATTGCAATCTTGACCATTGATTTAAATGTTATCTCAAATCCTATTGGTTTGCAAGAAGCACATTGTCACAAATACCCTTAATGTGACACCCCATATAAAAACCCAAAAATAAGAGACAAGAAGGACACTCTCATTTTTACCCTAGCACCAAAACCTCTCCTCCTCTATCTATCCCTTGGCCGAAAATCCCCTCTCCTTCCTCCTCCATTTTCTTTTCAAGTTTCATCCACCAAACCACCTCAAACCCACTCCATATTCATATATCTTCTTCCTTTCATCTTTAATTCCATTTTTACATCATCAAAGGGTTGGTTTTCTTCAAGTTTGTTGGTTATTGTTGTTGATTTGTGAAGATTGTTGGTGATTTGTTACTTTTGATCTTCATTTTCTACTCTTGTTAGCTTGGATCTAGAGGTAATCCTAATCTCTTTTGCATTTTTAGTTTTTTAGCATGTAGATTCTTCTTCTACTCCTCTTTCCTCTCTCAAAGAGGCTTAGAGGGCTCATTTCAAACACTATGTCAAGGAAATTGGGAGCCTTGGGTGTTTGAAGTGAGCCCTTGGCCTTGATGAGGGTGTTCTTGTGTTTTAACCATATGTTTTGCATTTTCATACTCACATTTTTTATTTTTCTTTTCATTAAACATCATTTTGTAAATAAAGATTTTTTTTATTTCATATGTTGCATGTTAGTCTTGCATTTTCTTGTTTCATACCATGATGTGTAAATTTGGTTTTTGGCTTGATGTGGGGATATAGAGGCTTTGATTTTGAGTACTCAAAAAAGGTTAGGGTTTTGTTGTTTTTCCCTTTGATTGGTATGAATATGAAGCATGATTTTGTTTGACTAATATCTTGTAGCATGGGATGATAGTTTAGGGTTCAATCTTATGTTTTGTTCAATGTGTTGATTGTGCATTTTGGCATAAAATAATTTAGGGTTTTGTTCACATGAGGTTTCGGCCTTAGAGGCCTTTTTAGGGTTCATTGTTGTGCTTAAAATATGTTGTTTGATCTTGTGTAGATGTGTATAATTGTGTTAATGTGTTTTTAACTTTTAACCACTCATTTATTTTTTACCTTACCACTCATTAACCTTTTACCAAAAGTAAAAAAAACATTTTAACTTTTTACTTTACCATCTCATTAAATAATTACCATTTACTTCATGCATCTTTACTTTACCCTTTACTAACTTTTTACTAAAAGTTTTACCACTTATTAATTTGCAAAAATACCCAAAACATTTTCTCACTTGCATTTCCAACTTTTTATCTTCATAAAATAAACCCCAAAACATTTTTACCACTTTCAAAACAAAAACATTTCATCTCATTTCCTAAACACTAAAACCCAAAAACATTTTACCACTTTCTTACCTAAACTTTTTTACTACTCCTTACCAAAGTACTTCCACCTTCATGCATCTTCATTCATATTTAGCCTATGTGACACTCTCATGCATTCTCATATGTTTATGTCCCTTGCCTTCTTTTATGCATCCTTGTATGCCACCCATTCATAAATAAAATGCTAGCCATTCATTCACTTGCATGCTTCGCATCCATTCTTAAATGCTCATGCATCCATTAAGCATTCAATAATGCACATCCATTCGCTTGTATGCTTTGCATCCATTTTTAAATGCTCATGCATCCATTCATACCATGTCTTACATTCAATAATGCATATTCATTCCTTGTATGCTCATGCATTCACATGCTTGCTTAATCATGCATCTTTGCTTACATGTTCAATCATCCAACTAGGAATATCCTATGCCTATAATTAATTGTATCACTTGTTTATGATCTTTATCTAAAGATCTTGACTTAATTGTGTGCAATCCTTCCCCCATGCATGTGCTCTTATATGAAGGCGTAAGCCTACTACTTGTGTAGCATAGAATCATTAAGACAAATGCACCTCTCTCACACACACTTGCACAATTACTTTTAGAACTTTGTCTCGCATCGTTGACAATCGAATCCCTTAATTATATGGGCATGCTTAATCTTAATTGATGATCAACGTGTTCTTGTTTGTTTGATTAATTGAACATGTTTGAACTTCATTCATTCATCTTACATTTGGTTATGGAATTAGAGTTGATTGAAGTGTTCTACTTGTTTTCCAAAATCTTTTTTCCAAATCAATTTCTTTTCTAAATTAGCTTTCAAATCAAAAAAAAAAATCAAATACTTTTTTTTTCAAATAAAAACCCTAAGGTATTTTTAAAATAAATCATTAGTCATCACTCGAAGTCGTTGCTTGTTTGATCGCTAATGAGGAGTTATTAGTGGTAGTCACTCGAAGCCTCTGCTTGTTTGACTATTATGAAAGCTCCCACACCTTAATCACATAATAACTAATTCAAATTTCAAAAATAACACGAGCTATTAGTGATAATTATCGCCGATGCTCGCCCTCTTTTCAAAACAATTTCAAAAAAATAATACAACGTTGCCATTGGTAATCACTCGAAGCATTTGCTTGGCTGATTACCGGTTCCAACTCTCTTTTCTTTCAAGTTAGTAGTGAATGCCACTCGAAGCCTTTGCTTGTTTGATGTTCTTGAACCCTTGAGTCCTATTTCAAAGGCGCCAAAAATTAAAACCCAAAAGCCGTTTTCAAACGCAAAAACCGAGAACTACGTAGCTTTGATCCTCATCCGGTGAAGTGCGTAGGGCCGGGTTCATGTCCCGTCAAGCACCCTTTTCAAAAAAATCTTTGTTTTGTTCCGCTTTTCAAAGATACCAAAAATATTTCTTTTCCCCCGTTTTTTTTAATAAAACAATTTCTCAAAAGAAAGAAAAGAAAAGAAAAGAAGTAGAACGATTTATTTCAAATCAAACATTTCAAAACCACACATCAAGTTAATGGTTCCCTTTCGGTAGAAAAGAGCGCGTGAGTGCTAATACCTTCCCCATGCATAAGTGACCCCGAACCTACATCTACAAGTTTTGAAAGACCACCGCTTTTCCAAAAAGGTTTTTCAATGTTTTCCTAAATAAATATTGGTGGCGGCTCTACTATTTTCACGTTGTCGAGCGAAAAGTCCAAGCCCGGATTTTCGGGCGCTTGGTTAGCGACTCCACTAGGGACAACTTTTCTTTTTCAAAAAAAAAAAAAAAAAAAGAGATGAAGTCAAGCCTAGTTAACTTGATGTGTGTTTAATTTGTTTGATTTGAAATTTAGTTTTACCTATTCCCTTTCTTCTTTTCTTTTTCTCTTCTTTTATATGCCTATGATTATGTTTATGCATGCATTCCTCAATTCCCATGTCCCCTTCTTCTTCGCTCCACTTTCTTGAGGTAAGTCGTGCATATGGTACATTGTTGAAACCTAGTTTAGTTCATTGGTATTACGATATTGAACCACAGGGTAGATGATATGTTGTTGCTTGCTTTACATGCAGGTATTACTGGTTTTCCTTGCGGGTGGGGTTGGGTAGATTTTAGGAAGTATGTCCTCGATCACACACTTTCACACCTTATGATTTGTGTGCTATGGTGGGCTCCTATGCCGGATCAACAAACACTTAGGGAGTGGAGGCGATTAGTGGTGTCATTCAAGACCTTTGTGCATCGATACTCATGAAAGTCTCAGCCAGAGTGCGCTTTCTCATGGCGCCTCACGGCTTGGTAGCATTCTACATTTGTGGGTGTCGGCGTGAGGATTCTATAACCGGTAGCCATTGTGAGGGTGTCGATTAGAACTACATGGGAGGAACCTTTGAAGTTGCCCTAGAACTCAAGATTCCCACCTTTGTAGGACACGAGGGCATCTGAATTGTGTCTTTGCATGGTAATTTAGGACATGTCTTCCTCAAAAGGAGCTTTTCAAAGTTTTCCAGAAAATACAAAAACATTTTCCTTCTTCAAATAAACCGCTGCGTGAAGCGACACGTAGTGTGTTTCCTAAATTTTGAACTTAGTCCATATGCATCGCTTTTATTTTCTCCACATGCATCATTCGCATCATAATCGCATCATCTTTGCATTCATTCAAGCTAAATGTTGTAAATATTTGCATTCATATGGCATTTCATTTGCATTTGCTTAGGGGACCAGCGAATAATGTACCATCTTGTCATAGGTGCATCGAGAATGGAATTGAATAGCAAGACTTCACTTACTTCGCTTCCCGATTATGAAGAAGGTTGATGTTGGTAGTACGAGGCGGTGTGCGACTCTTATGGGCCCGATCGAGAGGATTCCTTTGATCGGGCATATGGGAATATTCGTAGGCTTTGCGGTTGGATGTTCAAGAGGATGCTCTTATAGCTTTGAGCAGTTCTACGACTACGGCGTGAGATGTTTCTTCTTGAGAACTTTCGGCTATCACCACATTAGAGGAATATGAGCGACTCTTGGGGTTCTCCGGATCTTATGCTAGACCTACCAATATCAAAGGACAATACTACGATGAGAAGCTTGCAATGTTGCTTAGGATTGGTGTGGGCGAATTGAGGTTGCAAAAGTTAAAAGAAATGGTATAGTTGGGTATCCACAAGAGTACTTTGAGGGCTGATGCAATCCTATGCTTTGGCTAAGAAGTGGGGTTCATTCAAGTTAGTGCTTGCTCTCACATTATTTGGGGTTGTTCTCTTTCCTCAAATAGAAAGGTATGTTGATGAAGATGTGATTGGTGTATTCTTAGCCTTGAGGACACGAGAACCCTATCGATCTGTACTGCTTTGTTCTTGCTAACACATACCATGCTCTCATCAGCTCTGATCAGTTCCATAAAAAGAAGATGTGTCTTTCTTCTCATGTCCTCTATGCTTGGCTTATTACCCATTTAATCCATGCTTAGAAATGATGTTAGGGAGTTAATTTCTTATGCTCTAAGTTGTGATATGAAGGCGAACTTCTGCAGGTGGGTTGAGTTTACGAAAGACCTCGATGATCTCCAAATCCGATGGTATCTGATTGCTTGTTGGGATAGCAGGACTGTGGTGGTATTAATTTGTGGAAATTTTCAAAAGCGTGCCTCTTATGGGGACTCGAGGGTGTATCGATTACAACCGCTTCATTGACCTTAAGGCAACTTTCGGTTGCAGATGAGAACTCACCCTCACGAAAGCATGTTGTCCGTGTTTACCTCTATAAGGGGATGCCTAAATGCGGTGATTTGCTTGAAGAGTTCAACGATCATGGGAATCTGTAGTGCGAAAGGGAAGTGAAGAGTTGTCAAAAAGAACGGTGACATCACCTTGATCAATGGCTCGAGGAGAAGCTTCAAAGGACAAAATCAGGAGTCGAGGATGCTTCCCCTTGAGGAGGAGGAGATCTGAGCCTATGTCCCTTCCTATGAGGAGGGTGAGCGAAGTCAAGTCCGCTTTAGCGAAGGTGGAAGAGGAAAAGAAAGCATTGCGAGGCTAAGTTAGAGGAGATGGCTTTAGAGAAGGAAAAGCTAGAAGAAAGCATTTGTCAAAATGATCATTTGTGGAAGAAAGTGTTAAGCGATTCAAGAAAGAAGAGCAAGGCAAGATAGAAGCCCAAAGATATCACGAAAGGGCAGAGAGGAACTCAAAGGTATAAGCGAGAGAAAACAAGGAAGGCACTTGAAGAAGCTCGAGAATGGAAGACAATAGCCATTGAATCGGGACAAGAATCACATCGGTGGTAGAATTGAGGGTCGGTGAGAAACCTCGGCGAGAAAGAGGTGCCATTGATGAGATTCTCAAAGAATATCAACAAGCCACGAGTTTTGAAAGAGGAATATCGAGGAGTTGAAGAGGGACAGCCCATTTGTCTAGAGGAGGCCTACTGAGGCAGTCAGTGAGAGCCAATATTGGGAGAAAGCGCTTCCTAGTTTTGATTGGGAAGATTGAAGATCAAGAGATCATTAAGGAGCTCGGGGATGAGATCGGTTGTGGAAAAAGCAAGTTCTTGAAGGCACATCGGTGGCTTGTCGGCTATGGTGGGGTTCCCAAGAATCGAGGATAGCGAAAGGTGAGATGCATTTCTTCAACACCCCACCGAGGTGTACCGGTTCGTGAAATCTTATGAGCATTAGTCACGAGTTCAAGGAAGCGATCTCGAGGGCAAGTGTCGGACAAGAAGAGGAAGAAGTCGGAGAATTTAAAGCTATTTGTATTTGAATTGTTTACTTGTACTCTTCAATTTGGCGTTTATTTCAAGTATTGTATTACGGAATATTGTACTTTTTATGAATATTATCTTGTCTTTCCCCTTTAGTGAAATTGGTGAAGCTTTGAATTCTTGATGAATGAAGTATGCTATTTCGATTCCTCGTTTACTTCACTTCCTAAATCAAAGAAATGTTTATGCGCTTATGACAAGATAAGGTATCCCGTGGTTCCCGGCATCAGGCAAACATTGTGCATGCATTCATATATTCATTCATGCATTTATCCTAATTCTTATGCAATAAATGTCTAAATAAGCGAGAAAAGGCACTTATTTGGTTCTCCGTCAGATATTTCACGGACTACTGAAGCCAAGCTAATGGCTAATCTGTCTGAAACATCAGGAGATTGGCGAAAGTAATCGAACATGAAGATTTGGGTGTGCAAATTCTAAACCCTGAGCAGCTGGCTCAGGAGAACCAGCTTTGAAAGATAAGATGGGTGCTATGGAGGCCCAGATGCATGAGATGATGGTTATGTTGCAAAGTTTGAAGAGTGGGACAGCTGCTGAAGGTGTTGCCGTAGTGGGTCTAGATGGCGTCACTTCTTTCGTTCCTCCTCGATGTCGATGCGCGCTTCTGACTACAGTTCTCTGCAGGATGCAGGGTCGATCCCTGTTTTTGCTTCAGAAATGAATGTGTCGAATCAGTACACTCCACAAAGATATCCTTGGGGTATACTGCTTTGGTACATGCCACGAGCTATTGGACTACTTACAGCCGGTGTGGCTGCGCTGATCAAGTCCTTTGTCGCGTGTGCAGGGGGAGGCTGGGAGGGCCATGAGATCCATGCTCCTAGTCATCATGCTGTGCTCAGTCCTACTCCGGGGCTTACAGCACGTCCTCAAAATGTTCTTCAGCCTGGAGGATATTATTACAGTATGGGGAGTCACTCCCAAGGACACATGTTTGAGGGGTCTCAGCCAAATGATTTGATTCGTGCACTTGAAGAAAGAGTAAGGAAATGGAGAGTGCGGTGTTAGAGCCAAGGAGGCCGTGAGTGTGTTTAGTCCCAAATTTGGTTTTACCACGAGTTCAAAGCTCTGAGGTAGACAAATACTGGAGAATCGGTTGTCAGGAGATTCATGTTACAATGTTTGTCAGAAAGATGGGTCCTTATGCCAATAGCGATAAGCTGGCGATTCTTGCTTCCAAAAGCAGTTTGGTGGAGCTCCTCTAGATTGGTACATGAAAGCGCAATCCTCTGAAATTCGTTCTTTGGAAGGATTTGTCAGAAGCATTCATGAGACAATATAAGTACAACATGGACATGGCTCGGGCAGTCGCAATTGCAACTTACATGAGTAAGAGGCGAAAAGGAGACTTTCAAAGAATATGCCCGAGAAATGGCGAAGCATAGTTGCCCGAGTCCGACCTCCTCATTGAGAAGGAAATGGTGTACATGTTCCTAGAAACCACTGCCCGACAATTTACTATGATCGGTGATTACCAATGTTTCAACTAGCTTCTACGACATGATAGTCTTGGGGAAAGACTTGAGCATGGCCTCGAAGTGGGAAGATTTGAATCACTTGATGTCACGAGGAAGTTACGGTGGTTCAAATAGTCGGAAAAGTACCAGTCCATTTCCTAAGAAGAAAGAAGGAGAAACTAATGTCATCTCGGGAGAAATTCATCTTTTGGTACCCTCCTCCTGGCTTGTTCCATTCTCTGCTCCGTGTCATCCCGGCAAAGCGTGTGATCCACAAGCCTCGAGTTATCGGTACAAAAAGCGGACCGGTTTTGATCAATCCCGATGACATACTGCGAGTTGTTTAATCAACGACTTCCGATAATCGATCAAAAC
Organism: Oxytropis ochrocephala; assembly: GCA_020916435.1. NCBI lineage: Eukaryota > Viridiplantae > Streptophyta > Magnoliopsida > Fabales > Fabaceae > Oxytropis > Oxytropis ochrocephala. The sequence continues at coordinate 36,837,635 of CM037093.1, read as the reverse complement.
TTCGGCCAATGAAGGTCCTTGGCCGCCATTTCTCGAGAGGATACAATGTTAATGCTACTGCGGTTTCCATGAAAGCGGGGTTGGTCATCTTGTGGAGAGTGTAAAACCTTTAAGCATGTGGTGCAAGACACGATAGATCTTTGGTTGGATCTCGTTTAAGCGAGAATAGCCCAAATCTGACAATCAATCATTTGCCGGTCATCAAAGGCCATCCACGATGCTATAGAAAGTGTTGTTGGCAAGTTGGTGAAGAAATTGCAAGAGATCGAGACTCCTCTAAGTGTTATTCTGTTTGAGTTATCTTAGAAGTGAGGTTGTTAAAGAGGGTGTTGCCATGAAGAAGGGTGTCTTGACTCTTTATGTGTGGGAAGTTGTGAAAGCTTCAAGATGATCTGCGAGGACTGATGGATCGGTGTGTAGTCGAGATAGGAACCCATGGCATGGAAGATGAAGTGTTGACTTTACATTCGGACGATGGCGGGGAGACCAAAAAGCCAATTGAAATTCTGCGCAATCTCGATCAGAGATTGGTTCAAGCCAAGGCTCGACCAATAGTCGCGAAGATCGGTTCCGCTTCTCATGTGAGGAAGAAATCAATGAAGGCGTAATGGCGGTACCTACAAAAGAGGGATGTTGGGATACAGTAGGGAGCTCAGTGGAAATTTTGATTACTTGAGTGGATATGATGCTCAGAGAGTGCACAAATTCGAATGGAAGACATCCATTACGAGGATGGGATGAGGAAGATGAGCAACACAACCGAGTTCTTTGTCATCGGGGATAGTCTTTGAGTCACGAAAGAGGGTGGGGCGAGTGCAGTTCGTCGTTCTTGATGCACGGTGAAGAGTTAAAGAATTGGGAAAATTTGTTGCCTTTCTTGTGGCTTTTAATTCAAAGTAATTATTTGTAATGCAACCACGTGGCTCTGCCTTGCGAGCCATAGGACGATTCTAGGGGCACACATGTTTTATTTTCTAAATCATCATCATCAATAAAAGCGTTTGTTTTGAATTTCTCGATCAATAAAAATCAATTTCTCTTCATTGCGTGAGTCTTTTACGCTTTATTGTTTGTTTGCTTGCTTGTTTAGCCTTTCATTACGCTTTTAAGCCGGTGAAATGCGAGATCAACAATAGTCTCACGAAAAGATCGGTCTTGACCAGATCCACCTTTTGACTTTGATCATCCCATCAATCGGTGAGGGGATGTGGAGGAAGGCTAGGGAAGCCCTCTCGAACTCCACGAGGTTAATGAAGCAAGAAGAAAGGGTAATTCAGCCACCACGGAGAATCTATTGAAATGATCAACTTGGAGTGCGGTGAGAGCAAGAAAGAGGTCAAAGGTAGAGTGCAGTCATGAGCAGCGAAGATTGCATGAAGTTGGTTCCAAATTTGTTTGCGATTATGTGGATGTGTTTGCATGGTCCTACCAAGATATGCAGGTTGGACAGGCATTGTGGTACACAAGTTACAGTCAAGCTGAATGCACTTTGTCAAACAAAAGTTGAGAAGGATGAAGCGAGAGATGTCCCTCAAAATCGAGAGCGAAGTGAAGAAGCAATTTGATCACGGGGTTCTGGCGGTGGCCAAGTACCCACGATGGGTTGCCAATATTGTCCCAGTCCCCAAGAAGGATGGGAAGGTCGAATGTGCGTTGACTACGGGATCACGAGGCCGTGCTAGTCCTAAAGGCGATTTTCCTTTGCCTCGCATTGATATCTTAGTGGATAGTGCTGACTCGACACTCGTTATTCTCCTTCATGGATGGATATTCGGGATATAATCGGATCAAGATGGACCACGAGGACATGGAAAAGGCAACTTTCATAACACTTTGGGAACGATACATTTATAAGGTCATGCCATTCGGGTTAAAGAATGATGGCGCCACTACCGAGAGGGCCATGGTTACCTTATTCCATGATATGATGCATAAAGAGATTGAGGTTTATGTTGATGACATGATCGCAAAATCTAAAACTAATGGGAGCACATTGTCAATTTGTAGAAGCTCTTTGAGCGGTTGAGGAAGTATAAACTCGAGTTAAACCCGGCCCAAATGCACGTTTGGGGTGAGATCGAGGAAGTTGTTAGGCTTCATTGTCGGCGAGAAGGAATTGAGGTGGATCGGACAAAGTAAAAGCCATCCTCGAGATGCGGTGCCTAAAGCAGAGAAAGAAGTCAAGTGGTTTCCTCGGAAGGTTGAACTACATCTCGATTCATCTTCCATTAAGCGCTACTTGCGAGCCAATCTTCAAATTGCTATGCAAAAATCAAAGTTGAAGTGGAATGATCGGTGTCAAAGTGCCTTTGAGAAAATCAAGGTGTACTTGCGAGAATCCACAGTCTTAATCACTTTGTGTCGAGCGAGCCTCTCATCTTATACCTTAAAGTGCTAGATAATTCAATGGGTTGTGTGTTGAGGCGGCCACGATGAATCAGGAAAAAGAGCATGCCATATACTATCTAAGCAAAAAAAGTTCATTGTGAGACAAGATATTCTATCTTTGGAAAAGACTTGTTGTGCCTTAGTTTGAAATTTTGCTCATCGTTTAAAGCGGTACATCTTTGAGTCACACAACTTGGTTGGTGTCAAAAGCTGGATCAATCAAGTACATATTTGAGAAGCCGACTCTTACGGGGGCGAATTGCTCGTTGGCGGATGCAATTGTCGAATCACGATATCTGTCGTCGTCACCTGGCGATTAAAGGTAGTGCACTTTGAGTATTTGGCATGTCGGCCGATTCGGACTATCAACCAATGCGGCATGATTTTCTGATGAGGACATCATAGCCTTTGTTTGTGAGGAAGTCTCAAGAAAGTGAAAGGTGGAGAATGATATTCGATGGTGCGTCAAATGTATGGGGGCATGAGGCGGTATTTGTGTTGATATCTCGACAAGCGCTTCATTCACATCCTTTGCAAGGCCCGAGCTTCTATGTCACCAATAATATAGCAAAATATGAAGCGTGCATCCTAGGTATTCAAGCGACCACTAGAATGGAAAGTTAAAGGTTAGATGTGTATGGGGATTAAATACAGTTATTCATCAAGTAAGAGCGATTGGGAGACCGAGAGATCTGGCCCGATTCCTTATTGTGATTATATGCAAGAGTTGATGAAGTCTTTCGATGAGATCACCTTCAAGCATATCCTCGAGGTGAAAACCGGTTGGCGGCGCATTGGCAACAACTTGTCTTCTATGTTCAATGTTAATTGTGACAAGAGCTTGACTAATATTAGAATTCGACACGGAGGAACTGCTGCGCATCACTCTTGCCACGACAATAGATGAGAGCCCGAGCGAAAGCCTTGGTATCATGACATCAAGCAATACATCACCAACCGGGAATACCCACCCGGGCATCGAGAGAATGACAAGAGAACTCTCGAGAAGATAGTCGAGGAATTTCTTCTTGAGTGGTGAAGTTCTCTACAAAAGAAACTACGATATGGTTCTCACGAGGTGTGTTGCCAAAGAAGAAAATTTGAAAGAATCATGAGAGATGTGCCACGAAGGCTCATTTGGAACCCATTCGGTGGGCACACCATGGCTAGAAAGATCTTAAGAGGCGAGTTACTGCGGTTGCGGATGGAATCGGCTTGCTTTATAACCGTAAGAAAGTGTCACAAATGCGAATCTATGCCGATCATATCCATGTGTGCTTTGCCAAACTAAGTGTTTTATTTGCATCTTGGCCGTTTTCAATGTGGGGATGGATGTTATTGGTCTATTGAGCCTAAATCATCGAATGGGCATCGCTTCATTGCAGTCGCAATTGACTACTTCACCAAGTGGGTTGAAGGTGCCTCGTACTCGGTATAACTAGTGTTGTGGTTGCCAAGTTTGTAAAGAAAGATCGATTTGCGCTATGGTCTTCCAAACAAGATCATCAATGATAATGGCGACAACTTTGAGCAACAAAATGATGAAGGACACATGTAAAGAATTCAAAATTTGACATCATAATTCCTCTCCCTACTGCTTAGAAGATGAATGGGCGATCAGGCGACCAACAAGAACATCAAGAAGATTGTGCAAAAGATGGTGGTAACCTACAAGGATTGGCATGAAATGCTTCCACTTTGCTTTGCATAGCTACCGCACTTTAGTGCGTACCTCCTCCAGGGTCAACTCCTTTCTCTGCGGTATACGGGTCGAAGCGGTGCTTCCCATTGAAGTTGAAATACCCTCCTGCGAGATGCGATGGAAACTAAATTTGGAAGAAGCGGGGTGGAGTGCGAGCCGTCTAGATCGACTAAACCTCATTGAGGAGAAAGTGCGGCTTTATGTCATGGGCGTTTGTATCGACCAAAGGATGAAGGCGCGCCCGACAAGAAGGTTCGTCCCAGACAGTTCAATGAGGAGATCTAGTACTCAAGAAGATTACGCCTATTGAGTGATCCCCAGGGAAGTGGACACACCTTATGCTATGGCCCATATGTAGTCAAGAAAGCCTTTTACGGGAGGCGTACTCGCCAACATGGGCGGTGAAGATCTCAAGAATCCGGTCAATTCGGACTCGGTGAAGAAGTATTATGCTGAAAGAAATAAGTAAAAAAAAAAAAGCGAGCCAAGTAAATTAGCTCGCTAGGTTGAAAACCAGAAAAGGCGGCCTAGGCAAAATCAGAAGCGACCGGTGGATTGAAAGCGCAAAAGGCGATCGAGGGCAAAAATTAGGAGTGAGAAAACTTGAGCATGAAAAGTAAAGAAAGGCATGCGGCTCCACGAAGACTTGGATGAGGAGTGATCAAGGTCAAGGACACAAATGTAAGCCTTTGCTCCACGAGAGCGAGGACGATCGAGAAGTAGCTTCTCTCTTTTTCGTGTCTTTTGTAGTTTAAAACTTTCGAATGTATTGAACAGTCATCGTAACATTCTGTACGATCGGCTTCTACATCAATAAAGCTCAACTTTCTCATGTCTTGTTTGTTTGCTATTTTCTGCTTTTTCTGCTCAAAATAGACGTTTTATGATGATGGTGATCTTGAACTGTAAAACATGTGCATACATCATAGAGCATTACAAATCATTGCGAAATCTTTAAAAGTCACGGGAAATAAGTAATTTCCCAAAGAAAATTAATATTACAAAGAAGGTTGCACCTGAAACCATTCGGATAAGCGAGCGTAAACCAAACTTGCATCCGATTCATAAGCCCTACAGTTTCCAATGGCCTCTCAGTCTCGTGCCAGGAGCATCGAGAGTCGGTTGAACCAGTAAAAGAATAAGCCTTTGACGAAAAAAAACAGTCTACCACATTCATCATTACATCAAAATCATAGCATTGCATTCACCTGCATAACATGTGCCTACATAACATGCCCTTGCATGACATGCACCCATGCTTCATGCACCATCCCTTGCATCGGCCCGATGTATCACGCGGTACCTCGATTCAATCGCCCGGCGTGGCCTCTCAATCGATCAATCAGCGATTTGTGAATCCGCCGGGACCACGTGTCCGCCCGGGACCAATCGTCCGCCCGGACCCCGTCGTTATCGAGCGCAAGCGAATCATCGGACCACAGGGTCGCCGGTTTAGTTCAAATCAACGGTCCAAGCGGCGACTTTGAACTCGACCTTCATTCGCCAAGTCATCACGGGCATGGCGGATCGGCCCTCGGACCTCGTGTCCTTCGCCCGCCAAGTCATCGCGGCGTGGCGGATCGGCCCCAGGACAGCGTTCTTGGACCGGTGTGTTAGTAAAAAGCCGCGGTGTAAGTCCATCAAGGTAAATGTATCAGTCCCACAACTTGATATTGAACCTCGGGGGCGCTCGAATAGGCCACGCCGGGCCCAAATGCTCCTTGAGCGCGAAGTGCTCCTTGAGAACCAGCGTTCCTTGAGCCCTGGCGCTCCTTCTTTCTTGCATTCTTTATCACTTTCTTGATTTCTGCGCGATTGTCGGCCTCCCAAAGTCGATACCTTCTTTACTATTTTCTTTACCGCTTTATTTCTTCTGTTTTTCTTGCTTTGAGGTTGGCACCAACCTATTTCTGCTTTTGTTGGCTTCTGCGAGGGTTGACACTTCATCCATTCTGATCGAAAAGAAAAACTAGAAGATGAAAAGGAAAATGCAGGTTTTTCCCTAAGTAGACAAAATCGGTATAATTTCTGAATTCTTTATCTCTATTTTGCCTCGGAATATGTTTGGCCAATTCATATTCCTTGTTAAAATCTAGATAAAGAGAGAAGCATTTGTCATACCCCAATTTTGTCAAAGCAGAGTCAAAACCCTAATTTTCCACAAAATAAATAGATTAAGGAGTAAGGCGTCATGCATTGCATTTAGGTTTCTAAAAAGTCATTTCAAGGCCTCTAAAATCATTTTTAGAGTTGGAATGCGCTTTTTAGACAAACTAGTTTTTTTTAGGGTAAAGGGCATTTTGGTCATTTTTCACAACAGGATGATTTTCTCGTCAAAAAATGTGCATCCACAAAAAATACATTTTATTCCATCCAAGATAATTTTTGTACAATTTTTAGAGAGAATATCCTAGTCCAAAATAATTAAAAATGCATTTTTCCTATTTTTATTGCATAAAAAAAATGCTAAAGGACCATGAAAAATTCCCCAATTATTAAATGACAATTTTTGTTGTCTAGGATAATTAGGGAGGCTATTTTATGGTGCCCAAAAACATGTAACACATTTTCAATAGGTGCACTCTTATTTGCATGCCCAAAAATTCAAAATTCAAAATGCAAAAAGGAGGAAGTGTCCTCAATAAGACAAAAGACCAAAAACAAGTTTTTTTTTCATATTCTCCTCTCCCATTTCAGCATGTATGCGCTACCTCCTCTCTTTTTCTCAATAAAATCTTCTACACTCTTCTATTTCTTAATTCTTAAGAATAGATTTGATCTTATCCTTAACTTTGCCCCTTTTGGTAAATCCTCCCACCCACTCACACTCACTCCTTCACCAAAAAATGCAAAGTTCCCTCTTTAATAACATTTCTTCACAAAAATACCCTTAACCCTATTCTAGATCATTCCTCATATGAGCCTTCCTTCCCAAAATAGATTTTTTTCACATAAACCTTTTTTTTTTTGGTGTTATCATACTCCCCTATTTCACCCTCACTTGTGTTTTCTTACTACCCACTAATCCTTGTGCATTGCAATCTTGACCATTGATTTAAATGTTATCTCAAATCCTATTGGTTTGCAAGAAGCACATTATCACAAATACCATAATGTGACACCCCGTATAAAAACCAAAAAATAAGAGACAAGAAGGACACTCTCATTTTTACCACTAGCACCAAAACCTCTCCTCCTCCTCTATCTCTCCCTTGGCGAAAATCCCCTCTCCTTCCTCCTCCATTTTCTTTTCAAGTTTCATTCACCAAACCACCTCAAACCCACTCCATATTCATATATCTTCTTCCTTTCATCTTTAATTCCATTTTTACATCATCAAAGGGTTGGTTTTCTTCAAGTTTGTTGGCTATTGTTGTTGATTTGTGAAGATTGTTGGTGATTTGTTACTTTTGATCTTCATTTTCTACTCTTGTTAGCTTGGATCTAGAGGTAATCCTAATCTCTTTTGCATTTTAGTTTTTAGCATGTAGATTCTTCTTACACTCCTCTTTCCCCTCTCGAAAAGAGGCTTAGAGGGCTCATTTCAAACACTATGTCAAGGACATTGGGAGCCTTGGGTGTTTGAAGTGAGCCCTTGCCTGATGAGGGTGTTCTTGTGTTTTAACCATATGTTTTGCATTTTCATACTCACATTTTTATTTTTCTTTTCATTAAACATCATTTTGTAAATAAAGATTTTTTTTATATCATATGTTGCATGTTAGTCTTGAATTTTCTTGTTTCATACCATGATGTGTAAATTTGGTTTTTGGCTTGATGTGGGGATATAGAGGCTTTGATTTTGAGTACTCAAAAAAGGTTAGGGTTTTGTTGTTTTTCCCTTTGATTGGTATGAATATGAAGCATGATTTTGTTTGACTAATATCTTGTAGCATGGGATGATAGTTTAGGGTTCAATCTTATGTTTTGTTCAATGTGTTGATTGTGCATTTTGGCATAAAATAATTTAGGGTTTTGTTCACATGAGGTTTGGCCTTAGAGGCCTTTTTTAGGGTTCATTGTTGTGCTTAAAATATGTTGTTTGATCTTGTGTAGATGTGTATAATTGTGTTAATGTGTTTTTAACTTTTAACCACTCATTTATTTTTTACCTTACCACTCATTAACCTTTTACCAAAAGTAAAAAAAAAACATTTTAACTTTTTACTTTACCATCTCATTAAATAATTACCATTTACTTCATGCATCTTTACTTTACCCTCTACTAACTTTTTACTAAAAGTTTTACCATATTAATTTGCAAAAATACCCAGAAACATTTTCTCACTTGCATTTCCAACTTTTTATCTTCATAAAATAAACCCCAAAACATTTTACCACTTTCAAAACAAAAACATTTCATCTCATTTCCTAAACACTAAAACCCAAAAACATTTTACCACTTTCTTACCTAAACTTTTTTACTACTCCTTACCAAAGTACTTCCACCTTCATGCATCTTCATTCATATTTAGCCTATGTGACACTCTCATGCATTCTCATATGTTTATGTCCCTTGCCTTCTTTTATGCATCCTTGTATGTCACCCATTCATAAATAAAATGCTAGCCATTCATTCACTTGCATGCTTTGCATCCATTCTTAAATGCTCATGCATCCATTAAGCATTCAATAATGCACATCCATTCGCTTGTATGCTTTGCATCCATTTTTAAATGCTCATGCATCCATTCATACCATGTCTTACATTCAATAATGCATATTCATTCCTTGTATGCTCATGCATTCACATGCATCTTTGCTTACATGTTCAATCATCCAACTAGGAATATCCTATGCCTATAATTAATTGTATCACTTGTTTATGATGCTATCTAAAGATCTTGACTTAATTGTGTGCAATCCCTTCCCCATGCATGTGCTCTTATATGAAGACGTAAGCCTACTACTTGTGTAGCATAGAATCATTAAGACAAATGCACCTCTCTCACACACACTTGCACAATTACTTTTAGAACTTTGTCTCGCATCGTTGACAATCGAATCCCTTAATTATATGGGCATGCTTAATCTTAATTGATGATCAACGTGTTCTTGTTTGTTTGATTAATTGAACATGTTTGAACTTCATTCATTCATCTTACATTTGGTTATGGAATTAGAGTTGATTGAAGTGTTCTACTTGTTTTCCAAAATCTTTTTTCCAAATCAATTTCTTTTCTAAATTAGCTTTCAAATCAAAAAAAAATCAAATACTTTTTTTTTTCAAATAAAAACCCTAAGGTATTTTTAAAATAAATCATTAGTCATCACTCGAAGCCGTTGCTTGTTTGATCGCTAATGAGGAGTTATTAGTGGTAGTCACTCGAAGCCTCTGCTTGTTTGACTATTATGAAAGCTCCCACACCTTAATCACATAATAACTAATTCAAATTTCAAAAATAAACACGAGCTATTAGTGATAATTATCGCGATGCTGCGCCCTCTTTTCAAAACAATTTCAAAAAAATAATACAACGTTGCCACTGGTAATCACTCGAAGCATTTGCTTGGCTGATTACCGGTTCCAACTCTCTTTTCTTTCAAGTTAGTAGTGAATGCCACTCGAAGCCTTTGCTTGTTTGATGTTCGTGAACCCTTGAGTCCTATTTCAAAGGCTCCAAAAATTAAAACCCAAAAGCCGTTTTCAAGCGCAAAAAGCGAGAACTCGTAGCTTTGATCCCTCATCGGTGAAGTCGTAGGGCCCAAGGTTCATGTCCGTCAAGCACCCTTTTCAAAAAATCTTTGTTTTGTTCCGCTTTTCAAAGATACCAAAAATATTTCTTTTCCCCGTTTATTTTAATAAAACAATTTCTCAAAAGAAAAGAAGTAGAAACGATTTATTTCAAATCAAACATTTCAAAACCACACATCAAGTTAATGGTTCCCTTTCGGTAGAAAAGCGCGTGAAGATGCTAATACCTTCCCCATGCATAGTGACCCCGAACCTACATCTCTAAGTTTTGAAAGACCACCGCTTTTCCAAAAAGGTTTTTCAATGTTTTCCTAAATAAATATTGGTGGCGGCTCTACTATTTTCACGTTGTCGAGCGAAAAGTCCAAGCCGTATTTTTAGGGCGCAACGGACGGAGGCGACCTTTTCCTTCATACCAAAGGCAACACCAAGGCCCACTCGAGGATTGCGGCCAATTATAGCGAGACCACGCATCGAATGGCGAGTGTCACCTTCCATGTGCGGTCGGCCAAGATATCGATCGATCGCTCTTTGAGTTTTACGAACAACTCCAACATCTGAGAGATAAAGCCATCTGCAAAAGGAAAAGAGCGAGCTCACGAAGATCAATAACCCCACTTTGAACCTCTTGACAACCCCACACACTGCGATGGATGGGGTTGTTCAAAAACTCAAAGGAGGATGCGACCTCCTGATAGGGAGGCTGCGCAACAAGCCATGAACAACCAAGCGGCGAGAAACCCTATTTATACAAGGGAGGAGCAAAAACCCCCAGGGGTTACGTTTATGATATAACGGAAACCCATACAAGTCAAAGGGAACACACTTATGATGCAGCAGAAACCCATGAGAGTCAAAAACTGACCCAGTCAAGGGGAGCACAAAAATCCACACAAGACCAGGACCCAAGACGCTAAAAGCAAATACAGGGGAGTCACCTCAGCACACGGAATGAGGGACTATGGGAACTGAGGATAAGTCAAAGCACCTTAGAACGCCTTCGCACAAAGTGCTCGCCGCTCGAGGGACTGTGTTCCCAGCCGATCACCTAGGAAGGCTCAAATATGATACGCCTCCTAGCCGACTCATCTGGGCTTGGAAGACGAAAAGCAAGGCCACCTCGCCCTTACCACCGAAGCATCCGTCAGCAACACACCGAGAGGCGGCCTTGCGGACCACCCTCCGGCCAAAGGGCCGACGTCACTTGTAGGCTCGGCTTCGGGCGAAAGTCCAGTTAGGCATACTAGGCAAGCCCGAGAATCTCGCCTGAGATCTCGCGGCATTCATGTACCTTTATGAGCATTTATGAGCTTTAATGACACCTTGTAATATAAATATATGCCTCTGCGAGGCCAATGAAAAGGATGAACATTCTATTTTCCACTCACTATATATTACGTGTTCTTACTATATCCTACTCTAGGGAAATAGTTAGGAGCGGCTAAATTGAGCCAAGACTAGTAAGTGCGGTTTAAAATTTTCTTTGAAGTAACTTAAGATTCGAGGACTAAAATGAATTCACGTATATGTTTGAGGACCAAGCGCGATAAGTGACACCTTCGAGGACTAAAGCGCGATAACGGATGAATTCTGAAGTTAACGACACACATTAACATGAGGGACTAACATGACGGACGGATTACACTTTCAGGGACCATTTTACATTTTCGCTCGATTCAGAGACCAAATTAACAGTGAGTTACACTTTCAGGGACCAAAATGACTATTTACCCTTGAATTAATAAACCTCTCAACTCCCCACCCATGCTTTCCTTCCTTCAAAAAAACGTGCTACCTCTGCATTTGTTTTTATCTCATGGAAAACTCTTCACATATCAACAAAATATTAGTTTACCAAGAATAAAAATTAAATTAAATGAAGGGCATTTTCGGAATGTTATAATTAAACACGTTGAAAAAGTCAATATTTGCGTATTAGTATTCGTATTGGCATTCATATCATTTAATCTATATATATATATATATATATATATATATATATATATATATATATATATATTCGTATTAAGCACTACCACCTGAAAAGTATACTCAGATTTCATTTATGTCTGCTGTTTTTCTCCTTGGTAACTAAAAACAAAATTTACAACATCTATTTGAGCTGGCCAGGTCGGGTATGTCAATGATTCCTGGAACACCATGTAACAAATGGTTGGAATCCACTTTACATACTTAGGAATATCTAAAAGACTATTCCAATCTTTATCACTGAAACTTTATAGCACAGTGAAAAACTTTATGTAATCTTACATCTATGGTCCCTTTAAGGCACATCATGACCCTTTCAATAGTACTCAAGTACTCATTACTAAAACTACTAGTAAATTTCTACAGTAAACTCACAACACACTATAATTTTAGTGCAATCAGCAACATACAAAATGTTGCAAATGAAGCTCGCATACTTAGATTCTTTAACACTTCACTGGTGTTTTTCAGCAACATGACACTAGGATCATAACGAGTGTTTGGTTTACGATAGAAGTAACTTATATTTACTTCACCATCATCTTTCATATCAAAAACTTTTGCAAAACATATATTTGATATTTTTGACAAAATAATACTAGAACCAAAAATAGATAAGTCATCCACGCACTTGTAGAAAAATAATGGTTCAAATATTATTATCCAAAATATAATATAAGCACTTTCCACTTTCATTAATTTCAAAACATATGAAATCACAAGATTAAACTTCTCATAATTAGAGAAAGCAAAAGTCACCATTTTCATCTAATCGAATTTCTTTCTACCATATAAAAAAATTGTTATTAGAATCACATGTTCTAATGATGCACTATTAAAAAAATAGAACCCCCACTATTTTTCACATTTAAATGAAAATGATTTTCGTAAAAATTTATTGCTATTAATCACATACATCTCATAAAGAACTCTAATCATTTGAACTAAAATAAATAAATAAATAAAACTCAATTTCGAACAATTTTCTTTTCAGGCTTTACTCTCTAAATCTTTACTGTCATGTTCCAATATTGTTCCAAGTATTCAAAGCAAAATCATGACTAAAGATATTTTTCACATTATTAAGAAAGTAGTAAAACACTAATAATTTAAAAAAACTGTAAGACAATATAAATATATTGTCAACAGACTTGTTCTCCAAATATAATACTTAAAATCCAATTCAATATAATACTCAGCAACGTAACTCTTCCTTCCAAAGATAGAAATCTTTATAAGGGTATACAAATTAGATATATGGTTTGGGTAAACCCAACTTTAGTTAAAAAAAATAGGCTTAAATATCATTTACCCCCTGCAAATATCACCATAATCCATTTACCCCCCTGTAAAATAAAAAGTTTTAAAATGCCCCTTGCAAATATAAAAACAATTTATATTTTTGTGGGAGTAACATTATATTTTGTAATCTTGATTTATACCCATTATACACTTAACATTGTCAATATAATCTAACAATGAGGGGTAGCAGTAAACAATTTATATTTGCAAGGGGCATTTTAAAACTTTTTATTTTCTGAGGGTAAATGGATTATGGTGATATTTGCAGGAGGTAAATGATATTTAAGCCAAAAAAATAACTAGAATCCAAATTCTTTCTCATCTCTGGAGTATGCATAAAACCATTGAGAACATTAGTTTTTCCAGAGGTAAACATCAATTTCACATCTCATATTCTAGCAACAACAGACAACAGAATTGCCTTAAACAAATTTCGGTCATAGCAAACATGACTTGTTTCGCCAATGTCTGCTCACCACCATTCGAATCCACCAATTGCATCAATTCAACAAATCATAATAATTATTGAAGGGGCTTTTGCAAATTCTCGTTTTCATTTTGGTTATTGCTATATTCATCATTTTGAGTTTTCTAATTTTACTTTTCAGGACATATAGTCAAAGTAAAATTGCCAATTGCAATTTTTCAAAATAAACAATTTATCAATTACTGAAAATCACTTGAAATAATAATCTAAAGACATACCTTAAGAGACAATTTCAAGAGCGATTTAGCAGAATAAGTCCACATTGATGTCGCGATCAGCGCGAGAACATCGTGCTCGGCAAACATGGCAGAAATTGCATATCGTCTTAAAATTGTTGGAACATTTACAAGCACACTGACGAACACGAACAAAATAAGCTGAGTCGCGGACTAGGTCGCTCTCTTTAAGACGTGTCTCTTCCCAAGGTGTGCAAGCGGTCTATCCTAGCCACGCCGTCCTCAGGATAAAACAGCCTTCTCAGAAAATATATATGATCTTCCCTGCAAGACCACTAAACTCACACCCCCTACTCTTTATTTTACTGCTCGGAATTCTAGTTCTTTTCTCACAAATGAGAAGTATCTTTAGAGATTGAAAAAGCACATTGTTTCAAAAAGGAAAATCTATTTTCTCATATTATCCCATTGTACATTTTCTTTATATTTCTCTCGGTTATGTATGTACATAAAAATGTGCATCTCTTCTCTAAACTTCCATTACCAAAATATGGTCTTTATAAACCAAAGGAAAAACATACCGTTGGAGAGTAAACCAACTCATTATAGCATTTTATGAGCACATAACTTGATAAAAAAACGGATGAAACATAAATATTTAATATTTCTAAAAGATATAAAGAGCTCATAAAGTGCTAATGATGCAACAAATAAAAACGGCTGATTTGTTTAACAAAAACATTTCAACATTTATAATAGTATAAAAATAAAGCAAACTGAAGAAAGAGGTTTTAATACTCATAATTGAAAAAAAGAGTATATGAAGTAAAAGAAGGATTTATGTAAAACATTGACAGCATGAATCAAAACCGTTAAAACCTATAATAACGTTCAAACGGATATACTGGAATCAATTAAAAATTTGATTTCTTAAAATATATATTTAAAAAAATCATTTTATCATTTTTAAATAAAATATTACACAACAAGATCGCATCACGTGATGCAACTACAATATTGTCGTTGCGGCAGCGTCTGCAACCGCATCAGCTTGCAATTATGTTGTGATCTAAAATCACAAAAAAAAATCCGCATCGCAATGCCGCATTGGTTGCAACGTAGTGGTGCAATGGCCGCTCGATCCGCATCAGACTATAAAGTGGTCATGCAAATTATTTTTCTATATTTATTTGTCTTTATATCATAAATTACCTCTTGTTTTCTTCTTCGGAAAAGTTTGTGGCGTTTTACTCCTCCCTCTTTTCCCCTAGGGTATTTTGGGTGCCAATGCTCTAGATCTGCCTCTCCTGCCACCTTGTGTGACCATTCTCCCGCTTAGGATCTTCAAGCTATATTTTTCCTCGTCTCTTCACCTCCTATGGTGAACAATGACCCCCCCCCTTTTGTAGGAAAGCCTCCTAATGTTAAGAAGAGTGTTAGTAGGAAGATAGAGAAAGAGGTGTCGTCTTTTCGGGTGTTAAGGGTAGAAAGTTCTCCTCTATGGAGAAAATTTGTCCTCATCATAATCCTCTCTTCACAAGTACCAAAGGAAAGGGATGAAGGGATGAGGCGTGCTAATATTGGGGATGCAACTGTGGGAGAGCAAGGAGTTCCCTAACGGGAGTGGAGTGGAGCTGTTATTTAAAGATGAATGGCTTCACGAGGTGTCAATTGATATGGATGTTGTAAGTGTGGGTGTTGTACCTGGTCTTGCCCATTCATCTAGGCGTAGAGATGAGGCTGGTAGTAAGAAAATATTTGAGATGGGTGTTGCTATGGAGCTTGAACTTGATGAAGATATTATTTTGGAAAACTTATGGCTGCTGAATTGCATGACCGTAAGCAGGAAGGAGAGAAGGAGAGACAAAAGTTGGACCGATGATTACTGGATCCTTTAGTATTAGATTGTTGGGGATGGGCCTTAAAGGAATAAGATTAGGGACCTTGTCCGGGATAATAAGTTGGACTTCATTGCTAACCAGGAGCCTAAGATGAAGGATATTCAGGCTCCCCACAAGGAGTATATTGCTTAAGTTCTAATTCCACTTACTAGTGCTTGAGTTAATGAGCCAAAAGTAAAAAGTAAAGCATTGATAAAAATTCATTGTGTTGGACAGTGAAATAAATGGTAAACAATAGTAAAAGTAGTAGAAATATGGTGTAAATCAAAGAGATGGGCATAGCCAAGACCAGAATCAGTAATTACTCAAATAATGACTCAGTGCTGTGATAACATTCAGCGTGCAGAATTGAAAGTTGATTTTTAAATCCTAGTAACAAAATGTTTCCAAGGCTACCTTATTCCTAAGCTCCCAATGGGGTACATTTTGTAGTGTGTAAAGCATGTTTCAGATCGCACTATAGTGGCAAAGGAAGAAAGAGGTGTTTCATTTTGTAGTGTGTAAAGCATGTTTCAGATCACACTATAGTGGCAAAGCATGTTTCAAATCATACTTTAATTCTTTTTCTCAGAATTTGTGGTAGCATCGTGGTAGCTGGCTGGTGAAATCCAAGGCTACCACAACATACAACACAACATCAGAACTAATAATTTCCTGTACTACTAGCACCCAAGTGAAATCCCACCACCTAAAGTGCCTAGAACAAATTTTACACACAAAGAACATACTTATATTTAATTATGCACAAAATCCATATTTATTTTCAATATGTTTTGGGCATAGATAACTCTCATTTCTAAGAGTTATCAACAGGCCTCTAGATACAAGGAAACAGTAGTGGAGGTAATGCAGCAGGATGCCTGTAGCGACCAAAAATCCGAGAAAAGGATTCATCGAAGTTTCAAAATGAAGCTGCCACCAAATTTAATTATGAAGGGTAAACATTGATAAATCCCTTGGAGTTGAAAACCTTTGTATGAAATCTTCTAGCAATGCACTAGCATTACTCCTTAGCACTATACAAACACTATGAAAACGAGTTAAGGAGGATTTGTCAATTCCTTCCTCTTCCTCTAAAAATATAAAAATTAACTATGTATATTGAAATTTTGATCTAACTTATGGATTGTGATATATTTCCAAATGAAGATGTGAGGTCCTTTTATAGCCTTCAAGAGAGGTGCTTCCTTCCTTCATGTTGAAGTAATCTTGAGTGGATCATAACTGTAGTTACTTTCAGTGATTGTTTGCATGGATAAGATCTTTGACAAGTGTATAGGGAGGTCTCATGATGTATGAACATGTGTCCTTATGTTGATGACTCGTCAAAGCTATGCATATAGCTATGTGTGAATGGTAGGCGCCTACTATACAAGGTGGGATGGCATCAGAGAACCAGGCAGGAGGTCATCACGTGCAAGTGGATGCATATGAAGCAATTTGCTCATTCACCCAGTAGTGCTGATTTGATGCGAGGATCGGTGCGGGAGCATTTGATCTGAGATAGCATTGAGGCTGCTTCGAACAAAACATCAAACATACCACAATATATCCAAAATGGCCTATAAATAACTATAACCATTCAAACCACTCAAGATATCATATATCACACTAAATACTATATAAACTCTTTATTATTACTTGAAAGAGAGCAAACACTAAGTTTAAACATATGAAATACTCTATATAAAATAGAGTTATCACACCCTCAAACTTAAACCATTGCTTGTCCATGAAGTAATGACAAATATAACTAAAAAAACTATAACTCTAGAAGATAGATCGGTTTGATTTTTGGATTTTCATGAGGAGTTCCCTATGAACTTCATTTCTTAACAATCTTTCTTGTGCCTTTATTTCTTCAAAACTACCAAAGTTATTCAAACTCTTTTGTGTGTGTGTGAACCCACTTAGCTGAGATTGGTTCCAAGACTAAGTGAAAAATTTCCTCCTAGCCTTTGAAAAGATTGGTTCATCTTTAGTCACACCAAAATATTTTTCAAAAGAGAGTTTAGACTCACAAAATTTTCTCAAGTGTTGGGAGTTCTAAAATCAAAGGGCTTGTTTGAATCTTTCAAAGCTTTTGAGCCAATGCAATTTTCTATTTTTTTGTGTGGATCTTTTTGTGCAAATGCAATACTTCTTTGAAGTGATTTTGTGCATTGATTTTTTTCTGCATTTTGCTTTTTCTTGATGCGATTTGCATTGATGCTTACACTGACCGATGATGCTTTTTCTTTTTCTAGCTCATATTACCTTCCTCATTTGACCTCCGGATGCAAATGCACTTTGTACGAGTCTTTGACCTCAGATGCATATATTTTTTCTTTGCACTTTGCTTTGAGTTGCTTTTTGAACTATCCTCCGGATACATTTATTCTCGCATAGCGCAGTCTTTGACCTCGGATGCATTCATGTACTTAAGCACGGTATAGTTTCAAAAGATTCGGGATATGGCTTTGTCCACTTTTTGTATTCTTTTTGTGCATTGTTTACTCTTATACTTTTGAAAATTCAGCCTTTGTTTTCATAAAACACCCCCAAACTTAATTCTTTAAGCTCTTCTTTCTTTTTAGTAAATCTTTGTTTTGACCTAAGCTTACCAAAAATTCCCCTTGCATTAGATTGATCTTTTTAAATAGCAAGGTTCTTTTCACAAACTCAGTTTTGAAGTGTTGAAGTAAAAATAATTTTGGTTTTTCTAAGAAATAAGGCTTCTTTTTCTCTTTTTCATCATAAAAATTCCATCCATAGGGCTTTCACCATATTTTTGAAAAACTGATATTTTCTACTAAAATATTTAGATACTACTTTGCTAAGTACATCTAATATTTAAACAAATTAAAAATTACTTAAATACATATATATTTACTATATAAAACATATTAATTAAACACACAACATATTTAGATAAAAACAAACATAATTAAACATAACATGCAAATCCCCCCCCCCTAAACTTAAGGGGTAGCAGTGTCCTCACTGCTAGTTTGTTCGAGAAAATACAAACCATTTGTTCAAAATAGGGGAGAGGATTAAAAACAACCGGGAAATAGTTTAAATGAATTAACATACGCTTGGATGGAGGAGTGTGTTTCACCTTACGCTTCTTCTCCTTGGGTGGCTTGGTTGGTGTTTCTTCTGTAGGTGCAGATGCACCTCCTACTTCTAATCTGATTCACGAGGATTTGTTTCTTGAGGCTGATGCGTGCAGTGCATCGATCGATCACATCGAGTTTCTTCCTCTTTGGTGTCAATTTAGATTGCCTTCTGCGCAGTGTCTTGAAGAAATTTACGAGTGTTGTGCAATGCATCTCTCTTCTGTTGTGCCATTTGTTCCAGAACAAGTTTGATTGTTGCTTCATCATGCATAGTTGTTGCCTGTTGTGATGCAGCAGCAAGTGATGCAAGAGCATCACTCTGCATTTCAACAGTTTGAGCTACGGGCTCCTGTGCAGATGATTCTTCTCCTTTGTCTTGCTTGTCAAGTCCTTCTTCTTCTCTTTCCTGCAAAATCTCTTTCTCAAGAGCAGAAATAACATTAGCAGTAATGTTACTTGGGTCAGAAGGTACTTGTTGTTCTGTTGGCATAACATGGTTTGTTTCAGAGATGGTTTGTTCTGTGTGAGTTGTTTTATCTGTTTCATTTCTTGGAGAGAGTGGTGGTGGGGGTTGTTTGTGGTGGCGATAAGGTGGTGGATCATTGAGTGAGGTAATGGTGATTTTGGAATGGAAGATGATTCTTGATTTGGTGAGATGATGGGTGTTTGTGGCAACCGGTGATGTATGAGGGGTTTCTTCTTTGGGCTTGTGGTGTTTGTTTGGCATATTTCGCTAGCAATTTCTTCTAGGATTACACCCACAGCATGTTCTTCCTCTTCTACATCAACTTCCTCATCATTCTCTTCTTCTTCTTCAACTTCTTCTATTTCCTCATCCATTTGTTTCTCTAACTCCTCATCCTCAGTATCTGTGTCATACATTTCCTCCACAACAGGTTCTATCACAACCTTCTTCTTTCCTTTGGATTGTTTCCTAGTCACATTCTTCTTGGTGCTAGGTTCCTCTACCTTCTCTTTACCTTTCCCTTCTTCTTCAGCCTCTTTCTCTTCTTCTTCCTCTCCTTCAGCTCTTAATACCCAACTTGGAAATTCAGGGGCATTCACTTGGTCCACAAGATCAAATATCTTGTCAAAAACCAATTGAAGCCAGTCATGTTGGTCATTCATAAATTTCCAAACTGCCCTCTGTTTCTGCATGTAATGCTCTTGCATTGCAGGTGCAGGGCCTCTTACATTCCTCGGTCTCTCCTTCATTTCAGCATTCAAATTACCAGGTGGGAATTTCCTTTGTTCATTAGCAGCTATTGGAACTCCTTCTTTCATGCATAATTCAGTAATAAGACAAGGGAACACAGAAATCCCTTTGATTTTGTTGAGCATGCAAGAATTTCCCTAGCTATCAATCTACCTATATCAACATTTCCCTCGAGAGAGAATTGTATCTAACAAGATCAATCTCTCTTTGGTCATGGAATATGTGTGTGATGTGGGTAGAATTGAAGTTGCTACAAATAGATGCCAATTTCCTAATGCATCAATTAAATAATTGCTTCTAAGTTTGATTTCATTAGGTGTGAATTTTTCCCAAACAGACCCTGGTATAGCAATCCTATTTCTCAGTTCTTCCATTTCTTTCTTAAAGTCCTTGGCCACTTTGTTTTCAAATTCATTCCCATTATACTTCAGCATATAATGTTCATTCAATTTCTTGGCATGGAAGTGTACAAGTTTACTGTAGAAATGAAAATCTTTTTCCATGTTTTGATGATACAAACTTAAAGGAATGAGTTAAGTTTTCTAAAAACACTTATTATGATTAACAAGCTTCAATCAAGTGTGTAAAAGAACAGGAAATAGAATCATAGCAAAGATTTTGGCATTACAAATAAACCAAGTGTGTTTCAAAGGTAAATTATGCCAACAGAAGGTTACCTAAAAGAAGGTTGATTTCAGAAGGTTACACCATTAGAAAGTTGATTAAAGAAGCTTAAAAGAAAAAGTAACTTTCTTCGGAAGGTTGACTTGGAAGGTTGGTGAAAGTCAAGCGAGAAGGTTGACTAAAAGTCAACACAAGGTTGACCAATAGTCAGCGAGAAAGTTTGATTGAAGTCAATAGAAGGTTGACTATCTATGGAATATTGTTGAAGGTTGGTTGTTCAAGAAGGTTAAAGGAAGATTGAAAACTTCAAGCACATTTACGGGAAACATATTCATAGCAGAAATCTTAATCGAAATACATCAAATAAGTATTCAAGGAATTAAAAGTTTGAAATATTATCTTATGTAAAGAAGAAATCCTTGATTATTTGTTGTATCTTAAAAGCATGTTTGTTCATGTTGAAAGAGCTTGAAGCTTCAAAATTAAAGTATGTAAAATTGTATGTAGTACATGAGCAGTGGGATCAAGTGATAGAAATGGTGAAAAAGAAAGTAAAGTCTTGACATGAAAAGATGTTAGCACAAGACAAAGCAAAAATGTTGCTTCAGAAGGTTGAAAGGTTACTATCTAAAGCTCAAAAATCATCATTGCCTACCTACAAAGCTACAACAACTTCCAACGGCTCTTTCCTTCTTTCCAATGACCATATTTGATTGAGAGTCTATATAGGATCTTTGATCTACTCAAATGCAAACCATGAGAGTGAATTGGAACTATTACAAGTCAAGCTTCTCTAAAGAAATCCAACCTTCTCTTCCACACTCAAAGCTACTACAAGTTCAGAATTGGGAAATACTATCTTGAGTGTGTGCTTGCTTGTTATGCTCTTAGAAATACTTTGTATTTATCTATCAACAAGCTTCTAATTCATCCCAAAACCCAAACCCCTTATTGTAAAGAAATATTGTGTAAGTTTCTCAACAAGCTACCTAGTGAGAGGTGAGTGTTGTTGGTGATTCTATTTGAAAGTTTCTCAACGGACTACCTAGTGAAAGGTGAGTAGTGTTGGTGATTCGGTTCAAAAAGGAAATACCTTTAGGAAACTAGAAGAGAGTTTTCTAGTAGGTTAAGACGACTTGGTGAAAGTTTGTGTAAGTTAACACTTGTCTTTTGTGTGTGATCAAAAGTGAGTGGAGGTGAAAAGTCTTTGCGATTGAGGCTAAAGCAAGTGTAAAATCTATTTGGAGAATAGTGGAAACTCTCACGTGGGCGTGGGGAGAGGAGTAGCCATGGTTTGGTGAACCTCTATAACTCTCTTGTGTTATTATACGCTTTTCTTATTAAGCGCTTTAGAAGCTGTCTTACAATCACCAAAGTTTTCAACTACTTGAGAAGGTTAAATACACCAACCTTCTGTGGTCAAAAATCATAATTCTAAGCTGAACCATATTTGATTATCTTTTGAAAACAACACTCCTTGCAAAATAAAAAGACATCTAAAATCATCAAAGTCAACTATCTTTAACTACTGTCATACTTGATTATTGTTTGTGCAACTAACATTCAACCTTCTGATATCCAAATCATCTTGAGAAACAATACAGAAGGTTGCAGGTATTAAAAGTTAAAAAGAGAGCACAATTCAATCCCCCCCTTTCTTGTGCAAATTAATCACTTCATTTACCTCTCACCATGGAAGTGTAGGAGTGTTCTGGTCCTTCTTGTGGTGTGATGCCAGCATAGAATTCTCTCACTAAATCTTCAATGTAGCCTCCTCTTGGTAGCACAAAGTGGTCCCAATTGAGATTGGCCACTGTTGACATGAATGATGGGCTAGCCTTCTTCAAATCATACCCTCTCTCGGGTAGCAAATGCATGTTCGAGAAATGAACATTTTCATCGGTTCTTGTTGTTGATTCCTTGGCTTTGCCTTTCTTGGTTGATGATGATCCTGCATGCATGACTTTCTTCTCTTTCTGGAGAGTTTTGGCCTGCTTGCCTGATGATTTCTGTGCTGATTGTTTCTTCACCATTTTGATTGCTTTGAATTTCTAGGTTTTTGATTGTTTTTGTGATTGAGAAAAATTGGAGATGAGAATGTGAAGGGTAGTTTGTGTTTCGGATGAGAAAAAATCGTGAGATTTGCGAATGAAGGGAGTACTTGATAACAAGCTTAAGGCTTTATGTTTTGGGGAAGAAGGAAGTTAGTGGATTTATTAGGTAGCCGTTAGCAATGCGTGTTCTTGCAAGCATCTTGCCATGTGTCATCTTTGGCTACCAATGCTTCATTATTCTTGCTTAACTTCCCTTTGATCTTCCTAAAGCCTTATAACTCACACTTAATCAATTTCTTCAAGTTTTTAAATTTTCTGATGCAGGGCACATTTTCCTTCAATGCAGGTGCACTTGATCCAGCTGCATTAGTATCCTGCATTTCTGCAAAACAACTAAAAACATAAATTTGCACAAAAATAATTAAAAACAATGGGTTGCC
Organism: Oxytropis ochrocephala; assembly: GCA_020916435.1. Taxonomy (NCBI): domain Eukaryota; kingdom Viridiplantae; phylum Streptophyta; class Magnoliopsida; order Fabales; family Fabaceae; genus Oxytropis; species Oxytropis ochrocephala. Next base: position 36,814,560 of record CM037093.1, on the reverse strand, counting down.
TCCCATCAAGCGCTTGTTTTAAGAGTCTTGTTAGCCTGACTACCTCTTTTCCTTTGGAGATTTTGCAAATGGGTGGTGATTTTGTCTCTCACCACCTGTGCACCATAGTACATTTTGCTAGCATCTAGCAACTTAATGATCTCTTTTTTCACAACCTCTTTCATATTAGGGTTTAGTCTTCTTTGACTCTCTATGTTATTCTTAGAATTTTCTTCCAAGATGATTCTATGCATGCACATAGAAGGACTAATTCCCTTGATATCAGACATTTGCCAACCTATTGCTTGAGTATGCTTCTGTAGAGTACTAATGAGATTACTCTCTGTTTTGATGTTAAATCGAAGCAATGATAGCAGTAAAGTTTCATTTGCTCCTAAGAAGGTATACTTAAGGTGTTTAGGCAGTATCTTCAATTCTAACTTAGGAGGTTGTTCTATTGAGGATAAGTTCTTCTTGAGAATTGGATCCTCAAGGTTGAGTGGTTCATAAGTCCTAGCCCATACTTCCTTACAAGAGTTTTCTATTGGCAGATTTTCATTTTCTAGTATTTCATCATCTAGCAATGCTGCTGCATCTAATGCGTCTGCATTGGCTAAGTGAGCATACTGCTTGTAAAACTGTTTTTCTACCAATTGATCTAGAGAAACTAAGGATGAACACTCTTCTGTTTTTTCAGCAGGATACTTCATAGCATTCATCACATTGAATTTTATCTCTTGATCATTCACTCTCATAGTGAGTTCACCTTTTTGCACATCAATTATGGTGTTGCCAGTTGCTAAGAATGGTCTACCTAGGATAATAGGCACTTCCTTATCTGCATCAAAGTCAACGATAACAAAATCTACAGGGAATACAAATTTATCTACCTTGACTAGGATGTTTTCTATGATACCTTCAGGATAGGCTATTGATCTGTCAGCTAATTGAAGTGTCACAGTGGTTGGTTTTGCATTTCCAATTTCTAACTGGTCAAAAATAGATTTAGGCATCAAGTTGATGCTTGCACCTAAATCACATAAAGCTTTACCAGTATAGGATTTTCCTATAGAAAATGGAATTGTAAAACTACCTGGATCCTTCAATTTCCTAGGAATCTTATTTTGCATAAGCAAACTACAATCTTCTGTCATGGCAACTGTTTCAAACTCTCCTAATCTTCTTCTCTTAGTAAGCACATCCTTCATAAATTTTGCATAGTTTGGCATTTGTTGGAGTGCTTCTACTAAGGGAACATTGATGTGTAATTGTTTTAGTACCTCTAAAAATTTACCAAACTGCTTCTCCTCGTGTGCTTTTTTCAGTCTTTGAGGATAAGGAGGAGGAGGGTATTCAGGTACTAACTTAGGTAGTGGACTTTGAACTTCTTGTGATGCAGGAGCACTAGATGCTTCTGCATTGGTTTCTTTTTGATTTTTGGATTTTTCTCCCTTTTCTACACTTTCCTTCTTAGTTAACTCTACCAGATCCTTACCACTTCTCAATGAAATAGCCTTAACCTGCTCATTTCCTTTGGTTTGGGAAGGAGTAGCTTCTGTATTTGAGGGTAAGGCACCTTGTGGCTGTTGTGCGAAAAGTAGATGTGCAAGTGTACACAATCGCAACAAGTAATATAATGATATGTAAAGATCGTTCCCACGAGGATTGGTATTAATTTTAGAGTTTAAAAAGGAATTACACTTTAGAGGAACAAGTAGCAAATAGGTTGAGTAACAAAGTTCAGTTGGACAAAGGTTATAAAAGTAACAAGTTAACGGTGAGTTAAAATATAAGAGAAATAAGTTGGATTGCTTTCACTATGTAAATTCCCGAAATAAGACGCTTATAACGTCACACGCTATAGCGTTAAGCGGCTATTGCAAATATTTTGTGCCTTTTCGGTCACTAGCGCATGTGGTTTCACTACAAGATGCCTATGTCTAGGTTCTAAATAGGTTCACCCTGTATAATCAAGATCCCACAAACTTATGCTTTATAAACTATTGCAACTTCTATGTCAGAGGAAGCAAAAATTGATTAAATGTCTTCAACCAACCTTATCATTTATATTAAACCTTGAGTTCTCTCTATGGTTCATGTCCGAATCCACAGAGGTACTAGTTTTACGTGGCCAAATATAAAACAAGTTTGGAAGAGTTATCACACAAGGATTAAAACACCAAACGTGAGAAATTATATACGAAGCATTAATGGTTCATTACAAGCTATAGCAACCCAACTCAAAGAGTTTAGCTCATGTTGAGCAACATCAAAATAACACAAATAAAACTACTTGTATTACCGTAGGTAAGAAGGAAAATACAAGTGCAAAAGATACAAGCTTGAAGTTCCCTAATCATCCACGCTAAGATGGCTCATCATCTGACCTTACACCATGAGAAGAGTACTGAGAAAAATACAAAAGAAGAAAGTAAAATAGCAAAAGCTTCTAAAGTGTATCAATGGAGAAGAAGAAGTGTCACACTTTCTCTCTCTACCAATACTCTCTCTATCTTCGTTGGGAAGTCTAAGGTATGATATGGGGAAAATTAGCATCTCTAGTATATCTAGCATTGAGGTACACCTCTCCTCCAAAAGTCAAGAAAGGTGATGTTTACTTTTTCACCAACTCCACTATTCCTTTACTCATGCAATGACAAGTGTCCACACAAATCCAATAAAATCCGCACATGTCAAGAAGTGCATGTGGACACAAGATATGGAACATGGATTAATGAGTTTGGCGCCAAAATTTCACTTTTCCTTTAGATGCTCAATCAAGGCTATTTGCCCTCTTGACGCTATAGCGTTAGGACATTTATAGCGCTAAACACCGCACTACTTCACAAAATACATCAAAATAATCACAAGGGCACCAAATGTGCCAATTTCATAGCAAAGCAGTGTTTAGCCTATCCTATCCTAATATTAATAGAAATGCAATAAATACTATACTAATATTACTTGAGAACTTACTTAATTCAATGATTAGAGGTATAAATAACTCATATAAATATGAGTTATCAGTGGCCTTTGATACAGAGTTGTGGCTAATTGACCAACTTGATTCTCTAAGTTCTTAATGGAAACATCTTGAGTTTGTCTAGCAGTTCTAGATTCACCTATAAATGCTTTAAGCATGGATTCTAGAGAATTCTCAGTGGTAGGTTGAGAGCTTCTTTGGTTATTTTGAGCTGGGAATCATGGTGGGGTAGTTGGTGTAGTTGGTGTAGTTCTAGGTGCAGGTGCACTATTATTGCTCCATCTAAAATTTGGATGATCTTTCCAACCAGGATTATAAGTGTTGGAATAAGGGTTGTTATTCCTATTATAACCTACATAATTTACAGAGATAGGGTTGCTAGAACACTCCTCATACAAGTGACCTCCTCCACAATACACACAACTAGGTGTGCCTGGAGGTACTTGTTATATACTTCTTTAATTGATGATGTGCGGTGATGCACTGCATTAGATGCAGATAGCATTGCTGTAGAAGAAGTTTTTCATCAAATTAGCTAGAGTGGCTACTTGAGCGGATAAGGCGGATATATCATTAACTTCATGTACCCCTGATGGTTTCTTTTGGGCACTTACCCTCTCAGTAGGCCAACTAGAGCTATTAGCTGCTATTCTATCAATTAATTCACATGCTTCATTGTATGACAGATTTAATAACACTCCACCAGATGATGCATCAAGCATTATTCTGGTTTGAGGTTCTAAACCATTATAAAATGTTCCATTTGAATAATAACAGGGTAAACCATGATGAGGACATTTTCTCAAAAGTTCCTTCCATCTTTCCCATGCTTCAAATAAAGATTCAAACTCTTTTTGTCTAAAAGATGTAATATCATTTCTTAACCTGGCATTTTTGATAGGTGGGAAATATTTTCCTAAAATTTTTTCAGTCATTTCATTCCATGAATGGATAGAGTTAGGCTCTAAAGAATTTAGCCAAGCCTTAGCTCTATCTTTCAAAGAATATGGAAATAACCTTAATCTAAATGCATTTTCACTAACACCAAGTATAATAAAATTACTACATACTTCTAGAAATTGCCTTAAATGCAAATGAGGATCTTCATGAGGAGATCCTCCAAATTGACCAATAGTTTGAAGCATTTGAAACATCATAGGCTTAAATTCAAAATGCATGGCATCAATATGAGGTCTATTTATGCTAGTTTGCATGTTTTGATGATCAAACTGAGCATAATCCCTCATAGGTCTATCTCTATCATTAATCATACCTATGTGATCCATGTGGATGAGATTTTCTCTATGAACTTTTTCTTCAGTAGCATGCTGTGAACCAGGGCCTCCTCTCACTGAGTGTGGCCTTGAGCTTTGTTCTTCACTGAATGACATGTTGCTAGCTTGTTGATTTTGCTTTTGGAGTCTTAGCAATCTCCTGAATCTTCTTTCTATTTCTGGATCTAAGCTATATTCTGGTGTTCTGTTTCTGGTTCTGTACATATACTAAGTACCATGTACTGTTTTTGACAGAAACTTCAAATACCAGAATTTATATACAACACTAAATTACTATATATCGAAATTTTAAAAAAATTTACTTCAATCCCCGGCAACGGCGCCAAAAACTTGGTGCATGGAAATCACATACACTTATGTGCAAATATACACTGTCCAAAAACAAGTAGTAAAAAGATCGAACCCACAAAGATTGAAAAACTTACTTTTAAAATCAATATAAAGTAATAAAGTGTAAAGTAACTAAGTAACAAAATAATTTTGGATTTTGTTTGATGATCACAACTAAGTTAGAAAGCAAAGTAAGAAATGTTGATAGTGTAAAGGGGTGTCAATGCCTATCTTGCCTCCTAACAATTATCCAATTTGCTTAAATAAATTCACTCTTGTATTTTAAGTACCCACAATTATCCTATGGACTATACTATCCTATCTCTATGACTTAGCATGGTTTTCACAAAGTTTTCTTTATGTAAAACACTCACCCATATTAGTTCTTGAGTTCTTAATTGTAAGCCATTTCTGGTCATTTACAAATCTTACTTATTCTAAGTGATCAAGTTCAAAATAAGTTTGGAAAGATTATCAAGTGATCGTACCTTGACCAATGAAGAGTTGAAGTTGCTGTCTATTGACTGGGCCGGTCGTTGAGTATGAGGAAGGACCGGTCCTGGCTTCACGCGTTGAGCACCTCGGGTGGTACCTGCAAAGACACTCCGACGATCTAGTGAGAGGTCGCTCGAGGCAGATAGCACAAGGTTAGAGAAGCGTGCACGATGCCGTGTGCGAATGGCGTATATATGATGATGTCCGACCGTTATGCGAGAATTTTCGGGCGAGAATTGCGCTCAAGCAGCGTGTTGGGCCGATCGTGATGGGTCGGGCCGCGAGTCCAATTGCTTTGTTGGCGATCCTCATAATTGCTAATACACCCAGAACGATTGCCCCCAAGCCTAGGGTTGCTTGAGAGCGGCCGAGGCTTGAATCGATGCCCCGTGAGTGGAGTTACTTTGATGAAACGTGCGCCGTTTGCTTTTTCACGGGGGTGTCGCATTCGCGTCAACCATCGACCGTGGCCGCCGCGACAGATTGGTCTTTCCGACATTTAAGACGTGACGTTTGGTGTTTCCGAGGCTGTCCTGGGACAACCATTGGTGAGAAGACGAAGCGTTGTGACTCTTCGTATCCCGGTCCCCTTCGCGCCAGAGATCTGCGCTATAAATAGCCCCTGGCTGAGTTCATTTCTCACACTTCCAAGATTTGCTCGCTAACGACCGACTCGCTCGTCACGCCGACTTGCATTTGAAGTCGCTGTTTCCGCTTCATTTGCGACCGATCTTCAACATCTGCTTAAGGTATGAATCGACCGCTCCCTTCACTCTTTTAGACTTGAGTTTTTTCTTTAAAGTACTTCGTGCTTTTCCACGCCTCGTGATAGGGGGTGTCAGGTCGAGGGATGGCCAGCTCGCCCCCTCTCATGAGTGCTTTGCTCGGTCGACCTGACTCGATCCCTTTATCACAGTGTTCGTGTATGCCACGGACAAAGTTAATCGCTCGTATTCGGGCGCGCCGGAGTCTTTTCGCCACATACATGTCGAGACCGGCGAACCAAGTCGTCTTCGGCGACAAAAGTTCCAGCTCTTCAGCGGTTCCTCGAGCAAAGACGGGCTCGAGTTCTCGTTCTTCCGGTCGGGGATCGGTCAACTCCAAAAGCGCTGGTTCCCGGTCCGCCCATTCTGCCGAGCGGCCGAGTAACTCTTCACCGCCCGAGGACGTTGTATCCCGAGTGGAGGGAGAAGAAGAAGACGTCGACGTGATTATCATTGATGATGACGAGGCGCAAAGTGTCGTCCCTGTCGTGGACGAGGAGATGGTGGAGGCCGAAGGCGGTCGAGATGAAGCGGCCCAAGAGGAAGAAGTGATTCAGCCCGAGGTCGATATTTCTGGTCTGAATGCCAACGTTGGAGGGTCGAACGAAGGGTCGGCCGAGGTTCAAGCTGAGGCCGAAGTCCAAGCTGATGTAGCTCGAGATGTGTCTGACATGTCTTGGGTGTCGGAGACTCTTCGCTCCAACCGGAGCATTATCACGGTCGGCCACGATGCTTTGCCCGATCTACGGAGCCGCCTTGAAGATTCACCGGGCTGGAGGATAAGAGGCATGAAGGAGGGCGAAGATATCGCGACTTACTCTTCCAACTTCAAGTTCACGATGTATCGGCTCGTGTTCGAGAAGATGAAGATTACCCCTCCCTTTACTGAATTCCAACGCGACGTTCTGCGCCATATTGGGGTCGCCCCTTCTCAGCTCCATCCAAACGCATGGGCGTTTTTAAAGACTTTCGAAGTGCTGCTGACCAAGCTGGGTCGGCCGGTGTCGATGATGCTTTTCTTTGCTATCTTCGAGCTGAGCTGGCTCAGAGAGAAGGCCAACAAGGAGAAGAGGGAGCAAGTCTCTTTCAAGATGCAGAAGACTCACCACCGATTTTTCAAAGCATTCCAGGAGTCGTTGGGAGCGGCCTGGAAAAGTCAATATTTTTGGATCGTTCCAACCGAGGAGGTGGGGAAGCGTTTGTGAGAGGTTCAACCGGACGGGATCTTTGGGTCCCCTTACTTCCCAATCATGTGGAATGAGGCTCATTTACGTAGGCGGCGGGAGATTATATCTACACAGTGAAAGACTTGGGTGGCCGACACGGAGACTTTGGAGATGATAAAGTCATTGGCGGGCATGATGCGTCCCGGATCCTAAGGGCGACATACCTTGCCGACCCTTTGTCTTGTACGAAGGCCAAGACCGAGGCCGAGATTGGTTCGCTTTTTGAACTTTGTCTTCATATTTTTCTTTGTCGATCTTGTCAATCTTTTATTCTAACTCATAGCTCGTTATTTCGCAGAAAGAATGGCCGCAAAAATCGGGACTCGCTCGCCTCAGCCCGAAGCTGAAGGAGGGGCTAAAAGACTTGACGCTTCTCGCACGGGGATAACCCGGAATCTTCCTCAAAAGTGCCCCACACCCCTAAGAGCCAAGGGAAAAAGCGGTCGGCGAGCCCCGCCGCCTCCTCCCGATTCCGACGCTCTCCCAAGCCGGCTAAGCGTGATTGTCGGTCGACCGACCGCAACGGAGGAGATTCCCATCATCTCGCCGAAAGCTTGGGTGCGGCCGATCCGAGCAAGCGATCTGTATGAAACCCATGGCGCTCTGCGCTTCTCTCTGCATGGGGGTCGAGAAAGTCATGGCGGAGCTGGTGGCCGAATCTGACGGTAATTTTATTTTCTTAGTCTTGCACTCTTTCTTACCTTTGCTCGACCGACTTACTAACCTTCGACCTGAATTTCGCAGGAAAGGGCAAGGCTTTAACTGAGGCACAGCAGAAATATGACAAGCTCGTCCAGTCGAAGAAGGAGGCCCTCAAACGGGGGGAGGAAGACCGTGCCAGGCTCGCAAAGACGAACAAGGAGCTTGCCGCTCAGGTCGCTACTTTGAAGGGCGATCTTGATGCTACGAGCAAGAAAGAGGCTGCGAGAGAGGCTGCCTGGGCGGCGGAGAAGGCCGAGTTGGAGGAAAAGATCCGAAAGGTGGCCCAGGCCGGTCAGGAGGCTGCAATCGAGCAATTTTACAATGCTCTTGGCCAGGCGCGGGTATTGAATACCGATCTGCAGATCAATTTTGATGACAAGATGATCAAGCCCACGCATTATGTCGACAACAATAAGATCATGTTGCCTGCAGAATATGACGATCAAGGCAACGTCATTCGCCCGGCCACCATTCTCTTTTGAAGCCCGCCTGTGAGCGGTGTAATTTTGTACCTTTAACTTGCCTTCGGGCCCGACAATTTTTCTGCCTTCGTGCAGTTCTTCAATTCGTGGGCGCTCGGCTTCGGCCGGGCGTCCCATATTTGTAATGACAATCTTTATTCGCTTTTAATTACGCCCGTTCAACTTTATATTGCTATGTCTGTGTATTTTTTGCATTTATTCGCCTTATTCATTTCGAACTTGTGGGCCGCTCGGCGCCGGTTTCGTCTTACCGATAAGCGCTGCGTTTTGGTCGCTTTTCTTTGCGCGCCTTGTACATTTATTTTCTCTAAGTCTTTGAGCTTTAAGGCCGTTCGGTCGTCATTCGCGCTTATTTCGAAAGCATCCATTCTTTGATAAGTTAATATCCCAACGGGGCCTTGGATCGCTCGGCGACCTTCAATCAGGCCCTTTCGATGGCATTTAAGGTAGATCGTTTCGACGGCCTACCGCGATGGTTTATTACTTAACCCTTAGGCCATTTCGATGGCACTCGGTTGGGACCATTTCGATGGTCGCTCGATTTAGATCGCCCGGCGATCTAAGGTTTGGCGAGTTTCAACCCTTGGGCCATTTCGATGGCACTCGATTGGGACCATTTCGATGGTCGCTCGATTTAGATCGTTTCGACGACCTGTTTTGTTGGGTTATCACTTAACCCTTGGGCCATTTTCGATGGCGCTCGTTTGAGTCAACTCGGTGACCGTTGTTTGCGTCGTCTAACCCTTGGGCCATTTCGATGGCACTTCGGTTGGGACCATTTCGATGGTCGCTTCGGTTTAGATCGCTTCGACGATCCGCTTATGTTGATCGAGTTGATAATCTTCGATCGCTCCTTTGCCACGGGCAATCTTGAGCGACCGGTCATACATTCTTGGGAAAGTAGAGAACACATCATGTTTCTAAAGGTCGGGCCTCGTAAAAAACCCGGTGGGAAAAGAGCGCTGCCTGCTTTTCATTCATAGATCGGTCGTTCATTACACTCAAATTGTTCGTTACATTCAAACGTGGCACCGAGCATCCAGATCAGCGACATTGACTTGATGGCCTTCACCAGTGCTTCGAACATTTGGGCCAAGGTCTACCTCATCACAAACTTGTTGATACGGATCGGCACCGTCTCGCCGCCTTTCAGTCGTCGCCGCCGGGTAACTACACGTGTCGTCGCTGTGTAAATTTCATCTTCGGATGCACCGCCGATGTAACGCCTCAGCTTACCCAAAGTCGGCCTACCAATAATGCATTGATAGCGGGATTTGAGGGGAGCACGAGGAACGTCGCGCGGACCGGCCCCGCATAAGGTGCTATCTCGGTGTCGCCACCGAATGTGACCATGAGTTTGTCGTTCCCAACGGGTAGGTGGTCGCCCCATTGAAACTCGTTAGAGGGTAGGCTCGGCACAGGGGATTATCTCGCTCCGATCAACCTTGATTTTGTCGATCAAGTCCTCGAACATGATGTCGGCCGAGCTACCTTCGTCGACCACTGAGATTCTTTGGACTTCCGTATTGGCTATGACATCGCCACGATTACCAATGGAACATAATTGTTTGGCCCGCCATCGTGCGGTCGCTATCTCCAAACGAGATGGGAAGTCTGCTTCGAGACCGGTGGGATCATTGATGTTGAATCGACCATCGGAGCTCGCCCCACTTCTTTTTGGTGGCTTTGTTTGATTCTCTACGGCCCAAAGGGTTGCCACCGTGGATGACCATAGCAACGCTTGCGACCTGCGGATCGCTGGGGCTTCTCGGTCCTCGAGGCCAGGTCTTTCTCTGGGACGCTTGAAACAACTAGAGCGCCTTTTTCTCTGTCGAGATCGGTTCTTTACGCTTCTCTTGGGTCGGTCACCTTCCTCCGGCCTCACATACTTCCCCAACTTTCCTTTATGAATGAGCTCTTCAATGTCATCTTTGAGGCCATCTGATCGTCGATATCATGACCCTTGCTTTTGTGGTATGGCGGTAGATCTTTTGGTCGGTCGTGCCCCTCTTCTTGAGCACGCAGTGGTTCGGCCGCTTAACTCCCACAAACTCATTATTCGACACTCGGCGTAGATCTGCGCAATAGAGGTGTTGAGTCGAGTGCGATGATCAAACTTCTTATCACGAAAGTCAGGCCGATTGTCGCGGCGACCTTCATGCCCTTTGGCCGGCTTACTGTTTTCTTCTTTAGGTCGTGCACGGACGGCCTTTCTCGCTGCCAGAGTTTCTTCATACTGCATGTGGACGTTAGCCCTCGTTAAGAAGTGACTGAGATCTTGGTAATGATTCAATGTAAATTCTTCGACGCGGTGGTCCGGCCGAATACCACGCTTCAGATATTTCAACTTGTCCTTATCTGACAAGTCACGAACAGACTCAGCCTCAGTGTTAAACCGGTCGATGTACTGCCTCAACGTCTCATTATCTCCTTGAACAACAGAGTCCAAGTATTCTTCGTACCGATATTGGCAGCGATTCGCAGTGTAGTGAGACAAGAATATTCTAATCGTGTCGTCCAGCGAGGAGATGGAATTGGGTCGCAGAGACTCCCACCATTCCAATGCTCCTACCGCCCGAGGCTGGGAAAAAGCACGCATTTCATGGTCGGTCCCAATTCTCTATAGCGGTAGTAATTATTGAAGTAACGGAGATGCTTTGCGGATCTCCTACCGTCGAACTTGTTGAGATTGGGCGGCTGCGAGATCTCTCGGAATCTTATAACGCCGATCTCCCCGGAGAAGCGGGCCATGTTCATTCTCGAATGCCGTTCGACCCAAAGGGTTGCATTGCGAGGCATGCCGCGTTGCCCGGCATTCCATAGAATCCTCCGGATGGGCCGGTTGGTGGAAGGCGAGGAGGCCTTCGGGTCGCTTCGCTTTGGCCTCTCCTGGCCGGCGATCGTAAACGCCCCTAATTCTTCCATTTCTGTAATCTTCCGGCTCTTGCGAGAATCCCAATATTCGCTTCTCGACCGGCGTGACCCGGACGACTCATTAGAGGAGTATCTCGGTGCGCGGCGACCGTGTCGGGCGGTAGCTAGAATCTTCATAGTCATTCCGGACATCGAGCGGCGTCTACGCTCGTTCTGCGCAGTGGCGACACATGCGCCTCGCTTCTTCTTGCCGGAGAGCGATGAGTAGTGCTCTCTCGCGAGAGATGCTCCTTCGAGGAGGAGCGGTGTCTTGGCGGCCGGTCGGCAAGCGAAGGTTCTCCGTCTTCGCCCGTGGGCGTGCCGGGCGAACCTCTCTCGCATCGAGAGATGGCGCATCTCGTCTGCGATCATTTGATTTTTGTTTTGCGGGAGCCGCAAAGCGGCTTCGAAATGACATGATCTCGGTAGAGGTTCCTCGAATGCCCGCTTCAACCGGCTCGGGCGGTAGGTCTCCGTGAACGGCCGGATGGATCTGGCTGGAGGACCGGTCCACGACCGTTGTGCACCGGCGTTCTTGTCGTGGAAGTCTTGAGATTCGTGGGATCGTGACGCCACGCGCCCGGTCTCATTGGCGATTCTCGCCGGAGGGATTGAGTCGAAGCGGCCCGCGTCGGGGCGGTCGCGTGGAGCCATGAATGTGGTAGGATAGCGCACGGGCCTCCCAGCGTGTGGTCGCCGATTGATCGTACCTTGACCAATGAAGAGTTGAAGTTGCTTTGTCTATTGATCGGGCGGTCGTTGAGTATGAGGAAGGACCGGTCCTGGCTTCACGCGTTGAGCACCTCGGGTGGTACCTGCAAAGACACTCCGACGATCTAGTGAGAGGTCGCTCGGGCAGATAGCACAAGGTTAGAGAACGTACACGATGCCATGTGCGAATGGCGATATATATCTGATGATGTCCGACCGTTATGCGAGAATTTCGGCCGGCGAGAATTGCGCTCCAAGCGTGTTGGGCCGATCGTGACGGGTGGGCGCAGTCCAATTCTTTGCTGGGATCCTCATAATTGCTAATACACCCAGGAACATCAAGCAAGAACTAAAGTACAAACATACATACATGCATCATACTTACTTAAAAGCTCATTAAATGATTAGAACATTCCAACTAAGAGAGGTTTAGCTAACTATAGACATTGCAAGATATATATAAACTGAATAGACCATGTTTATATAATAGAAATCACAAAAGAGAAACAACAAGAGAAAAGTTACAAATGTTGAAAACCTTTGTATGAAATCTTCTAGCAATGCACTAGCATTACTCCTTAGCACTATACAAACACTATGAAAACGAGTTAAGGAGGATTTGTCAATTCCTTCATCTTCCTCTAAAAATATAAAAATTAACTATGTATATTGAAATTTTGATCTAGCTTATGGATTGTGATATATTTCCAAATGAAGATGTGAGGTCCTTTTATAGCCTTCAAGAGAGGTGCTTCCTTCCTTCATGTTGAAGTAATCTTGAGTGGATCATAACTGTAGTTACTTTCCAGCAGTTGTTTGCATGGATAAGATCTTTGACAAGTGTATAGGAGGTCTCATGATGTATGAACATGTGTCCCTATGTTGATGACTCTTCAAAGCTATGCCTATAGCTATGTGTGAATGGTAGGCGCCTACTATACAAGGTGGGATGGCATCAGAGAACCAAGCATGAGGTCATCACTTGCAAGTGGATGCATATGAAACAGACTGCTCATTCACCAAGTAGTGCAGATTTAATGCAGGATCAGTGCAGGAGCATTTGATGCAGATAGCATTGAGACTGCACTGAACAAAAACATCAAACATACCACAATATATCCAAAATGGCCTATAAATAACTATAACCATTCAAATCACTCAAGATATCATATATCACACTAAATACTATATAAACTCTTTATTATTACTTGAAAGAGAGCAAATACTAAGTTTAAACATATGAAATACTCTATATAAAATAGAGTTATCAGTTACCTTCTAATTAGTAAAAATAATGTAAATTGGAAAAAAAATGGTTATTTTACCCTTTTATTATGAATTAAAAAGAGATGCAGACTTAATAAAAATTATTTATTTTTTGTGCTTGACAAGAGTGAGACCCCACTGCTACGTATCTCAAGGTGTGATGTAGAAATCAAAACTCACGTAGTTCTTGTGTAGAAAAAGTAGTGTATTTGTATTTTTTTTATAGGGATTTTAGGACTCTTGAGTTGTACAGCTTATTCATCCTAAAACGCTGACCAACACGATTGTACAATCGACTTAATCCCCTATTTATATTTTTTGAAAAATAGATTTTGATTTTTGAAGAAAGAAAATAATTAGTGTTTTAATGTTTTTTGAAATGAGATTATTTTATTTTTATAGGGATTTTAGGACTTTCGAAATTTTGTCATTAACTCATTCGTCAAAAATCTTGTTACTAACTCAATTGTACAATCGACCTAATCCCCTAGTTTTTTGGAAAATTAGATTTTTGAAAAGAATACTTTGTGTATTTGTATTTTTGAATGAGATTATTTAATTTTATGTAATGGGGGGTTTCAGGACTCTAAAGCAGTACATTTTATTCCGATTGCATTTTTTACCAATATCAGTACATTTTTTACTCTAAAGCAGTACATTTTATATCAGTTACCTTGTGATGTTACTTTCACGTTAATGATCGATGCTGCTTATTGAAACCCTAATCTTTCTCTGGGATTTTAAAACAATGGCTTTAGGTGATTAGGGTTATGATCTGAACCACTAATCTTTTAGGTGATCTTTGATTTTTTTTTTCGGTATTCTTGTTGAAGCTGTTGTCATATGTCATCTACTGTGAAATTAGTCTTATTTTATTGGTAAAAAATGCAATCGGAAGTTTATGATTAACGATCTTTTATATCCATTTCAGGTATCAAGCTTGATGTGGAGACTTGCTCAGCAAGGAGAGCAAAGAATAGGCTCAAGTTGGGAATGTTTCAGCGCGTCAGCTGATGCTGCCTCTTTTTTTTTATTTTTGTTTTTTTATTGTAATTTTGTAATATTATTTATATTTTTGGTGATGTAAATATTAGTGTATTTTTGTTTTTTTATTATTTAAAATTGAATTGATTATTTTAGAAAAAAAGGTTTTTTTTAGATAAGCAGAAGAATAAAAAAAGGTTATTTTTTATCAAAGAAAAATCTAGAGAAAAAGGAAAAGTTGGACCAAAGTACAATCAAAGAAAATTAAGGATAGGCCTAATCAATCAAATTATTTAACATAGGCCCAATAAAACGAATTACTACACATAGGCCCAATAAAACAAACTACTAAACATAGGCCCGATAAAACAAAATAGTATCTAAACGAGCTCAAATACTAATCACGTAGTCATTGGACCCGAGACTTACAACACGCAAAACTATTAAATTAAAATGATCGTAGGAATGAAAAGAAAGCGGACAAAATTGGGATATAACAGTGTCACATTGGTGGCCGAGAAAGACCCGGTCGATGCATGGATGAGGTTGTTGGTAGGTTATTTGCAAAATCCTTCAGCTGGGACCTATTTCAGAATCAAGAAGAGAGACCTCAATTATATCCTAGTATGTGAAGAGCCATACAAGAAAAGTGCTAATGGGGTATTGTTATGATGCCTTAAATGAAGTGAATCCTACTAGGTCATGACTCAAGTTCATGAGGGGGTTTGTGGATCTCATAGGTCTGGACCCATCATGGAATATTTAATCTAAAGCATAAGTACTATTGACCGACCATAAGGGCTGGTTGTTTTCAATATGCTAAAGGGTGTGAAGCTTGCTGGTGTGGAAAAAGATATGCAAGTAATACAGTGATGAGAAAAGGTCGAACCCACAGGGATTATGTAAAGCTTTGTTTGATTAGAAGGCACATGTCTACACTACTCACAATTTGTTGGGGTGTTGAGAATGAATTAACAAAGTATAAACAAGTAATAAAATGTATAAATGATAGTTGAGATGTCTTCACCAAATAAGTCACTTCTAAGAGTTTTAGTGTTTCATGTGGTGTAGGTACACTGAATGCAGCAACATAATTATGTGCTTTTCAGTCACTTTCTTCAGAGTTTCATCACAAGCTTCCTATGCCTAGGCATGCTAAATAGGTTCACTCATGCCTCTTAAGCATCCACGGTTTCACCCTAAGGACTATGTTATCCATTGTTTAGGACTTAACATGGTTTTAACATTCATTTCATTATTAAAACAAGTTTAACAAAGATGTTGTTAGAAACACTTATCCTTATTAGCTCATGATTTCTTAAATGTAATCCATGTCTGTTGTTACAAGTTTACTTATTCTAAAGTGATCAAATTCAAAATAAGCTTTGGAAAAAGTATTACACGAGATCTAAAGTGCACACACTACATAAAACACATTTACTTGCTTAGAAGATCACTACAAGGCTACAACATCTCAACTAAAGGAATTTAGCTCATATTACTCATTATATAATAGAGAGAATCTATAAGGAACATGATAAAATGAGTAATATTACAAAAGAACTCAATAGGATAAAGATTACACAAGTAGGAGATCCTTTGCATGAGATAGAGTTGTTCACCAATTCCTTGTACTAGCTTCCTCTAAGTAGAAGTGAAGGAATAAGGCGTCAAGTCCTTCCTTACCTTCTTACAAATGAGAAACTATCTAGAAAACTAAACCTAAACTAAAAATGTAAAACAATTCTAAGAGAAGATGAGATATGTGATCCTTGGATGATTTGAAGTGGAGAGTAGTGCTTCTTTATATAGGCAATGAGCTTTCCTTCGATGGAGGGTTTGCTTGGCGCCAAAGTTAACCACAATTAGTTAACCATGGTTACTTTTCAGACCTCCCATCAAGCAAGTTGTTCTTCACATGAGATCACATGGGGTGGTCCAATAATGAAGTGCCATATGTCTTTGAGTAAGTTGCTTTCCAAACTAGTCTCCAATAGTAGGCGCCGAAATTTGCAAGTTGGCCTGCTCCTCATGACTAAGCATGACGTCACATGTCAAGTGTTGGTGCATCAAAATAGTCCTTGTATGCTTTGTGCATTTGTTGACTGTTTCTGGTGTAGCAGCATCAAGTGTAGGTACACTGTGTTAATCTAATGTAGGCACACCAGGTGCTGGTGGTGTAGGTGCACTTGTTGCAGCTGCACTGAACAAATACATCAAACATACCAAAATATGTGCATTAGTTCTTTGTTTAACCCTTCTTGATACTTTAAATGTTGTTCTTTATTCATAAACTATATTTTAACACTTTAGTTTACTTGAGTTAAGGCAATAATCTAATTTTATTGTATTAATAACTCTATATAAAATAGAGTTATCACTTGCCAGCTGCATGGTCCCATTCAAAGGGTCCCCGCGAATGAGCTCTGCACAATTGTCAAGCCTCGTACATTCAAAGGACATGGCATGGACTCGATTGTAAAATATACTTTCCTAGTACAAAGGACATAACTTTATCATTGTAGCCACAGACTACTTCACCAAATGGTGGAAGCCATGCCGATGAGTAGTGTCAACCAGGCAACAGTAATTAGGTTTATTGAAACTAGATTATACATAGGGTTGAGATTCCCAAGACTTTTACTGCTGACCAAAGTACTATATTCACAGGCGAACGGGTGGTGGCCTTTGCCCAAAAGTATGACATTAAGATGAGGCACTCAATGCCTTATTATGCCCAAGCCAGTGGACGAGTCGAAGCCACCAACAAGATCATTAATACTCATCAAGAAGAACATAGAAGACAAACCCAGGAGGTGTCATGAGACTTTGAATGAAGTCTTACGGGCTATGCGAGAATTCAAAGTCTACGGTCCTTTGGGATGACTCCTCACAGAAGCTAGTGTATGGGCAAGATGTCGTGCTACCACTTGATATTAGTGTTGCATCACCGAGTGGCTCGACAACTCTCACTCGGCACCGGAAGAGTGCATGTTTGCTGCCTCAACAAAATGGGCCGAATAAGATTACGATGGCTGCGCTTTACAACAAACATGTCAAGCCTAAGGATTTTGTTGAAGGCAACCTAGTTTGGAAAACTATCTTCTTGATTGGGATGAAATACCTAAGTTACGAAAGTGGTCGCCAAATTGGAAAGGACCATACGTCGTGAGTAAAGTATACAACGGGGCACGTAGAAACTAATCTCCTTAGAAGGAGAAGAATTTGAGAGAAGTATAAACGACAAGTATTTAAAGGCATATTACCCTACTGTCTGGGAAAGTATGTGCTGAGGAAAAATCCCATTCTTGTTTGGATGTTTAACAAACTTCGTAATGAGAAGCTTAAGTTCTCTGATTTCATATGCTACTAATGTTTCTTCATGAGTGAATTAAAGAACAAAATTTGTTAGCGATTCTCAAGAAGGTACCCTGCTTAGAAGAAGCATCAATAATGAGAAGAGTTGAAGCAATGACAAGACTAGCAATGTTGACTAAGACATCAAAGAAAAACAACCATTGATATGATGAGAAGAATCAAGACCAGAAGGGTTAACGTGAGAAAGATCATCATGAGAAGCGTTAACATGAGAAAAGTCACGATGAGAAGAGTCATAAAAAAAAGAGTCGTGATGAGAAGAGTCATCATGGGAAGAGTCATCATGAGAAGAATCATCACAAGAAGAGTCATCATGAGAAGAGTCAACATAGAAGAGTCATGAGAAGAGTCATCGTGAGAAGAGTCACAGTCAAGTTTAGAAGCATCATGATAAGAAGGGTTAAGATCAGAAGGGTCATGGTGAGAAGAGTCAAGTTGAGAAATATCATAGGAGGTGCACAATTCGCCTCATGCCTCCATCGCTCTCATGATTTCATATCGGCTCCTCTAGAGGTCGAAGTCAAATCCATTTTTTTGGGCTTAAAAACATTCAGCTCTGGGTCCAAAAATGAGTTGCAACAGAATAGTTGTTGGAGATTCGAGGAGATGTCTTTGAGCTTCTGAGTGGCTGTTGGGCGCTATGGAGTCAGGGAAGCCAATCCTTCTTGCAGGGAAGTAATGGTTTCCTCCATGGTTTGGATTCTTTTGTCAATCCTCTCCTTTTCGACCAGTTTGGTACTTTTATCTTGGTCGAGAGAAAGGAAAATTGCCTTGTAACCATCCTTTTGGGCTTGTAGGTTTGATAACTCTCCCAGAGAAGCTTGAGATACTCCTACCTCCTCCTCCCCCTCCCCCTCCCCCTCCCCCTCCTCCTCCCTCCTCCTCCTCCTCCTCCTCCTCCTCCTCCTCCCTCCTCCTCCTCGTCCTCCTCCCCCTCCTCCTCCTCCTCCTCTTCCTCCTCCTCCTCCTGCAAAAGGCCTTTCCCAACAACACTCTTTACAAGCTCAACAAGGCTCTCCACAACAATAAGGAATAAGAAAAGCGTAAGTGGGTCCCCAACCCCAACCCCTTTGCAAGATAAACTCGCCGGTAGGACTTCCTTTAACCAAAAGGTTTAATTGCAATTTTGGTCCTGTATCATGACTCACTCATGATTTTAGTCCCACATTTTTTTTCCACGAATTTAACCCTCTATTTTTCTAATTTCTAAAATCAGTGTCCTTTCGTAACTTGGTCAAACATTTTGTTGACTTGTCACTCACAAATCCTACCTAGAATGAATGAGAAGTGATTTAGGGGTACAACATGTCATTCAAGGTAGGATTAGTGAGTGACAAGTCTGCAAAATGTTTGACATTAGCGAGGGGCAATGATTTTATAAATTGGAAAAATGGGAGAACTAAATTGTAAAAAAAAGTTGTCAAAAAAAATTCGTGGAAAAAAAGTTCGGAGACTAAATTGTGAGTGAGTCATAATATATGGACTAAAAGTATAACTAAGCCTAACTAAA
The DNA here is from genome assembly GCA_020916435.1 of Oxytropis ochrocephala. Lineage (NCBI taxonomy): Eukaryota > Viridiplantae > Streptophyta > Magnoliopsida > Fabales > Fabaceae > Oxytropis > Oxytropis ochrocephala. Next base: position 36,795,542 of record CM037093.1, on the reverse strand, counting down.
ATTAACATAGAGCTAGACGAGTTAAGATCCTCTCAAGTACTTATTGGGTCAAGTAGGAGAGAGAGTGACACATACAATAAAACAATAAATGCTAATATCTTTTTTTTTTAAAACCATTCTAATACTTTTTGAATGTGTTACTTCCTCACCCCTCTTACTTAACCCAACAAATACTTTTTTTTTAGATAAGTAATAATTTCATTGAAGGGAGCACAAGGGGTGCCCAACCCTTACAATGGAAGGCAGGAAAGAGGGAGGACCTCCTCAAAACCTCCCTTAGCCAAAACACATTGGGAAAAAGACTCGAGGCGGGGAAAAAGACTAGGGCATGAAAAAGACTCTCGGGCGGGAAAAAGAGTACATCGCACAAACTGCACTACAGTGAGAATAATCAACCTAACCCACTGTTTCTCCCCCGTCTAGATTACATATTGTTTAGGCATTGGAGTGGGTTAGTCCACCACATTGAAATAGAAATAGAGGAATTACAATTCAGTTTATAAATACACCAACTCCAAATATAGCTTTTGACACGAGTCACAACCGAATCGACACTTGGTTCCTCGTTCTTGAAAATAGTTCCGTTCCTTGCGATCCATATGCTCCAACAAGTCGTCACCCATATTATGAGATGTTTCTTTCTCTTGGACTTTTTTCCTTTGCACAATTGACCGCACCTATGAAATAGATCCATTATGTTCTGTGATGAGTCGAAGACCAAACCAAGCCAAGCCAAGCACCGACACTAGACCAAACTGAGCTCGCGAACGAATAGGAGGAGAACAAATGGTGCACAGTTTCGCAAAATTCGCTGCACATGGGACATAGAGCGTCTTCAGCTGAGTGCAGAATATTTCTGTGCAACAATTCGTCGCGCACCGGCAAGGAATTCAACCGCAACCGCCAACCAAACAACAATACATTCGAAAGAGCTGCAGTTTTCCAAAAAGACGTCCAACGATTCAAAGGATCTGTATCATTGGAAGTGTAATCGTCTCGGACCAGTTAGCTGGAAATAACCCAACAAATACTTGAGAAAATGCTAATTCGTGTTAGATAGGTCCAAGCCTTCATCCATCTTATCTTAGTCGAATTAAATCCCAACCTCTTAAGAATGTAATCTTAAATTTATTATACACAAGGAAAAGTTATAAACTTTCTTTTTGCCATTTATGAAATCGCAAAACTTATCTAGATGACGTAAGTGTATCTAAAATTAACGTTATCATTAATAATAAAATGAGAAAAACAGTTGGATATTGATTGAATATTAAAGAAACACACATCCAATGATATTACAGAATATATATAATATACGGAATATTGCTAAATATTAATACAACAAAGGTGTCCGAACGTGAGCGTGACTGTCAAACAAACCTATACTCTCTCTCTCTCTCTCTCTCTCTCTCTCTCTAGAAGATTTCACAATTTCACTTTCACAACACAAGTCTTTCGCTCCGCAGATTCCATCTTCACTCTTTCATCTGTTGCTGTTCTTCTTTCAATCTCATTCTTCTCCTACAAAATATCATGTTCTCTCTTCCTAAGGTATGATGTTTACAAAATAATAAATTAATTTATTTATATCACAAAAACGATAATTCTCTTTTCTCATTGATTTTCCTACCTCAATGCTTTTCCCGTTTCTGTTCAGATTCCTTCCTTTTTTCTGATATTTGTTTTCATCGAATAATAAAATATTCTCAGAAAATCTCTTCATTTGAGATGCGTTGTTGTAACTTCAAATCGCCAAACAAACTCATACGATTTAGATTTTTCTGCGAATTTAATTTACAACATTTATTTCTGTGAGTTATCTTCAAGTTTCGAGCAATGCCAAATCGAGATAATTAAATAGCTTTTATTTTTTTTTTGGTTTTATTCATTGTTTGAGAATATGTATGTTCGCCGAATTTGGACAATGAAATATCTTGAGAGAATTTTGGACTGTTCCTTCTTTTTCAAATTTTCCCGTAATTTTATTTGGAAAAGGTTTAATGATTGTTTTTGGGTTATTCTTCTGCATCATTGATTATTTATTTTTGGGTGGGTTTTGTGTCTATGAGATTCTTCTACGGAAATCTGTGCATTTTAGGTAGCTATTTTTCTGAGTACAATAAAAAAAAGGTATCCTTTTATGGAAATGGGATCTGCTTTTTGATTTTTCCCAAACTTATAAAAACTAAATTAATTGTTATCCATAATAATAGTGATAATAATGGCTATATTATTAATTTTAATTATAATCTGATTCCTCTGGAAAAAGTAGTAACTCATGGTGGTCATGATTTTCTACTACAGAACTTGTCTCATCTGTGCCCAAAATCCCTTAAACAATTCCACGTTTTGTCTCTCTGTTATGTTTAGTGCAGGCCTGTACAGTACAGATAGTAAGATGATATGATTATGGATAAATAATTATTAACAGAAAAAAGTTAACTACAGTAATCTTATGTTATTATTCTTAATTCCTTTTTCATGCTTTGCTAGGAAATGGATTACACATAGTGTCGTAGTCGCGAATCTGGACCGTCCGATTTTATTTGACAGTCCACGATTTAATTTGTGTTTTGGATCGGTTTTGTAAAGACAGACCGTTGATCTTGATTGTACGGCTGTGATCGCATGACTGCGTGATTAAGTTGTTTATGAGAAAGTAGGGAGTCTGTTGTTATTTGTTATTTTATATATCTTATCAGCTCATTCTTTCATTCTGCTAATGATGCAGGGTTGTTTCTGAATTGAATTTTGACTCAAAAAAAAAAGAGAGAGAATCAATGGAGGATGACACATTCTCTGGTATAGGTAATGGAACACAGATAGATGGAAAGATCATGGGAACATTTCAGAAAAGCTTTGTTCAAGTACAGAATATTTTGGATCAGAATAGGTTACTAATCAATGAGATAAACCAGAATCATGAGTCAAAAGTACCTGATAACCTTAGCAGAAATGTGGGACTTATTAAGGAACTCAACAACAATATCAGAAGAGTGGTTGATTTATATGCAGATCTTTCAAGTTCTTTTACCAAATCTATGGAAGTTACTTCAGAAGGTGATTCAAGTGGTGCTGTTAAATCTGATGGCAAAGCTGGACACAAACGACACAGGCCTACATAGAAGAACAAGAGAGTTTGTTTTCTTAATTCTTTTGCTTTGTGGTGACAAAAATATAAGTTCACAAATCATAATCTTTGTTAAGGTGTAGAACTTGGTTAGGTTCTGTAGCTGAAGTTTAAGTTCCCTTATTGTATTACAGAACTTTCTGTAGCTCATCACTTAGTTAAACTTATATTTTAAATAACAAATTATATTGATTTTCCAAATTCCACCCCAATTCCTCTCATTGTAACCTTTTAATTTTGGATCTAATAAAATCACCCTTCTGTTAGCAAAAAGAAATGTCTTCAATTTTGTGTGGTTTTTTGTCTTTGATCATGTGATGAAATATAACTTAAAGAAGATGAGATATTTTTTCTTTCTAATTTGTCTGCTTTTTTCTTTCTTTTTTTCAATGATGAGGTATGTTAACTTTTCTCCTTATTAGAAGGAGCTAAAGGGTCCTCAAAAGAACTTTGTTCATCATTCTTTTTGATTGGAATTTTGTCATTATAACTTTATTATTCTCTTTTTCATGTTCAACCCAAAATGTAGTTCCTAGTTCTCTTACTTTAGCTGATATCTGAAATTGAGAAGGGATTGCAGATACTGTTTTAGGCCCATTCCCATGAAATCAGAGCTTCTATACTATTCCAAATAAAATATTCTTTTTTTATTTTTTTTTCTTTTTTTTTTCTTGTGGGTGAGAGAACTGAGAAGGGGACACACATATATGAATGAATACTGTGTTTGAAGATGCCCTGATACAGGTGAAAGAAAGCAGCTTTAGGTAAATCTTTTTTGGTTCAGATCACACACCACCACAAAAAATAGAATCTTAGATAAGAAATTATGAGCTGTTGACTATTATTATTATTTATTTTTCTTTATACCAAATGAATGATATTGGCTGGTAAAGTAAAGTATTCTTATTAATTAGTAGCTTATAATAAAGCTCTACAGTCTCTAAAGGCATATGTAAGTAAACAGTGACACCCCAACAATTTGATAAGGACCCAAAGGTTCTGTTTTGGGATGGAAGAGAACTTCAACATGTTTATCTCTTCTTTCTCAGGTTTTTCATTTTCTCTTTTTTGGTTACCGTGTTATTGATGTGCAGTGTCTATCAACTTTATCGGTGACTAATCTATGCTGAAAAACTTAGTTGCCCACGTGTATGTCGGTTATCACCTTCCAACAGAGTTTGTTCATATTCTACTTTTTAATTTCACCCTCCTTTTTATTCTCTTTATGTAATAAATGCTCACTATGACAAACCTTCAAGCTCATAATTCTCTGGCTTGGATCTTTTTCTCTCTCTGATTGAGCAGATTCTTTGATGGTGGACCCAATGTGTGGGCAGCCTAATTTTCTGATCTTAGGAGAGAGGCCCACGTGAGTGATTGCTGAAAATGGCCTGTTTCTGGTTTAGATTTTGGGCATTGAAGGAAAGGACATTTTCCTTATCTACAAAAAATGATATTTCCCTCTATCTATCCATACTCTAAATTCATAAATCACAATCAATTCACTCAGATCCAACTTGTTAGACCCTCACTTGTCCATTTCCTCGGCGTTTCTTGGCCTCACATACAAATTGAATATCTTGTTTCACTTATTATACAAATATGGGTAAAATATGTTTTTAGTCCCTACAAAATTCGAATCTTCTAGTTTAGTCCCTACATTAAAGAAATGGGTGTTTTGGTCCCTAATTTATTTTTCCGTTTGGAACAATAGTCTCTAACGTTAAATAGACTAACAGAACACCCAATTAGCATGCCACATAAACATTTTAGCTGAAATGGTATGCATGTTGGAATGCCACATCCCTCTATTATTTTAAAAATACTTTTTTAATTTGTTAATTAATTTATTATTAATAAACAAAATTAAAAATAAATCAACATCATCCTCATTCCTCTCGTCCATCTCCCAGCGCCTACGAACACCCTTTCCTCTTCTTCCCCTTGAGATTGCTCATAAGTCATAACCACAATCCCACTTTTCCTCTTCAACTTTCTTCACAACACCCTCACAAACCCTCTTATTCTTCAAACCCATAATTTTCCAGAAACTTCCAACCAAACCACACACATCATCATCATCATTACCACCTACTCCCCTTCAACCCCTCGAAGAGCAATTTGGTAAAATTGGTTCTATTGTCTCTCTATTTCTTCTCTTACGGTTCTATTTCCAGAAACTTTTGAACCATTGCAATTGGTTCTATTTACTTTCTCTTCCTTCTCTTTATAGCATTAACCTCTGTTATGGTGACTGCTTCTCTTCTCCCTTTGTTATATCTGATTACTACCACCATTCAAACACCCATGACCACCACGATGTCTCTCTCTTCCTCCTCTCCACGTATGGTGACTTCTTCGTAGCTAAGAAAACAGCCCTGAGAACCTCAAACCGCCACCTTCTTCCTTATTTTTCGGCAACCATGGACCTTCAATCAAAAAGCAAGTTTGATATTCAGGTTCCTCACGTCATCCTCTCGCAAAGCCCTCAATTTTTTTTGCCATCGGAGTACCCTTCACTGGCGACCACCGTGCCAGAGCTCATTTCCGCTGCGCGCCTCTGCTGTCGGAGGAGAGGAAGAAGATCAATTTTTTTAACAAAAAATAAAATTTAATGAAATAGAAATTTTGGTAAAAAAAAAACTAAAAAGCCACTTGGATAATTAAAAAAACGAATGTGTTAAATGATTTGCCACGTAGATTAAAAATAATACATGTGTAAAAGCCAACTCAGTTTTCCGTTAGCTTTGTCAGCATGGTTTAACAGCAGGGACTAATAATGAAAACAGAAAAATAAGTTGGGGTCCAAAACGCCTATTTCTATAATGTATGGACTAAATTAAAAGATTCGAATTTTGTAGGGACTAAAAACATATTTTACCCTACAAATAATAATGAAATATAACAAACGCTATGCACATTTTTCATGACTCGAGGTTGCGCTTTGAGTGGTTCGACGCTCTCGTCTCTTAACCAAGGTTGTCTCGTCTCTTAATCAAGGTTGTCTGTTCAATTCTTGGGAAAGGAATCGCAACTTGAAGCATGACTTTACCCTACGCGAGTCGTTGACTGCGATCCATTGCAGTCAATTTTGACTACAGTCACATCATGTATCCACCATTGGATCTTCTAACATCAAATCCTTATCCTTAATTTTTTCGAATTAAAAAAAAAAAAGAGGTGAGCAGAGAGAGACACATGTGACTGCAGCTACTCACAATCCTGCAAGTCGTCTTGTTGGCACCATTTTCTTTTAGTTATTGATGAGGGGGAAACCCCACAAAAGAGAGACTAAAGAGGAATAATTCTAGGAGAAGAGACTCCCATAGCATCAACTAATAACAAAGGTATAAGATTAGGTGGAGGATGGTCAAACACGCACAATGATTCCATCTTGAAGCACCTAAAGCATGCAAGAGCATCATCACACACATTGGCTTCGCGATAACAATGAGACTACACAAATTTCCTAGTGTTCGCTAAGTAGCTTCCGAGCACCATTTTTATATACTTCCATCGTAACAAAATATAAGCAATTTAGTCTAAATTTATGTACCTTTTTGCTTTTATTTTGTTATGGAGCTAGTATATATTAAAAAAAATACTTTCATCTAATGACACTTCATTTACTTTGTTTCTAGTATTTTTTTTACAGTACATTTACTTTGTTTCTAGCAAATGCAAATTGGATGTGTTTAAAATCATTACTGTTAAAGAGAAAACATCAGCCTGTAGCAGAAATTATGACGGCAATTTGTCTCTTTCTTTAAACAGTTGAAGGATGTGGAATTATTAACTAATTATAATAGTCAGTTATGGACTTATTTACATTATTGTTTGCTTGTGTAATACTATGCTTAATACTATAAATTACTCATATCACGACAAAAGGACGGAGATTGAATAAGTGATACAAACCTCTTGAGTGACACAATTTAAGTAAACTTTATTAGCCACTAAATGACAAATCACTACTCTAATTAACCTATATTTGTATGGAACAGACATTATGATTGATTGAATAGGGGAGCGGACCCTCTCCGGTGGAAAGTGTCCGGTGAAATCTTAGTCACTCACTCAATAGAGTTAAAAATACATGACAAACAATCGATCTAAGAGTTGAGATTATAATTGTAGAAAATTTGAGAAAAAACTCATTGGAGAGAATCCGCTTGTGTCTGAGTAGAAAGACGTTTGGATCTCTTACGTAAGATTCTAAGTTCAAGTCTTGAACACAAATATATGTGATCGGGAGGGAAGACCTCACTAAAGTTAGTCAGTCAGGTTTTTTGATGAAGATTAGATAACAAAGTTGGTGGATACTTCACACTTATAACACGATAAAACGAAAAAACTTATATTTATAAAGAGAGATAAAGAAATTTGAGTTTGGGAATAGGGGGAAGATTAGGGGAACAGTGTCCAATACAAATAACATATGCATGCAATATTTGAGGTAATCATCAAAGGATGGAAACTCCAATATAAAAATAGGGTTTGGTCCCTACACAAGCCAAGACGAATTAAACATTGTCTAACACATAACATGTGCAATAGGAATCTACTTTTGCCTTTATCCCCTTTGTTCCTTGCATTTCCAGCAAATAGGTTGGAAAGGAGGCCAAAGCTAGTTTGCCCCTTGAAAGCATTTTTTTAAAATTATAATAATTTAACTTATTGATATCTACATCATTAGTTGGACCCGTTAGAGTAATCCCAATATAATAATCCACCCCCCAGGCCGGAAATGTTAGATTATGCATAAATGACACTTTTTGTTTTATACGGTTGATGGCTATTCACAGAGTGTTTTTAATGAAAGTTAATCTCTGCTCGTATTTAGGATTAAATTTTGTAAATTGACTAACACCGAGTTTGTCTATTGCAAAAATTGAACCCGAGAACACCGAATTGATCCCATGTTTTGAGATAGATTAAGTCACGAGGATAATGGTGTTGATTTGGATAAATGACACTTACGACAATTTGACGCTTATTTTTCATTAAGTTATCATCCTTTTATTTTCTTTCATTTTTTATGTCATAAACTAAATCCCATATAGTTGGCGTTTCAGAAAGACACATGGTTATTTGCAAAAATTAAGAATATTAATAAACTTTACGACGTTGACCTCACTTTTGATAGATGAATAGTGACCCTCTAACGTTTCCAAATTACGTTTCACTCATTCTAAATTGGATTTTTTGGCACAAAGATTGTGTCTTAGTGAAGCTTCATCTGTTAATGGGCAATCAAAGTATTTTGTCGTTTTTATTTCCTCAGAAAAGTACATGACCATCTTTTAACGTCGGATTTCATTCCGGTGGGAACAATGGTCTCCAAGGCTAAAATCCAAAGCTGTGTTTGGAGGGGGGTTTTGGGAGGGGAAGACTTAAAAAAAATTAGTCTATATTTTAGTATATATTTGAGATTTTAAAAAGTACAAAAAATATTATGATAGATAACAATATAACAATTTTAGTCACACTTCACTTATGTTTATTAATATTTTATAACTTGCTCAATTTAGAATTAAAAAATAAGTTCTCCCCTCCATTCCCCTCCAAAACCCCCCCTAATAGTGATGGGGAGAAAAATGATCCCTCTAAAATGAAATCATCTATTGAAATTAAAAAAATTAAAATAAGAGATAAAAGAAAAATTTACTATTAAAAAAGTATAAAAATTGAAAATTAATTTAATGATAGTGCTAAGGATTATGAAAGATTACATCAAGAAATTTTGAAAAATAGGTAATCAACGATCACAAATAAAAATAAAAGCGAGAGAGCAAAGTGCCAGGAGAAATGGAAAAAGAACCCCCGATTAAAAATACTTTCATGCAGTTTCGTTCCACTTTTCTTTATAAATTTATCACATTGCTTAATTTTATCAATAATTTTATAATTCGTCAAAAAAAATGATTTTTTAAGAATTGTATAAAATGTTTTCATTACTTGTTTTATTTTTTTAGTAGGTTTTGATAATTTATAATAATTAAAAATATTACAATTTAAAAAAAATGCAATTTATTGGAAAACAAACAATTTTGTCATTTAACTAGAATATATCTCATATCCCGTCGTTATCTGGGGTGTACCAAACACACGTTGTGATAAAATAATGCTATCATGTTTGTCATCATGTGCGTATCAAACATGGGATATGATAAGCTCTATCCTGTCACTATCAAATCATGTATCTATCTGGTCTTCTATCTTATCTTATCTCTATCATATCCTGTGCACCAAATGAGTATGTTTGGGAGGGGGAGTTGGGTGGGGAAGAGAGGGGAAAGGGGGGCTTGTAGGGAAGGAACCCCTTGTTTGGGAGTTAAAAAAATTAGGAAAAAATGTTTGGGTTTTTTTAGCATCCTCCTAAACCCTCCTCAGGGCCCATTTTTGCATTCCACCAAATTGGGGATTTTAAGGTATTTTCGTTATGAATTGACAAAATTGCCATCACTAAAACTCAAATTAGTCTATATTTTAATATATTTTGAAATTTTAAAAAAGTTAAAAGAATAACATGATAGATAAAAATATAATATTTTTAATCACACGTCATTTGTGTTTATAGACATTTCATAGTTCTCTTAATTAAGAATTGAAAAATACACTCTCCTCTCCCCCCCCCCCCCCTAACATGCAGCTGTTCAGGGGCGGCACAACACATATGAAGGCCCAAAACAAACTCTAAGATAAGACCTATGAGATAATAAGATAATGAGAACTCTTAATTTGATTTAATATAATTTTAACTCTATGTTCATGGATTTTAATGAAAAAATTGTTGGCCAACGTAATAGAAATAAAATAATACTAACGAACAATTCAAGCTTAATAAAATATTATTTGAATGTCAAAAAAAAAATTATTTGAAAAAATTAAATGAATAATTAAGGATGAATAAAAATAAATAGATAATTTGACTTGAGTGGAAAAAATGGATAGTTTTAAAACCTGTTAAGTAAAAGTTAAACAACGACCCTTAAATAAAATATAACTAGAATTATAATTAGAAAATAAGATAATAACAATGATGAGATCAAACATGATTTCTAAGGTTTAAGATATAGAAAGTTGGAAAAACAACAATTTCTCACAACAAATTCAAAAAGAAGATGAACAAAACTCAAAAATACAAAAGGAAAAGACACAAACAAATTGAAGGAGAAGAAATACCAAATGTGGAAAATATAGATGGAAGTGGAGAAGGGAAGTCCACCACTTCTTCCTTGGGAAGATGATAATGACAACATTATCCTTAACCCACATTCTTTTGGAAGGACTCCACAATCTTAACAAACTATAGATTCATCATACCATTCATTGCCTCCCAACACCTACACAAGTCTCCACAACTATCAGCCAATACCCTCTTCAACGCCCAGTAGACCGACTTAACCCTAATATAATAGCAAAACAAAATCAAATTCCATAACAATAAAATAGTCAAACAAATCAAATTTCATAACCATAAATAAATTAGATTACATACCGATTTGTAGTGGTATTCTCGAAGTGTGTCACCTGGTTAGTCAATACTGTAACAAATCCATGCTTACGAGGAGTCAACCATGTATCATGCAAGTACTTCAGAAAGTAGGGTAGATCACTACATGACTGCTCCAAAAGTTGCAAATGTCTTGAGTACTCAACCTCGTCACGTGATTCAATAAGACCATGCCAAAGATCGATCACTGACACTTGTCTATCCTTCTTCACATACTCCTTACACTTTGCTTTCACGTTCTTTGTTACATGCCACTCACAAAGCAAATTCACAGGCGATGGAAATACATCACTATTGGCACTCATTAGACCAGATCTTTGTCAGTCAATAACACCGGAGGTATTAGTCCCTATGCCTCGAAGAATTCCCTCAACATCTGCAATGCCCATCTAAAATGATCATAGCGTTCATGTGTCAAGCATGCAAAAGCAACAGAGAATGTCAACTCGATGGAAGTCACACCCACGATCTCCAAAAGAGGTATTCTATATTTGTTGGTCTTGTATGTACTGTCTAGAATAAGAACCTTGGGAAACAATCAGAATAATTTGATAGAGGTGGGATGTAGCCACATGATGTCACCGGCAACATCTGTTCCCTCAACTTTTCTGCTCCAACATAAATACTTTTCAGATTCTATCAATCTCATGAGTTCTCGATGGGTCGACATGTAGGCGTCATTTTATTTGATTTGTTTTGATTTGTGAATAAATCAAAAAAAATTATTTCATGTGTTGTCTTTATTTCGGGAAAGCTTCTATTTAGTGTTTTTACAAGTAATATACTTTCTTTGATTAGAGTTTGCAATTTACCTATTGATGTTTTTATCTTCTTTCAAACTGATAGTTCTAATGTTCGTTTTTATTTTGTAAGTTAATTTGTTTCTTCGTTTTTACATTATTTCTTAGTTTTTTTTTTTGACGCCACATTATTTCTTAGTTGGTTGAGATATTTTCCTCACTGACCATTGTGATCATTTATATATTAGTTACATAATTTTTTGTCGAATTAACCAAATAAAACATACTCAATTGTATATATGATTTGAACTTTTAAGTAAAATCTACTTAACCTGTACATTGTACAGGTGCAGGGTCTAGTTATTTTTATGATATTAATTTTCTATCCTCACTAAAATAAAGTAAAATAATTTTTTTTTATATCCATAATAGGATTTTTAGACCCCCTTCCTCTATTCCACCCCCATAAATTTCATTTTGGACAAAAATACCCCTGAATTTAACAAAATTTTCGAAAATATAGGTAAATTTGGGGTTGTTTTGGGGATTCCCAGATATACCAAGAATTAATGGTAAATCCGGTTCGTAAATTGTTAGCTGAATTTACCTAAATTCTTTGTAAATCCGGAAACCCCCAAAACACCCCCCAGATTTACCAAATAAGAAATTGGATTCCCGGATTTACCTCATTGGTAGGTGATCGTACCTTGACCAATGAAGTGTAGTTGTTGTTCCGTCAAATGGGCCGGTCGTTGAATGAGTGAAAGGACCGGTTCTGGCTTCACGCTGAGCACCTCGGGTGGTACCTGCAAAGACACTCCGACGATCTAGTGAGAGGTCGCTCGGGCAGATAGCACAAGGTTAGAGAACGCACACGATGCCATATGCGAATGGCGATATATATCGCGAGGTCCGACCGCTTTTGCGAGGTTTTCGGCCGGCGAGAATTGCGCCCAAGCGGCGTGTTTGGGGCCGATCGAGTTGCGGCCGGGCCGCAGCCCGCTTGCCGCTGGCGCTTCGATTTGCCGATACACCCAGAACGATTGCCCCCAAGCCTAGGTCGCTTAAGAGCGGGCTGAGGCTTGAATCGATGCCCCCAGGAGTGAAGTTATCTTGACGAAACGGACGCGGCCGTTTGCTTTCTCGATAGGGCGGTGTCGACCGCTTGCCAACCATCGGCCGTGCTGTCGCGACGGTTGGACTTTACTGACATTTAAGACGTGCCGTTTGGTGTTTCCGAGGTTGTCTGGAGACAACCATTGGTGAGAAGATGAAACGCGTTGCTACGCCGCCTCCCGGCCCCTTCGCGCCATGGGTCCGTACTATAAATAGCCCTTCAGCTGAAATCATTTTTCACACTTTCACGAATTGCTCTGCCAGCGACCGACTCGTGTGCCGCCGACTTGCATCCGTTGCTGCTTCTGTCTACTAGCGACCGATCCACAACATATGTTCAAGGTATGGATCGATCTCTACTTTTACTTTCTAAACTTGAGTTTTTACTTGAATGTACTTTGTACTTTTCCACGCCTCGTGATAGGGGGTGTCAGGTCGGGGGATGGCCAAATCGCCCCCTCTCACGAGTGTTCTGCTCGACCGACCTGACTCGATCCCTTTATCACAGTGTGTTTTTGCATGCCACGGACGAAGTTGACCGCCCGTATCCCCGGTAAACCGTCCCAATCTTTTGCTACATATATGTCGAGGCCGGGCGAGCCCAGTCCCCATGAGGAGGAGTCTAAGTCGTCTTCGGGCGACAAAGATTCTGGTTCCTCAAGCAGTTCTTCGAGCAGTACGAGCTCGAGTTCCCACTCTTCTGGTCGAGGATCGGCTAGCTCGAAGGGCTCTGGTTCTAGGTCCGCCCATTCTGATGAGGGGCCGTGCAACACTCCACCACCGGAGAACATCGTATCTCGGGCGGAAGGAGAGGAGGAAGACGTTGATGTGGTGATCCTTGATGACGACGAAGTGCAGAGTGTCGTCCCAGTCGCGGACGAAGAGATGGTGGAGGCCGAAGGTGGCCGAGCTGAAGAAGTCGACGAGGAAGAGGTAGTTCAGCCCGCAACTAGCTCCCCTGGTCGAGAGGTAATCAACGAAGGAGGATCGAGCGAAGGGACGGCCGAAGTTCAAGCAGACGTAGCCCGAGACCCATCTGACATGTCTTGGGTATCAGAAACTCTTCGCTCACACCGGAGCATCATTACTGTCGGCCATGTTGCCTTGCCCGACCCGCGAGCCGCTCGACTTAATTGTCGGCCGGGAGGTGAGAGGCATGAAAGACGGAGAAGACATTGCCACTTATTCTCCCAACCTTAAGTTCACGATGTATCGGCTCGTGTTCGAGAGGATGAATATCACCCCTCCTTTCACTGAATTTCAACGTGACGCCCCGCGGCCACATCGGTCGCCTTCTCAACTCCATCCTAACGCATGGGCGTTTCAAAACTTTTGAAGTCCTTTTGGCTAAGTTGGGTCGGCCGATTGTCGATCATGCCGTTTCTTTACTCTCTTTGAAATGAGCCGCTCAGGAGAAGGCTAATAAAGAGAAGAGGGAGCAGTCTCCTTTAAGATGCGTAAAACTCATCATCCGGTTCTTCAAAGCATACCAAGAATCATTGGGAGCGGCCCGGAGAGGTCAAGATTTTTGGATTGTTCCCACCGAGGAGGCGGTAAGGCCATATCGTGAGGTCCAATCGGATGGAATGCTTGGTCCCCCTTACTTCCCAATCATGTGGAACGAGGCTCACTTCTGCAGGAGGCCAAGCGACTACATCTACTACCATTCCAGTAAAAACCATTCCGGTTGCTTGGTCAGTATTTACCGGCCATGCATTCCATCCGGTTGGACCTCTCGATATGGCCTTACCATTCCGGTAAGGCCATATCGAGGTCCAACCGATGGAATGCATGGCCGCCGGAAAAATCGGGCGTGCTCGAGCCGCTTTTGAAACTCGCTACCATTCCAGGGGCCAAGAAATATGAAGGACCTCGGCCAGGGGATGTTCCTGAATCTTCCTCAAAGGTGCCCCCCACTCCCAAGAGCCAAGGGAAAAAGCCAGTTGTTCGGTCGTCCCCTTGTACTGACGATCGCTCCGCAAAGCGGTAAGGCTTGACGATCAAACATGGATTCCGCTAAGGACAACATCCCTATTCTCTCGCCGAGGGTTTAGGACAGTCGAACTCGAGTGGTTCAGAAGAAGCCAATGGAGGTTTCAGGCTTTCTCCGCTGGGAATAGATAAAATCATGACCGAGCCATGGCCGGAAAGTGAAGGTACTTTACTTTCCCAAATTGTTAGTTCTTTTGTCTTAAATCAACCGACTAATAGTTGGACGATCTCGCTTTGCAGGGCTCGTGGCCGAGAGAAGAAGGCTTTGACCGAGGCGCAATGTAGTATGACAAGCTTGCCAAGGCCAAGAAAGACGCTCGTGAGAAGGGTGAGGAGGACCGGCTAAACTCTCCAAGCGAACAAGGAACTTGGCCGCCAAGTGACCAATCAAGACCGACGTTGAATCCCTAGAGAAGGATAAAGCCAGCCGAGGCCGAGAAGGCCGAGGCGGGAGGCAAAAATCAAATGGTAGCCCAGCCGGTAGGAGGCAGCGATCGAGCGCTTCTACAACGCCTTGCTCAAAGCGCGGCATCGAATGCGCATCTAAAGATCAACTTTGATGAGAAGATGATAAATCCCGCCATTATGTTGCGGACAACAAGATCATGCCGCCGAGCAAGTTGATGAGCGAGGAAATGTTGTTTTGCCCGCCACGCTTCTATTCTCAAGCCCGCCGCGAGCGAGTTACCTCGTAATAGTTTAGCTTGCCTTCTGGGCGTGACAATTTAAGTGCCGCTTCGAGCGATCGGATATTTGGGCGCCGGCCGACCCAAGGCGTCTCTATTTTGTAATGATATTCTAACTTGTCTTTCATTTCATCTACTTGAATTCGCGTTGTTATGTCCGTGGTATTTTGTACATTTATTTGTCTAAGTTTTTTCGAACTTATAGGTCGCTTCGCGACCGCTTTCGCGCTATTTCAAAGCGCCGCGTTTATGGTTGGGCCATTTCGATGGCACTCGATTGGGCCATTTCGATGGCACTCGTTGGGATCATTTCGATGATCTCTCGAGGTAGGTCGTTTCGACGGCCTGTTACGATGGGTTATTACTTAACCCTTGGGCCATTTTCGATGGCGCTCGTTTGAGTCAACTCGTGACCGCCGCTTGTGCGCGCTCGGTGGCACACGCCATGCATCGTTTTGACGACCGAAGTTTGCGGGTTATCTAACCTCGGGCCATTTCGATGGTTTCGAGGTAGATCGCTTCGACGATCCGATCCAGCTTTGATAAATCTTCGACGCTCCTTTGCCACGGGCAATCTTGAGCGGCAAGGCATACATCCTTGCGAGAATTTAAAAACACATCATATTACTAAAGGTTAGGCCTCTGTAAAAAACCCAGTGGGAAAAAGAGCGCCTGCCTGCTTTTCATTTATAGATCGATCGTTCATTACATTCAAATTGTTCATTCAAACGTAATATTTTCTGAGTTTCTCTGCATTCCACGTTCTGGGGATAGTCGCCCCATCCATGGTTTCCACTCGTATGCCCTTTCCGATCTTTTTTGGTGACCTCGTATGGACCTTCCCAATTTGGTGCCGCTTTCCCCGCCGAGCATTCTTGTTTCCCACATCCGCGCGCCTCAGACGAGCCGGGCCGACCGAGAAATCTCTCTTCGAACTCGAGCGTTGTATCTGGCTGCGACCTTCTGTTTGATCAATTGCTCTCTTAATGATACTTGGGTACGCAGCTCTTCCACCAGGTCCAACTCTTCTCGTATGGCTCGGTCGTTGTTAACCGCTGTGGGGGGATTCAAAGTTCTCCAATTCGGGCCGCCCATTTCTATGGGTATCACAAAGATCGCCCCATATACCGATCAAGCGGGGACTCTGGCCGTTGAGTGAGGGGTTGTCCAGTAAGCCCATAGAACGGATCGCAGCTCTTCGACCAGCCTTCCTTTTCGCTTCATCGAAGTCTTCGCTTCAACCCACGCAGATAACTCGCTTGGCCGCCTACTTGGCCGCTTGTCCGAGGGTGCTCGACCGAGGTGAAACGCTGCTTTTACCCTAAGTCGCCAACATTTCTCTGAACCTTTTGTCTGCGAACTGGGTGCCGTTGTCAGTTATTAGTTGCTGAGGGATCCCAAAACGGGCCAACACACACCGACCGAAGAATTTGCTTACTTTTGCCGATGTGATGGTCGCAAGAGGCTCGGCCTCGATCCACTTTGTGAAATAATCTACCGCCACGATCAAGAACTTGAACTGGCCTGGAGCGGGTGGAAACGAGCCTAGCAGATCCATGCCCCACCAGGCGAACGGCCAAGGTGAGACAAGACTTTGCAGCTCTGAGGAGGGTGCAATGTGGACATCGGCATGTACTTGACATTTCTTGCACTTCTGAACAAGCTTCTTAGCATCCTCGTCCATGGTCGGCCAGTAATAGCCGGCCCTGAGAGCTTTCTTAGCTATGGAACGTGCACCTTGGTGACTTCCGCAAACACCTTCATGAATATCCTCAACACATGGCTCGGGCTTCACCGACGAAAGACACCTTAACAATGGAGAGGAGAATCCTCTCTGCACAACTTTCCTTCTATTACCGAATACTTGGTCGCCTCCGAGCCCGACCAACTTAGCTTGCTTCGGATCGCTTTCGGTTCTTCCCCTTCAACAATGCATCTCGTGATAGGAGCGATCCAATCAACCGCATTGACACACGTAACGCCAACGATCGGCTTGGCTTGAGTCGACACGCCTACGATTTAGAGTCTCCGAATCAAACTTCGTGATTCCCGGGTCTTTGTACTTGCAAGTTTCGATAGAATGTCCGCTCGAACATTTTGGTCCGAGGCACATGAGTCACTTCGCGCCGGCCGAATCGCTGAGAAGCTCTCTTACTCGCTAGGTAATTCTTCAAAGACGTCGCCCTTAGTATCATATAATTCTTTGATCTGCGAGACAACCAACAAGGAGTCCGATCAAGTTCAACCCGATCGACATTGAAGTCCTGGCGCAGTCGCAGCGCGCTTATGCACGCCTCGTGACTCGGCCCGATTGTTCGATGTATGGAAAGCGAAAGTCAAAGACACCTCCACACACCAGCCTTCGTAATTTTCTAGTATTAGGCCCGCTCCACTTCCTTTGTTGTTGGGCGACCCATCGACATGGAGAATCCGTGTCGTTGCGCTTGATCTTCTAGAGCCGAGTCATTTCGCTATGAAGTCGCCAAGACTTGCGCCTTTGCGGCCGATCTTGATTCAAATTTGATCCCAAATTCACCGAGCTCTCATCGCCCACTTTATCATTCGCCCGCCAGATCGGCGGTGGAGGACTTGCTCGATTGGTCGACGGCCTTACCACGACACGGTGGGCCACAAAGTAGGGTCTCAATCTTTCGAGCAAAGAATCGAGTGCAAGAGCAAACTTCTCTATTTTCTCGTACCTCACTGGGCCTCGCAACACTTTACTAATAAAGTAGACCGGATTCGCTTTTAGATCGTTTTCCGACTAGCACAAAGACTCGTAACTTCTTCCGTTATTGCTGGCACACGGATATAGCCTCGCCCAAGAACGGCTTGGTCATAATTGGTGGGCTAACCAAAGCTTCCTTCAACTCGCCCAATGCTCGGGCCGGCACTGGTCGGGCCCACTCAAAGTCTACGTCTTTCTTAAGGAGTTCAGCAGTGGAAGCGACTTGCGCAGCCGCTTTTGGTATGAATCGACAGAGCCGCTACCATCCCGCTCACCGTTGGATTTTTTGGCATCGGGCGGGCGGCCTCATGTTGGCGCATCGCCTACATTTCTCGTGGTTTGCTTTATCCTCTTTCAATGTGGAAGCCCAAAATCTGCCGCTACCACCCCAAAGGTACACTTCTCGTGATTCACCGAGTGAATTCTTCCTAGCTTATTCAAAGATTTCCTCGTGTCGCTCACATGATCCGGATCGGTCCCACTTTTGATGATCATGTCGCCCAAGTACACCTCCGAGATTCGACCGACCGCCTTTTGAAAATTTTGTTCATCATTCGGGTAGGTCGCTCCAAGCCGTTTTAGCCGTAAAAAGGCATCACCTTGTACCGAAAATTTCCCGATCCGTCATGAAGGCCGTCTTGTGTCGATCGGGGATACATCGTGATCCGATTGTATCCCGAGTAAGCGCCCAAAAAGACAATAATTTGTAGCGAGGCACCATCGACCAATTTGTCAATGTTGGGCACGGGAAGGCATCCTTCGGGCATGCCTTATTTAGGTCTGTAGTCTACACACATTCTCCATTTGCGTTCTTCTTCTTAACCAACACGACATTGATAGCCGTGTCGTGTACTTGATCTCTTCTATGAAATTGGCCTTTATGAGGTCCTCAACGGCCTTTTGCAACGCTTGAGATTTTTCCTCGCTCGAAGTTCGTCTTCTTTGAGCGATCGCTTAACTCCTTCATCGATCGAAAGTTGATGGCAAAGCTACTTCGATAGGAATGCCGGGCATGTCCGATGCCCGCCATGCGAACAGTCAAGATAGTCTTTCAAACATCGCACAAGGTCTTGCTTTACTTGCTCGTAGGTCGCTACCGAGCTTAATCGTCTTTGTCGGGTCGTCTCCCAACCGCACATCTATCGCTTCTCCATGAGGTTCTCGCCTTTTCAACCTGCTTTTTCAGCCTCTCGGGCTAAGTCATCATCGTTATCCTCCGGGTCACCGTCGGATCATACCGAAGCGCCCAAACGGTGACGTTGACTTGATGGCCTTCACCAAGTTGTTTTCAACATTTGGGCCAAGGTCTACCTCATCGCAAATTTGCCGATATGCATCGTGGCATCGCTTCTTGCCGCTTCTAGGTCGGCCGCTGTGGTAACTACCGGTCGCCTTTTGTCAGAGAATTTCATCTTCGATGTATCGTTGACGCCACGTACCTCTAGCTTGCCTGGTCGGCCTACCAATGATACACTAATAGCATGATTTGAGGGGGAGTACGAGGAACGCCGTGACGACCGCCCCTGCATAAAGTGTTTCTCAAAGTTGTCGCCACCAAATGTGACCATGAGTTCGATTGTTCCCAACGGGTAGGTGATCGCCCATTGAAGCCCGTTAGGGAGTAGCTCGGCCCGGGAATTATCTCGCCCGATCAACCTTGATCTTGTCAATCAAGCCTTCAAACATGATGTCGGCCGAGCTACCCCGGTCGACTAGAATCCTTTGAACTTCAGATTGCTATAATCGCCTGATTACCAACAGACATAATCGTTCTCGCGCCGCCATCGTAGGTCGCTATCTCCAAACGAGATGGGGGTCTTTTCGAGACCGGTGGGGATCGTTGATGTTGAACCGACCATCGAGCTCGCCCCACTTTCTTTTCGTGGGCTTTATTTGATTCTCTACGGTCCAACGTTTCCACCGTGGAATGACCATTGCAACGCTGCGACCTCTCCGACCGTGGAGCGCCTCGATCTTCGCACCGGTCTTTGTCTTGGGCGCTTGAAACAACTAGAGCGCCTTTCCTCCGTCCGGATCGGTTTCTTTCTCGCTTCTTCGGTGAGGTCGGCCGCCTTCCTCCGACTCACATACTTTCCCAACTTGCCTTTTCGAATGAGCTCTTCAATATCATCTTTGAGGCCATACGATGCGTTAGTATCATGACCCTTGCTCTTGTGGTAACTGCGCAGCATTTTAGCCTGGCCGTGCCCCCTTCTTGAGCATGAGTGGATCGGGCCGCTTTACTCCCACAAATTCATTATTTTGGCACTCGCTATAGATCGTGCAATAGAGGTGTTTAGCCGAGTGCGATGATCGAACTTCTTATCTCGAAAGTCGACCGATTGTCGCGGCGACCTTCATGCCCTTTGGCCGCCATCGCTTTTTTCTTTAGGTCGCACACGACGGCCTTTCTTGCCGCTAAAGTTTCTTCATACGCCATATGGACGTTCGCCGCCAGAAGTAGCCGAGATCTTGGTAATGATTCAATGTGAACTCTTCGATTTAACCTCGTGGTCCGCTCGAATGCCTCGCTTTAGATACTTCAACTTGTCCTTGTCCGACAAGTCACGAATGCACTTCGGCCTCGTTGTTGAACCTGGCCGATATATTGTCTCTCTGGTGCCTCATTATCTCCTTGAACAACAGAGTCCAAGTATTCTTCATATCGAAATTGGCGCGGTTGGCAGTAGAAGGGACAAGAATATTCGATCGTGTCGTCCCACGAGGAGATAGTATTGGGTCAAGAGATTCCCACCATTCCAATGCTCTCGCCGCCCAAATGATCGGGAAATAGCTCGCATTTCATGGTCGATCCCAATTCTCAGAATAACAAAGAATTATTAAAATAACGGAGATGTTTGTCCGGATCTCCACGGCCATTGAATTTGTTGAGATTAGCGGCTTCCAGAGATCTCTCAGGATTCTCGTAACGCCCGATCTCTCTAGAAAATGGACTCGACCGCTCAATGCCGTCGACCCAAAGCGGTTGCATAGCAAGGCAAGCCTCGCTTGCCAAGATTCCATAGATTCTCCGGATGGGCCGATGGTGGAAGTTGAGGAGGTCTTCGGGTCGCTCGCTCCGACCTCTTCTCGCCGACGCCAAACGCCCCTAATTCTTCCATCCCCGTATTCTTCAAGCTCTTCACGAGAATCCCAAGACTCGCTTCTCGACCGACGTGAACCGGACGACTCGCTGGATGAGTATCTAGTGGGCGAGCGCCGCGTCGACGGTAGCCGGAATCCTCATAATCGCCGTGAAGATAGCGAACGACGCGTCGCAAGACGTTCCTACCAGGGGCGCACTGCGGCGCCCGCTTCTTCTTGCCGGAGAACGATGAGTAGTGCTTCTCGGCGAGAAATGCTCCTTCGAGAGAGGGAGCGGTGTCTTCGCGCACGGCCGGCCGGCGCGAGCGTATGTTCTCCGTCTTCGCACGCCGGGCGCCCGAATTGAACCCCTTTCGATCGAGAGAAGAGCGTCTCGTCGCGATCACCGATTCTTGCCTCGAGGATCTCGCAGAACGGCCCGAGTGACATGCTCGTGCAATGGCTCTTCAATGCTCGCCTCAATCAACTCGCAAGTGGTGGAGCGCACGGCCGAACTCGCTTCCAAGATCGGTCCGCGACCGCACCGAGGGTTCTTGTCGCGATTCCCTCGAGATTCATGAATCGCCATCGCCACGCTCCCGGGGTTTGCCGCCGAGGATGCCGCCCGAGGGGTTGAGCCGAGATGAGGCCCGCCGCTCGGGGCTGGCCGCGTGGAGCCATGAGTGGAGTAGAATAGCGCCGCCTCCCATCGTGGTCGCAATCGATCGCACTCTGACCAATGAAGTGTAGTTGTTGTTCCGCCTAATGGGCCGGCCGTTGAATGAGTGAAAGGACCGGCCCCGCTTCACGCCGAGCACCTCGGTGGTACCGCAAAGACACTCCGACGATCTAGTGAGAGGTCGCCGGGCAGATAGCACAAGGTTAGAGAACGCACCGATGCCATATGCGAATGGCGATATATACCGCGAGGTCCGACTGCTTTATGCGAGTTTTTTTCCGGCGAGAATTGCGCCCAAGCGCGTGTTTGGGCCGATCGAGTTGTGGCCGGGCCGCATGCCCATTGGCCGCTGGCGCTTCAGATTTGGCCGATACACCCAGAACAAGAGGTAAATTCGCTTCAAGAAAATACGAACCAGATTTACTTACCTATGAGGTAAATCTGGGAATCCCCAACATAATATTTTTTTTCAAAAAAAAAGTACTAGAAATACCATTTTGTGAGATATTTTCGAAAAAAATTTTAAAAAGTTTTTGTTTAAAAAAAGTTGGTTGGTAATTCCGGAATAAAATGGGTTACGAGGGTGGGAGGGAGGATGTGGTGGTGACAAAAAAAAGGGTTTTT
Source organism: Oxytropis ochrocephala (assembly GCA_020916435.1). NCBI lineage: Eukaryota > Viridiplantae > Streptophyta > Magnoliopsida > Fabales > Fabaceae > Oxytropis > Oxytropis ochrocephala. Next base: position 36,773,247 of record CM037093.1, on the reverse strand, counting down.
TTTTTGGTACCCCCACCCATTCCCCTAACACCCCCACCCAAATTGAAATCCCCAAAATGCCCTTTGTAATCTATTTTTTTAAAGACGCATCGATATATATGTCATTTGGGACATATATACGACAGAGTGATTAACGCATCAGATATATATGCCTCGAAGAAGTATATACGATTGGTGGTTACACCACCAATCGTATATACTTCTTCAGTGGCATATATACGATGCGTTGGTTCACATACATCGATATATGTCCCAAATGACATATATACGATGCGTCTTAAATTTTTTTTTTTTAAAATTGTAAAAAAATTTAACTGGCCATGATTTCGCTTTCAAAGTTGATCAACGGTGTAGATTGCACGCCAAAATCAACGGTTGATAATCTTTACCTCATCTATAAATACTCACTCCCACCATCACTATTTTCACACCAAAAATTCAACTTCCTCCTTCTCTCACACATCACAAGTGAACATCATGCAGCTTCGCTAATGTCATACTACGAGCCTTCTTCCTCACTATCGCTCATTCTAATATGGGGTTTCTTGATCATCGTGGCATCATCTTGAAAGATGATGGTATAAATTTCGATGGGAGAGATGTTGTTTCGTGTAGGTTAAAACACGATATATCATTTTTCGCTTCTTAAGCGTAAAACTCATCGCGTTTGTTCAACCGCAGAACGACGAGCATGAGATAATTCAGATCGCTTATCTGAAACCGGAATGGACTGATGGAGGTCTTCACTTTTCTCGCCGTGGATGTCAACACCGAGGATGACCTCCGGCGGATGATGTCAAATCATATTATGTTTAAATGGAAGAGTTACATTCATGTGTATGTTGAAACCGGAAGGACCGTCACGAGATCCTTCGCCGATTAACTCCACCGCCAAGAGTTTCTATTGTATTTTCATTTTATCTGCCTATTTTTATTCAAGTTGTTTATGTTTTATCGCCAGGTGACTTTGTTTTATCGAATCAATGAAATCAAAAATTCATGGAAACTCGTAAAATAAATAAAACATCCGAAAAAAAGTTAATAATATAATAAAGTGCCAATATAATATCAAATACATCAAAAACAAATAAAAATCCCTAACGGCGCCCCTCGCCCTCCGCCTCGCCGCCTAAGCTCCCCACCCACGCCATCCTGGGTCGCCATCCCCACCATCCTATGGATTGTCCGACACGCCGACCGCCATGCGCGATGTCGCCGCCACGAATCCTCTCTACAAGCCCTCACAAGCTCCCTAATCCGGGCCCCGATCGTCAGAGCGTATCTCGTGGGAGGTGTCCGTGGTATCGAGCTCTCAGTGATGGTGGTGATGGTGGAGCCAGAATAGTCCGGGGATAGAAGCCCTGACGCACTCACTCTAAGTAGTTACGCATACCGATCCGCCCCGAGCAACCCGAGTAAGGCGCAGATGTCCTCCACAGATGCCATGAAGTGGGACGATCCCAAACACGCAATCGCATGACTCGGACGCCACCAAGAGGTCACGGGATGATCTGCGTGTACCCAAACCGACGCAGCACCTCATCGTGCATGTACGGAACTCAAGTCACCACCGATGAAGCCTGCAGGAGATCGCGCTCAAAGCGGTCTACCACCGCCCTCCTCAAATGGTCGCCAACAGACATCCTCCGCCTCACTCATCAAGCATCCTCCGTAGTGGCCGAGCTCGTGTGGTCGACTTCTTCTTCCCAGAGCGCCAAAGCAGTGGCTCGCGCACCGGATATGACCGGCAACCTATCCACCATCCGGGAAATACCACATAATCCAAGCTCGAAATGCAAAAATAAATAACATATTTAATTCACAAAAATTTACCAAAAGTCAAGGCGATTTAACAAAAATACAAGAAGTTAAAATGTATACCGAAATAGTCGGCATACCTCCACATCGCTGCAGTAGTCCTCAAAGACGCAGTTGTTCAAGGACTCATACATGGCGCCTAGTGCACCGCACCCCATGCATAGCCTCCAAGAACCTCTGACTCAGATCATCCAGTAGATCAACCACTTAGCCTCACTGCCGCTCTCCGGCCTTCGTGGTGAAGATATCGAGTCGTCGGCGCGCGAGATAAGCCCCGACAAAGAATCGTGATGTCACCCTCCTCCAAGTTACGCTCATAAACCGCGCTCCACCATTTGAAGTCAGAATATGGACCCCACTGTGTTGTTAGCAAATTTCAACCCGTGACACACCTAAATATGTCTCAAAGAAGCGTGGCAAACTCCGAGCTAACAAAGTGAGGCGGAGGTGTGGCATAGTTCCCCTGGATGGGAAGGTGCAGCAGATAAGAGACGCCATCCAGAGTGATCGCCATCTCACCAAATGGCAAGTGAAATGACGAGGTGTCCGAGTGCCATCTCTCAATAAAAGCCGACAAAGAACTCATGGTCTCATCGTGGCGTGGCCGATCCGGAGAAGTGGGGCCAATCTCGAGTCCCCGACCACAGGTGGTGCGTCAGAGTAGGTCGTGGTAATGAAGATGGAGTCTAGTATGGACTTTGTTGCCATGAGCCCATACTTTGACAACACGATACTCCCGAAATAAAAATAAATAAATAATGTAAGCAAAAAGTGCATACTATGTGACTTAAATAAATTATTTAAGCAAAAATGCAAAACTTATTATCGTCAACGAAGTATAGAATCTGCAGATATGATCCGCCAAGTCGTTGAAAAGAGAGGTCGAGGCTCCTCCCGAGGCTCCTCCCGACATCGCCGAGGCTCCTCCCGACATCGCTGAGGCACCTCATGATACTCGGACATGGATCGGTTCGAGTAATAAGCATCACTGGCCGCACTGGAGCACGATACTCGGGAGGTGGGGATGGTAATGAAGAGGTTGGGGATCATACTGGGATACTCGTGGATGATATCGAGGAGTAGCCGGGAATGATACCGAGAAACCGCCTCCCCTATGCTAATCCTCCCACGCGCTCACGCAGTAATCCCCGAGATAGAAAGCTCCATGGGCCGACATCGAAAGCCGCTCAGCCGATACTCACCGCCTCGTGCTCATATCACCGCTCAGCCCGCTCGCCTCTCTCTCCGCGGCCAAGCATGGAGTCGATTATGCCTCCGAAGTCCTCGCACGAGCAAGAGATGACTCCTATCTCTCTCGACGAGAGACCTCACGCCTCCTCTATGCCTACCTGACACCGCAAGCGAAGAAAAAAAATTAGTAAAAAAAAATTACTCATCGATTTACATCAAAATGTGTATATACGATGCTTACTTTTTCTTCGTCAGATATAGGGTCCACGGGCGATTACGAGTGGATGAATTTTCGCTAATCGATATACACCAATAGGGTATATACGGTGAGTAAAAGTGTTCGCCGATATAGTGGGTCCGTGGGGTATATACGATTGGTTGATTTTACCGATCGATATACGCCGGTTCGGCAGATATGCTGAGTGAAGGTGGTCAAACGTAGGATGACCAATCGCGTACAAGAAATCGCGATTTCAGAAAGAAATGCGAGATTTCAGATTTTCACACACGGTGGGTGCAGACTAAAAAAACCCCAAAAAAATCCTCCATAATAATACCCACATGTTGTTCGTTCATTGCGTGTATGTATTATCACCTATGTCACATCACCTTATGTTTGTTTTTTTTTCCGTGTCGTTTATGTTTGTTGCTTGTAGCTTTTATTCTTTTCCTTTTGTAAGAAAAGCTTTTATTTTTTTTTCCTTTCTATTTAATTTCCTGTACCTATTTTTTTCACACACACATAATTTTTTATCGGTACAAACATATAAAACATAAATTTAAAGCAATAAACTATTCTATTAAAATAAGTAATTAGTTGATAGTAAATAAATTAGTTTAGTTATCAAGTGAATATATAAATTAGACTATCGTGAATTTTAAGTAAAAAATAAATTAGAATTTCAAGTCTATTATAAATTAGACAATTAAAACAAAAATTTAATTGAAGAAATTATAAATAGCTAATTAACATGATAGCAAAATAATTTATACATATTTTTCTTTTTTGACTCAATTTTAACATATTTCATATTAACTAAATAAATCTAGGTGGAATTCTACTGTTCGCTATTTTTTGCCAAACATAGCTTAATTATTGGCACAATATCTAGGTGGAATTCCCCGTTTGAAATAAAATGCTATCACGGTATGATATTGCTTGCCACCATAAATGCATTGTTTGTTGCTCGAACGAACCCTGCCGAACCCCTACCTAGTTTGTTGTAGTTTCATTTGGATTGAGTCCAAGAATCACCGGAATCGGCAACAATGGTATTTGAGTCACCAATAGGAATATTAGTTTAATTTATTTCTTGTTAAGTGACTAAATAAAACATCTTACTTATGGGTGGCAGGTATGGGTGTCAAATCAATATTGTCCAATTATCCACAAGATATCTAGTCCATCCATAAAAATCTATTGTACAATTATAAAAAATTATTTTTAAAAATACTCCTCTATTTTACAAAAAAAAAAATTAATATTTTTTCAATATATATATATAATATATACTCGTCGGAGCTCCGCTACCAACCACCGCCGACCACTAGAGCTCCGCCTCCTCCGACTGCGGTTGCCACCACCATTTATTATATATTTATACTAGTATTTTACCCGTGCATACGCACGGGTGATACTGTATTTGTTATAATTCTCTATGAAATTATAATTACATCGAAAGTTGCAATATAATAAAAGAAAAATGAAGAAAAAGGAAAATCGAATTTAAGGTAAAATATGCGCCTCCGTTGGCCCTCCCATTGACACTCTCATTGGCACTATCGTTGTCACTCTCGTCGCCACGCGCTTACTCATTTTTTATATAATTAAATATTGATTTAATTATAAAAAAATTATTTTGTAAATTTTGGTAGTGGTTACGGTTTTTTATGCAATTTTTAGTGATTAAATTGAGTTTGATTTTAATATTTTTATTAGAGAGATTATAGTAAATAGTAAATTTTATATGGAGTAAAAATGAACAAAAAGAAAAATGAGATTTAAGGTAAAAAATGCACTCCCATTGGCACTTCGATCACGCGCTCGTTGTTGTTGTCGATCTCAAGTCAGTCTATCGTTGCCGCTCTCGTTGCCACGTGTTTACCCCTTTTTTTATATGATTTAATATTAATCATATTCATTTAATTATAAGAAAAAGATATTTTATCATTTTTGGTAGTGGTTAATGTTCTTTTTACAATTCTTTGTGGTTAAATTATTTGATTTTAATAGCTTTAATAGAGAGCTTATAGTAAATAGGAAATTTTAGGTTATTTATGAAGTGGCATATAGAGTCACAAGAAGGGGGGTTGAATTGTGACCCTTTTAAAATTTATATCTTGCAACTTAGAAAATGTCCTCACAAGTTTATACTTGGAGATGAGATAATTAGCGTGAAAACAATTTCACAAGACATACTGCCTTGAGTAGGTTCCATGCATTGAACTTTTTTTATTGAGTAGGTTCCACACAATGAAACCTCTCTAGTTAAGTAAGTTCAATTCATAATGAGTCTTGTGTTGTATTTATGCATAGAAACATTTTGTACATCATATGAAATTTATCCTTTTGTTGAACATGATCATTTAGTGCTTGATAACTTGAGGAGCATATTATCAAGAGATATATATGTGAAGGATAAACTCTTTAATGTAGAGAAGCTTATGAGGATGAAATTATTTCAGATTGAAGCTTCTTTAAATGCTTTTAAAACAGTATATGATTTATGCATAAAATACATGAGTAGTTTAGTAACAATAGATGATCAATATAAAATACTAATCAATGAAGAAGGTTAGTAATAATAGATAATCAATATAGGATACTAACTTCTTAATGATGAGGGATAATCATGAATAATAACTTGTAAGAGATATGTTAGTTTTAACTTGAGATTAAATCATAGATTATAAAGTTCTTAGTTAAAAACAGTTTTGAGAAGGTTGAATAAATTAACATTCTCTTAGTTTGAACAATGGTGAATACGTTATAGCATGTTAGAAGATAGTAAAGAAATCTAGTAAATAACACAGTAGAGTTATAGAGGTTCACCCAAACCTGGCTACTCCTCTCCCCATGTCCACGTGAGTATTTCCACTATTTCCAAATAATTATTACACTTGCTTTTGATCAACACACAAAAGACTTCACCACCACTAGCTTTGATCACACACAACAGCCTAGTGTACTCTTACACAGCCATGCCTAGCTGTTTCCTCCCTCTTAGAAACTCTCTACTAGTTTCCTAAGAGTCACCTTATCAAGTAGAATCACCACCAGCCCTCACCTTTCTTCTAGGTAGTTTGGTGAGATGTTTACAAGATAATGTTTACAATAAGGGTTTTGGGTTTTGGGATGTTTAAGAGCTTGAGAATAGATTACACAAAGTGTATACAATGATGCTTATTAAGCTAACACACACTCACTAAAAGAATCCCGTAAATTTACATTTTAAGCTTGAAAGTGGATGAGAAGGTTGGATGTTCTTTGAGAAGCTTGAATGATGAGAGGTTCCAACACAATCTCATGCCTTGAAACTTTGAATTCCAGCCTTTAAATAGTCATGGAGACTGAATATAGCTGTTAGAAATTTGAATGGAGTTGTTTGGAGTATCCTTTGGTCCATAGGAGTCACTTCAAGTAAGTGTACAAAAGTGATGATACTTTTGAACCTTCTTAAATCTGTCTTTATGCTTTAATTGACATATTCAAATTTTCTTTAGTCGACATTGTACTCCTCTAGTAGCCTACTAAATAGCTATGCTTCAGGTTGTAACAGTTGGCCAGCCTGGAACTGATTTAAAGTAACATTCTCAAGCTTCCTAACATGAACAAACACCTAAAATGTGACATAAGAATAATCAAGCATTACCTTCTTTTATGTTTCAAACTTCCAAAGACATTTTATGACTTGGAATCTTCATTTAATGCACCTTAAGATCATTCAAGAAAAGTTAATGTGTTTGGGATAAATTTGATATGGTTTCCAACAACCTTCTTAACATTGTATCTTCATTCACTTTAACTTTCTCAACAATGAACTTATACTTCCAAGGTGTTTTGTTATTCAACCTTCTTTTGACTTCAGCCAAACTTTCTGTTGACTTTTGGTCAACATTCTCGCTGACTTTCTGGTCAACCTTCTCGCTTGACTTTTCACCAACCTTCGTAGTTCTGGCCAAACCTTCGTTGACTTAATTTAACCTTCTCATAAAGTAACCTTCTCAAGGCTTTTCTACCTTTATAATATACCAATATTTTAGACCATGGTAGAGCCTTGGTAGAGCCTTCGTTTGCTAATTCTTGACTTGGTTAAACCTTCTTTTGTCTTGGTCAAACCTTCTCAAATGATTATTCCTCAAACAAACGAACTTTGATGCTCCTAGGAAGAATCATTGATTACCTCTTATTCTTTAATACCTTCTCTTGACTTGGTCAAACCTTCTCTTCTTCAGTTCATCAATGAGAATGATTGTTCTTTAGTTGTTGAAGTTTCCTAGATAGAGTAGGTTGCTTATTTAATTGAACCTTCTTATCTTTGAACCTTCTTCAACTGTTTCAACTTTCATTAGCTGTTGAACCTTCTCATACATGAACCTTCTTATGTTTATTTCTACCATTGACTTCTTGCATGTTTTAGTCATGCTCTTTGATATGCTTCTAGATAAGCTTTTGATCATTTAAGTAAGAGAACATTGGTAGAATATAACCCAATTAATGACTATGAGAATCTTCTGTGCCAAGACTTGTAGACTCCTTTGATCAATCTAGTCATTAGGTTCTTAGAACTCCTCTTGATAGGAATTCACTTAGATGATTTGGACTTTCTCTTGATTGCCTAATGTCTTCTCTTTTCTCTTTGTGAATTTCCTTGTCCAACACCGTTGTAATTTAATAGTAAATATATTATGTCTTCATGAGGCTTGAATTACTATTCTTATTATTTATTGGTGCTACTTTGATTCTTCAAATTGTTGAGAATGACATGCATTGATTGATCTAATTTTGCTTCTAGCATGTCTATTTGTAGGAAATCTATTCTCTCAACAAATTCTTTGTTGGTTCTACTTTGATTCTTCAGCTTGTTGATAATGACATGCATTGCATTAATCTAATTTGCTTCTAGCATGTCCACTTATAGAAACCCGTTTTTTTCAACAAACTCAAGAGCACCCATTAGTAGAACACCATCTCGTAATACTTAAGCTTTAGTTATAAGGTTTGTTATCATTAAAATCATATATCAAAAGGATTTTATCTCAACAATTTAATTATTGAGTATAATATTAATTTAATTTATTGAAAAATAATAATTTGAAATTTTAGTTAGAAGTAAGTACTTTTTACAATTGGTAGTGGTTAAATTGATTAATTTTAGTAGTTTGAGTTAATTATAAAAATATTTACTAATTTTGTCTTTTAGTGCAGTTTTGTCTTTTAGTAGTCAAATGACTATTTAAACCTAATATTGTAACTAATGGAATGAGGGTAGGTTAGTAAATTTGGTGAAGGGTTGATTGCTACTTTTTATAGTAGATATGAATATAAAAAATAAAATTCTCCAATAAAAAATTTTAAAATTATGCTGTAAAAAAATTTAAAATTATGATTAAAGTATTTGTTTATTAAAAAAAATTAATGGATCGATTGTATATCTATCCCTAAAAAAGTTACTAATGGAAGGATTTGATGGTTTTTTTGTTTAATGGTTGGATTTGATGGTTTTTTTGTTTAATGGTTGGATTTGATATTTTTAGTACACTTTAAATGGATAAATGGATTTTTCTAATCCATCCATTATAATCCAAGTTCAAATCCATTCATTTTGACACCTCTAATGGCAGGGAATCAAGAAGAACAATTTGTGTTTAGACAATGCTAAAACTTTCATTGAGAACTTATAGAAAGCAAAAAAAACATACCCATTATGAAGGTTCATAATGGGGGTAAGGTTACACGGGAAGAGGAAATTACAACAACACGTAAGTCACAAGCGTAGGATCGAGTAGACAAGGAACTTGAATTTGTTATTGTGTCCAATGTGTGTGCTCTTTGACGGGAGCGGATCCTCTCTCGTGGATTATAACTGGAGGAAATAAAGTGGAATGATCTGATCCGTCTATTTTGTTTAAAGAGAAATCAACGGTCAGCAATCAAAACTCACATATCATCCGCTGCTTTGTTCCAATCCTCTCATCTTCTCTTTGGTTCTAGTTCTTCAAACACGTAAGGTCCACAAAAAACTTTTAACATACTTAATAATAACTTGTTCTCTCCTAGGTTTTCTCTCAGGCTCCTTTCCTAGAGATCTAATCCTTGTGAGAATTTTCTCCCCTATAGTGAGAAGGTTCTAGCTTTCTTTTCTCTGTGTGAGCACTATGAGCGTGTACCATTTTAGCATTTGTTACTGTCATGGCCGCGAGTGGAAGCAATCCATTGGTGGAGGTGGAGGTCAAGGAGACGAAGAGTCACATGGCAGAGCTACCATGTCATTAACGTAGGATTTTCCTCATGAATCAACCGGTTCGCATACACGCATGAAGGAAAGGATGGAGGGGTATGGAGGCCGTATGCAGGAGTCTCGATAAGATAAGCCGGCCAATGTTTTCTTGTTTCGCTTCTTCCATCATCTTGACCGCAGAAGGTGTCAAGCAAGGTCCATGGTCCTTTGATAAGAATTTGTTGATCCTGAGTGTGTTACCGGAGGACGTAGCACCAACGGACGTTCCTCTTTATCAGATTCCGTTTTGGGTGCAAGTTCATAACGTGCCCACTGGATTTATGACCGAGACAATCGGAAACACGTGGGAAATCATCAGAGTAATGCTTCGAGTATGATTCAAAAACTCATATGAATTCCGAGACTTTATATGCGTATTCGAAGTTCTTTTTGATGCGAGGAAGCCATTGTTGAAGCGGCTTGAAATCAAGAAAAAAAGGAGGTGAGGCGAAGGAGGTAGTGCTGAAGTATGAACGGTTAGAGGTGTTTTGTTATATTTATGGCTTGTTGGGTCATGTGGAAGGGGACTGCCAGCGACTTTTTGAAATGCAAGTTGATGATGGGGTGAGAGGATGGGGGCCTAATTGAAAGTCGATCTTTGTGTGGTGGCTGAAGGGGTGGTGCACGGTGGTCGAGGAGGAAAACTAACCGTGGATAGCTCCTAATTGCATTGTAAATGCCGAGTTTAATCAAAGAATTCCGCTTTCCAAGTTTTATGGATCGTAATAATGAGGCAATAATTAATGGAAAAAACGGCTGGCAATAATTCTAATAATTATGATGTTTCAAAATTGGTCAAGTTTTTAAAATCCCCGCACTTTCTTCCGGCCGCTACAACATGATCCATCAATAGTGATAATTCAAGTAGTGTTAATGAGGTGATGTTAGATTCTCATGAGATGGATGTGGACCATGATAGAAACACATGTGTGAAGAGGTGTGTGAAGAAGGTGTAATTAATAATGATCAAACTATGGTGGTGGAAGTAGTACATGCTGGCCGAGGTGTGACTCAAGCTAGCATTACCAAGAATGATTCAGGTTCTTTTTTATGGGCGGGTCTTGGCAGTGGGGTCTGCCAGGAGCAATGAGTATCATTAGCTGGAACTGCTTGGGCTTGGGTAACCCACGAGCGCCTTCGCTCGATCTCGCTCGGCCTTATCAACCGGATGTTCTTTTTCTTTGTGAAACTTTAGTTCATGCCGACAAGATAGAGGAAATTCGTGGTTCGCCTTTGGTTCGATTTTTTGCTTTCTGTGAGATTGTGGTTTCGAGAGGAGTGGGGTTTGGCTTTGTTTTCGCGTCACCCGTTTGATTGTACGGTGACAAAACTATTCAGTTAATTACATTGATGTGGATGTGGTGAGTGTGAATGGTCCGTCTTGGAGGCTGACTGAGTTCTATGGTTGTCTGGAGAGTGCGAGGAGGCGTGAGTCTTGGAATTTGCTTCGGACTCTAGCTCGAGACAATTCATTGTCGTGGTGTGTGGTGGGTGATTATAATGACTTGTTATCCAATGAAGAGAAAGAGAGGAGCGCCGATAGGCTCCTGGTTGCTTAGGGTTTTCGTGAGGCAATCCAAGATTGCTTGCTTCATGAGGTTCCAATGCAAGGTCATCAGTTTACTTGGAGTAGGGGGAGGGGTACAGATGCTTTTAAGGAGGAGAAGTTGGATAGAGTTCTTGCTACTCAGGATTGGATTGATTTGTTTCTTAATTGTTGTTTAATCAATGGGGTGGCTAGTCGCCCCGATCACACACCTCTTTGGTTGCAACTTTGGGAACATAGACGTCGTGGTGGGCCCCGACCTTTCGGGGTTTGAGAACGCTTGGTTGTAAGAGGTCGACCTTCCTATAGTGTGGGGAGAGCTGGACGGATGGAGATGGTGGTGGGGACTTGATGAAGAAGGTGGAGAATTGTACTAATGCAATAGATGGCTGGGGGAGGCGTTTGAGGTCTAGGTATCGGTTGGACATTAAAAGGTGTAAGGAGGAGATGGAGGTTTTGAGAGGGTCCGTTGATGAAGGAGCTATGCGTAGGTATATGGAGGTGAATGAACGGTTGTCGTCTTTGTTGATTTAGGAGAAGGCTTTTTGGAAGCAGAGGCGGGTACATCGTTAAAGGATGTGGATACTAACTCGCTTTTTCATGCTATGGCTAGTGCGCCACGGAGGCACAATGTTATTACGGTTAGTACGGGATGATGGTACTAGTGCTGAGTCACATGTGGAGTTAGGAGTGGTGGCAAATGACTATTTTACTCACTTGTTTCGTGGTGTGCATGGTGATTACGGACCGGTGGTTGATTGTTTGCGTCCGGTGGTGACTAGTGGGGATAATGATGTGTTGACAGCGCCATTTGATATTGGAGAGTTTAAATACGCTTTGTTTCAAATGCATTCGGATAAGGCTCCTGGTCCGGATGGTTTGAACCCAACCTTCTTTAAACGGTTTTGGAATCTTTGTGGTCCCGAACTTTTTCATTCTGGTGTTGCTTGGTTGGAGTAAGTTCACTCTTATATTTGCATCATCCTAAGGACTATGCTATCCTATGTCTAGGTTTTAACATGTAATTAACAAAGTTTCCTTTATTAAACACTTATCCCTATTAGTTATTGAGTTCTAATCATAAACCATGTCTGTATTTATGATTTTCATTCACTTTTAGTCACAATTCTAAAGATGAATATGAAAGAGTTATCATACAAGAACTAAAATGCAAACATCACATATGAACACAATAACTTACTTAAAAGATCATTATAAGGCTACAACATCTCAACTAATGGAATTTAGCTCATATTACTCATTATATAATAGAGAGAATCTGTAAGGAACATGATAGAATGAGTAATATTACAAAAGAAATCAAAATGATAGAGATTACTCAAGTAGGAGATCTTTTGCATGAGCTTCCAAAGTCAAGTACAATACTAATGCCCGACACAAGTTTTTCTCCAAGTAAAAGTGAAGGGAGTGGTTATCGAGCACTTCGTTACCTTCCTTCTCTTTAGAAACTTAAATAAAAACTAAAACTAAACTATAAATAGAGAAAAATAAGTGATCCTTTAAAAGCTTTGATGAAAGATGATTTTCAAGTGAATATATGGCTTCTATTTATAGGCAAGTGAGCTTTCCTCCCTGAAGCGGTTTCCTTTAGCATGAATTTTACAACCGAGATCAAGAATCATGGTTAGTTGCGCACTCTCCCATCAAGCAAGTTGCTCAAGTTGGTCATTTGCATGAAGTTCACATGGGGTAGTCCAATAAAGAAGTGCCACATGTCCTCGAGTGAGTGAGCTTCTCAACTTGTCTCCAAAAGTAGGCGCTAACTTTGCAAGTGGATCTCGCTCCACATGAATAGCATGACATCACATATCAAGTGTGGAAGCATCAAGTTGGTCCTTGGATGTTTTGGTGCAAAGTACCGGTTTAGCGTGTAGTAGTAGTGTGGGCACTCATAGTGTAGGCAATGTGGGTACTCAAGTAAATGTGACCAACAAAACATCAAACCTAACAAGATATATGCATTTTGCCTAATTCTTTGTCCTAATCTATTTGAATCCTTAAAATGTTGTTTCTTAATAAATAAGATATTTTTATATATTAATGTACTTGAAAATAAACAATAACATAAGTTTAAATGGATGAATAACTCTATATAAATTAGAGTTATCACACCCCCAAACTTAAATTGTTATTTGTCCTCAATCAACGACACAAAAACAAACACAAGACATAATAATGAAGACATCTCAACTCATGCTTTTCAAAAGATTGTTTGAAGTGTATACTTTCATGAGCTTCATCTTTCAGGAATTTTTTTCTATGCCTTTGCTTTCTTAAAACATTCAGAGTTATAAAAACTCATTTGTGTGAGTGTGTGCCCTATTGAGTATCAATTGGTTCCATAACTAAATAAAAAGTTTCTCTTTAGCTTTTGAAAATGTGGAATACTTTTGGTCACCTTTAGAGATTTTTCAAAACATAGCCGAGACTAACAACTTTCTTCAAGATTTGGAGGACTCTTAAGCACAACAAAGGGCTTTTGGTGTTTGCTTTTTTTGTTGATGCAATGCAGTGAGTGCAAATACATCATTTTTTTTGGAGTGTGGGTACACCTTATTTTAGTGTAGGTGCCTTTGATGTAGGTGGTGCAGTACACTTTCACAGAATGCTTTTGTAACTCTTTGAGAATATTTTTAGCGTGCATTGCCCTCCTCACTGACCTCCACATGCAATTTTTTTTTTCTTTATTTTTTTTTTCTTTTTTTTTCTTTTTGAACTTTATTCATTTTTCAAACCAATTACACTTAAGCTGACACGCTCGCTTATATGACTCGTGATGCGTAACTTTTTGAAATTTTGTGATACTTTTGAGTAATAAAAACTGGAAACACCCCAAACGAGCCTTAACGTGTTCGGATCAATGGTCGGTTCAATTTTATTTTTTAATTTTTAAAAAATAGTTGATAATTATAGTAACTATTTATTGTTTGGGGCAAAATGGTAACTATAATTGTCTATCCATTCAAAACTTTTGAAATGAAATGCGTGTTAACCCAACTCGCAGACCGGGTCCGTATTTTCTCCTCCCGCTCTATATTTCCCGTTTCTCTTTCCATTTCAGGTTGGGGGTTTGTTTGGGGAATAGACAATCGAAGCTACAATGTCGGTGAATCTTACAGCAAACGCGATTCCGGCGATCATCAACGGCGACGTTAACGCGAAGCCATTGGTTCAAGTTCTCGACATTTCGTCAATCACCAGTAACAAAAATCCTCAGCAACAGAGATACCGTCTTCTCCTTTCCGACTCCGTTTCAACTCACCACGCCATGCTTGCTGCTCAACTCAACGACCGAGTCCTAACTAATCGAGTTAAGAAAGGTTCCATCGTTCAGCTTCTCGATTATATTTGCACTCCGCTCCAGAATCGCAAGTCTCTCTCTCTCTCTCTCTCTCTCTCTCTCTCTCTCCAGCATTTCATGTTTAGTTATAGTAATTTCTGCAATGATAGTTAAATTAAGATTGTTGCTATTTGAATTTCCTTGATATTTTAAACCCTAAACATTTTAGTTAGAAGATTTATTTATGTGTAATGACTGATAATTTGGGGGAGTGATAGTTGATTATTTTTGCTTAGGTTTTAGCTTCTTGTGTTCCTTAGTGAATGGTTAGTGTAAGAGTTAAGATATGCAACCTCATTTAGTGAATAGTTATAGTAATTTCTGCATTGATAGTTAAATTAAGATTGTTGCTATTTGAATTTCATTGCAATTTTAAACCCTAATTATTCTAATTTGAAGATGCATATGTAATCACTGATAATTTGGGGGAATGATAGTTGATTATTTTTGCGCAAGTTTTAGCTTCTTGTGTTCTTTAGTGAATGGTTAGTGTAAGAATTAAGATATGCAACCTCATTTAAGAAATGTGAAATGTTTGAAATTACGTTATGGATGTTGAAGAGACAGAACGATATTGTAGATGGAAAATTTAGGTTTATTCTGTGAAAATAATTTTTGTGCTTATGTGTTTGTTTGTTTGTTTGTCGTTGTACAGGATTATTATGGTGCTGAACATGGAAACTATTATATCTGATTGTGAGATTATTGGGAATCCAAAGTCATTTGTGGATTCAGAATTACCAGATCAGAAAGTGGTGACTGGTAGCACTGTGGAGACTTCTTCCAGAAGTATTAGTAGTGGTAATAATTTGCCTCCTCAAAATGCAGGCAGTAATGTGCAGAATTTCCGGCCAACAATTCAACCTGCATACCAACCTCCTCCGGTTTACAAAGGTCGTGGTGCAGTTGTGAAAAATGAGGCACCAGCGCGTGTTATACCTATAGCTGCGTTAAATCCTTATCAAGGGAGGTGGGCTATCAAGGCAAGGGTAACTGCGAAGGGGGATTTGCGCCGCTATAATAATGCTCGTGGAGATGGGAAAGTTTTCTCGTTTGATTTACTTGATTCTGATGGCGGGAAATACGAGTAACGCGGCTTTAATGCTGTTGTTGACCGCCACTATGATGCAATTGAGGTTGGTAAGGTATACTTGATATCTAAAGGTAACTTGAAACCTGCACAGAAGACTTTCAACCATTTGAATAATGAATGGGAAATTACTTTGGATTACAATTCAACGGTTGAGCTTTGCCCAGATGAGGATGGTTCTATACCTAAACAGCAATTCTCCTTTAGGCCTATCAGTGACATTGAGAATGTTGAGAATAACTCTATCCTTGATGTTATTGGGGTTGTGACATCTGTGAATCCTTCAGTTCCCATCTTGAGGAAGAATGGAATGGAAACGCAGAGAAGGATTTTGAATCTAAAAGACAGTTCTAACAGGAGTGTTGAGCTAACACTTTGGGGTGAATTCTGCAACAGGGAAGGACAAAAGCTGCAAGAGATGGTAGATTCTGGTGTTTTCCCGGTTTTGGCAGTCAAGGCTGGGAAGGTTAATGACTTCAGTGGAAAGTCTATAGGCTCTATTTCTACTACACAGCTTTTCATAAATCCAGATTTCCCCGAGGCTCATAGCTTAAGAGACTGGTTTGATCGTGTGGGAAAGGATTCTGCTTCTCTATCTATTTCTAAGGACATCATTCCTGGAGGACCAAAGAATGAGATACGCAAGACTGTGTCTCAAATCAAAGATGAAGGTTTGGGGCGGTCAGACAAGCCAGATTGGGTAACACTGAGGGCAAGCATATCATTCATCAAGACAGATACATTTTGTTACACTGCCTGCCCTTTGATGATTGGAGATCGACAGTGCAACAAGAAAGTGACAAGGTCGGGAAACACAAGATGGCAATGTGACAGATGCAACCAGGAGTTTGATGAGTGCGACACGATACCTTCTCCAAGCTCAAATCCTTGATCATACAGGATTAACTTGGGTAACTGCTTTCCAGGAAGCAGGGGAAGAGATTTTGGGATATTCAGCAAAGGAGCTGTACTCATTGAGGTATGAACAGGAGGATGATGAGAAGTTCGGAAATATAATCAAGAGTAAACTCTTCAACCAGTTTGTTTTTAGGCTGAAAATCAAAGAGGAATTGTATGGCGATGAACAGAAGGTAAAGATTACCATAGTTAAGGCAGATAAGGTGAATTATTCTTCAGAGAGTAAATACATGCTTGATTTGATTTCCAAGTTTTCTAGGCAGTAGTTGTAGCTTGGTTTCAGCATATTTTCATGTGATGAGCCATACCTGTTAGTATTGGTGCTCTGTTCAGGCTTTATATAGAAACAATTATTAGTAGTTATGGATTATTGCATCACTCGTATGCTCAGAAGTAGCTGATATCTCTGTAATCGCACTACGTTTATCAACTATTATTCTACTCACCTTCTGAATCTGATCTTTTTTAATTTTTTGTCAGTTGTGTTTATACTTGATATTGGATTATTTCAAAATGTAATATGTCATGGGTCTGCTAGTTATTTTTGTTCTCATCATGTTTCTGTGATTTGCCGAAAAGAAAATTACATTTGTTGCGCAAGAGTAGCATATAAGTACAGACAACATAGAGTTCAATTCATTACTCAAGAACGTTACAGATACATATCATGATAAGATAGAGAAAAAAGAATGTCCCTGCAGCACTGGAGGAATTCATCAGCCTCGCTTGACAGGATCGAAATTGGAAACACCCACGACAGCACCAATAATGACTGTAACCACAACTCCACCAGCCGCGATACTGAGCAAGAAGTTCTTGAGAGAAGGTGAAACAGTAGCAGCTTCAGCCACATCTGGAGCCACCATTGAAGCTGTCAATGCCATAGCTGTGAGCCCGGTTACAACCTTCTCCTTCATGGAGGCTCTCACTTGAAACCTTCCATGTGATTTTGATGCTGATACAACCTTTGAAGACAGCAGAGGAAGTGGCTTGAAGAATGCCTCAGAGCTAGGTAACACCCTCTTCTGGCTGGCTTGAGTTAGTGGCATTGCCATTGAAACTGCAGAAGTTGAAGCCATTTGTTGTCTCTATAGGTTCTTTCTTCTTTCCCTGCTAGTTGTTTACTTGCTTGAAGATTTTGTGAATTGTGAGGAAATGGGTTTAGTGTGATGCTATTTTGTGTTTTGATTTGAAGTTGAGGTAGAGTGGAATGAGAGGTGGAAATTTTCAGCATATTTGCATGTATCTGATGTGGCAGCTTCTCCATTGGAAATTGACGGATAAGGTTATCTTATTGGTCCATCATCACCTATTCTTCTGAAAGATTATTCTGAGGTCTTTAATTGGGTATCTTTTCCGCAATTTTTGTTTTTCATGGATTATAAATAAGAAGCTCGAGTGGCTGGCTATTCTTTGCCCAGTAGAATCTGTGATCTGTAGTGGGGCAGCATGTGAGCTGATTGTTCATTTCAAATTAGCTTCTATTGGAAAAAGTTCGAAAAATATAAAACTACAATGAAATAACCATAATTTTACGAAAAATATTGGTCCGACCAATAATTGGGTTTGGATTCCATCTCAATGTTTGAAGTTCCAGAGTTGATTGTCGCAAAAACTCTATTGGAAATAAGGAACCACACGAACCAGTAAAATCGAGTAAACACGTGGCAAACCAGCTTTACAGCGATAACCAAAAAAATAACTATACTATTTTAATTTCTAACATGTCAAATAAAATAGGCAAAATCTCTCACAAGGTCTCTTAACTTATTTGTAACCAATAAGTCCCTTAACTTTTTTTTGTAACGCATAAGTCCTTTAACTTATTTATTTGTAACGTAACAAATAGGTCCCTTAACTTTTTTTTATAACGCGTAGGTGCCTTAACTTTTAAAAACGTAACACTATTGTCCCTTTTAACTTATTTAAGGGAGAGATTTTAAGGGGCAACAATGTTACATTTTTAAAAGTTAAGGGACCTATGCGTTACAAAAAAAACGTTAAGAGACCTATTCATTACATTACAAATAAATAAGTTAAGAGACTTATGCATTATAAAAATAAAATAAAAAAGTCAAGGGACCTATTCGTTACAAATAAATAAGTTAAGGGATCTGAGGAGATATTTCGCCAATAAAATAACATGGATTAAATTTGACAAAATCACACTTTATCTTTTAATTTCATTTTAATTTTTCATACAAGTTATGAATTTTTTTTAGATAAACAAAAATAGTATTGATGGGAGCACTAGAGGTGCACCAATTTCATTTACATGTTATAAAAATGATTAATAGTAGTCTTACAGCCATTTTTCAAAATAGCTATTAGATTAAGGTCAGCTAAAGGAAAACTAATTTAAGTTGAGGGAAGGGCTTTCTAGTTTTCATGATTATCATCTACTAGTATGATTCACTTCCGCACAAAGACGGCCGACATTCACTCAGAATTTAAAAATCGACAATTTTTTTAGAAATTAAAAATGTGTTCGTATATTTAAGTCGCATCATCACAGTGATATTAAATATTCTAGAAACTATCTGAATTTTAGCTATTATGTTCTATAATAATTTTAGGAAAATACATTATTAACATATATTTATAAAGATTTTATACAAATTTGTATATAAAATTATTTGTCAAAACGTATATATATATATATATATATATATATATATATATATATATATATATATATATATATATATATATATATATATATATATATAGAGCGTTTTTTCGAATTGTATTAATCAATTTTCGAGGAAAAAACCCAAATGGAAAACAAAAATAATGATAGCTTGCAACTTCAAATTCAAATTTCAGATTGTGCTCAAGCACATGCAGATTTTCTGCACTAAGAGCCATCGCAAATTTAGATGCCAGATACTTGACTCTTCAAGGAGAGAGATCTGACATGCTTATAGATATACATTTTGTCGATGTGAGCCTGTATCCTGGCTCCCTAAATACAGTCATTAACTTGCAGATTAGTAAAATTAAAAAGAGCAGTATAGTCCCTTTGTTTTGCCATTGGTAACTTTGATATGTGAATGTTTTAAAAAAATGAATGGAATGATCGTGAACTTGCACTAATAAAGATGACATGCACACTATCTCAAATAATTGTATGAATTATTTATGGTTTTGGTATCAAAGTAACAAAGCAACATGCATGTCTGGTGATTTGAATTTGCAGGGGCTACAAAATGCGCAACATGCATATATTAAAAATGTGCATACATTGTGTAGCATTCACTTGCAAATAGAAAGGTAAGGATTGAATCGTTAATATACATGAAATTGCAGCCTACAATGCCGCCAAGCACGACTGATCAAGTTGTAACATGCATCAAAGAGGTTATAATATTAGTAACCAAATCATGAATTATTAGATGAAACTGTAGACCCAAAAAAATGTTGAAGAGGAAGTTTTTATGCCACGTGCAGATGAAACAAAAAAGAAATACTTGATTTTCCTTCTAAAACTTGTCTTTATCTTTTTGTTCCACCTTTGCAACATTCTATTCAATATCCTTGTCTATTCTTCTCGATTCCTTTTAATGATTCTTCCTCCATAGTATGAGGTCAAAACTCAAAATAACTTCTTACCTCTGGAAATGGTAGATAAGGAGAAAGGCTGAAGAAAAATAAGATTCAGTGAGAGAAAACACAATAATGGATGGACCCGATCAGATCACTGGGTCAGTGGGTTAATGGTCGGACCAAGGGATCATTAGTTAGCCCGCATGATCCGTCACAGTACTAATGATTGATAAAAATAGGCATAATATGTACAAAATCACAAATCACATTTTTTTGTCATACCTTAAAAATGACCAATAAATTATTTTTAATCTTATTTTTGATTCCATATTCATAAGTAGACATTTGGGCATCACTTTTAAGAATATATTTTCATGTAACATATTAAGAATAACAAATCTATTTTTTAAGAATTTATAATATATTTGTGTCCACATTTATTTTGTTTAAAAATGCATTTTTTAAAGATTTTATAAAAATGTATTTCTAAAAAAATGTATTTTTAAATATTTTTATGTCAATTTTTATGTTACAATTGCATAGCTCGTGAAATAATAGATAAAGATTGCAATTGACGATTGTTTTCGAAACCTGAAAATAATAGATTGTTTTAAGTAAAATGAATTCCATATTATATCAATGTTGAATTATAGCTTAGTTGGCTAAAAGTTGCTTCTTCCACCAGTAGGTCAGGGGTTCAATACTCACTACTTCTACTTTTATTAAGGCTTCGATATTTGTTTAATTTCAGTGGAACATTCATGGTTTATTATAATAGAGATTTCATTTTGTTTCAATTTTGATTAGTAAAATTTTAAATATTTATATAATAGTAAGAAATTAAATTTAGACTTATATATATATATATATATTATAATTTCAAATGGGATGTGGGGTTTTGTCAAGAAAAAAATTTTGTTTCTTGTCTTATAATGTTTTGTAATAATTAATTGGCAAAATATCTCCCCAGGCCCCTTAACTTATTTTTTGGAAACGAATAAATCCCTTAACTTTTTTTTGTAACGCCTAGGTCCCTTAACTTTTAAAAACGTAGAACTGTTGTCCCTTTTAACGTTTTTTTGTTAACACCGTTTATCAGTGACTGATGTGGCTATTAGACTGCTTATTTGGCATGCCACGTAGGATATTTCATTATTTAATAATTATTTTCAGTTAAAAGTTAAAGAAAATGTGAATTTCATTTTTATCCCCTTCTTCTTAGTTTCTTTTCCCGAATTCTCGAGAGGATCAGACGATCGTGATATCGTTGAATCTAACGCTATTAGTTTCTCATTAAGGGATTTTGTACTTTCTTTATTTTGTTTTATGAAAAACAATCAACCAAAAGATTAAGTACTTCCTCACACTACTTTGAAAGAAAGAACAATAAACTCTAATGTATTTCTATCCCTGCTATAATAAACTCTAATTTAGCATGATATCTAATAAACGGGTTTGACTATCCCTTATACCCACTATAATATAACTTTGCTCATTAAAAAAAGTCCAACCACCACAATACCATACCTCAAAGGGTTATACTACATTGTATATATGGCTTACAGTCTATCCACCAAAAATCTATCAAAAAATATGTGTATTGTAATTTAAACTGGTTATCGCATATTTCTTTGCCATAATGACTCAAGTTGCATCTTCAGATTAAAAATGGTAGGACAAAATACATTCATGTAGGCCCATTTCTCAATTATAGACAGAACCCAACAACAAAAAATAGTGTTTATATATAGTGATCATCGTTATCCAATACAATTGTTTGTCGCTTCAAAAGAAAATACAATTGTTTGTCGATATGATTTAACTAAATATTTATAAGATTGTGTAATTGGGTTCACTTTATCATGCATGAGATTTAATAACATAGGTGTCATTGACTTTGGCACATGATGACCATACCCCAAAGGAATAAGATTTATGCTCAAGATGGAAAATTACCTTGGAGGACAAAAACAAATTCAAAAAAGCATGGTTATGTTAGTAGCTTGAAGAGATTCAAAAGTAAAAATTCTGGAAGGAACGAATGGAAAGAGAAGAGTGACTCTAAAGAATACAAAATCTATACTTTTGTGATATCACTATTTTAACATGTAAATAGAAAGAGTAGCTAGTGGAGAAGTGTTGTGCGAAAAGGTGATGTGCAATTATACACAATCGCAACAAGTAATATAATGATAAGTAAAGATCGTTTCTCATGTGGATTGATATTAATTTTAGAGTTTAAGCTAAACTAACACTTAGTGGAGCAAGTAGCAAATATTTGTAATCACAAGTTATCGTGAAAAGTGATTGTTTAAAGAAAACAAAGAAAGGAGTGGTTTTAAGATATGAGAGAAGTAAGTTGGATTGCTTTATCTAAGTAAATTCCCAAATAGCACAAATGTTATAACGTCACACTCTATAGCGTCAAGCGCTGTTGCAAATGATTTTTGTGCTTTTCAATACTAATGCCAGGGTTTCATTACAAGATGCCTATGTCTAGGTTCTAAATAAGTTCACCCCTGTATAATGAGGAACCCACAGCGTTTGCTCTATGAACTATTGCATTTCTATGTCTAGAGGGAGCAAACTTTGTTTGAATGTCTTTAAACAACTTTCATTCATATCAATCTTTAAGTGGCCAACCCTAAAACAAGTTTGAAAGAAGTATGATACAAAGATTGAAACGCAAAACGTGAAATATTATAAATACAATGCTAATGGTTCATTACAAAAACTCAAGCAATCCAACTCAAGGTGTTTAGCTCATGTTGAGCACCATCAAGACAATACAAGATAGAACACTCATATTACCTAGAACAAAGTGGGAAGAAATGGGGGCAAAAGATACACACCTAAGCTTCCAATTCATCCACAAAGATGACGCTTATAACGTCGCTTCTACAATCAAGAGAATGGTAAACTAAAAATTACAATACAAATAAAAGCTTGAAAGTGTTTAACAATGGAGGAGAAATTATCTCAAGTTCTCTCTCTAAAAACTCTCTCTATCTTCGAAGGTCTCTCCTTTTCTTTTGTTAGAGAAGAGGTAGTTGTTGTAGTGTTGTTTTCAAGACTAGTACAAAAGGTGAGGTAGCCCTTCTACCAACTAAAGTTAGTCCTCCACTCAAGATAAGCCAAGTGTCCCTTAATATCCAATAAAATCCGGGCGTGTCAGCATGAATAGTGGACATAGTAACCGAGGTTTGGAGTAAAGAGCTTGGCGCCAAAAATGCACTTTTGCTTTAAAGACTCAGCTGGCCTGCCCTCTTACCGCTATAGCGTAAGACGCTATAGCGTTTAACACTGCAACACTCACAAAACACATTAAATTGCTCATAAGGGCACCAAATGTGCCAAATTAACACCAAACAGTTTCTAACCCTTCTTTTCCTACAACTATACTAATTAGATAATTAAGATGCTAAAATTACTCAAGAACTCACTTTAATTATAAGAATAAAGGCATAAATAACTCATAAATATGAGTTATCAAGAAGAGGGTCTTTTTCTTTGTACCACTAAGTTCAAAATTAAAAATAGCAAGAGTACCAAAGTATGTTATGAGAGGCCCACATGATCTGTTACCAAGTGGCTTCAGTCTCAAGAGGGGGTGAATTGAGATTTTTAGAAAATCGCTCCCTTTGACAACTTAGATTGTTTTTCGCGCAGTTAATAGAAAGACCGAATTAGAAATAAACACAAGAAAGAACACAAGAGATTTATACTGGTTCACCACCTCCCTAGTGACTCTACTCCATTCCTCACAAAACCCTTTGTGAGATTTTCACTATCAAATCAAAGCTTAAAGCGGGTGCTTTCAATCCCTTACAAAACTCAGCGCTCTTCACACTTAGATCCCCACCTTGTGCAAGAGCCCTCAAAACAATTGATACAAGAGATACCTCACCCTTGTTACAATCAAAACCCTAGAGAGATACCCCACTCTCTAGTAAAACCCAATTACAACAAAATCAAATTACAAGAAAAATAGTAATACCTCTAAGAAGGTGAATACAACAACTTGAAGATACCCAACCTAACCCTTGAGAGAGATCAGCTCAAAAAGATGGAAACAGTGAAATGTGTATGCGATGTGCGCTTCAGCTTTTTGAGAAATGTAGGTTGTGTTAATCTGTGAAGCCCTAAATCCTATTTATAGAGTTTGTAAAAATATGACCGTTGGAATAGTTTATGGATAAGTGGATAATCGATTTGTTGCTTATATAACTATAGTTTGAAATCGATTATGAGCTTCAAAAAACAAGGTAAGAATCGATTTTGTGCTTTAAACAAGTAGGTAAAGAATCGATTGTTTCCTTTAAGATAAGAAGCCATGAATCGATTCTTCTTTTAAAACCAAGAAGCCATGAATCGATTTTGTGCTTCAAAGTAAGTGAACAATCGATTGTTTGCTTGAGGAAATAAGTGATCAATCGATTGCTTGCTTGTGGAAACAAGTGAACAATCGATTGCTTGCTTGTGGAAACAAGTGAACAATCGATTTCTAGCTTCAAAATACCAAATCAAGAATATTCTTTAGTTCAAAAACAATTTCTTGTAAGACATTAAGCCATTAATCTATTTCTTTAAAAACAAGTGCCTAACCTATTTGACATGCTTTTATCAATTAAAAACAAATGTTTGGTTCATTGTGAGTGCTAGTGTGTGGTGTGATTTGAGCCGATCCTCAAAAGCGGTTTACATTCATTCATAAGACACGACCCGACTTCCTAGGGACTACCCTTGACATAGACTTACTTTGAAAGTTGGTTGTGCCTTGGAATTCCATTTGTCACTTTGTCTTAGATTACTTCATCATCAAAACTTAACCTGCAACACAAGATATCCACATGATTAATATTTTTGCCATAATAGTACTCTAAAATTTAGTAGTGACATTACATGACATTGTAACTAAAATTGAACTTCATAACAAAAACTAATATTGGTTTTATGGGTTTTTTGGAAGAATATTTATT
This sequence comes from Oxytropis ochrocephala, assembly GCA_020916435.1. Classification (NCBI taxonomy): domain Eukaryota; kingdom Viridiplantae; phylum Streptophyta; class Magnoliopsida; order Fabales; family Fabaceae; genus Oxytropis; species Oxytropis ochrocephala. The sequence goes on along the minus strand of CM037093.1, from coordinate 36,748,298 downwards.
TATTTAATTTTAGGGTTTTTTTTTTTTTGTAAAAGAAGTTGGGTTTTTTGAAAGAATATAAATAAGAAAAACGAAAAGGGGCTGCATTAATAGAACATGGGTGCAATTAGAGCAGAGGGTCAGATTATTAATGTGGTTTGCGAATAATGTGCCCAATTTACATTTTCCGGTTTTAATAAGTGGCATGTGAGTCGGGCTTTCATGGGGAAGTATAATTAAAAGAAAAGAGTGTAAAACTAAGTCTGACATTTTTTAAATTAAATAAAAAATTAAAAATAAAGAATTAGTATTTATGACTCATTAATTTTGGTGAGAGAGAGTTAGTGTTTTGTACTGATAAATGCAAAGTTGAAAACACAAATAAATTCAATTAAATTTGAATTCAATATATTGGTTCCTATTTTTAAGGGATTTGATTAGCATCAATGTTATTAAAACCGACTCTTGATTGACCTTGAGCAGACATCGGGTCAATGGTCGAACCGATGGGTCACCGATTGACACGCACACCGGTATTAATCAATTTGATATTAAATTAATATGAGAATTAGACAAATGTAGGATATTATAGTCAATATTTTTAATATAATTGAAAATTAGAAACAAATTTTAAAATGAATAAAATTACCCATATTTAATAACATTCTAGTTAATAAATATATAGAATCTAAAATCTATGGAATGTGATACAAAATATTAGATGTCAAACAAATATAATATATAATAACAAATATATAAGTATTAAAACACATAATAAGTAGATATAAATAATAGGTAAAGGGTTTTGCAATCAAAGAAGGAATAGGGTAAATATAATGTAATACGCGCGTTAGGAGGCCTCAGCATGAGGGAAAGGGTTCGATTCTCTGCTTCCGTTTTTTGGGTGATATATTTCGAAATTAATTGTGATAAAAGCGCAGGTTGACCAAGTCAACTCTTAGGTGGAGGTCCTAGTGTAAGCGCAGGTTGACCAAGTCAACTCTTAGGTGGAGATCCTAGTGTAAGAGAGAAGCTGATGTGAAATTAAGCAACTGATGATGTAATTAGTGACGTGGCGGGATAGGTGGATGCATATGTGGAACATCCATGGTTTAATATAACTAGTATAATTCACCCGTGCCAGCACGGGTCGATATTCATGTGTTTAGACACCGTAAGGTAGCTACTTCAGTTACTGTATTTAGACAATTATATATATATATATATATATATATTTCATTTTGTTTTAATTTTGATTAGTAAAATTTTAAATATTTATATAATAAAGAAGAAATTAACTTGAGTCATTATATTTATATATATATATATATATATATATATATATATATATATATATATATATATATATATATATATATATATATATATATATATATAATATAACTACTAGTTTGCAACACCCGTGCCAGCACGGATAAACATTTTTTCATGACAAAAATATTATGATGTTGTCGTAATAGTTTCTAAAACATGATGAGATTTAGTATCAGCAGCCACACTTTACCGATCGGTTCTTTCAGTTTTATTTAAATAGTAGTATACGATAACACTAATTATGCATCCAACAGAATAAAATTAATATTAGGTAATAAGTTGAGAAAAAATTAGTTCCATTAAAATTTTGGTATTGTACAACGTAATTTCACTGAAAGAAGAACCCGATATTTATATAGAGATATGTAGACATTTTTTAAAAATAAGATTTATTGAACGACTTTATTTATTTATTTTTAAAACGACATTCTATAGTCGAAGCCTAAAGTCAATATTCAGCTGTATATAATTAACATTCTTTAATGTTTAATGTTATTGACAAATGTTTTGCTCTTAGTTTTTAGTTACCTGATGGTTGCTCCATTTCTCTGGATCGTGGCGAAGGTGACGCTCCATTAGCGATAACAATTTTAGGTATATAATTATTTTAGTCAATTATATACATTGATTTTTGATTAAAATATGTATATTTAATATTTAAACATTACATATTAGTTTTTATTTATTTTATGCATATTTAATATTTCATTTTGATACATATTTTTTAACTTTTATTGATCTCTTTTCAATTTTAAAATCTATTTAAATGCTTTTAATTTTATTTTACTATTGTATAATAATTTTTAGTCATTCATTTGAACACATCTCCAAAATTCTACACATAAAATTGCAAATATTTGTTCTATGCATTTGGTAGTCATATAACCCATCTTGAGCACTATAGCCACTACATGTGACAAACAAAATTTTGAGAAACAACCCATGTCTTTCATAATTAAATCTTGTTTGATTAGTAATTCCATAGGCACATTGGTTTTAAGTATTGTTGTGATCTACATGAAGAAGAGCCAACTGTATTTATGAATTGTTAATGAAATATTACTTGCATCCTATCATTATTGTACATATTAAGTATCGTTGTTCTCATCTATAATCTAGAGTATCTTTTTTTATAGTGTCATTTTTATCCCCTATTGCATATCAAATTTAAGAAGCACATTATTGAATATCATTAACTTAATTCAGATTAAAACAAATTCCATGTAATTGTTCTATCAAGAAGTACATTATTTTTAAAGGCTTTGAGAGCTCATAACATGCAATTGTTCATTCAATTACAATTATTCTTGTCATGCTGTAAACACGCACTTGGATTTCTCTTCTACATCTTTGTCTACATGTTTCCTACAATGTATTTTTGGGTCAAACCTCTTGATTGTGTATAATATGTTTGACAAATTACGTTTTATAAATGGTACAATTAGATTGTCCTCAGGCTATGTGGTAGTATCTCATTATCTGTGGCAAACTAAGAGGGTTGACAAATTAAATTGTACAATTAAATTATCCTCATTCTCTTAAAACAGGTCAATAGAAATGTACAAATTTCACTCCTATACCCATATGTAACTGCTCATTAGTGTCACAAATAGTTTCTATGTAAGGGCCCATTTGTTACAGATAAAAAAATAAGTGATTTTGTTGTTACATAATTTAGATATTAGTTTTAAGAGATTTTTGAGAAAATGAGAAGTTGTTTTATGTTTGAGTAACATACTGAAAATCACTTATTTTAAAAAAATCATTCTTAAAAAACTGATTTTCTTGAGAAGCTACTCAAAACAACTTCTCATATGAAGCAGTTTTTAGATTATTTTCAACTTTTCATTTTTTTTAAGAATTTGTAACAAACAGACAACATGTCGTTACAAGTGATTATTTTTTTTAAAAAAACTGATTTTTAAATAAAATAAGTCATAACAAACGGGCTCTAATATTATAGTTGTTAGACTTAGGCATTTTAAAAACAAATTCAAATATTTAAACTCAGCAGAGCTACAATTTTTTTTGTTGCTAATTTGAGATCAAAATACTTATTTTGAAACTAACACAACATCAATGACTGGTCTAAAAATTGTAGCTGCTATTTCTGCCCATTTAGTATGCTATGTTGATAGAAAATTCTATTGGAACTAATAGTTTATAAAAATTTCCATTGCTAAAATATACCTTTGTATAAATTAAAAGCTACTCATTTCTATCATAATCGGTGCTTAACCATGCATGTAGGAAAATTCAATGAAAATTAGTTTAAGACTGAAAAGTGAAACAATAAATTAACAATAAACTTGATCACACTTTGACATTGTGTACTTTCAAAAGCAAAGTTAGTTTAAGGATAAGACTAAAGCTTTGAACATCTAATATTATAAAAAACCAAGCCCACCCCTATAACTTGAGTCATCATCACATTGTAGTTACCTATGTAACACCCTAATATCTCTAACAAGTAGAAATATCAAAATGTACAATTTTAGCATACATCAGAGATAAATTTCCTGCTTAGATATACATCTTTACAAGAATAGCAGAAACGATTACATAACTTAAAACAAATTCAAGTCATACTCAGATACAAAGATAACAAGGGGAAAACATAAATAACGAGAGAAGAACTACATCTTCAATTTCCTTCTCGTGCACGCCATCTACTCGTGCCATAAAGCATCTTCTTTCCCTGTTTCTTTGTAAAACAACAACATATGATAGGGTGAGATAACATATCTCAATGAGTCTTATCGCGACCCCTTACCTATCACTCGGTTCAATTATAAAACATTTATCCTTTCAAAAAGATTATTTATGAAGCACCCAATCCCTCACCGAATTGGTCAATAACATTGAGAGTTTCCTCAACCTAAGCACGCCTTGACACACCCAATTCCTTACCGAATTGGTCAATAGCATTGAGAGTTTCCTCCCAACCTAAGTACGCCCATTTATAAAACAATAATTAGTAATTCAGAAAGAATTACATACACCAATCAATCATAAATAGTAATCCCGCACCGGCAACCTAAGGAAGCTTAAGTGAGGAATTACGTAGAAGACGCCTTCAAAAACCATTCTTCAAATTAATACCATAGAGACAACTCTTGTGGAAATTCACGTTCAGCTCTGAAACCAGTTTAAAAATTCTGAAGAGAGAATTTATACAATTTAAGCATTGAAAAGTTGAGACTGGTGTGAACCTATAACACAGAAAAACACCCTTTGCACATCGCTTTCTGAACTATTCTTGTTAAACCGTCAGCAGTAATGAGGAATAACATTCTTCAAAACAGTTTGCATTTGAAGTGACAATCAATCTTTTTTAAAATGCTTTTTTCTATTATTATTTACAATTTGTTACGGGTAAAAAGGATAGTGCTTTGCGCCCCCCTGATTTCTTCCCACTTTGACAATTCATGCGCTTACTAATGTTGAGGCCCATAAGTCAGCCTTGGGTCCAACAACCAATGGCCAGAATCTAATCCCCAGATCGAGACGGTTCTAATCCATTAGGTCAAACAACACTTTGACACTATAAATAAGCATTAAATGCAAGCATTGATGGTAAGCATTTACTCCCACCTTACACCTGCTTAAGACCTCACTGTCTGACTTGAGTGTCAGAATGTCTTTGCAGGTACACCTCACTTTAGATCAGAGCTTTGATGATCAAGACCGAAATCTTCCAACTATCTAGGATCGACTACATCTGAAGATAAGGTATAGAACACAATTTAAATTACTAATCGGCGTGTCAAAACATAACACATTTGTGAAGATTAGTACTAAAATTATGGATAACTCATGATATACATAGTGAATCTGACTCTACCACTTATTATGGAATAAAAGAGTAAAATTGAGAAAAGCAAATCATACTATAATGTTATAATGTTTCTGTCTCTCAAAATCTTATTTTTAATCCAGAGTTGGTCCGAGTGGTAATTGGATTCAGATCCCACCTCAAGGTCTAGTTCGAACTTTGAGTGTAGCAAAAACTCTATTGGGAGGAGAGAACCACACAGACCGGCAAAGTTGGGTACTCTTAGCCAATCAGGTTCCTCGTTGTAGATTAGTCATCGACAAAGCTGGTGGAAACTGCGCACCAATAATTCATGATTAAATAGTAAATGTTATGAATATTTTTTTAGTGGGTGTCCATTAGCTTTCTCCCTTCCTCCCATTACTCTCCTGTGTAGTGGCTTTTGATGATAGACCACTCACTTGCCTATCCATACCCTATAAATAGGATTCCCCCTCATATGTAAATGAGTACTTGTGAAGAGAATGATAAACAAAACTCTTACTCTTGTACATATTTGTTCTTATTCATCTTATCTTCTCCACCTTTCTTCTTGTTTTATATCTTATTTCATAACACGTTATCAGCACGAAGTTCTACCAATCCAAGTAAGTATATGTTTTTTTATAAACCCAATTTTATGTATTGATCAATATGATGAAGTTTGCATTTATATCTATTTTGATTTTCATCTACGATCTATTATATTACCTATGCCTAGATTATGATTTATGAACATCCTATAGAATTTCTAAACCAAATAACTAATTTGTGTATTGATTTGAAACCTTTGTTGGTTGTGATTATGTGACATTCATGGATTACTCTCTTATTGCCTTTTTAAAAATTTAATTGCTTGTAATAATATGTTGGAGTCTACCAGTGCGTTAGTTTTAGTTCACGACTTGTGTACTCCATCTTTTTTGTAATTTTCTAGGCTTGATGATTTACTGCTGTGAATTTCAATTGGATGTCTATGTATGGATACTAAAGTTTGATCTTTGTGGGCATATAATATTGTAGAGACTTATTTTTGTTGAGAAATTGTTCATTTTTTCCATTAGTTTGTATTATACTTATATCAGTGCAATTGAAGCACATATTGTAAACCAGAAGTTTACAAATCATAAAAAATTTGTTATTTGGCATTACCGGTTGGGCCATCCCGGATTCATAATGATGCGAAATATAATTGAAAACTCATGTGGTCATCAATTGAAGAACTAGAAGATTCTTGAATCCAATAAGGGAAGTTGATAATTAGACCATCACCAACAAAAATTAGAAGTGAATTTTTCAAATTTTTTGAGCAAATACATATGGTGATATTTATGGGTCAATATACCCACCATGTGGACCATTTAAATATTTTATGATTTTTATTGATGCATCAACTAGATGGATACATATAATTATTGTCAATTCACAACCAGAAGTTTGTGAGATTGTTTGTTGCTCTAACTTCACTAAGAGCTCATTTATCTAAATTTTCTAGAAAGCATCTGACGAGTATTGAATGTCTATCCGAATTTATATTTGACATAACGTAACATATGTTCATTCATAAAATGGTCTAGAAAACTCATTCTTTAGACGTCTAAAGTTAATTATATGTCAAATACTTATGAGATAAGAACATGCAATTTTGCATGTTGTAACTTTGATTCGCATCAAGCCAACAAGTTATCATAACTCTTCCCCTTTGCATTTTATTTTGGTCACGAACCTAATATTTCCCATCTTAGAATTTTTAGATGTGCAGTGTATGTTCCAAATTATCAACTCACAATGCACTATGATGGGTCCTCAAAGAATTTTGGGAATAACCATGTATAATCTTGAGACAATAACTGGATACTTGTTTATAGTCCAGTTTGATGATTATCATTTGATGAATGAAATTTTCCAACATTAGGGGGAGAAAATAAGCAGCTGTAAAAAAAGAGATCAGATGAAATGAATTATAATTATCTCATATTGATCCTCAAACTAAACAATGTGAACTAGAAGTTCAAAAGATAATTCATTTGCAAAGCTTAGAAAGTCATCTACCAAATGCATTCACTAATTCAAACATGTGACCAACATATCAGCTGCTAATGCTCCAATAAAATGGATGTCCCTGTTGGACAATCAAATATTGCAAATAAGTCTCAATTGCGCCTGAAGCGTGGTAGACCAATTGGTTCCAAAGATAAAAATCCACAAAAAAGAAAATGAGCTAAAATGAAAGATGGTTCAATCGAGGATATAGAAACTCTAAAAGAGACTTTGCATATAATTAACATTTCAGTTCTAGAAGAACTAATCAGATACTTGAGAAATTCTGAAATTAAAGAGATCTCAATGAATTATGTCAAGAATGAAATACAATGGAACCGAAATGACGTCAACATTGACGATGTTTTTACAAGTAATATAGAGCTAAATGTGATAAATGATAGTGAGGATCATGAACCAAAGTCTACTAAAGATTGTAGACAATGTGAATTCGCCAATATTGAAAGATGAAATTGAAGCAGAATTAAACTCGCTTTACAAGCAAAAACGAGTTGGATACAAAAGTGTTTTTATGCAAAAAACAGAATGCGAATGGTGAAATTGTGAGATACAAAGCTCGGCATGTTGCTCAAGGGTGGATGCGAGTACTTTTCAGTACTTAATTAGCTTTGTAGCACATGAAGAGATCAATTCTCACAAGATGAATGTTGCTATAACTTATTTGTAGGACTCATTTGATAGTCATAATTATTTGAAGATCCCTGAAGGATCTAATATTCCAATACACACTTTTCGGATTCTCGAAATGATTACTCAAGTTGAATCAATCCTCCATGAGATAATATAATTAGAACACATATGGTATAATCGTCTCAATTTATATTCTAAAGGGGGGATACCAAACTGACATCACATGTCCATATAGTTTTATGAAAATATTTGGAAAAGAGTTTTCTACAATTGATGTATGCTGATGACATAAATATTAGCGGAACTCCTGAAGAGCTTCCAAAACTATAGACTATTCAAGGAAAGAATTCTAGATGAATGACCTCAAATTATATCTGATGGATTTTGAGGTTGAACCTGTAGTTGATCTCTACATTGAAAACTCCATAAGGATTCAAGAAAAAAAGAAATATCTTCAAATAAATTCTTTTGAAAAACTAAATCTCATATTGATCTGGAGAAATTATTTATGTTTAGTGCATGAGTTGTGTGGTAAGAATATATGGAATATCTTAGTCCCGAAGACTATGAAAGTATACATAAAATTACCAAATGTTATATCCATTGATATGATAATATTATGTGATAGTTAGTAGCAATAAAGTTCAGCACGAACAGAAATGCATTAGAACAGAGTGAGGTTCATATTATATTTTTCACTATTCTAATGAATAAACCATTTTATATATGTTCTCCAAATTAACCTTGCAGAAACAAAGTAGTTTTTGATCTTGTCAGATCCCAAGTCAGTTATTATCTACATGTGGTGACATTGAAATATCTTTATGATCTATATAACAATCTATGGTTCTCGCTTCTTCATTTCATGCCCAAATGCCAACAATTCAAGGAAGACATTTTGAAGATAATACTGGTCGTAAAGCTCCATTAAAAGAGGATACATCACAAGTGACAGTGGAGTAGATTGCTCCATATGCACTAGGGGAGAAACTCCAGATTTTGAAATTCATATTCTTAAGTAACACTTCATTCAGGGGGAGAAAAGATGCACTCTTTTTTCCTTTGCCATGGTTTTGTCCCCATCGGGTTTTCTTGGAAAGGTTTTTAACGATGCAGTTCCCATTGCCAGGATATTGTACTCTTTTTCCTTCACTATCCCATACGGTTTTTTCTAGTAAGGTTTTAATGAGGCATATCCTCAATGGACATCCAAGGGGGAGTGTTATGAATATTTGTATTAGCGGATGTCCATTAGCTTTCTCCCTTTCTCCCATTACTCCTTTGTGTAATGGCTTTTGATATGATAGACCTCTCACTTTCCGCCTATCTATACCCTATAAATAGATTCCCCCTCATATGTAAATGAGTACTTGTGGAGAGAATCATAAACAAAGCTCTTACTCTTCTACATATTTGTTCTTATTCATCTTATTTTCTCCACCTTTCTTCTTGTTTTATATCTTATTTCATAACAGTGAAATATTAATACTATGCATTATAAGACTATAAATAGATTTGATTTTGAACCCGTGGAATTTTAAAATTTCACAATTTTGTTGCCTAAAGTGTTGGAAGATGACATAGATGTGTAACTCTTATATTTTAAGAAATTTATTTCGTAAGCTCAATTTGAACCAACTCATCTAATATCAAATTGGTTTGGTTCGAGTTTGGAGAAAAATGTAAAATCTAAACCAAGCAAAACCGAGTAGATCTGATTATTTAGGGTAATGAATTCGGACAAATCTGAGCCATGACCACCCCTACACATAATATAATTATTAAACAAATGCAACATGTTATTAACCTCGTGTATAAAATACCATTTCTCAAAAATAATACTCTCTCCGTCACAAATAACTGTCGTTTAAGGTTATGTGCGGGTTTTAAGAAAATGATTAGATATGTTAATTCTTATACTCAAAAAGTATGGTAGGACTAAAATGCCCCTATATTATTATGAGGAGAGGGGAATGGAAAACTTTACATTGGTAGGAGGAAAGTCTCAAACTAAATGAGGATATTGTTGGAAAAAATTAATAAATGTTGCATTAAGATTCTAAAATGACAACTAATTTGAGACAAATAAAAATAACAAAGATGACACTTAAACTGAGACGGAGGGAGTAGCACAGAAACATTGTGCTACACTTGCACCAAAAGAAAGGATGTCAGATTATGAAAGACCATGTTGTCCCTTATAATCTTCTAACTTTGCATGATTGAGATGAACTTCTTGTGGTAGCAGATGATATTTAATATTAAGATCTTCAAGGATTTTCTTCAACTCAAGGACTAATTCAGATCTTCTGCTGCTCTTATCACTATAATTCTGAAAATTTATAGTGTGAGTAACATGTAAATCCATTTTCATCTTGTTTATGTTCTCAATATCCTTAACCAATACACTGTGGTTTGGACGCCGATGTTGAGGCTTACTCTCCAAGTATCTCAAATTCAATGCAAAAATATTACCATTATGCAGATATTTATATGGAGATAATACACAAAGTAATCAATCATCTCAAGTGCAATGCAAAATCATTTTAAGCAGATATTCAATCATGTTTTACATTGGTATCAAATATTATTTTCTAAAACACCACCTACACAATTATTTATATGGTGAAATATGATTGGACGTTTGTGTAAAACAACACAAGAACTTTATACTGTTAGTGCACAAAAACACATAAGAGAAAAATGCAGTTTTGTATCCTCAAGGTGCTAAGATCAAATAAATACCTTTGGGGACAGTTGTAAAATGATCATTAGTGCCATTTGGATTAATGAAATTTCCCCTATCCCATTTTTTTAAAAAAGAATAACAGATGTATCTAGTTTGTATCATATATACCAGATACATCAATTATTCAATGAACCTAAAACCACATTTTTTTTCTTTTATATGGGACTAGATAAAGTAATTAAATTCAATTGTTAGCCAACCATTCAATAAACCATATTCATTAGCATTACAAGTTTACAATAGGTGTCTAGGAAGTGTCCAAATCAAAAAGATATCTTTTTAAAAGCGACACCATAAAGAAGTGTCTGGCGCGTGGCGTGTTGTTAACTAATGTTTGTGTCCAACATGGACACGTGACACAACATTCGGAAGAGGTGTGATGATTAATAGTTGAATAATTAGTTATGGCACCTTTTACTTTTACTGCATAATAGTACTAGTTCTATTGTACTACACTTTCCCTTTGTACTGCATTTTATATGTTAATAGTTCATTCTAGAAGTTGTGAGTCGTACTTGTTGTACTAGCCTCTAAGAAATATATTTCATGATTGGTTGTACTAGATCCTTTATAACTACCTCATCATTGAATGAATAGAAACAATCATTTGAAACATAATTTCTCTCTCTCTCTCTCTCTCTCTCTCTCTCTCTCTCTCTCTCTCTCTCTCTCTCTCTCTCTCTCTCTCTCTCTCTCTCTCTCTCTCTCTCTCTCTCTCTCTCTCTCTCCTACGCTCATTTAATTACTACAAATTGCTTAATAGCAGTTGAGTTTCGATTTTCGGGTTCTATTCACTCCATTAGAGCCCCTTGAGTGAGCTCCTTCACTATCATGATTTCTCCTATAAATCCAAACCGTGACAACAGTGTATCAAAGCAAGAGCACGGTATCATGACAACCCGCATGATCAATCGGTGGTGAGTTGGATCGAAAAATAGATGAAAATCACACCGAGGTGAATTCACGCGATCGTCGAGTTGCATGAGCGATGAATGCTATGAACCCGAACATGTATGAGCTTGAACACTCATCATTTCGCAGGCCGAGGCCCGTTGCAGAAAGAAACAACACTCCTCCCAACTAGAAATTACTCCACTCCCATTTGAAGGTCGTGAGACCGCAATTTGGAGACCTGCACGAAGATCCTCTCCCTGAATTGGTACAGGTAAAGCACTCTGGCTCAATTCAATCTTATATTGATGCATTCGAATTAAATCATGCCCAAGTTAGCATCCTACCTGAACATGCATTGAGTATATCTTTGTTTGGTATGGATTCATATGCACAAGCTCATGTAAGTATATCTTTGTCTGGTATGGATTCATCTGCACAAGCTACCTGAACATGCATTGAGTATATCTTTGCCCACACTGGTAATCTAGCTAAATTACACGAGTCTGCCAAACCCACAGCTTCTAAATCAACCACATATAAACCTCCTTTCCAAAAACCCTAGAGCTAACCCAACCACAAACACTAAAGAGACCAACCCTAACTAGAAACCCCTATTCACTAGAACAAACCGAACTGTCACATTTGCATAAATGGAAGAGCGTCGTGCAAAAGGGCTCTGTATGTTCTGTGATGAGCCATTCACCCCTGGACATCATTTCAAACACCGTTGAGCACAAATGATGATGATGATGATGGAGTTAGAGGGGGATGATACAAATGAGGAAGAGGAACCTAAGCTCAAGCCTGTTCTCCAAGAAATCACACCAACTGAGCCTAAAACCCCACAGATGTCCCTTCAAGCCTTAACTCACATAGCCATTTACCAAACCATGTGTGTTCATGGCTTGTACAATAAGAAATCTTTGCAAATCTTGCTAGATTGTGGGAGTACTCATAATTTCCTAAACTTAAATATGGTCAGAAAATTTGGGTGTAAACTAGAGGAAGTTAAACTAATGGCTATCACAGGTGGTGGTGGACACAAACTTGAAGTTCCTTATGTTTATAAAGTGTTTGTATGGTCTGTGCACAACCATGAATTTTCTACTGATGTGATTGTGTTACCATTTGTATGTTGTGACTTGATATTAGGTATCCAATGGCTCAAACCCTTTGGTATAATTTTATGGGATTTTGAGAAACTACAGATGAAATTCTCTATTCATGGCAGTAAAGTGCAGGTGAGAGGTACAAAACTTCCAGTGTCAAACATCATAACCAACGAGGCTCTTAATCGGGCAGTTGAACATGGTGCATAATCGTGCGTTATCCGGCTTTCACCACCGACTCCCAATTCATTATACCTACCGCAATGTCTCTCAATCGGTGTATCTCGATTCCTATATTCCTTTAGAGATTGAACTGCTGATAGAACTCATTTAAGGATATCTTTCAAGAGCCCTCTTGCATACGACCCTCTAGAGTAGGATTTGATCATAAAATTCCTCTAAAAGATCTTTGGTTAATATCGGACCTTACAGATACTCTATAATTCGGAAAAACATTGTTGCTAAACTTGGTGCTGAAATGTTAGAACAAGGTATAATTCAATACTAATAGTCCTTTTGCCTCACCCACGGTGCTAGTTAGAAAAAGATGTCTCTGAAGGTTGTGTGTTGATTACAAGAAGCTAAATCACTATACTCTCAAGGATAGGTTCTTCATCCCATTGATGGAGGATCTAATGGATGAGCTAGGGGAGCCAACATGTTCTCTAAGCTAGATCTTAGACAAAGATATCATCAACCGAGGATGCATAAGGGTGAAGAGTCCAAAAGTGCCTTCAAGACTAACGGTGGCCATTTTGAGTATCCGATTATGCCATTTGGCCTTACTAATGCAACAACTTCATTCCAATCCCTTATGAATCACTGTTTGATCATTTCTTAGGAAATTTGTCATTATTTTCTTTGATGATATCTTGGTTTGCATCCCTTCTCTGCAGGATCATATTAATCACTTAACACAAAGTTTTTCAACATTGTGTGAGAGCAAATCGGTTGTTCTTGAATAGAGCTAAATGCCACTTTGCTACTACAAGGGTGGAGTATCTAGGACAATTCATCACCCAAGAGAGAGTCTCCACAGATCCTGCCAAAATTCAGGTAGTGTGCAATTGGCTTGTTCCCAAGAATGTCAAGCAACTCAGAGGTTTCTTAGAGCTAGCTGGTTATCATAGGCGCTTTGTCGAAGATTTTGAGAAGAGAGCCAAGCCTCTAACTGATCTTCTCAAAAAATATGCTTTTGAATGGTCTGACAAAGCATCCACAACATTTCAAATCCTCAAGTAGGCTCTAATATCTGCTTCAGTCCTTGTACTACCTGATTTTAGCAAGATATTCACACTTGAAACAGATGGATATGGCAACGACATTGGTGTTGTCTTGATGCAGGATAATCATCCTGTAGCTTATATCAGTAACTCGCTTGGGCCTAAGCAACACACATTTTCTATCTATGAGCGAGAATTCTTGGCTATCATTTATGCAATACAAAACGGAGCACCTACCTAGCTCCTAGACCATTCATCATCTGATCAGAAGAGTATCAAACACATTCTTGAGCAGAGACTAAACACACATTTCCAGCAAGCTTGGATGGCTAAATTGATGGGATTTGAGTTTGAGATCCATTACAAGGAAGGGAAAGAAAACAAGGTTGCTGATGCACTCTCTAGAATGGAGGGAGCAAAACTATTAACACTCACACTTAACAATGGAGAGCATGACATGTTGCATAAGATCAGAGACTCTTGGCAGCATGATTCACACATCCAGAAAATCATAGAGGAGTTAAAGGCAAACCCTGCCTCTCACTCAAAATTTTCATGGAAAGATAATTTGCTCAGGAAGAATGATAAGATTGTAGTTGGCATTGACCCCTTGGTTAAGAGTTTTATTCTACAGTGGCTTCATGATTCTTCCACCGAAGGTCATTCTGGTAGAAACAATATTATGGCCAGAATTCAATTTTCGTTCCACTAGAAGAGCATAACTAATGAAGTCCAAGCTTATGTAAGGGAGTGTACTTTCTTCCAGAGGCACAAAGCTGATCAAGCAGTCTCTCCAGATCAGCTACAACTCCTGCCTGTACCAGGAAGAATATGGGAGGATATTAGCTTAGATTTTGTTGAAGGCCCTCCTCCTCAAAGGGTAAGCAAATGATACTAGTTGTAGTGGATAGGCTAGAAAAATATACTCATTTCTTAGCTCTATCTCACCCCTACATTGCCCCTGATGTTGCTCAACTATTCTTGGATTCAATTTTCAAGCTCCATGGCATGCCTCACTCTATTACCAGCGACAGATATCCTATTTTTCTCAGTGATGTGTGGACTGAATTTTTTATCTAAAGGGTGTTGCTTTGAACAAATCCAGTGCCTACCATCCACAAAGTGATGGTCAAACTGAGATTGTGAATAAAGCATTTGAAACCTATCTGCATTGCATGTGTTCTGAGCAAGCTCATACATGGTCCCAATGGCTAATATTAGCTGAATTCTAGTATAACACCAATTTCCACTCTTCTATTCAACTACCCCCTATGAAGTGGTGTATGGTCAACTTCCCCTACTTACCTGGGGAATCTGCCAATGTTTCTGTGGATAGATCTCTCATTGCTAGAGAGTCGGTAATAAAAACTCCTTAAGTTTCATTTGCTACATGCTCAGAACCGCATGGCCCAACATGCTAATAAACATAGGAGTGAGAGACACTTTTCCATTGGAACTTATGTTTTCCTCAAACTGCAGCCTTACAGGCAGTTCACCATGCAAAAAACAGGCCTTTCACAAGCTCAATCCTAAGTTCTATGAGCCTTATAAAGTCACTGATAGGATTGGCGAGGTGGCCTACAAATTGGAGATCCCTTCATTAGCAAACATACACAATGTGTTCCATGTTTCCCATCTTAAACTCTGCACTAATCCTGCTGCAGAAGTCATTCAACATCCTGTCTGAATAGGAAAATGTTGAAGAGAGGTAGCAGAGAAGCTACTAAAGTCTTGGTAAAATGGAAGAATTTGGCTCTGGAACTGGCTACGTGGGAGTGGTACTATGATTTGATCAGAGACTTTCCTACCTTTCACTCTTAAGGACAAGAGTGCTCTCCATGGGGCAGGTATTGTGACAGACTAATAGCTGAATAATTAGTTATTGGTACCTTTTACTTTTACTGCATAGTAATACTAGCTCAATTGTACTAAACTTTCCGTTTGTACTGCACTTTATATTTTTTTTAGTGGTTCATTCTAGAAGCTGTGAGTTGTACTTGTTGTACTAGCCTTTAAGAAATATCTTTTATGATTGGTTATACTAGATCTTATATAAATACCTCATCATTGAATGAATAGAATCAATCATTTGAAACAGAATTCATCTCTCTCTCTCTCTCCTACTCTCATTTACTGCACATTTCTTAATAGCAATTGAGTTTCGCCTTCCGGGTTCTATTCAGTCAATTAGAGCCCCTTGAGTGAACTCCTTCACTGTCACGATTTCTCCCATAAATCCAAACTGTGACAAGGTGTCTGTTCAGAGAAATAGATATTCAAGGTGTCTGTTTTTAGTCTATCATTCAGTAAACATTTGATCAATATTACTATGCAAACAAAAACAAGCCTTAATATAAGAGATCCAACTTAAGTCTTCTAATATCAAAACTTAGAGCTAAAGCTAAGTAAAAATTAAAAACATACTCTTTCAACCTAGCCTTCAAGGCTCCAATACTTTCTATTGAAGTAGAAACATCGACAACAAATTCAACCGAATCACTCATTTCCGGACTCCGACAGAAGTTACTGATCGGCTTGGACAACAAAACTGAATTTGGATAGAATATCTTTTCATTGTCATATCTCAAAAAAACTGTAGTCAATATGTTCATCTCTTCTACAATCATCTGTGAAGTATGATAAATGTGTTAGTCATGTAGTTCTTGTTATATTGAAGTTATCAGAGCTAATTAGAGTTGAAAATTACCTGAACACCATCAATGACACAACGATCACCAACATCAAATGGATGCATCACAAAAACAAATACAATAGCTTCAAAAACAGTCTTAGCTGTGTTGCCAAACATAAACCCCACAAGTAAAAGCTGAGATGACATAAAGACAAGGAATTTGGTTGTTAAGAATCCCATTAAAAGTAACCACAGAATAATGGACACAGCAACGACAATTGCTGAAGCAAGAAAGTTCAAATCATCAACAGCTGTTTTCGCATCATTTAACGAATGTACTAGTGATCGACGTTCTTGGTAGACTTTCCCTACAAACAAGAACCATGTGTGAGTTTACTGCTTGTAAACATTGAACTAACTCTGTAATATCGACACCTCAAAGTTGAAAATGTGTTCGACGTTTGACATATGTCGTGCGCATACATCGACATTGACACTTCAATTTTTCAAATTACAACTAGTGTCTACGTGTTCGTGGCTGTGTCATATCCGGTGTCCATGTATGTGTCGGTGCTTCATCTGAACGGAGTAGTAACTTACTAGCCAGTTCTTTAGAGACTTCCTCTTAATTCTTCCAGTCTCAACTGCCCCTTCAAATAGTGGAAGAACATTTTCCACTTCTTCAATTTTCATGAAGCGCAAAAGATCTTCCTTCTCGATGTACCTAGTGAATTTGAGAACCAAACGAAAAAACATAAGGCAATTCCAGAGAAAATGAATCTGAACAAGAAAAACATAATATGTTTTGGAGGGTAAGAAAATGTTACTTGCTATCCGGCTTGGCTACATTCCTGAAAATCCGATAAGCGCCGCCTTTGCTTCAAACTCACTAGTAATCTCATCATCTTTCTGGTAACTCTCATCTACATCGACGCCCTCCGGTGTATAACTAATAGTAGACAATCCCGAACTCCTAATCGCGTTAATCAATCCTTTTGTAGTCCAAGCAGAAACTTTTTCCATTTTCATTTTCTTAAGCTTCTCCACATCAATAACTTGTTCTTTCTTCCCTACTTTCTCATTATCACTAACCAAAGTCTTAAAACTAAGTCTACTGTTACTCGACTGCTTATCGACCGTTTCACTTTCAGCCATCTCCATCAAGGGAGGTCCAGAAAGAGTTCTAAGAATATACTGATGAAAAATTGATTCTTGAACCCTATCAAAAAATCTTGTAGAGTGAAAATATGAAGACAAAAGCTTTATCAAAAATGTCTTTACCAACCATAAAGCTGCTGCAATAACACAAGAGGCAATAGCCCTAGTAATATAATCAAGTATCTTAGCAACTCTTGTTGTTCTCTTAACTCCATGATTGAAAAGTAAACCCCATGTTAAAAGTACTAAACTTAACCATATAAATGCTAGAACACTGTTCCTCACACCATAAACAAAATACAAAACTTTCTTCTTAAACAAGAAATTCCTTTCAATTAAGAAAACCAAAACATTGATAAACCACTCAGTTACCAATCTACCAGAGAGAACAACCAATGTTAACACACACCATTTCCATAATTCCAAACTCCAAATTTGCTTATGTTGTAATGTATGCATAGTTAAAGTTGCTATAAGAAACCCCATAATGCAAATAAAAGCTAACAACTCAATCCATCTCATGAAATTCCTCTTCTTACCAGATCTATTATTCACTGCAATATCAGCGGTCTTGTAAACTTCTTCTTCATCATCATCATCATCATCATCATCTTCTTCTTCTTCTTCTTCTTCTTCTTCTTCCCTTTTTCGTGTCGTGATCAAAGGGGTTCGTGCGGTAACATTAAAATCCCTTGGAGAATTATAAGCTGCATCTTCAACTGCAATCTTCTTTTCAGGAGAACCCCTTGAACTGAAACTATTAATTTGAGTCTTTTCTTCAATAAAGTTTGCATTTTTAGGACTTGGTGGCTCAACCATTCTAGATTTTGGTTTAGAAAATTTCGACTGACCCAAAACCATGCGTGAAGTTGTAGCTACCTCATTGGAAATTTGACCCTTTTGGTTTCTATTAATCTGAGGCTCTGTGGCTTCGTTGTCTGAAATTCGAAGAACAACCTCGTTTCTTGTCGTTTTCTTGTCTGCCACACCTTTCTCTTTTTCTTCCATGACAAGTTAATCACTTTCTGGAATCTTAAAACGATGTCGTTTGATTTGAATCAGTGCAACAATGATTTTTGAAGTGAAGGGGAATGTAGCAGTAGCTTCTTCAACTGGGTTTTAGTGAAGTTTGAAACTTTCTGAGAATCCCACGCTAAGGAGTATTGGAGTGGAATAGTAATATTGTTGAATTTTTGTTTGTGATGATAGTTTCAATCTGAAATGACTAGGTTTCATTTTTTGTATTCAGAAGAAAGAAGAAAATGGATGGGCAGAACCGCAGAAGGAGGAAATCAGAGGAATTTATTTCCGATTGTGAAGCATGACTGTGGTTTTGCATGGTTGAAATTTATTTGAATGATGAGAGAATAGGAATTTATTGTTGACTTTTTTTTTTAAACAAACTTATATTATTAACCACAAATGGGAGAGAAATCAGATATAACGTTAACAATGTTGTTAATCATATGTGGGGTTGACTCAATCCACACTTGATTAGGATGGGTAGTGGCCAACTTAACTAAATAGTGTGAAATTTGATTACAAATTCTCCTATGTGACTAAATTGGACAGAGATAAAGAGAGAGTAATTAGCATTAGTCAGAAACAGGGACGGATCTACACGGTGGTAATTGGGGGCAACTCCCCATATAATAATTTTATTTTACATCCCATAAAAAAATAGATGTTACCCCCATATACTTTAATGTTTTTCAAATAAATGTAGAAATTCACCTAAGATTAGTAAAAGAGAGATAAGTTGATACTAATTTTACCCTATTAGTTGTAATTTTGTAGATATTTAGGTATTTCGGGATTTTTTTTTCATAAAATCATGGTCAAGAGTGCAAAGCGCGCTGATAACAGAAAGCGAATCTGACTCAATGACAAGTGGTGAGAAACAACAGTCTAGAGAGAATCGAAGACCACACACGATTGCTTCAGCTTCCGCCATGGTCGCATCATCTAAACGACAATCAAACCAACACACAACAACAAGAACTTTCCTAAGGGCTAGGGTTCAAGTTGATGTCAATAATCCCCTCCCTTCAGGGTGTTGGATCCCTAGGAAAGACCTCCCAAAAATTTGGGTGATTTACAAGTGTGAAAGGCTTCAAGACTTATGTTTTAACTGCAAAATAATAGGTCATGAGCAAAAATCTTGCAAGATCCCTAAGGTCATGTCTACCTATTCTTCTTCTTCTACACCTAAGTTTGACCATAATTTTAGTGTTCAAGCACCTAAACCAGTAACTTCTTTACTCACAACACAAGAAGAGAAATCATAGCAGTGGGTTGCTTAAGAACACAACTGAAGCAGGTAAACATCTTGCCCCAATAACTCTCTTGATAAGGAGGCCCTAAGGAGGCAAATCAAGGGAAGAATTTTAAATGTGCTAGTAATGGAAAAGAACCTGAGAAATCTAAAGTTGTCACTTATTGGGAGGAGATGGTAGCTAACTATTATGACAACTCTCTTATTAAACACATGGGGAATTTTAACAAACATATCTTTCTCAGAGAAGATATACCCTGCAACACTGCTCACCCTTTCCCCCATATTGGAGTCACTCAAGTCTAGATGTTTAATGAAGTCCCTACCATGTCCAAGGAATCTTGCTTGCATGCCTTGGATTCTGATAGCTCTAATTGTATGAAGCAACAACTGATCATGCCTACAAGAATACCTCTTACCTCTGATAAGGTGGTCCTGGTCTAGGCCCAGAAAAGCTAGAAGATCTCAACTCGGAGAAAGAAGAGATAGGGATAGCCAATCCTATAGTTACTATGGAATATCCTAGTCCTCAAAATGAAAAGATTGGATATGGGGAGCGGATATATCCTTCCTAGATGCTTTGAGAATCAGGGAGAATTTGAAGAACACAATGTGGTCCAAGAAGAGTTTTACTCACAACACTATTAGCGAGTATAGAAATGTTGGTTTCAAGTAGTAGAAACATAGGAATCCTCCTTAATTCATCTCTGAGGGTGAATGAAACAGGAGGAAACCCCTTTAAATTGCCACCTCTTCCCCTCCCAAATATATTGTTGAATTCCCCAAGAGGATTTTAGCTCTGGGCCAAATGACACCAGAATCAGTAAGGAGGATGTGGACGCCTTAGCACTTTTAGTCACATTGGTTTGATTTTAAAGAAAAGGAAGATTGATGATGAGAATTGTGAAGGTGCTAAGAGCTCAAAAACTGAGGCTGTTAAAAAGAAGAATGTTGTTGAGAGTAAAACGGGGACTATTTTCAATGGAGACTTTGGCACATTTACAATTGGCCACAATGTTACTAACGCTGAGGAGGCGGGCCAAACCATGCTCCCACCCCCCAAATGACTTATATCAGCTGGAACTGTTGTGGTTTGATGGCAGCCACGACAAATAGAGAGTTAAAAATGATCTCATCAGAGGTCATAAGTTGACCATTCTGTTTCTTATGGAAACTAGAGCCCATAGGGAATGAGTTGATAGAAATAAAAGAAGATTCAGATACCAACATGTCTTTTGTGTAGAAGACCAAGGCACATCTGGGGTCTTTGTTTACTCCGGAATGACTTTTATGAACTACAAATAATTGATTCTTGTGCTAATTTTATTCATGTTGCATTAAAAGAAAGAAGATCTAGTATTTTGTTGATATTTCCTTTATTTATTGAAATCCTATATTCTCTACTAGAAGATCTCTCTGGTCTAGATTGGCAAGGTTAAAACCTTCTAAAAATGGTGCTTGGTGTTGTATTCAGGATTTTAATGAAATGTTGTGCTCTACTGATAAGGATGGTTTGAGGAATGTGGAACCCATTAGAATGAATCTTTTTAGAAATTTTTTGGACTCTTCAGAACTCATGGATCTTATGCTTCAAGGTTGCAAATTCACATGGATGTTTGGTTGGCTTAGGATCTCACATAGTTGAGGATGCTTGGCTTGGCTTAGGATCTAAAGCTAGTATTATTAGTGGCGCTAGTGATAATCTTGTTGGAGACCTCATTAACCCCAACCATGAGTGGGATATCATTCTTTTTAAGGCTAATATCTCCCCCATCTAGTGCTATAGGAGCTATTAAAACCCTATTTCTTGGACAACATCTAATGATATTTTCTTCTGGCCATACACTAAGAAAGGTACTTACGATGTTAAATTTGGCTACAGATCCTTGGTTGCTTAGACTCCTACTGAAATCTCTAAACCCTCTTCAACCACTAGCCCCCCTGATCTTTGGATTTGTATTTTTTCCGCATAAGCTCCAAACGAACTAAAACATTTTATCTAGAATGTGAGCCAAAATATTCTCCCCACTAAAGAAAACTTCATCACAAAAAAGATTGCCTCTAATCCTTTATGCTCTATTTGTCAATCTGAGCCTAAGACTCTTGAGCACTTGTTCCTTCTATGTCCATGGACCACTCCGTTATGGTTTTGCATACAACTCACCCCCCCTCGAACATTGGTCTTTCATTTATTCATAAATGGTTGATGGATCTTTTGGTTGCACCCTTGTCTAAGTCTAGCAACCTTTGTTCCTTGATCTTCTACCCTATGGCACATTTGAAGGGTAGAAACGAGACTAGTTTTAATGGTAAGCTTCCTAAACCCTAGAGACAATTCATAAAATTAAGAATGAATGCCTAGAGTACCTCGTAGACCCCCTGTTTGTTACTAATAGCATTAACATCCATAGTTTTCCTGCTAGAAGGCTTCCAGCAGTGTGGAGACCTCCTAGACCCCCTGTTTGTTAAAATAAGCTCAAGTGCAACACATATTACGAAAAATACTTCATCTGTCTCAAAGTTTTGGTACTTTTATCTTGTTAGGTACCATTAGTTTATGTAAGTTAAGTACCAAAATACGCTCTTTTGTGTCAATAATTATTTTCAAATTTCTATATATACACTCACTCCATATCTTGAGATTCTAAAAGACTCAATAAATTAATAGGGTATATTTGAATTTTTTTTTTGATGAATTGTATATTTAGTATGAATATTAGGTTATTTAGTGGTTGCCCATCTTGATCTCCCGTTTCCCCTTAACTCTTATTCTTGAGTGGGTTACTAGTTGCATATTCTTTAATCTTCCACTTGCCTACTCGTGTCCAATAAAGAGGACTCATATTCTATTGTAAAGACACACTTGTGAAAAGCATAATAGAAAGATACTCTCATTCTCTTCCTCTCTTTCTTCATCTCTATTATCTTATACGATGTCTAATATTTGTTCTTACTGTAGTTTTGGTTATTTTCTTAACACATTATCAGCACGAGTCTCTACCATATGAGTGATGGCATAATCTTGAGTTTCTATTGCAATAATAATTTTATTATAGTTCTTATTCTTTTCACTATCTTGTTACTATCTAAGTTTGTGTTTTATCTCTTTTTATTTTTATCGCATTTTGCATTTATTTATCATCGCTGATGAAAATTTGTGATGTAGTTCCCAAGGAACAATAAATTCATTATCCAAGCATCCCTGAAAAATTGCACAAATAATTGTTTCTATGTATCATTGTTTATGAAGATTTATGATATAGTTCTTGAAGAACCTAAAAATTGAGTATCCAAGCCTTCTTAAAGGATTGCTCATAACATAGTTTTTCTTGATCATTGTTGAAAAGGTCTTGTGGTATAGTTCCCGAAGAACTAATAGTTTGGTAATTCATTATCCCAGTAGTATTGCTAAATTTCATTTTCTTTGGTTACCATTTATGAAGTATTGTGTAATAGTTCTTGAAGAACTAAACATTTAGTTTGTGATGGAAGTCTATAAGATTTGTTGTTGAGTTTCTGAAGAACTTTACTTTTACGCAATAACTGCAATCTAAAAGATCTATTTGATCTAAGTATAATATCTTCAAAAATATTTTGAAGTTGTGGAATCTATTGTGGTTGATCACAAAGGAGAGGTTGTTGATCAAAAATGAGAAAAGTTATCTAATGAGTTGAACTTTATTCCTAGAAGAGAAACAATTACATATGAAGGGTTAAAATAAAATGTCATAGTATTAGTGGTTATGACTTTTCTTATCTCTAAATTATGGTGTAGTGACTCATGCATTATAGAAAATTTACCCTCTTTTCCTACTTATGTTTGGAATTCATATAAAAACTAGTAGATTACGAGCTAATCGCATTATGTGGCATGATTATATTCAAATAGAAATGTTGATTTGAAATGTCATTCATATAACATCAGTTGTAAAATATAAGTATATAAAAGCAATATTGACTCTACAATGTGTTCTTGTCACACTTATAACATAAATGTATAGTTGATACAAAGTCCAACAAAGACGTACGTAGAGCGATGAGCTTTGAAAATGAACACTATTATGGCTAAAGTAAAAAATAGATTAGTACACACTCATAAATTGAGGTATCAATTGAGTTAATGAATCTATTGAAATCAATGAGCATTTTGAGAAGTGTTTATACAGTGAATTATGATTATTAGAAACAAATATTTGTCCCCTACTTTTTTATGTATCTGTGACAAAATATGAGTCCCGTGATTTTTATTTATGTGTGACAAATATTTATCCTTTTTTTTCCTATCAATGACAAACTTTTGTGCCGTCCATTGGTATTATAAAAAACATGTCCCGTGTTTTTTATGTCTATAACAATTATTGTCCCTTTTTTATTCTTATAAGTGACAAATATTTATCACATACTTTTTTACATGCATTAATGAAAAAAGATTATAGCGTGGTTTTTATATATTTATTAATAGTTCCAATAGGCATTTATTCTTCCCATGTTTTTCTTAGATATTGCTCGTGATGATGAAATTATATCAACAATAATTAATGTTCCCTACTCTGGGGGAAAGACAAAATTGACCTTGATTTTGCCATGTGTCAATGTTGAGAAATGACTAGATTGGTATTTTCATAGGTGGTTTAATGGTATAAATATAATGTTGATGTTGATGTGAATAGATATATATCAATAACAGAAAAAACAAATATATTGGTAAAAAATATAAACAATAGATATATAGTAGATAGTAAATTATAGCAGAATAGTAGATATAGTATATATTTATTATAGTAGATATTTATTAGAGTAAAGAAAAAATAAAGAAAAAATTGAAGGAGAAGGAAGATAAATAAAATAAGAAAAGTTGTGTGTGTGTGTGTGTCTGAGAGAGAGAGAGAGATGTGAGTTGTGAGGGAGTTTAAATTTGAATTGAAAGTAGAGAGAAAGAGAAAGGAATTGAGAATAGGGAAAAGAGAAAGAGATTTGGGTAAAGTGAAAAGTTTGAGGGAAAAGACAAAATTGACATTGATTTTGCCAATTGTCAATGTTGAGAAATGACTAGTGGTATATTCATAGGTGGTTTAATGGTATAAATATAATATAATAATGTTGAAAGACAAAATTGACTTTAATTTTGCCAACTATCAATATTGAGAAATGACTAGATTGGTATTTTCATAGGTGGTCTAATGGTATAATATAGTGTTGATGTTGCAACAAAAATAAAGGAATAAGAAGAATTGATTGTTTGAATAGATCCTACAAAGCTAGACATTCTTATGTTCTTATTTTCCATTCTACCCTTTTATTATCTTCTAGTAATTTCATGTTACCATTATGTTATAGCACATATGAAATGACATGGATTATCCCTACTAAAAAATGACATTTGTAAGATTTGCAAACAGATAGTTGAATATGTATGGTTTATACAATTTTGTTTATTGAAGAAAATTGTGTGTCCCCAATTTTTTGTATAAAGATGATAATTATCTTTGTTATACTAGGTTTATATTTTGTTATTTGAATGGTCAAAGGTTAATACGTTATTTTTGTTTAAATAAAAATGAGCACGGCTAAAATTATGCTATAATAAATCAAACATAAAGTTTAGTAGAAGACATAGTTTCTTAATATTTTTCAATATAAGTTTAGTAACAATGACATCTCATATTGATATTTTTGAAGGAGTAAAATATTTTTCAATATAATGAGTTTTTATCTGTCATATTTTCTTAATGCATGCTAATTATAAGACATTCTAAGTTTTTAGAGTATAATTACTATTTTATATGTGCATTTTACATTAAATTATATACATTATCTATTTATGGTCAGAAGTCATATGGTAGCATGTGTACTTGTTATCAACTTGCAAGCAGAAGTTTGCAAATGTAATTGAAGACTCCGGAAGAGCTAGTGTTGTTACCTAGAGAACACATTTTTTGACGCATTAATATCATATTATAATCTCTCAAGTCTCACAGAAATTTATTAAGTTGCAAGGATATCTGTATAAATGGATATCATATTGAAACAAAAAAAATGAAGGAGATGTTGAATATCTTTACATACTTTGAATAAAATAAGTGTAGTGGAAACACCATGTGGGACATTCAGATATTTTATGATTTTAATTGATGCATAAACTATATGGACACATACGTTTGTCGTCGACTCACAATTGGAAGTTTGTGAGATTGTTTGCCACTCTAATTTCACCAAGAGCTCATTTTTCTAAATTATTAGAAAGAATATGACGATTATTGTATGTCTATAGAATTGATATATTAGACATCACGTAGCATATGTTCATTCATAAAATGTTCTTGAAGAATCATTCTTTAGACGTCTAAAGTTAATCACATGACCAATACTTATGAGATAAGAACTTCCAATTTCCACTTGGAACATGCAATTTTGCATGCTGCAACATTGATTCACATCATGACAACAACTTATCACAACTCTTCCCATTTACATTTGATTTTTGGTCACGAACCTAATATTGCCATCTTAGAATTTTTAAATGTGCAGTGTATGTTAAAATTTCTCCACTTACAATGCACTATGATGGGTCCTCAAAGAATTTTCGGAATATATATTTGACATAAATCTCCATGTATTGTAAAGTATCTTAAGCCAACAATTGGAGACTTGTTTATAGTCCAGCATGATGATTATAATCTAATGAATTAAATTTCCCAACATTAGGGGATATTGATCCTCGACCTAAACAATATGAACAAGAAGTTCAAAAGATAATTCATTTGCAAAGCTTAACAAATCATTTACCAAATGCATTCACTGATCCAAAATGTTTGACCAAATTATATATATCAGTTGTTAATGCTCCAATGAAAATGGATGTCCCTGTTGGCCAATCTATTATTGCAAATTTGTTTTAATCACGCCTGAAACGTGGTAGATCAATTGGTTCCACTGATAAAAATCCCAGAACAAGAAAACACTACAACAGATTTAAGGATTTGCAGTGTTTTTTTTGGGCATTGGTAGCGTTTTAAAACGCTAGAAAAGCTGGCGCTACGGATGCGTACCCCCCATTAGTAGTGTTTTAAAAACGCTAGGGATTGTCAGAAATGCGTAGCGTTTTGAAATAAAACACTGTGGATCTTCCTTAGCGTGTTTTGGACATACGTAGCGCTTTCTTGCAAAAACGCTAGGGATCCTCTAGCGCCTTTTGAAATGAGTAGCGTTTTCCCTAAAACGCTAGAGATCCTCTAGCGCGTTTTGGCCATAACTAACGTTTTCCCTAAAACGCTAGGGATCCTCTAGCGCCTTTTGAAATGAGTAGCGTTTTCCCTAAAACGCTAGAGATCCTCTAGCGCGTTTTGGCCATAACTAACGTTTTCCCTAAAACGCTAGGGATCCTCTAGCGCATTTTTCCCATAGCTAGCGTTTTCTTTAAAACGCTAGGAATCCTCTAGCGCATTTTGTCCATACCTAGCGTTTTCTGTAAAACGCTAGGGATCCTCTAGCGCATTTTGTCCATACCTAGCGTTTTCTATAAAACGCTAGGGATCCTCTAGTGCATTTTGTCCATACCTAGCGTTTTCTGTAAAACGCTAGGGATCCTCTAGCGCATTTTGTCCATACCTAGCGTTTTCTATAAAACGCTAGGGATCCTCTAGTGCATTTTGTCCATACCTAGTGTTTTTTCTCTAAAACGCTAGGTATTGAATGATTTTTTTAATTTCATTTCTAGCGTTTTCTCTATAAAACGCTAGGTATTGACTGATTTTTTTTAATTTCATTTGTAGCGTTTTTCTTTAAAACGCTACCTATTGACTGATTTTTTTTAAATATTTTTTTTATTTTTATTTATTCTCCCTTTTAATTACAAGTTATAAATTCATTCCCTGCCAACAAAATTCATCCAATATCATTCCAACAAAATTCAGCCAATATCATTCCAATCCAATATAGATACACACATATGTACATATCACCAAAAGACCATATTAAACTAACAAGTACTTACAACATAATATATATCCAAATCATATATACAACATATATAATAACTAACTAACATTATGAAACTCAAAAGTTGCTACAAAAAGCTAGAAACATAACGGCACCACTCCCTCATCATTGTTGTAAGTTGTTCATCGAGTAATCTTTGGATGTGATTACTGATGAGGAAAATCTTGAAAAATAAAATGAAATAAAATTAGAATTAAAATGGTTATTAAAAGTGAGTAAGTATTATAATATCAATATAAAAAAGAAATCTAAGTAGTTACCTTGATTGGAATTACTACTTTGTCATGAGTGATAATCTCTCTCATATATCTCATAGTATAGTACCCACAATCATTGTTATTTGGTTTGTTTAGGACACTACAAAGCAAAAGATTAGTTAATTAATTGTCACATTTTAAGACCCAAAATTCAATTAAATTTATAAGAATATTGATAAAAACTACGATTATCGGTACCCATTTTGTTTTACTCACGAGTATCCCCAATATTGTCTCAAAACACTGAAACGTCATACATATATATAACTAAGTTAAACAAAATACATATATTAAATTATAAAAAATGAGAGGGTTACACATACACACCTGTCAACTATCTGTACGAAGTCTACGTAGACGTTGTAATGACCTTGAAGTGAATCAAGATAGTACACAGTATTTCTCTTAGGGTTTATTGCAAACAATACCCAATGTTGCCTGCAAGTAAATGAATCACGGATGACTACACATTTACACTATAATACAATCCTCAAAATAAATAACCAAGTGATTGAAGACTAAATTTCTCACCCTATATTGAGTGGTGCAAAAAATAAAGATTCATGATCAAAATCTTTTGGCGATACAAGCGTGAAAGGACATAACTTTCAATTTGACTCTTCCTAGCCATAATATCCTCTGGTTTAGCTTGATCAGTGTCCCACACAACCATACACTCTGGGCACAAGAACAAAAGTTTTTGTGTCCGTTGCGAAGGGACCAACATCTCATTGTACAAGTACCTATAAATAATATATATACAACTTTGAGATCCTCATATATACTCTAATATATACTCTAATATATACAACTATTGTGTACAAATAATTTAATACATACCTCATATATACTCTAATAACACTCACAAAGTGGCCCATTCCATGTCATATATCGACTTTCGGATCCTCAACATTGAGAATCACAACTGCTCCACTCCCACAATTTCATCGGTTGGTAAGTTAATAAGGTCACGGCCGGGGCTTCTTTTTGTAGTCACGTTAGACCTTTACATAAGTGATGAACTCCTCGAATTCATCATTGGGAGATTTAACAAGATGTTGGACTGGGTGTATTTCCTTTCCTTTAATAGAAGGAGATGGTCGGGACACTTTGGTATTGTCGGTGGAAGGGGAAGGTTTTGATCTGGCCTTGCTAACACTCTTTTCCTTAGATATTCCTTTTTGGGGTACCTGTATATATTAAAAAAATGATTAGTTAGATAGTACACATTATATATAACAATGAGTCATTAACTTTTTAACAAAAATATTGTCACTTACAACGACAAGTTGTGCAGGCCATGCCACAAAAGTACTAAGTGCTTGACCCACAGTAAATATATCCGCACTAACAATTGGAACAAGCAATGGTGCAGACCCCTCAATTACATAAGATGCTCACTGCAACCTTTCGATGTGGGTTTGCAATATATAGCTCACATTCAGCGTTATCCTAAATCAATTATAATGAAAAATAAATATACATGATAATTTGATCAAATACATATGTACAAAAAACAGGTCGAGTAATAATAAATACCTGTGTTGAAGGGATGGTGCAGCTATCTCGTGCCCTATCTTAGTGTATGAGGGTGCGCAGGGGGGTGGTGCGAAGAGGGGATGGTGCAGCAGGGGATGGTGCAAAGAATGGATTGTGCGTGAGGATTGTGCCAAGAGTCGCTTATACATCGATCTCTCTTCCATTAATACATCAGCATTCTTGGATATCTGGTCATACTGTGCCGCCATCACTTTACATTGCCCACACGTGCGTCTATGGCTCTTTGGCCCAAACACAGTGGTAGGAGGAATGCCATATCCATAACCTCTTGTACGACCCATATACTCTTCCCTTCCCTAGGCACGAGCAAGGATATCTTGTTCACCAGAGCAATCTGTTAACTCTCCTTGTGTTACAAATTGTGATATGCTTTCCTGATGCACAAACATAAGTATATAATGATCAGAAATGATGATCATATGGATATATATAATGAGACACAAATTCCAACTTGCTAGGAATCATAAAAATCACAATACTTGAATTTTGGAATACTTACAATTCTGTCCTTGACCTCCTTAGTTTTGGGATCCACAATGTCACCATCTTTGTTTTTTGGGCCTCTAACCACACAAAGATTACAACGATCAAGGATTCTTGAGTTGGATCTTTCCCTCTTTCAAGAACTATTTAAGTTTAATAATTGTTAATCAACTGTAAATTAAAAGATTCATTAAATCATAATAAATTAAACTAATTGTGTGTTACCAATCTTTTTTGGAGAACTTGATATCCACTAGAACCTCCTCTATAAGGGTACTCGGGATTAGAAGCTCTTTCTTTATTCGCTTTACTCTTTTTCTATTTAAAAAGATAAGTATACATTAATGAATGATATCTAGTTGTCAAATATATATATATATAACTTAAATAATTAATATACTAACCAAGAAAGCCGGATCTGTAGTGCGTATATATACAAATAAACTCCAATCCTCCTTAGTTATAATTCCGGAATACAATGGTGGAGGCTCCTGTCTGATGGTCTCATCAGGAAGTTTCAGATACTTTTTTCCTACATCACTTCTATAACTCCGATGCAACCTTCCAGCTTCCTTGAGTATCCAATCTTTTCGGGTATCATCCACATCAAAGTGTTTCTGCTTATACATAAAAATGGATTAAATAAATATAACTAAAAAATCACTAAATAAGATTATTAAAGAGGTCTAAAATTATATACCTGTATTAAGGACCAGAAATCATCTTTCGGTTTAGGCAAAACTTTATTATCTTTCTCATTCCAACTTTTAATCGAAATTGGAAACATTTGCTTCACCTTAGTACCAATAAAAGTTATCAAATTTGTGGCGTTCTCTCCAATAGGCAAACCTTTAACACTCCATCTGAGCTGCATTAAATCATTAAATAATTAGATAACTTTGAAAGGTAGAGAACAACATTAATAATTAGTAACTTACTGAATATTTCTCGTGTCCTTTACTTATCCGATGGATGATTTTCCTTTTCGCTGTCATTCCACGGGGAGTGAACTTCTTTGTGTTTCTATGACCACCCCCATCACCACCCTCATGACTACTATCATGACCACTCTCATGATCACTAAGTGATGCCATCTGACTTGCAAAACGGCGTGGAAAAAGCTACAATGATCTTGCAAATTGAGGATCATAAAGAGGATGAAGCCAATCACAAAATATCTTCTTAATAAGTATAAAGTGTACTTCAAACTATTATGAAAGAAAGAAGTTTCTTCATCAACACTCATACTCAGCAAAAATAATCAAAATCATGTGGTATACTAACCTAAGCATTCAGTTGCAGCCGTAACCATTCACCAATAATTGAATTTTGGATCACGGTTTAGGGTGTGCCAACTTAATTTTATCCACAAACAAAGTTTTGACAAAATCATGTTAGCAAGTGTGCATAGATTTTAACATGATTCGAGTAAAAGCATGGAAAAGTTTATTTCCAGAACCATAGTTTGTAAAATATTATCCAATTCCAAACATGCTCTAACAAGTTGCCAAACGTCAAAAGAGGGATTTGTTCGAACTAAGAACATAAATAAAACAGAAAAGAACACAAAAGCCCTACATTCTTCTTCTTTTCTATTCCCTCTCTACCCCGTTAATGCATTATTAATCACTGAACAATATTACACATGTCCAGGAAATCAATTTTAAAACCATAGAAGAGTTCTCACTCAATACTCGACATTACGATCAACCAACAAATTCATTATCACTTTCATACATTTCAATAGACAGTATAGGTGCAGTAAATTTTCAGCAGTGGTACGTAAACTTCGACAATTTCTTTAACAGAGCAAACGATATCGGAATTAAACAAACAAATATTCATTGGAAATCTTAGAGTGTGTAGTTTCTGGATATAATTTTTATTTATTTGTTTATGTAGCCAAAAAGTACAGTTTTTTCAAAACAAAGCATATGGATCCAGAAACAGGACAGCAATTGTTGCCTAACTTGTAACTCAGTTTTCTTATTGAATTCTACATCAAATTAAGCAAACCAAGTACCCAAATTGAAGCAAAACAAGTCTATTTTCCAATGAAACAATAATCACTAAAAATGGAGTTCTACAGAAGATTTTATCTACAAATTACTCAACCTATAATAACCGGTTTTTTTGCAGAAAATCACTTTAAACCCTTCTCCCTTCACTCCAAACCCAATCCAAACATCAAGCATACACAAACAGCCAATTCAATACCTTACAACAGACATTTCTAATGAACATTTTGACAGCAATCATGGCATCATATATTCATATGTATCATAGGCAATTCAACTTTAAAACAGTAACACAACCGAAAACCAATTTCAAATCGGAATGCACATTTTCACTAAATTCAGAACATCGATACAATCAACATACAATTCACATTCCAACACATTATACTCATTCTAATCATATAACGTGGTGAGAACACTCACCCGGTTGACGACTACTCGAGACTTTGGCGACTCAAAACCGAAATCAACCCGAACTCAACGAACCGAAATCCCGAAGTTTCCAAACTGTCTCAAACTCGACCCCAAACTGTCTCAAACTGGCATTAGCGAAAGCACCGAGCGAAAGGATTTTTGGGTTTTTGGGTTTTGGGTAGTTTCAAGATGGATTTTTGGGTTTTTGCATATTGGGTAGTTTGGGTTGGGTCGCTGCAGGGTTTCTGGGTTTCGCGGGTGAGAGAGGTGGAGAGTGATGAACGAAGCTTGCTGGGTTTCGCGATTGAGAGAGGTTTGGGTCACTGGGTTTTCGCGAGGGAGAGAGAGTTTCGCAGAGGAAGAGGATGAGAGCTAGGGCATGGAGGAAGAGGATAAGAGCTAGGCGTGGAGGAAGAAGATGAACGTGTTGAGTTCCCGAGAGAGAGTGAGGCGCAAAGGTACTGAGAGGGAATTGGAGTTTTGGAAATAAAAAATTTATAACACTATAAGTAGCGTTTTTTAAAAAACGCTAGCCATTGACCCAGCGTGTTTCGCTCATACGTAGCGTTTTTTTTAAAAACGCTAGCCATTTTGTAATGTAATGTTGTCCATACCTAGCGTTTTCTGTAAAACGCTAGGGATCCTCTAGCGCATTTTGTCCATACCTAGCATTTTCTGTAAAACGCTAGGGATCATCTAGTGCATTTTGTCCATACCTAGCGTTTTTTCTATAAAACGCTAGGTATTGAATGATTTTTTTAATTTCATTTCTAGCGTTTTCTCTATAAAACGCTACGTATTGACTGATTTTTTTTAATTTCATTTGTAGCTTTTTTCTTTAAAACGCTACCTATTGACTGATTTTTTTTAAATATTTTTTTTTATTTTTGTTTATTCTCCCTTTTAATTACAACCTATAAATTCATTCCCTTCCAACAAAATTCATCAAATATCATTCCAATCCGATATCATTCCAACAAAATTCAGCCAATATCATTACAATCCAATATAGATACACACATATGTACATATCACCAAATTAAAAGACCATATTAAACTAACAAGTACTTACAACATAATATATATCCAAATCATACAACATAATAACTAACTAACATTATGAAACTCAAAAGTAGCTACAAATTAAAGCTAGAAACATAACGGCACCACCCTCATGACTACTGTCTTGACCCCTCTCATGATCACTAAGTGATGCCATCTGACCTGCAATATAACATAATCCATATTATTGTTAAATTTACAAAAATAATATAATTATCTATTAATAAAAAATAACGAGATATCATTAAGTCTATATTACCTTTTCCTTTTCCTAGATAAAATGTTGTTTGCAATTCGCGTCTTGGTATTTTTTTCCAACGAATAGTAATTCCATCATTATGATCTTTTCTAAAATATACAACATCCTCTATAGAAGTATTTTCCCCTATTATTGGTTCTGATGTTCTGAAGAAAGGGTCGTCCTCAACACCAACATCATCGGGTGCTTCATGATCATCATTGTTATACACAAATTTTTTGTCACTCAATAGAACAATAGACCAATTGATATTAACTGGATCAGTGACATAAAACACTTGTTGAGCTTGCGATGCTAAAATAAAAGGTTCATCTTTATATCCTAACTTGTTGAAATTCACCCGCATGAACCCTGATTCATCAATCTGTAAACTAGTATTATTGTCAACCCATTCACATTTGAACACAGGCTCCTGAAACATATTGTAATCCAACTCCCATATGTGTTCAATGATGCCAAAGTATGACATATTCGCATATATGGGATTTCTGTCTTTGGCACTGGATGCATGCATAGAATGAGCTACAAGAGTCACCCCACTATTTTGCATTTTACTCTGATCATCTTGTTCTTTTGTATAGAAAGTGCACTCGTTCATTAGATAGCTGTTGTAAGAGAAGACATGTATATTTGGACCTTTTGCTAACCATCTCAATCTTTTTGAAATCGAAGTAGGATTCGAAACACACTCACCATCAATGTGATCTTTTAGCCACACTATGAAACTCCTATTGTGTTCTTTTGCTAACCAAACTTGGCAACATATGAATCAACCTCACTATCATTGTGAAGAACATACAAGTGTGCTTGCTCTAGTTCTTTCCTTGATACCATCACTAATTTAGTTCCTGTCATCCCTTTACTAATCCTTCATACATGATGAGACCTTGGCAGTCCCACAGAATATTCAAGACTAGATAGATAGCCCGTGCAAAACTCAATAGCCTCTTCAACTATGTAGCGCTCAACAATACAACCCTCAAGTCGTGATCGATTTTTCACATATCTTTTTAATATCTTCATGTAACGCTCAAACGGATACATCCATCTCATGTAACATGGGCCACACAATTGTGTCTCTCTAACCAAATGAACTATTAGATGAATCATTATGTCAAAAAAGGAAGGTGGGAAATACATCTCAAGCTCACACAAAGTGACAATAATTTCTCTTTGCAATGTTGGCAACTTTTCAGGGTCAATCACTCTACTACAAATCGCCTTAAAGAAGAAACAAAGTTTGGTTAAGGTCTGACGCACTTCTTAGGAAAAATGGATCGTATACCAATGGGTAGCAAATGCTCCATGAGAACATGACAATCGTGGGCCTTTAGAGACTTTAACTTGAGGTCTTTCATCGATACAAGAGTCGCCACATTTGAACAAAGATCCTCCGGAACTTTAACTCCATGAAGAAACTCACAAAAGATGCAGTCTTCTCCTTTCTAGATAGAGTATGAGTCATGGGAGGTAGATATGTACGTGTACCCTTCTTTACCGGACCCAATTCAGGTCTCAAACCCATACTAACCAAATCCAACCTTGAGTTGATGGTATCTTTAGTCTTACCCGGCATATTGAGTAAGGTACCAATGACACTTTCGAAGACATTCTTTTCAACATGCATCACATCAATGAAATGCCTTACATATAATGACTTCCAGTATGGCAACTCAAAGAAAATCGACTTTTTCTTCCACCCTCGTTTGGCAAGCTCTCCTGTAAAAGGCTTCCCAAATTTAATGTTCAAATCTTCCACCTTTTCAATTACCTGTTCACCCGTCAAAGGCGGGGGAGCTCTATGTGTTTATGTATTTCCATCAAATGCCTTTCTCCACAATCGATAGTGATGAGTTGATGGCAAAAATCTACAATGACCAAGATAGATATTCTTCTTACCATGTTCCAACCACATCCAATCTGTGTTATCTTCACATATAGGGCATGCACATCGCCTTTGTTCATTGTACCGAGATAGATTGCCGTATGCAGGAAAGTCGTTAATTGTGCCAAAGTTCATAGCCCTCAGGGTGAAACTTTCTTCTCTGAACCCATCATACACCTCTACCCCAGTCTCCCACATTTGCTTCAAGTCTTCAATTAAAGGAGCCAAGTATACATCAATATCATTTCACGGTTGTTTGGGCCTAAATTAACAAAGAC
Organism: Oxytropis ochrocephala; assembly: GCA_020916435.1. Lineage (NCBI taxonomy): Eukaryota > Viridiplantae > Streptophyta > Magnoliopsida > Fabales > Fabaceae > Oxytropis > Oxytropis ochrocephala. The sequence goes on along the minus strand of CM037093.1, from coordinate 36,712,225 downwards.
AACATCATATATTTGCGTTTCATGCAAAGCCACGCGATAAGTTATAAATCGCCAAAATCACGGGTCATGTATCGTGGGGAGCTACTCGATACCGTGCGGGTTAAATCCATCGCAGACAATGCAAGGCGTAGGTTTCTCGGGTCATCCCCAAATTAGGATACTCAATATTAATTTTTTTCCATCATGAGAATCTGCCGTGTGTCGTAGCATACCATCTTTAATCCTTTCATCCTCATGCCATGTCAAGTGTTTTGCATCTTCTGAACTACGATACATGCGCCTAAATCGAGGAATTATAGGAAAATACCACAACACCTTTTCTGGAGCAAACTCTTTCTTCTTATACCGCGGTGCATTACATTTAGGACACGACTTTAACAACGCTTGTTCATTCCGAAATAAAATGCAATCATTCGGACAAGCGTGTATCTTCTCATTGTTCAAGCCAATAGACCCCAACATTTGCTTTGCATCATACGTCCGAGAAGGAAGCACATTATCATTTAGCAACATTTCTTTCAGAAGTGCGAGTAAATTGGTAAAGCTCTTATCCGTCCATCCGTGGCAAGTTTGTGAATTCAGTACAACCCGCATACAATGGTGTCTCTGCATCAGTTATCAACTTCTCAAACATTTCAGGACAATCATTAAGATCCTCTTCAACCACCTTTGCCATCTCTTCAAATTCGTTCAGATCAAATGAATGTGTTCGGTGTCAACCCTGCGTGCACATATCTCTTAGTAATATCATTCATATTTGAAGATTCACCTTTTTTCTCACCGTGCATTATCCAACAAGTGTAACTTTGATCAATTCCATTCGCCTTTAAATGTCGTGCCAACTTCTCTGCAGTAACTGATTTTACATAACAACAACTTAAACAAGGACATTTCATACCACTAGAAGTCCCTAAACATTCAACAACACAGCTCACAAAATAATCCACTCCAGCGGCATACTCCTTGGATAGACGATTGGCAGACATCCAATTTCTATCCATAATTTCTAAATATGTATAATAAAATCCTGAGAAGAGAACTTTAACATATGACCCATCAAGCAATTCGAATATAATGAAGAATCAATTCATATAAAAAAACAAACAAAATTTCCTCTTTTAATTTTTTTTCAATTCCACTCCTTATTTTCCCAAGCTATATCTATCTCATATTCTATTTCTATTCTCGGTCCTTTGGTCAAGACAACGGAACCATAGTCTAGTCTTCCAAATAATGAACTTTATGTGTAACAAGAAGAGGCTAGTGGTAAAAAAAAAGAGTCTACTGTGCACAAGTGACAAAACTAATATATTTCTAAACTAGAACCCACAATTAATATCTAACAACTTTCCTAATTGTAATTTACAAGAAAAAATTGCAAGAGAAACATGAAACAAACACCAAATAGGCGAACAACGAAACCAACCTGAAGAAGAAGAAGATGAAGTACTAGTAGAGCCAACAACGTGAAAGTGGTCGTTGGAGAAGAAGAGCCAGGGAAGTAGCTCTGGGTTTCTGGGTTTTGCGTTAGGGTGTTAGGGTTTTGCGTTTCTGGGTGAGTGATTTTGCGTTTCTGGGTGAGTGTGTTCGCTGAGAGAGGGAAGTAGCTCAATGGGAAACGAAAAAAAATTATTTAACCATACCTAGCGTTTTCTAAAAAACGCTAGGGATCTATCTAGCGTGTTTTCTAAATACCTAGCGTTTTGAATAAAAGCGCTAGGGATCTGTCTAGCGTGTTTACTAAATACCTAGCGCTTTCTAAAAAACGCTAGGGATCTATCTAGCGTGTTTTCTAATTGGCTAGTGTTTTGAATAAAAGCGCTAGGGATCTGTCTAGCGTGTTTTCTAAATACCTAGCATTTTCTAAAAACGCTAGGGATCTATCTAGCGTGTTTTCTAATTGGCTAGCGTTTTGAATAAAAGCGCTAGGGATCTGTCTAGCGTGTTTTCTAAATACCTAGCGCTTTCTAAAAAATGCTAGGGATCTATCTAGCGTGTTTTCTAATTGGCTAGCATTTTGAATAAAAGCGCTAGGGATCTGTCTAGCGTGTTTTCTAATTGGCTAGCGTTTTGAATAAAAGTGCTGGGGATCTGTCTAGCGTGTTTTCTAATTGGCTAGCGTTTTGAATAAAAACGCTAGAGATCTGTCTAGCGTGTTACCTAATGGGTAGCGTTTTACCTTAAAACGCTACTAATGGTGTAGCGTGCTATTAAAATGGGTAGCGTTTTTTTATAAACGCTACTAAAGGTGTCGTTCTCTTTTTACAATTATGGCGTAGTGAAAGGTGCTAAAAAGAAAGATGGTCCAAGCAAGGATATAGAAACTATAAAAGAGTTTTCATACATAATTGAGATTTCAGTTCTAGAAGAACTGATCAAGTACCTAAAATATTCTAAAATTAAAGAGATCTCAATGAATTATGTCAAGAATGAAATACAATAGAACCGAAAATATATAAGTCATTGTTGACAATGTTTTTACATATAACATAGCAATGAATGTGATCAATAAAAGTGAGGATCATGAAATAAAGTCTATTAAGGACTGAAGATAAAGAATTCGCCAAAATAGAAAGATTCAATTGAAGCAGAGTTAAACTTGCTTTACAAGCATAAAAGTTTTGGACCTGCAGTCTAAACACCTGAAGGTGTGAAATCAGTTGAATATAAATGAGTTTTTTTTGCCAAAACAGAATGAACGTGGTGAAATTTGTGAGATATAAAACTCAACTTGTTGCTCAAGAAAATTTTTGCAAAAATCTAAAATTTATTTTGATGATTCACATTCACCTGTAGCAGATGCAAGTACTTTTCGATACTTAGTTAGGCTTGTAGCACATGAAAGACTCAATTCGCACATGATGATTGTTGTTACAACTTATTTGTGTGAGTCATTTTATTGTAATAATTACATGAAGATCCCTGAAGGATTTCATATTCCGAGACACACTTTCCGGATTCTCGAAATGATTACTCAAAACGAATCAGTCCCTCCATGAGATAATATAATTTAATCGCGCATGTGGTATAATCGTCTCAGTTCATATTCTAAAGAAGGGATATAAAAATGACATCACTTGCCCATATAGTTTTATGAATATCAAGAAATGAATTTGATTTAGTTTTATATTATTGGAACTCTTGAAGAGCTTTCCAAAATTATAGATTGCTCAAAGAAACAGTTCTATATGAATGACCCCAAATTATATATGATGGATTTTGAGGTTCAACCTGAGATAGATCTATAAATGGAAAATCACAAAAGGATTCAAGTGATAAAGAAATATATTCTTATAAACTGTTTTGAAAAACAAAGTCTCATTGATCTTGATCTGCAAAAATTATTTATATTGAGTACATGAGTTGTGTGGCAAGAATATGTCAAATATATCAGTTCCGAAAACTATAACATTTCTCTGAAAGCATGCATGCATATTACCAAATATTATATCGCTTTATATAATAATACTATGTGATAAAAAAGTTCATCACAAACGGAAATGCATTAGAACAAAGTGAGATTCATTTTTTATTTTTGACTATTCTAATGAACAAACCATTTTATATATGTTCTGCAGATTAACCCTACAGATACAGAGTATTTTTCTGATCAATATCAAGTCAGATTCCAACTTACAAAATGACAATTATAGACATCTTCATTTTTTGACACATCATCACTTATTTATCATTTTTTAATTTCATTTACATGAGGTGGCATTGAAATATCATCTAATCTAATATCTATCTGATAAAATACACAACTTACAAAATGACAATTATAGACATCTTCATTTTTTGACACATCATCACTTATTTATCATTTTTTAATTTCATTTTCTCTTCCTGCTCTTTCAATCTCACATTTCTCAATATTCCTCACACTCTTACTTTATCTTCTTACACTCTCTTTCATCTTTTTTTTCTTTTTTACTTTACTTTTATTTTTCCCATAAACAATAATTCTCTTTCTCCTATCACTCTACCTTTTTTTTAACTAACAATCTAAAAAATAAGAAAATTTAATGACTATTTAAACTACTGATTAATTTAAAACAAATATTTCTTATTGATAACCTACTATCTCTATTTTACTATCTACTATAATATACTAATCAACTAAAATAATCAATTGAAACTACGACATAACTGCACTGATATATAAAAACACGGGATAACTGTAGTGATATATAAAAATACACAGGATCAATATTTGTCATTGATAATTATAAATTTTGAAGACTACTATAAATAAACCTACAATCTAATCAAATATATTCTATCTATCTATTTAATAAAATACACAACTTACAAAATGACAATTATAGACATCTTCATTTTTTGACACATCATCACTATTTGTCATTTTTTAATTCCATTTTCTCTTCCTTCTATTTCAATCTCACATTTCCCAATATTTCTCACGCTCTTACTTTTTCTTCTTACACCCTCTTTCATCCTTATTTTCTTTTTACTTTACTTTTATTTTTCTCATAAACAATTATTCTCTTTCTCCTATCACTCTACGTTTATTTTTTTAACTAACAATAAAAAAAATAAAAAAAATTAATGGCTATTTAAACTACTATTAATATTTAAAACAAATATTTCTTATTGATAATCTACTATCTCTATTTTACTATCTACTATAATATACTAATCAACTAAAATAATCATTTGAAACTTCAACATAACTGCACTGATATATAAAAACACGGGATACTGTAGTGATATATAAAAATACATAGGATCAATATTTGTCATTGATAATTATAATTTTTGAAAACTATAAATAAACCTATTATCTAAATAATTAATATAAAACAACTAAAATAATCAATTGAAATTGCAAGCTAACTGCCCTGATATATAAAAAATCTAATCTAATATCTTCTATCTATCTATTAATTTAATAAAATACAGAACTTACAAAATGACAATTATAGACATCTTTATTTTTTGACATATCATCACTTATTTATCATTTTTTAATTCCATTTTCTCTTCCTTCTCTTTCAATCTCACATTTCCCAATATTTCTCACACTCTTACTTTTTCTTCTTACACTCTCTTTCATCCTTTTTTCTTTTTACTTTACTTTTATTTTTCTCATAAACAATTATTCTCTTTTTCCTATCACTCTACTTTTATTTTTTTAACTAACAATCTTAAAAATAAGAAAATTTAATGTCTATTTAAACTACTGATTAATATTTAAAACAAATATTTCTTATTGAAATCTACTATCTCAATTTTACTATCTACTATAATATACTAATCAACTAAAATAATCAATTGAAACTACGACATAACTGCACTGATATATAAAAACACGGGATAACTGTAGTGATATATAAAAATATACAAGATCAATATTTGTCATTGATAATTATAATTTTTGAAGACTACTATAAATAAACCTATTATCTAAATAATTAAGAAGGCTTAATGACTAATCTAAACTACTAATTATTATAAAACAAATGTTTCTTATTGGTAATTTACTATCTAACTTTTGTTATTTACTATAATCTATTAATCAACTAAAATAATCAATTGAAATTACAAGCTAACTGCACTAATATATAAAAAAAACACGGGATAATTGCACTGAAAGTTATAATTTTTGAAGACTACTATAAACCTACAATGTAAAAAAACAAGAAGGCTTAATGGCTATTTAAATTACTAATTAATATAAAACAAATATTTCTTATTGATAATTTACTATCTAACTTTTGTTATTTACTATAATCTATTAATCAACTAAAATAATCAATTGAAATTACAAGCTAACTGCCCTGATATAAAAAAAATCTAATCTAATATCTTCTATCTATCTATTTAATAAAATACACAACTTATAAAACAAATATTTCTTATTGATAATCTACTAACTCAATTTTACTATCTACTATAATATACTAATCAACTAAAATAATCAATTGAAACTACGACATAACTGCACTGATATATAAAAACACGGGATAACTGTATTGATATATAAAAATATACAGGATCAATATTTGTCATTGATAATTATAATTTTTGAATACTACTATAAATAAACCTACTATCTAAATAATTAAGAAGGCTTAATGACTAATCTAAACTACTAATTAATATAAAACAAATGTTTCTTATTGGTAATTTACTATCTAACTTTTGTTATTTACTATAATCTATTAATCAACTAAAATAATCAATTGAAATTACAAGCTAACTGCACTGATATATAAAAAAACACGGGATAATTGCACTGAAAGTTATAATTTTTGAAGACTACTATAAAACTACTATGTAAAAAAACAAGAAGGCTTAATGGCTATTTAAACTACTAATTAATATAAAACAAATATTTCTTATTGATAATTTACTATCTAATTTTTACTATCTACTAACCAATTAAAATAATCAATTGAAACTACGAGATAACTGCACTGAGATATAAGAAAACACGGGGTACTGCAGTGATATATGAAAAAAAAACGAGATTAATATTTGCCATTGATAATCATAATTTTTTTAAGGCTTAATGACTATTTAAACTGATTAATGTTTAAAGCACACGTCACAAGTATTTGTCGCTAATACCTAAAAAGGACAAACAATTGTCACTGATATATAAAAAATACGAAATAAATATTTCTTATGGATAATTTACTATCTATATTTTACTATCTACTATAATCTACTAATCAATTCAAATAATCAATTGAAACAATGAGATGACTGCATTGATACATAAAAAACAAACACGGGATAACTGCACTGATATATAAGAAAACACGGGATAACTGCATTCATATATAAAAATACACGAGATTAATATTTACCATTGATAATTATAATTTTTTAAGGCTTAATCACTATTTAAACTGATTAATATTTAAAAAACACGTGACAAATATTTGTCACTAATACCTAAAAATGACAAATATTTGTTGTCACTGGTATATAAAAAAACATGAAATAAATATTTCTTATTGATAATCTATTATCTGTCTTTTACTATCTACTATAATCTACTAATCAACTCAAATAATCAATTGAAACTATGAGATGACTGCATTGACACATAAAAAAAACACGGGATAACGACACTGATATATAAGAAAACACGGGATAACTGCATTGATATATATATATATATATATAAATACACGGGATTAATATTTGTCATTGATAATTATAATTTCTTAAGGCTTAATGACTATATAAACTGATTAATATTTAAAACACACGTGACAAGTATTTGTCACTAATTCCTAAAAAGCACAAATAATTGTCACTGATATATAAAAAAACACGAAATAAATATTTCTTATTGATAATCTACTATCTATCTTTTACTATCTACTAATCAACTCAAATAACCAATTAAAACTATGAGATAACTGCGCTGATACATAAAAAACAAACACGGGATTACTGCACTGATATATAAGAAAACACGGGATAACTGCATTCATATATAAAAATACATGAGATTAATATTTACCATTGATAATTATAATTTTTTAAGGCTTAATCACTATTTAAACGGATTAATATTTAAAAAACACTTGACAAATATTTGTCACTGGTATATAAAAAAAACATGAAATATATTTCTTATTGATAATCTATTATCTGCCTTTTACTATCTACTATAATCTACTAATCAACTCAAATAATCAATTGAAACTATGAGATGACTGCATTGATACATAAAAAAAACACGGGATAACGACACTGATATATAAGAAAACACGGGATAACTGCATTGATATATATAAATACACGGGATTAATATTTGTCATTGATAATTATAATTTCTTAAGGCTTAATGACTATTTAAACTGATTAATATTTAAAACACACGTGACAAGTATTTGTCACTAATTCCTAAAAAGCACAAATAATTGTCACTGATATATAAAAAAACACGAAATAAATATTTCTTATTGATAATCTACTATCTATCTTTTACTATCTACTAATCAACTCAAATAACCAATTGAAACTATGAGATAACTGCACTGATACATAAAAAACAAATACGGGATAACTGCACCAATATATAAAAAAATACGGGGATAAGACTGATGATGTATATATATATATATATATATATATATATATATATATATATATATATATATATATATATATATATATATATATATATATATATATATATATATATATATATATATATAACATGGGATAGATGCTAATCGATATATAAAAATACAAAGTTAACAACACTGATATATAAAAAAACACTATACTAACATATTAAAAACACGGGATAAATGCAAAATTATTTTAAAATGATACTTTTATGTTTCTAGATTTTAATACTTATCTATTTTTTTTAAACTCCTTTTTTATCTACTTTAAATTTGTCTTTATTTTCACGAGATAATATTCAGACTATTTAATATTTTCTAAGTTCATTCATAGAAAGAACATGATAGCACCCATGCGTATGCACGGGTATCCTACTAGTTATGACCTAAAAACAATCTATGATTTTTGCTTCTTCATTTCAAGCTTAAATGTCAACAATTCAAGGAAGATGTTCTGAAGATAATACTAACCGCAAAACTCCATTAAAAGATGATATATCACAACTAACAGAGCGGAGTAGATTTCTCCATATGCACTTGGGGAGAAATTCCAGATGTTGGAACTCATATTCTTAAGTGATGCTTCAAACAGGTGGAGAAAATTGAACTCTTTTTTCCTTCGCTATGGTTTTATCTCATTGGGTTTTCCTAACAATATTTTTAACGAGACAGTTCCTATAGAAAGTATATTGTACCCTTTTTCCTTCAATGGGATTTTTTCCCACCGAGTTTTTTCTTTGTAAGGTTTTAATGAGGCATATCCTCGATGCACATCCAAGGGGAGTGTTATGAACATTAAGGGTATGTTTGGGAGGGGAATGGAGGACATATTTTTCAACTCTAAATTGAGAATTGGTTAATTGACTAGAAACTTGATTAATTGGTGTTGCAAATTGGTTTTTGACTATTTTTGGTTGAAATTTTGCAACACGGGTTAGTGATAACTCTATTTTATATAGAGTATTTCATATGTTTAAACTTAGTAATTGCTCTCTTTCAAGTAATAACAAAGAATTTATATAGTATTTAGTGTGATATATGATAACTTGAGTGATTTGAATGGTTATAGTTATTAATAGGCCATTTTGGATATATTGTGGTATGTTTGATGTTTTTGTTCAGTGCAGTCTCAATGCTTTCTGCATCAAATGCTCCTGCACTGATCCTACATCAAAACTACACTACTTGGTGGATGAGCAGCCAGCTTCATGAACATCAACTTGCAATTGCTGACCTCATGCTTGGTCTTCTGAAGCCATCCCACCTTGTATAGTAGGCGCCTACCATTCACACATAGCTATAGGCATAGCTTTGAAGAGTCACCAACATAGGGACACATGTTCTATCATCATAGAACCGCCCTATGTAATTAGTCAAAGATTTCAAAACTTATTTTGCATGTATGTATGTTTGTACTTTAGTTCTTGCTTGATAATCTTTTCAAAACTTATTTTGAACTTGATCACTTAGAATAAGTAGATTTGTAAGAGCAGACATGGCTTACAATTAAGAAATCAAGAACTAATATGGGTGAGTGTTTTACATAAAGAAAACTTTGTGAAAACCATGCTAAGTCCTAGAAATAGGATAGTATAGTCCATAGGATGAATTGTGGGTACTTAAAATACAAGAGTGAATTTATTTTAGCAACTTGGATAATTGTTAGGAGGCAAGAAAGGCATTGACAACCCTTTCTTTCTTGCAAAAAGCAAGGATCATAAGATTTGGTATTGAAACTCAAGAAAATGACTGAAAGACACATAGCTAATGCATGACAAAGATTCATTGCAAACTGCATCACATACTGCATCACACACTTAGAAGTAAATTACTTGATGAAGACATTCCAACTAGCTTTTCTCATTTGCATTATCACACTCTTTACTTTGCTTTCTTTCTAACTTAGTTGTGATCACTTAAACTCCAAAATTATTTTTTTACTTAGTTACTTTACACTTTATACTTTATTACTTTATATTGATTTAAAAAGTGAGTTTTTCAATCTCTGTGGGTTCGATCTTTTTACTACTTGTTTTTGGACTGTGTATAGTTGCACATTTGTGTTGTTATTTCCAAACACCAAGTTTTTGGCGCGCCGTTGTTAGGGATTGAAGTAAATTCTTTTAAAATTCGATATATAGTAATTTAGTGTTGTATATAATTCTAGTATTTGTAGTTTCACAATGTATACATGGTACTTAGTATATGTACAGAACCAGAAACAGAACACCAGAAATAGAAAGAAGATTCAGGAGATTGCTAAGACTCCAAAAGCAAAATCAACAAGTCTGCAACATGTCTTTCAGTGAAGAACAAAACTCAAGGCCACACTCGCAGAAGAGGAGGCCCCGGTTCACAAAGATGCTATCTTGAAGAAGAAGTTCATAGAGAAAATCTCACCCACATGGATCACATAGGTATGGTTAATGATAGAGATAGACCTATGAGGGATTATGCTCAGTTTGATCATCAAAACATGCAAACTAGCATAAATAGACCTCATATTGATGCCATGCATTTTGAATTTAAGCCTATGATGTTTCAAATGCTTCAAACTATTGGTCAATTTGGAGGATCTCCTCATGAAGATCCTCATTTGCATTTAAGGCAATTTTTAGAAGTATGTAGTAATTTTATTATACACGGTGTTAGTGAAAATGCATTTAGATTAAGGTTATTTCCTTATTCTTTGAAAGATAGAGCTAAGGCTTGGCTAAATTCTTTAGAGACTAACTCTATCCATTCATGGAATGAAATGGCTGAAAAAAATTTAGGAAAATATTTCCCACCTATCAAAAATGCCAGGTTAAGAAATGATATTACATCTTTTAGACAAAAAGAGTTTGAATCTTTATTTGAAGCATGGGAAAGATGGAAGGAACTTTTGAGAAAATGTCCTCATCATGGTTTACCTGTTATTATTCAAATGGAAACATTTTATAATGGTTTGGAACCTCAAACTAGAATAATGCTTGATGCATCATCTGGTGGAGTGTTATTAAACTTGTCATACAATGAAGCATGTGAATTAATTGATAGAATAGCAGCTAATAGCTATAGTTGGCCTACTGAGAGGGTAAGTGCCCAAAAGAAACCATCAAGGGTACATGAAATTAATGATATATCTGCCATATCTGCTCAAGTAGCCACTCTAGCTAATTTGATGAAAAACTTCACTTCTGGCAATGTTACTGCATCTAATGCATTTTGCATCACCTGCACAACATCAGAAAGCAAAGCAGAGAACAAGTACATCCAGGCACACCTAGTTGTGTGTACTGTGGAGGAGGTCACTTGTATGAGGAGTGTTCTAGCAACCCTATCTCTGTAAATTATGTAGGTTATAATAGGAATAACAACCCTTATTCCAACACTTATAATCCTGGTTGGAAAGATCACCCAAATTTTAGATGGAGCAACAATAGTGCACCTGCACCTAGAACTGCACCAACTACACCAATTACACCACCAGGATTCCCAGCTCAAAATAACCAAAGAAACTCTCAACCTACCACTGATAATTCTCTAGAATCCATGCTTAAAGCATTTATAGGTGAATCTAGAACTGCTAGACAAACTCAAGATGCTTCCATTAAGAACTTAGAGAATCAAGTTGGTTAATTAGCCACAGCTTTGTATCAAAGGCCACAAGGTGCCTTATGTAACACCCTGAAAATTTTTCGCGTCTTAAACACGAATTATTCGAAACATTACATATCAGAGTAGCGGAAATATAACTTACAACTTGTATCAAGTCAAGTTATACAATATTTTACAAAGAAACAAAACAGAATATCATAAGCATAAATGCTCTGTGATCCATCTTCCACACAAGCATCAACCGCCCGTGCTTCTTCCCTTTTCTTTTATCCTGTTTCTCGAAAAAACCACATATGATAGGGTGAGACAACTTGCCTCGGTGAGCTTTACCGTGACCCCTAGCCACACTCATGAGCCAATTAAAACATAGACACAAACAAGTTAGTACTTACTTTGGATCTCTTAGCAATTCTATTATATGAAATGCCGAAACATAAAACATAGACACAAAGCAAGTTAATACTTACTTGGATCTCTTAGCAATTCTATTATATGAATTGCGGAATCACAAGGTAATCCAAGAATGAATTACAATAAAGTTTTATTAATTTTAGTACACCACCAACAACCTAAAAGAAGCATGGGTGGACCCCGGTCATAGCCAATAAGTGTACAACTCTCAAAGGCGGAATAATTCTTTTTAACATTGGGGCCTAGGGCCGGGGCTCATGACCGCGCCTCCCTAGCATACTAACGCATAGAGGTCGTCACCTCAACTCGATATATTTATATATCGTAACATAACGGATAGAGCATATCATTTTCCGCAAGCATTATTTCAATTCCATATAATTTATAATTATAGGTTTCATGGATAGGTTTAGATGATTTATAATCATCCCTAGCCAAATCATAAAAATAGAACATTTCGTTCGGTTTATTTTCCAAGACATAAGTCCACACACGTTCACTAGTTCGGTTTTTGAAATAATAGTAATATTAATCGTTATTTCAAAACCGATTGATTTGTATCAAAATTTCTAACAAAATTTGGCGCAGAGTTTCCTCCGTAATACGGACATCCCAAAATAATATTTACTCGAAAAACCAGTCAGACATCATTTTATTCCAAAATCATTAATGTCGTACATATACAAAATTTTATGGTTTTCCAATAGATTTGAAAATTCAACCGATTCACACCCAACTTTAAAACACATCCAAACAAACAATATTCCACATAATCCGGTCCAAACATATCAATTCAAAAATCAAAGCATTATGGTTTCGTTTTAAATTTTCAAACACGCGTCATTTTAAGAAAAATAGCGTTTTTGACTCTAAAATTCTCGAAACTTGAATTTGAAAATCATTCAAACATAGTTCAAAAACGATGTTTAAAATTCCCTAAGCGAGTAAAACTCACCTTTCGTGATGAAAATCACGAAATACCGAACTCTAAGAAATTCTACGGTTCCCACAACACGAACACGATCCCAAAACGAGCTCCGATCACCACACCGAACGAACACCGACAGCCCCCACTATTATCTTTTGCTTCCAATCGATCCAATCTACAATAAATTAGCACAAGATCAGTTATTGAGCTTCCTACACCCAATATCCAACTTTAATTTACATAAAAACTCAATTTTTCCTCAATTTGAGCTTCAATGGTAACTTGACATTGAGTAGGAATTAGGGGTTAAAAGTGGTACCAATAGAAAGAGGAAGAAAAATGGAAGAAAACGAGACGAAAAGCCCCTTACCCGGCGTTGATTTGAGGGAGATCTTCCCTCCTCTTCCTTCTTCTCCTTCGCCTCTTCTCTTCTCTCTTTCTCTCGGGTCTCTCTGTTCTCACTCTCTCTCTCGATGGCTTTTTCTTTCTTTCTTAATTCCTTTTCTTTCTTTTATTCCTTTCTATTCTTCTCTTCTTTTTTTTTTCTTTTATTTATTCCATCCCATTTAGAAGTGAGACAGTATTTTGGATATTTTCGATGTCTCAGAGATCATTTTGGGTAAGTGGTATGAATACTAAAATACTAAAATACCCTTAGTGTTCCAATTTCCACTCCGTTATGCACTTAAATTATTTTCTCTAGCAATTATAAATTGCTTTCGTAACAGTCTCATATCCGTGACTTGATTTATTACCTATTCGAGTAATAAATCACTCGTTAATTTCCATAAATCGAAATTTAAAAATTAGGGATGTTACAATCACCCCAACTTTTAAAAATTTTGTCCTCAAAATTATGTAAAACATAACCCAATAAAATAGATATGGATTTCAGTCCATATGCCATCTACCGGATCTCCATTGGTCACCACTTTGACCATTGCAATCGCCCTCGCCCAAGGTGCCTTTACGCCTTGTTCATGCTTAGCCAAGATAGAGATAGTGGAGATACTTACAAGATTACCTTATCACTATTTCCAATTCTAATTGTCTTCCTTCCATTACAATGGAGTTTTCCATTTCCTCCCAGCTACTATAACACATACTTGAAGTATATCTTCAAGAGTCTAATTAGTTCGCTCTGACGTACACTTTAATTCCTAAAGCCTCCTTTAAACTTTAAGTTGTGATCTGACACCATCTTTGTAAAAATTCCATGCAATCTGATGATATGGTTCATATACACTTCTACTAACTTGGATACTTTAAAATGTTCCTAACGGAATATAGTGAGCGGATTTGGTCAATCGATCCACACTACCCCATTAGCATCGTTACCGACTTGCCCTCTTGGCCAACTATAACAAAATCCATAGAGGTATCTTCCCATTTCCACATTGGAACCTCCAATGGTTGCAACTTGCTTGCAGTTTCTCGTGCTCGCTCTAATCCTTCGTCGAGTCAAGCTCTTAGCTACAATTTCCATAATACCTGATTTCATACCTGGCCACTCTCTCGATTCAAATAAGAATCCTTAAACTGGTAATTTATTAATTAAATTACAATAACTGGCAATTCATTATCCGAATTGCAATAATAATCGTAATTCGTAATATGAATTACAATAGCATCTTCGTGGATCGGTGAATCGAATACTAGCTCCGATAAACTCCTCAAAAATCGACTCTTCTCATTAATAACGTTGGGTACACAACCCTACCATCGAATGCAGATAATACTACCATTTGTCTTGGGTATAATTTGGTAATCATTTCGAGATTGTAGCTCAACACCAACCCCTAGGCCTTCACCGATTAGGTTTCTCAAAGCATTCAAATTCGAACGTGCCTTAACACTATCCGACTCTTCTTCTCTCGCCGCCACTTTGAGATTCAATTCTCTAAAAGATCCCAACAATGTCATTTCGTGGATGGTCAATTCCACCATGTGGATAGATTTCCTACTCCATGGGTCTGTTACAACATTGGTTTTCCAAAATAATACTTTAATGAAATGAACGAATTAGACATATTCAGAGGATACAAACTCGCATTTTGGATGTTAAACATACTCAAGCTTTTCGATATTTACCAATCTCAACACATAGCCTGTCTTAGACCTTACATCGAGACAGAGCTCCTAGCTTCATAGGTTAGCAACTCCCTTTCGTTTATTATCTTAACAGAGTAGCCGAAATGGTCTATACAACTTATAATAAGTACTATTTACAAACCAAAACATACTCATATAAGTGGAAACATAACATGGAATAAGACATATAGTCTCATTCAACTTCATTGATACTTTGCCTACTTGATTGTTATTATTTCGTTATGATCGAAAGCGAGATATTTCAACCTGTTGTGATCACTAAAGACTTTACAACTAGACCCATAAAGATAGTGTCTTCGATTCTTTCATCACGTAAACTATAGCCGCCAACTCCTAATCATGAGTTGAATACTTTTCTTCATGTGGCTCCAACTATTTAGATGCATAAGCTACCACCGATTTTCCGAATAATCACACTTTTTTCTAACCCTCCCCGATGCGTCCATCAGAACTTTGGATTTCCAAATGACGGACCGGGAGAATTAAGATTGAGCAAAAGTAAATTGCGACATACAACTCTAGGAAGCATCCTTCCAAATCGTCATTCCAAATAAATTGTTGGGCCTCGCGAGCTAACGAGATAAGAGGAAAAACTAACTATTAGAATCCTTGAATAATTCTTCGATAATAACCAAAGAAGTCCTAAAACTTCGACTTCACCATTGCTTTGCCGCAGCTAGGATCGACCGCAATTCCTGCCGAGAAATCACGTGATCCAAGAACTCCACTACGTCATCGAAGTCACTGCGATGGCTTGGCATATAACTTCTTCTCTCAAGTAACCTCGAAACAATACGGAGATGTTGCACAAGCTCCTTAATAGTCTTTGAGTACACCCAATTCCCATCCATGATTACCACCACGCCTGCTGCGCAGACTGATCCGATTATATCATTACCTTAGATCAATTCTTTGAGAAAGCAACCGCACCTTGAAGTTGGTTAAGTAAATCATTTACCCTTGACAATAGATATCTATTCTAGATAGCCACTTGTTCACTAACGATAATTGATACACAACCTCATACTCCCATCAATCTAGTTGACATGTAATGCAGAGCACCACCGAGAGACGTTGATCGAATAAATTCCTTTGAGGTTAATTCCCCAGTTCAGTTCGGTTCATTTGATTCTAAGGAAGACATTCAAGAAGAAGTTATGGCTATTGGTTCCGTGCACTGAACTAATTCTATAGAAAACTTTATCCGGAAATACATCTAGGAAAATTCATTGATAACTTGAGCAGATGATAAATACAAACCAATTCCAAAGAGTTGCGCACAACACAAAAATAAAAACTTCCGTACATAGAAATAAAGACTTGCCATCCGGAGGGAAAAGTCTAACCACTTCCTTAATGGTCGAAACAATCCACAAATTCAAAGAGAGAACCAAATGGTTCATCGAAACAATCTTACGAAACATCGGTTCGTGGTAGGAGACACAAATAATCCTACCCGATTTACATAAGCTATAAGGATAAACAACGGGTAGCTTTATTGTCATACAATATGCTAACATATTTATCACCGAGGAAACTTGTACCCTTCTAAAGATTACCCTCAGCTTGATTGTCCGAGCTTTAAGGGTTCCTAATTTAGCATTACTGCATAATGACCTCCTCCTTGCAACAGAGCACACAGATTTAATCCCCATTGACATTTAACACAATTATACTCTTACCATAGGACACTTGCTAGGCTTTGAGGAATCCAGCCAAGACTTGCTAAACCAAAGCCGGATAATTATTCACAAGAATGAAAACTAAATCCTTGTTCCATATCACCTCAAAGACCTTCCGTAACTCTAGTCATATTCCGGACATCTTCTCAAAAGAGCATACATACTTCCAATATATAGAATTGATCTAATCTCTCAACATAGCAAAGATACTTCCTAACCGACATAACACTCTACTTTAAATTAATACGTTACGCTGTTTACATACTACTCGAATCAAGGAAACGAATCGATTCGTAAATCGTTCCTTGAAATGATTCCGAGTAAAAGGAATACCTTAGGTTTGCATCCCAAAGATGAGTGTTAGTCTACTCGGAATGTGCATCCTCATCGAGCATTCGTAGAATAAATCACTTTCCTTCCTCGTTACATGACAAGGTGGTGAGAATTCTTTCCATGACGTCTACCCGGTACATGTCACCATCAAAATCACCTACTGCTCTTATCTTGATTGAGACTTGGTTCAAAAACCGTGATCATAACTAACTCGATCAACATTGGGTTCCGTAGCCATCACGAGAGATTGCACTACAACCTACTAGGTCACTTTCATAGCATTTCGCAATATTGCGTAAAAGAAAAAAAAAAAAAAAAAAAACATGATCAAGACTCGCAGCTATCCAAAAGGATATCTCTAACTGCGATCTAAGTTGGGGTTTACTCTAACCATAAGGTAAGGTTATTGTAAAACAATATTTGATGAATCGATAGACCCGGCTAATCAATAATTAGGATTCCGGTGTCCGTTAATCTTAACAGATCTTACGATCATTGTCATTATTCCCGCCTTTAAAGGTTTTTCTTAATTGTAGCTCTTTGTATGACCTACAATAACTTCCCACCGCAATTCTACAATTGCACTTGGTTCACCGATTGAACATTCGCCCACAATTTCCTCGAACCAATTTAGTCGCCCTTTGCTTTCATTGCGTGCTCTAATAAACCGAAGGCCAAAATTCCTATAGTGTAGGGTTTGGACATTTTTGGCTAAGGCAACCAATCGTTATCATTCCCGATTACCTTGCATGAAAAATTGAGTTGATCAAGCTCAAAGCTTCACATAACATCTTTGGAAGGTTCTAACAATTGCCTCGTCCACAGTCCTAAGTGACTTATCTAACCTCTTGACCATAAGGTCTCTACGTCCGACTAGGTCGAACCGCTCTGATACCAAATGTAACACCCTGAAAATTTTTCGCGTCTTAAACACGAATTATTCGAAACATTACATATCAGAGTAGCGGAAATATAACTTACAACTTGTATCAAGTCAAGTTATACAATATTTTACAAAGAAACAAAACAGAATATCATAAGCATAAATGCTCCGTATCCATCTTCCACACAAGCATCAACTGCCCGTGCTTCTTCCCTTTTCTTTTATCCTGTTTCTCTGAAAAAAACCACATATGATAGGGTGAGACAACTTGCCTCAGTGAGCTTTACCGTGACCCCTAGCCACACTCATGAGCCAATTAAAACATAGACACAGCAAGTTAGTACTTACTGGATCTCTTAGCAATTCTATTATATGAAATGCCGAAACATAAAACATAGACACAGCAAGTTAATACTTACTGGATCTCTTAGCAATTCTATTATATGAATTGCGGAATCACAAGGTAATCCAAGAATGAATTACAATAAAGTTTTATTAATTTTAGTACACCACCAACAACCTAAAAGAAGCATGGGTGGACCCCGGTCATAGCCAATAAGTGTACAACTCTCAAAGGCGGAATAATTCTTTTTAACATTGGGGCCTAGGGCCAGGGCTCATGACTGCCCTCCCCTAGCATACTAACGCATAGAGGTCGTCACCTCAACTCGATATATTTATATATCGTAACATAACGGATAGAGCATATCATTTTCCGCAAGCATTATTTCAATTCCATATAATTTATAATTATAGGTTTCATGGATAGGTTTAGATGATTTATAATCATCCCTAGCCAAATCATAAAAATAGAACATTTCGTTCGGTTTATTTTCCAAGACATAAGTCCACACACGCTCACTAGTTCGGTTTTCAAATAATAGTAATATTAATCGTTATTTCAAAACCGATTGGATTTGTATCAAAATTTCTAACAAATTTTCGGCAGAGTTTTCTCGTAATACGGACATCCCAAAAATAATATTTACGAAAAACCAATCCGGACATCATTTTATTCCAAAATCATTAATGTCGTACATATACAAAATTTTATGGTTTTCCAATAGATTTGAAAATTCAACCGATTCACACCCAACTTTAAAACACATCCAAACAAACAATATTCCACATAATCCAGTCCAAACATATCAATTCAAAAATCAAAGCATTATGGTTTCGTTTTAAATTTTCAAACACGCGTCATTTTCGTAAAATAGCGTTTTTGACTCTAAAATTCTCGAAACTTCGGAATTTGAAAATCATTCAAACATAGTTCAAAAACGATGTTTAAAATTCCCTAAGCGAGTAAAACTCACCTTTCGTGATGAAAATCACGAAATACCGAACTCTAAGAAATTCTACGGTTCCCACAACACGAACACGATCCCAAAACGAGCTCCGATCACCACCGAACTAACACCGACAGCCCCCACACTATTATCTTTTGCTTCCAATCGATCCAATCTACAATAAATTAGCACAAGATCAGTTATTGAGCTTCCTACACCCAATATCCAGCTTTAATTTCGCAAAAACTCAATTTTTCCTCAATTTGAGCTTCAATGGTAACTTGACATTGAGTAGGAATTAGGGGTTAAAAGTGGTACCAATAGAAAGAGGAAGAAAAATGGAAGAAAAACGAGACGAAAAGCCCTTACCCAGCGTTGATTTGAGGAGATCTTCCTCCTCTTCCTTCTTCTCTCTCGCTCGCCTCTTCTCTTCTCTCTTTCTCTCTGGTCTCTGCTTCTCTCTCTCTCTCGATGGCTTTTTCTTTCTTTCTTAATTCCTTTTCTTTCTTTTATTCCTTTCTATTCTATTCTCTTTTTTTTTTCTTTTATTTATTCCATCCCATTTAGAAGTGAGAGACAGTATTTTGGATATTTTCGATGTCTCGTAGAGATCATTTTGGGTAAGTGGTATGAATACTAAAATACTAAAATACCCTTAGTGTTCCAATTTCCAATTCGTTATGCACTTAAATTATTTTCTCTAGCAATTATAAATTGCTTTCGTAACAGTCTCATATCCGTGACTTGATTTATTACCTATTCGAGTAATAAATCACTCGTTAATTTCCATAAATCGAAATTTAAAAATTAGGGATGTTACACCTTACCTTCAAATACAGAAGCTACTCCTTCCCAAAAACAAGGAAACGAACAGGTTAAGGCTATTTCATTGAGAAGTGGTAAGGATCTGGTAGAATTAACTGAGAAGGAAAGTGTAGAAAAGGGAGAAAAAGCCAAAAATCAAAAAGATACCAATGCAGAAGCATCTAATGCTTCTGCATCACAAGAAGTTCAAAGTCCACTACCAAAGTTAGTACCTGAATACCCTCCTCCTCCTTATCCTCAAAGACTGAAAAAAGCACATGAGGAGAAGCAGTTTGGTAAATTCTTAGAGGTACTAAGACAATTACACATCAATGTTCCCTTAGTAGAAGCACTCCAACAAATGCCAAACTATGCAAAGTTTATGAAGGATGTGCTTACTAAGAGAAGAAGATTAGGAGAGTTTGAAATAGTTGCCATGACAGAAGATTGTAGTTTGCTTATGCAAAATAAGATTCCTAGGAAATTGAAGGATCCAGGTAGTTTTACAATTCCATTTTCTATAGGAAAATCCTATACTGGTAAAGCTTTATGTGATTTAGGTGCAAGCATCAACTTGATGCCTAAATCTATTTTTGACCAGTTAGAAATTGGAAATGCAAAACCAACCACTGTAATACTTCAATTAGCTGATAGATCAATAGCCTATCCTGAAGGTATCATAGAAGACATCCTAGTCAAGGTAGATAAATTTGTATTCCCTGTAGATTTTGTTATCCTTGACTTTGATGCGGATAAGAAAGTGCCTATTATCCTAGGTAGACCATTTTTAGCAACCGCAAAACCATAATTGATGTCTGAAAGGTGAACTCACCATGAGAGTGAATGATCAAGAGATAAAATTCAATGTAATGAATGCTATGAAGTATCCTGTAGAGGATACGGGAAGAGTGTTCATCCTTATTCTCTCTAGATCAATCCAGAGAAAAACAGCTTTTTCAAGCAAGATGATCACTTAGCCAATGCAGATGCATTAGATGCAGCTGCATTGCTAGATGATGAAATACTAGAAAAAGGAAATCTGCCAATAGAAAACTCTTGTAAGGAGGTATGGTCTAGGACTTATGAACCACTCAATCTTGAGGATCCAGTTCTCAAGAAGAATTTACCCTCAATAGAACAACCTCCTAAGTTAGAATTGAAGATACTGCCTAAACACCTTAAGTATGCCTTCTTAGGAACAAATGAGACCTTACCTGTTATCATTGCTTCTGATTTTTACATCAAAACAGGAGAGTGATCTCATTAGTACTCTAAAGAAGCATACCAAAGCTATAGGTTGGCAAATGACAGATATCAAAGGAATTAGTCCTTCTATATGCATGCATAGAGTCATTTTGGAAGAAAATTCCAAAAATAACATAGAGAGTCAAAGAAGACTAAATCCTATTATGAAAGAGGTTGTGAAAAAGGAAATCATTAAGTGGCTAGATGTCTGGAATCATATACTTATATCGCATAAAGTGCTTGGGTAAGCCCCGCCCAATGTGTACCAAAGAAAGGGGTGTGACAAGAATAGCCAATGAAAAGAATGAGTTGATGCCAACTAGAATCATCACAGTGGTGGAGAATCAGTATAGATTACGTAAAACTCAACAAAGCTACCAAAAAGGATCACTTTCCTTTACCATTCATAGACCAAATGTTAGATAGACTAGCAGGGAAATAATTTTATTGTTTCCTAGATGGCTACTCAGGCTATAATCAAATAGCCATTGAGCCTAAGGATCAACACAAAACCACCTTTACATGCCCTTATGGAACCTTTGCTTTTAGAAGGATGCCATTTGGCTTATGTAATGCACCTGCTACATTTCAAAGATGCATGATGTCTATATTCTCAGATTTCATTGAGCAATCAATGGAAGTATTCATGGATGACTTCTCTATCTTTGGAGAAACATTTCAAGTTTGCTTAACAAACTTGGAACAAATTCTCAAGAGATGCGAAGAAACAAATTTAGTATTAAACTGGGAAAAGTGTCATTTCATGGTACAAGAGGGCATTGTGCTAGGACATAGAATTTCAAAGAAAGGTCTAGAGGTAGACAAAGCTAAGGTTGATGTCATTGAGAATCTACCACCACCAAATACAGTTAAAGGTATCAGGAGCTTCTTAGGCCATCTTTGGTTTCTATAGAAGGTTTATCAAAGATTTTTCAAAATCTCAAAACCATTATGTATGCTTTTGCAACATGATGTAGAATTTAACTTTGATGACTCTTGTATAGAAGCTTTTGACAAGCTTAAAAAGGCATTGGTGACAGCACCAATCATAGTAACACCAGATTGGAGCAGGCCATTTGAATTAATGTGTGATATGCTAGTGACTTTGCAGTAGGAGCAGTCCTGGGGCAAATGTATGACAAGGTTTTTCATTCCATTTATTATGCTAGCAAGACATTAATTGAAGCTCAAGTGAACTACACGCCATCGAAAAGGAATTATTAGTCGTGGTCTTTGCATTTGAAAATTTAGATCTTACTTAGTTGGCACTAAGATTATTGTCTATACTGATCACTCTGCCATTAAGTATCTAATTTCAAAGAAGGATGCAAAACCAAGGCTGATAAGGTGGATTTTACTCCTACAAGAATTTGATTTGGAAATAAGAGACAAGAAAGGAGTAGAAAACCAAGTAGCAGACCATTTATCAAGGATTGAAGGAGAATCACTTGGTACACAAGGAGAAGAAATCAAGGAAAGCTTTCCAGATGAAAAACTATTGGCAATCACAGTCAATGCAAAACATGAAACTTCATTTGCTATAAGCAATGCAGGAGCATCTGTAACACCCCTTTTCTACCCTTAATTTACACGTCATTATCAGAGTAATTTCTTTTTCAAAAATACAAATTTATTCGATAGAAAAGAAGTGCCACGTCGTCATTTATAAAACTCCTCATGTCATAAAATTTAAACCTCAAAAATAATCTCGCCGCGCGTGGAAATAACAATAGTTCACTAAACAACGCTCAAACACGCCTCACATCATCAACATAATCATAAAACAGCTTAATTAATAAACTAACAACTTCAACTACGCCCCTAGGTGCTACTACATCGAGAGCGACTCGACAGACACCCCAACAGCTAACAGAGAAGGCAGCAAGACCTTCACTCGCGGGTACCTGCAGCGTTGCCACGATAGAGCAACATTCCAAGCAGAAAGGGTGAGTCTTCAAACGGCATAAAGGCAAATATAATAGTCAATATATTAGAGAACAACATCTATAATTACCATAACACACCCGGTGTCGTATTTCAACCATCACGGCACAACATCGGCGAACAACATAGCAAACACACCAACAAGTAACTACATCACTTTTATGCACATGTATGAGAATGCAAACATGCATGTGGTACCATCATCGTCGCTTATTTGTTGCCTAGTGGCATATCGTCGCTAGACCGCAGCCTTTCGTCGCTTAGACCGCAGCCTTTCGTCGCTTAGACCGCAGCCTCTTCATCGTCACTTGTCGTGCATATGAAATGCATGAGACTTCATGAACACACAACACACACTAGTTCCACACATCATCACCGTCACTTACATCATCATAACATCGCTTATAACATTTTATCGTCGCTTATGACATTTTATCGTCGCTTATAACATTTTATCGCCGCTATAACACCACCGCCGCTTTTGGCCATAACCGACCCATCACCATCATTATCTTCACTTTGGTCCTAATGACCCACTCATCAATTAGACAACACACACACACACTCACATCAACTTCACATCGCCGTCACACAACACACTCACATCAACTTCACAGCATCATTTACAGCAAGATACATATCAACATACAATTACCCTTTTTATATTCATGGGTTATAAAATAGTAAGACTAATTGACTATGGGATTACTCAGTAATCGATACTACTTGCAACAAAGCGTTGGCCACACTTGCAAGGCTCTCAAGAATGCCCTTGTAAATACACGGTGAAAGAAATTTCGGCCTTAGCCAGAAACCACGATCCCAGCCATAGTCAAATAGCACACTAGTAGTATAACGCTTGGAGTCGAATCAAAATCCTATTCCACGAATCATTATCAATTCAAATCAACTTAGACATCACATTAGATTTTAGAAGACACCCTCTTTTCCATCTAGAAAAATACCCCATTTACATTTAGAAAAACATCGACTTTCGATTTAGACAAACACCACATTTTACTCGAGGAAACATCGCATTTTAAGCTTAGGGAACACATATTCAAATTAAGATAAACCTCACCTTTTAATAGCGAAAACAACCCATTTTCCTTTTTATAAAACCGCAGTAAAATCAGTTCAAAAACAGCAAACAGTTAATTGTAAAAGCAGCGCAGCAACTTGTAAAACTAGTAACGGCGACAGTAATCTTCAAATTAGAAAAACAGCAACCTAAGGAAAGGAAAACAACACTTTTGAGTGTAAGGAAACAAAGCACCATCCGATTTAAGAAACAACACTTTAAATTTGAGCAAACAAATTTCATTCAAATTAGAGTAAATAGCACGTTTAAATTAGAGTAAACAAAGACGTTTAAAATTGAAGAAGACAACACTCTAATATAAGTAGACAAAGCACCATTTAAATTGAAGAAAACAGACCCTTTGAATATGAGTAGGCAAAGACGATTTAATTTAAGGAACCAACACTTTCAATTGTGAGAAAACAAAGACTTTAAATTTTAGGCACAAGCACCTTTAATTTGGAAAAAACAGCAGCTCAAGATTTACAAGAACAGCACTATTTATTCTTGTGAAAAACAGCACATTAAATTCACAAAGACAGCAACATTTATGCGCTACAAACAGCAATGGAACAGCAGAAAACAACAACAATTGCTCTATAAAGACAGCAACAGCAAGAGCAACAAGTGCTACTATTGCTAAAAACTATAGTTATCACTCAATTAAGATTCAATATATCAACAGCTCCTAACTCTCTCAATCTTATTTCACCAATACAAATTCAACATCAACACTCATAGAATCACTCAATTATGCAACAACAATTATGCACACATCATCACCAACAACAAACATCACACTCATCTCAAATTCACAACAACAACAACAATTCAACAAAGATTCAAACACAATAACTAATACCCCTAGGCATCGTGAGAACTACCCTCCCATATATCAATCATTATATGAACCTTTATAACGCGAGACTCCCTTACCTCGAATACGTAAGCTCTGAGAAGATGAAGAAAAATACGCACGGAACCACAAAGCAACATACCTAACGATCTCTCTTCTTCTTCTTTCCTCTTCTCCTTCGCGCTTCTCCTTCCCTTTTCTTCTCACTCTCTCGCGATCTCCCTCTCTCTCTCTCTCTCTCTCTCTCTCTCTTTCTTTTCTCTTCTTTCATGCGTTTTGTTTCTGCTCCAAATGCTAGCTTCTTCTTCTTAATTCAATTTTTCTCTTTTATTCTCATTAACCCTAGGCCCAAATGGCCTTTGGGCCTTATTACTTACACTCCTCTAGTTTCTTCCACCACTCACAACCTAATTAACACACCACCTTAATTAATTAATTACCCTATTATTATTCTAATACAACCCACCATATACTACTTAATTAATTAATTAAATAAACACTTAAACTATTTTTGGGGCGTTACAACTCTCCCTACTTAAATTATTTTCGTCCTCGAAAATTCTAGCTCACATGAACATGTCTATGCTCTAGCTACTCATATCCAAGGTTACACCTAACCTACCCAACTAAGAACCGAACAAAATTCACATCAACGATCCCGGTCGAAACCGATGGGGACACAGAGAAACACACCAAACAACACATCACAATCCTAACAGCTTAATCATCAGATTTAAACGCACCTCGATTGCTACCATCATTTCTCCGTAGATTCAAAGACCGCCAAAACAAACACCTCCCACCGGACTTCTCCTTCTTCGGTTTTGGACACCTAGAACTAATGTGTCCCACCTCTTCACAGCTTGAAACAGACCACCTCTTTACGATCACAATCGGTTGCTATGTGGCCCCTCTCGCCACATCGGAAACACCTTTTCACCTCAAGGCTTGCACTCAAAACTTTTGTGTCCAAGCTTCCCGCACTTGTAGTGCATAACTTTCTCACGGGCATCTCCCCACTTGGCTTAGACCCATCAACTAACTTTCCTTTGCCCTTACCCGCAGACACCTCATATGGCTTGTCGCGACTCGAAAAGTTCTTCTTCTCTCTCTCATAACGGAGAAGGCATTATTGTCTTCCTCAAAAATCCCGGCGCTATTAACTAACAAAGGGAACACACGAACTGTTGATACCCTATGGCTCTCTTAATATCGCCACGCAACCCGCTTTCGAACTTAACACA
Source organism: Oxytropis ochrocephala (assembly GCA_020916435.1). Taxonomy (NCBI): domain Eukaryota; kingdom Viridiplantae; phylum Streptophyta; class Magnoliopsida; order Fabales; family Fabaceae; genus Oxytropis; species Oxytropis ochrocephala. The sequence goes on along the minus strand of CM037093.1, from coordinate 36,685,699 downwards.
TTTGGAGAACTCAAAGACCTCTCCGTCATAATGAGGATAAAACTTAGACGACTCAGTAAACTTTGCAAAGATACTCAAGTGATGTGATCATGCTACCTTGCTCAAGCCTCGTAAACTCAACCTCCTTCTTCCCGCGGACATCCTCTCGGGTAGTACTTCCTCTTGAATTCCTCTCAAACACAGCCCAAGTAACCTCCTCATTGGCGTCGTCAACCCCCGACTAGCCGCCTCCACCAATCATAAGCCTCTTTCTTCAACATGTGTGTGCCATAGCGAACCTTACGGGCATCGGTGCAATCCATGACGCGGAAGATCCGCTCCATCTCACTTAGCCACTCAAGGGCACCATCGTGGTTATACCCGCCTTCAAAAGTAGGAGGGTTCTCACGCCGAACGTAGCGCACTCACGCGCCCCATCGCCGATAGCATTGGGTATGCTACCCACGACCCCAAAGAATAGCCTCCAAGGCGCAGCAAGAAGCGCGCGATCGTTCCGCCCCGCCATTCTAGTATCGCAATGTAAAAACAAAAATCGTAAACGAGTAACAAGGCTCAAATGTTACTCAACTTAACGACTCAACCACCGTGGACGGACAGATCGAATCGCTCTCGATACCACTAATGTAACACCCTTTTCTACCCTTAATTTACACGTCATTATCGAGTAATTTCTTTTTCAAAAATACAAATTTATTCGATAGAAAAGAAGTGCCACGTCGTCATTTATAAAACTCCTCATGTCATAAAATTTAAACCTCAAAAATAATCTCATCGCAATGAAATAACAATAGTTCACTAAACAACGCTCAAACACGCCTCACATCATCAACATAATCATAAAACAGCTTAATTAATAAACTAACAACTTCAACTACGCCCCTAGGTGCTACAGACGTAGAGAGCGACTCGACAAACACCCCAACAACTAAAGAGAGAAAGCAAAGAAGACCTTCACTCGGGCACTGCAGCAGCGTTGCCACGATAGAGCAACATTCCAAGCGTAAGGGTGAGTCTTCAAACGGCATAAAGGCAAATATAATAGTCAATATATTAGAGAACAACATCTATAATTACCATAACACACCCAAATGGTCGTATTTCAACCATCACGCATAACATCGACGAACAACATAGCAAACACACCAACAAGTAACTACATCACTTTTATGCACATGTATGAGAATGCAAACATGCATGTGGTACCATCATCGCCGCTATTTGTTGCCTAGTGGCATATCGTCGCTAGACCGCAGACCTTTCGCCGCTTAGACCGCGACCTTTTTCGCCGCTTAGACCGCGACCTCTTCATCGTCACTTGTCGTGCATATGAAATGCATGAGACTTCATGAACACACAACACACACTAGTTCCACACATCATCACCGTCACTTACATCATCATAACATCGCTTATAACATTTTATCGTCGCTTATGACATTTTATCGTCGCTTATAACATTTTATCGTCGCTTATAACACCACCGTCGCTTTTGGCCATAACCGACCCATCACTATCATTATCTTCACTTTGGTCCTAATGACCCACTCATCAATTAGACAACACACACACACACTCACATCAACTTCACATCGTCGTCACACAACACACTCACATCAACTTCACAGCATCATTTACGGCAAGATACATATCAACATACAATTACCCTTTTTATATTCATGGGTTATAAAATAGTAAGACTAATTGACTATGGGATTACTCAGGTAACCGATACTACTTGCAACAGGCGTTGGCCACACTTGCAAGGCTCTCAGTAATGCCCTTGTAAATACACCAGTGAAAGAAATTCTGCCTTAGCGGTAGAAACCACGAGTCTAGCCATAGTCAAATAGCACACTAGTAGTATAACGCTTGAGTCGAATCAAATTCCTATTCCACGAATCATTATCAATTCAAATCAACTTAGACATCACATTAGATTTTAGAAGACACCCTCTTTTCCATCTAGAAAAATACCCCATTAACATTTAGAAAAACATCGCCTTTCGATTTAGACAAACACCCTCTTTTCCATATACTTCGACACCTCTATTCGTCGACACCCATATACTTCGACACCTCTATTCGTCGACACCCATATACTTCGACACCTCTATTCGTCGACACCCATATACTTCGACACTGTATTCGTATTCGACACCCATATACTTCGACACCTCTATTCGTCGACACCCATATACTTCGACACCTCTATTCGCCGACACCCATATACTTCGACACCTCTATTCGCCGACACCCATATACTTCGACACCTCTATTCGCCGACTAATCGGATTCGACATACCTACACTACCCTTCGATACATACACTCACATTGATTTCTACACTTAGGCACAATATACCTAAGCACTCACCTCACCTCGGCCATCATACGCAGACTTGCCACGCACCACGTCTCGACCCAACCACCTCGGCATGACCATGTTATACCTCTAAGAACTACTTGACGATACTCGCATCGGGTTCTAATGACACTTACGCACCTTCGTCCATCAAGTACACTCAACTCGTCCTCTTTACGCCTAGAACTACGCTCAACACTTACGTCGTGCGTTAATCTTCATGCACTTTAGCTTTTCTACGATCACGCAGCGCCTAACTTCTCCTTCCTCTCTCTTTAGGTGTTCCCGACTAGGATTAAGCTCAAGAACACACTCTTAGACTCTCACGCTCACTGAGACTGAGAGTTCTCAGCTCTCATTTCCTCTCCATGGTCACTTACGTGACCATCTCAGAAATCAACCAGGAAAACCTCCACCAAGATGAAGTAATACAACCAGAATACTTAAAAACACATAAGCACACATTCAGAACTCAATCCGAAATCATCCATGCAATTACACTTAACATAAACACTATATTACGCAATGGAAGAGACTCTCTTACCTTAAGCAACTTGGATGATCACTCCCTTCACTCTCCAATAACCACAGCAACAAGTTCTCCCTTGCACTTGAGCTTCTTCTTCGCTGGAAGCTCCTCCTTCTCTCTAGAAAATGATCTCACCTACCAACTTCTCTCTCTTACTTTTCTTAGATTCCTTTTTGGTGGAAAACATGCTCCCTCTCTTACGACACTTTCATTTAAGGCACACACTTGGGCCTCTAATGACTCATGGGCCTCCAATGGCCTTTGGCCTCTACGCCCACCTTCTCCATTCATTTAAGCGTCCCCTAAATGAAATAAACTCCTAATTAATACTCAGCTTAATTAAAAAGTTGTAAACCTTAAATAACTCAACTAAATAATTAATTGAACTATTTTGGGGTGTTACAATCTCCATGTCAAGACCCGAACTCTGCGACTGTAACAAGTTGCTGCACACCTCCATCAAACAATAAGGGAAAGACATTGAGCAAAGGCTCGATACCTAACCATTGTTCCTTCCAAAATTTTATTAAAGCGCCATCACCCAACGCTCTTTTTATGCACCAAGCGAACCTTTTCGATTCCTCTAAATTATCATCCAAAGTCACCAAGTCTCTCCACCAAATAGAGTCATAATTCCGGCGAGAGTTGCCTACAACCGAGTCATGAATAAAGCAAGAAGCGAATTCCCCGTATCTATGTCTCAACAACCGAGTCCAACTCACATTACTATCCGTCAAAGCCCTCCACTTTCATTTAGATAAAAGAGCTATATTAAGTAACTCAAGATTTTTTTTCCTAGACCGCCATTTTTTTTGACTTGCAAACTCTATCCCAAGCCACCCAATACATTCCGTTATCTCCCTCCTTGATTCCCCAAAGAAAGTCCCGTTGAATTTTAACCATCTTCTTATTAACCACTTTCGGAGCTTTATAAAAGGAGAACATGTATAAAGGAATGGTATTCAAAACAGAGTTGATGAGAGTAACCTAAGCACCAATAGATAGAAAATGACCTTCCACAACGCTAGTCTCTTTCTAATATCCCCAAGGTTGGTAATCCAAGTAGCTTCCCGCCTCGGATTAGCGCCAATCGGGATGCCCAAGAACTTGAACGTATTGACTGTTCTACAATAAAGGAAGGTGCTAGCTCTTTCCAAGAAACACTCCGGAATGTTAATGTCAATCAACTTGCTCTTATAGAAATTTACCTTCAAACCGGACACAAACTAAAAAGCTTTCAAAGAGGTCTTATATTCTAAAGGTTGTCCTCAATATTTAATATGATTTTGGAGTAAAACACTTTATCTTGAACTTGGCGAGTTGTTACATGTTTTCTCTCACCGCTAGACCCCTTATTTCCTTTCTTTATTCACTGATCAAAAAAGACCCCTTTTCTTTATTTTTAGACAACTTGGCATTCTTTAAGGAATGATGCTAAATTCTACTACAAGAATACAAAAACATGACACAACTTATATTCTTTCAAGTTTCAAGTATCGAAAGAATGCCATTAAACTTCACCTTTCTTGGTTTATGAGCTCAATATTTAATTGAGATAGGAGTAAGTGCTAGGGGTGGACATAATCCACGGAACCGCCCGAGAACTGAATAAACCGTAAAAAATATGTGCAATTCGGATACACATGTTCGGGTTTGCGGATTTCGGGTGAAACAATCGGTTTCAGTTGGACTGTAACGATCGGCTACGGAACTGACTTATAAATACACTAGCTACTACTGCTACTTTGCAGAGAAGAAAATAATGTGATATTTTTCTCTTCCCAATGTTTTACTTTAGTCTTCAAACAATAAGAATCATCCAACAACAAAGTCAAAAGTGAAAAGAGTGGTCAGAGCACTTAATTCACACGCCAATATCCTTGACTCCTTACTTAATACATATTTAAAAATAATTTATGGAACAGAGAGAACATATCAAAACGTTTCTACTCCTATTTCTCTTTCTTCAACCTCTGAAGAAAAATGTTGCAGGCACCATGGAGAAAAACCGAAAAGTCACCACCACCGATTTGGGTTTTGTTTCTTTTTTCTCTTTCTGTTAACCCGCCAATAACCACCCGTTAGAACCGCGAAACCGCAAAACCGAGAACCGCACAACCCGAAGCTCCAAACAGTCGGAGATGGGTGGCTATTTACTCTGGTCGGTTTTCAATGGATGGTCGTTTTTGGGACCGAATCCGACCGGTGTCCACCCCTAGTAAGTGCATAACCCAAATATCACTTCTTCTGTACCAACTTAATCATCAACTTTAGTCTGAAACTAGTAGGATACCCGTGCATACGCACGAGTGCTATCATGTTCTTTCTATGAATGAACTAAATAGTCTGAATATTATCTCGTGAAAATAAAAACAAATTTAAAGTAGATAAAAAAGGAGTTTCAAATAAAAAAATAGATAAATATTAAAATCTAGAAATGTAAAAGTATCATTTTAAAATAATTTTTCATTTATCCCGTGTTTTTAATATGTTAGTATAGTGTTTGTTTATATATCAGTGTTGTTATCCTATATTTTTTTATATATCAGTGCATCTATCGCATGTTTTATATATATCATTGCAGTTATCCCCGTATTTTTTATATATAAGTGCAGTTATCCCGTGTTTGTTTTTTATGTATCAGTGCAGTTATCTCATAGTTTCAATTGGTTATTTGAGTTGATTAGTAGATTATAGTAGATAGTAAAAGATAGATAGTAGATTATCAATAAGAAATATTTATTTAGTGTTTTTTTATATATCAATGATAGTTATTTGTGCTTTTTTGGTATTAGTGACAAATATTTGTCACGTGTGTTTTAAACATTAATCAGTTTAAATAGTCATTAAGCCTTAAAAAATTATAATTATCAATGACAAATATTAATCCCGTGTATTTTTATATATCAATGCAGTTATCCTGTGTTTTCTTATATATCAGTGTAGTTATCCCGTGTTTGTTTTTTTTATGTATCAATGCAGTCATCTTATAGTTTCAATTGATTATTTGAGTTAGTAGGTTATATTAGATAGTAAAAGGCAGATAATAGATTATCAATAAGAATATTTATTTCGGGTTTTTTTATATACCAGTGACAAACATTTGTCCGTTTTAGGTATTAGTGACAAATATTTGTCACGTGTATTTTAAATATTAGTCAGTTTAAATAGTGATTAAGCCTTAAAAAATTATAATTATCAATGGCAAATATTAATATTATGTATATTTATATAAGAATGCAGTTATCCTGTGTTTTCTTATATATCAGTGCAGTTATCCCGTGTTTGTTTTTGATGTATCAATGCAGTCATCTCATTGTTTCATTTGATTATTTGAGTTGATTAGTAGATTATAGTAGATAGTAAAAGATAGATAGTAGATTATCCATAAGAAATATTTATTTCGTATTTTTTTATATATCAGTGACAATTATTTGTCCTTTTTAGGTATTAGTGACAAATACTTGTCACGTGTGCTTCAAACATTAATCAGTTTAAATATTAGTCATTAAGCATTAAAATTATGATTATCAATGACAAATATTAATCTCGTGTTTTTCATATATCACTACAGTTACCCCGTGTTTTCTTATATCTCAGTGCAGTTATCTCGTAGTTTCAATTGATTATTTTAGTTAATTAGTAGATAGTAAAAATTAATAGTATATTATCAATAAGAAATATTTTTTTTATATTAATTAGTAGTTTAAATAGCCATTAAGCCTTCTTGTTTTTTTACATAGTAGTTTTATAGTAGTCTTCAAAAATTATAACTTTCAGTGCAATTATCCCGTGTTTTTTTATATATCAGTGCAGTTAGCTTGTAATTTCAATTGATTATTTTAGTTGATTAATAGATTATAGTAAATAACAAAAGTTATATAGTAAATTACCAATAAGAAACATTTGTTTTATATTAATTAGTAGTTTAGATTAGTCATTAAGCCTTCTTAATTATTTAGATAGTAGGTTTATTTATAGTAGTCGTAAAAATTATAATTATCAATGACAAATATTGATCCTGTGTATTTTTATATATCACTACGGTTATCCCGTGTTTTTATAAATCAGTGCATTTATGTCGTAGTTTCAATTGATTATTTAGTTGATTAGTATATTATAGTAGATAGTAAAATAGAGATAGTAGATTATCAATAAGAAATATTTGTTTTAAATATTAATCAGTAGTTTAAATAGTCATTAAATTTTCTTTTTTTTTAGATTGTTAGTTAAAAAAATAAAAGTAGAGTGATAGGAGAAAGAGAATAATTGTTTATGAGAAAAATAAAAGTAAAGTAAAAAGAAAAAAGGATGAAAGAGAGTGTAAGAAGAAAGAATAAGAGTGTGAGAAATATTGGGAAATGTGAGATTGAAAGAGAAGGAAGAGAAAATGGAATTAAAAAATGATAAATAAGTGATGATGTGTCAAAAAATGAAGATGTCTATATTGTCATTTTGTATGTTGTGTGTTTTATTAAATAGATAGATATTAGATAGATAGATTAGATAGATACATAGATAGATTAGATTAGACTAAAATAAAATAATCCCATGTAATGTTTGGATACTAAATTGAATCACCTAAGTTCGATAACTTTTTAAGGCCTCGTTTGGATAAACAACTATTTGGATATCAATTAAGTACTTATGGTATAAGTGTTTATCATATTATAAGTGCTTATTCATAAGTTACTTCTATAATAAAAGATAAAATAATATTATATTATTTTTCATAAGCTATTCCGATGAGCTTATAAATATTAGCTGAAAACAGCTTTTGAACAACTCATAAGCTGTTTCCGTAAGCTCTTTCAAACAATCTCACAAATTCTTATGAAGGTAGATAAACCCAAATAAAGTTGCACCAAGTGAAAGGATATGTCAGATTATGAAAAACCATTTTGTCCCTTAGAATCTTCTAACTTTGCATGACTGAGATTAACTTCTTGTGGTAGCAAATGATATTTAATATTGAGATCTTCAAGAATTTTCTTCAACTCAAGAACTAATTCAGATCTTCTGCTGTTCTTATCACCATAATTCTGAAAATTTATAGTGTGATTAACATATAAACCCATTTTCATCTTGTTTACGTTCTCAATATCTTTAACCAATACACTGTGGTTTGGACGCCAGTGCTGAGGCTTACACTCCAAGTATCTGAAATTCAATGTAAAAATATCAACATTGAATAAAATACTATCCCCGGTCTCATATATAGGAGAAAAATACAATTTTAAATTATTTGAATAACCGATGATTCGATCTTTTATAAACCGATACATCAAGAAATGGTTGATCAATATTACTATGCAAAGAAGAGAAATCCATAGTATAATAGATTCAACTGAAGTCTTCTAAAATCAAAATTAAGAGCTAGAGCAAACTAAAAAACTAAAAACATACTCTTTCAATCTAGCCTTTAAGGTTCCAATACTCTCTATTGAAGTAGAAACATCAACAGCGAATTCAACCGAGTCACCCATTTCCGGACTCCGGTAGAAGTTACTGATCGGCTTGGTTGACAGAACAGAATTCGGATAGAATATCTTCTCATTGTCATATCTCAAAAAAACTGTAGTCAATATATTCATCTCTTCTACAATCATCTGTGAAGTATAATAAATGTGTTAATCATGAAGTTCTTGTTATATTGAAAGTTATCATCTATGAAGCACCGACACAGACACCGGACACTTCTTCAACCGAAAATGTCGGTACTACTGAAGTTATCAGAGTTAATTAGAGTTGCTAGAGTTGAAAATTACCTGAACACCGTCAATGACACAACGATCGCCGACATCAAATGGGTGCATCACAAAAACAAATATAATGGCTTCAAATACAGTCTTAGCTGTGTTGCCAAACATAAACACAACAAGTAAAAGCTGGGATGAAATAAAGACAAGAACTTTGGTTGTTAAGAATCCCATTAAAAGTAACCACACAATAATGGTTACAATAAGGACAATTGCAGAAGCAAGCATGTTCAGATCATCAACAGCTGTTTTCGCATCGTTTAGCGAATGTACTAGTGATCGACGTTCTTGGTAGACTTTCACCTGCAAACAAGAACAATGTGTGAGAAATAGTATCCTGGTTGTAATAGAAGGAAGAAAAACATATGCATGATTTGGAGGAAAATTTCATAACACAGTTTCTCTTGCTTGGAATATTAAACTATTCAGGGCAGCATAAATTTAAAGAAACAAACTGGAAAACTGGATTCTGATATATACTTGACCAAGTATTAGGACAAAAGCAGAGAAATATTAATTGAAAAAAAAGGAGAGAATTTGACAATTGAAACTATATTTCTTTTTTTGTCTGTAGACGCAGTGACAAGTACCACCTGTAAACTCACACACACAAAGTAGAGATCTCGGGTCCGAACTCAGTAGCCATAGAAAATATCAAACCTAACAGTATCGGCTTTGCCAGCTGTTTAAGGCTTTACAGACTTGAAACTATATAAATAAATGCACAAAAAACATACTTTTAACTTCTGATAAACTACAATATAATATAAAATGGACTATATCAAGAAAATTTACTAGCCAGTTCTTCAGAGACTTCCTCTTAATTCTTCCAGTCTCAACAGCCCCTTCAAATAGTGGAAGCAGATTTTCCACTTCTTCGATTTTCATGAAGCGCAAAAGATCTTCCTTCTCAATGTACCTAGTGAATTCGACGGTCAAACAAAAGGCAATTCCAGAGAAAATGAATCTGAAAAAGAAAAACATTGCAATGTATTTTGGAGGGAAGAAAATGTTACTTGCTTCCTGGCTTGGCTACATTCCTGAAAATCCGATAAGCGGCTGCCTTTGCTTCAAACTCGCTAGTAATTTCATCATCTTTCTGGTCACTCTCATCAACATCGACGCCCTCCGGTGTATAACTAATGGTAGACAATCCAGAACTGCTTATCACATTAATCAATCCTTTCATAGTCCAAGCAGAAACTTTCTCCTGTTTCATTTTCTTAAGCTTATCCACATCAATAGTCTTAAAACTAAGTCTACCGTTACTCGAATTCTTATCCACCGTTTCCGCCATCTCCATCAAAGGAGGTCCAGAAAGAGTCCTAAGAATATACTGATGAAAAATTGATTCTTGAACCCTATCAAAAAATCTAGTAGACTGAAAATATGAAGATAAAAGCTTTATCAACAATGTCTTTGCTAACCATATAGCTGCTGCAATAACACAAGAAGCAATAGCCCTAGTAATATAATCAAGTATCTTAGCAACTTTTCTTGTTCTCTTAACTCCATGATGGAAAAGTAAACCCCATGTTAAAAGTACTAAACTTAACCATATAAATGCTTGAACACTGTTCCTCACACCATAAACAAAATACAAAACTTTCTTCTTAAACAAGAAATTCCTTTCAATTAAGAAAACCAAAACATTTATAAACCACTCAGTTACCATTCTACCAGAGACAACAACCAATGCTAATACACACCATTTCCATAATTCCAAGCTCCAAAATTGCTTATGTTGTAACTTATGCATAGTTAATGTTGCTATAAAAAAAAGCCATTATGCAAATAAAAGCAAATAACTCAATCCATCTCATTAGTTTCTTCTTACCAGATCTCTTACTCACTTCTATATCAGCAGTCTTGTAAACTTCTTCATCTTCATCTTCTTGTTCCCCTTCTGGTGTCCCAATCAAAGGGGTTCTTGGTGTAACAACAACATCTCTTGGACCCCTTGAATTTAAACTCTTAATTTGAGTCTTTTCTTCAATAAAGTTTGAACCTTTAGGACATGGTGGCTCCACCATTCTAGATTTTGGTTTGGAAAATTCAGACCGACCCAAAAACATGCGTGTAGTTGAAACCAACTCAGTGGAAACTTTACCTTTCTGGTTTCTAATATTCTGAAGCTCTGTGGCTTCAGCTTGTGAATCTCTGAACCCTTTTGGAGATGGAGAAGAACCCATTTGGGTAATGAACTGAGGAGAATGTGAAGTGGTTTCAGCAAGTGGGGAGCTTCTAAAATCTTTGGATTCTTCATTGTCTGAAATTCGTAGAACCTCGTTTTTTGTCCTTTTCTTGTCTGCCACGCCTTTCTCTTCTTCTTCCATGACAAGTTAAGAACTTTCTGAAATCTTAAAACGATGTCGTTTGATTTGAAACAGTGCAACGATGTATTTTTAAGTGTATTGTAACTGAAGGGAATATAGTAGTAGCTTAGCTTATTCAACTGGGGGTATAGTAAAGTTTGAAATTTTCTGAGAATGCCGCGCTAAGTAGAACAGAATATGTGTGTGTGTGTGAATGTAATAGTCTCAATCTGAAATGATTAGGTTTTGTTTGTTGTGTATACAGAAGAAGGAAAAAATGGAAGGACACAGAAAGAGGAAATCGGAGGAATTTGTGTTACAAAAATGTTAGGGTGGCTGTGATTTTGCATGCTTGATATTTATTTGAATGACAGATAAGGAATTTATTGTTGACTTTGATCGACTACCTAAACCGGACTCTTTTTTATCAATCGGTAGACTTTTGGGTCCTGGTTCAATTGTTTAAAATTATTCAAAATCGGATAAAATTATTTTGAACTGCTGAAATAACTGAACCATGTAAGATGTCGTGTCATGGTTTGGTTTTTAAAACAATGTTTTTTATTCTATTCTATACGTTTACAATTACTCGCTTGTAAAAAGAAAATAGGTTTAACCAATATCATTTGGATGAGATAGTAGAGTTTCTTCCGGATTAACCAATGTATGGGCTCGAATCAGTCTTGAACATGTAGCAGTGTTGCAATTGCGTGCAGAAAATACTCAATTTATAAAAAAAAAAAATAAGTTTACAATTACAATCTCGATTACCTATAAAGTATTCCAATAATTTCAAAGAAGGACTAATTTTCATTTGTACTTAAGAATAAAATTCTGTAATAATCAACACTGAATTTATCTCCTATTGAATCGAACTAGATAGTACATGGTCAACCCTATGTCTAAAGGTAGCTTACGCTACTGGGTTAACGTTGTTGGTTATTACACTGCATCTCTTTATAGTGAAGTAATTTGATAATTTTTAAATAAAGTCTTAATATTAGAAAAATTGTAATGAAGTTGTTGAACTAATATATCTTTTTTCATTAGGTCTTTCTATTACATTATAATTAATCAATAATTAGTTAATTCTGAACGCTTGACATTGATAATTCATAAATAGGTCTTGAAGTAGTTAACACTTTGTAAAAAGATCTTTAAACTAATATTTTTCTTAAAAATGTTAATACAAGAATACAATACAAACAATGTATTTATATATTTATAACTATGAGTAAAAATTAATAAACAAGTATTTTTCATTTTTCTTGTTAAAAGAAAAAAGTTTTAATCATTTTATCTTAATGAATGAAAACATTTTTTGTTTTTGTTCTTCCTAATTATTTAGATATTGTGATGAAACTAATCAAAACTATAACAAACAAAGATTGATAGAAGGAGAGAATTTGGGAGTGTTTGTATTTCTCTTTTCAAGTGTCTCTTTACATATGAGAATGAGCCCTATTTATAGGGTGAAGAAAGGAGAATGAGTAGTCAACCATAAAGGCCACTACACAATGATATTATGAAGATGATGAGAGAAACTCAATGGACATCCAATCTAATATTCATAACACTCCCCCTTGGATGTCCATTGAGGATATGCCTCATTAAAACCTTACTAGAAAAAAACCCAGTGGGAAAAAATCTAGTGAAGGAAAAAGAGTACATATCCTTTTACAATATTTATTTATTTCTCCCCCTCATCCAGACAATCATTTTTGAGACGGCGAAGACCAATCTTTTGTACCAATCGTTCAAAAATCCTGCTTGGGAGTGATTTTGTGAAAAGGTCCGCAAGGTTATCACATGAACGAATTTGTTGAATGTTTATATCACCATTCTTCTGAAGATCATGAGTGAAGAAGAATTTTGGAGAAATATGCTTTGTTCGATCTCCCTTAATGTAGCCCTCTTTCAATTGAGCAATACATGCGGTATTATCTTCATAGATTGTAGTAGCATCTATTCTTCCGGAAGACAAACCACAACTCTCTTGTATGTGTTGAATCAGAGACCTTAACCAAACACATTCCCGACTTGCTTCGTGTAGTGCGAGAAGTTCTGCATGATTTGATGATGTTGCTGTTATGGTCTGTTTCACCGATCTCCATGAAATTGTTGTACTTCCACAAGTAAACAAGTAACTTTGTTTGTGATCTACCATTATGAGGATCTCGACAAATAACCCGTGATCTGCATAACTCGTTAGCTCTAATTTGGGTATTTTGGAATAAAACAAACCCATATTCGTTGTGGCTCTAAGGTAACGTAAGTATATGCTTGACTCGCTCCAATGCCTTCGTGTGGGTGAAGAGCTATACCTTGCTAATAGATTGACAGAAAATGATATATCGGGACGGGTATAATTAGCAAGGTACATCAGTGCTCCAATTGCACTAAGATATGGTACTTCAGGACCAAGTGGCTCTTCACCCTCCTCTCGAGGTCTAAAAGGATCTTTCTCCACATCTAGTGATCTAACTACCATTGGAGTAGACAATGGATGAGATTTGTCCATGTAGAATCGTTTTAATATTTTTGCTACATAAGCCTCTTGATGCACAAAAACTCCATTTTTCAAATGCTCAATCTGTAATCCTAGACAAAACTTTGTCTTTCCCAAATCCTTCATCTCAAATTCTTTCTTTAAGCAATCTATTGCTTTTGGAAGCTCTTCAGGAGTTCCAATAATATTTATGTCATCAACATAGACAGCAATTATGGCAAATTCTTTTCCTGATCTTTTTATAAAAATACATGGACAAATGGGATCATTTGTGTATCCCTCCTTTAGCAAATATTCACTGAGGCGATTATACCACATGCGTCCAGACTGTTTTAGCCCGTAGAGAGACTTATTCAATTTGATGGAGCAGTTCTCTCAAGGTTCAGAGCTATGTGCCTCAGGAAGGTTAAATCCTTCCGGGAGCTTCATGTAAATGTCACTATCAAGTGAGCCATATAAATAGGCTGTGACAACATCCATCATATGCAAATTAAGCCCTTCATGTGCTACAAGGCTAATTAAGTACCTAAAAGTACTTGCATCCACTACAGGTGAATATGTTTCATCAAAATCAATTACAAGTCTTTGCGAAAACCCTTGAGCAACAAGTCGGGCTTTGTATCTTGCAATTTCCCCATTCTCATTCCGTTTTCGCACAAAGACCCATTTGTATCCAACTGGTTTGACACCATCAGGTGTTCGAACTATAGGTCCAAAAACTTTTCGCTTGTAAAGCGAATTTAATTCTGCTTCAATTGCATCCTTCCATTTTGGCCAATTCTCACTTTGTCTACAATCTCTAATGGATTTTGGTTCATGATCCTCATCATCATTTATCTCATTTAGCGCTATATGAGATGCAAAACTATCATCAACATTGACTTCATGTCGGTTCCATTGTATTCCATTAGTGATATAATTTATTGAGATCTCTTTATTTTCATGATTTTCAGGTACCTGACATGTCCCTTCTGGGACAGAAATGTCAATCATGTCTGTAGATTCTTTGAGAGTTTCTATATCCTCCTCGGGACCATCTTTCTTTTTAGCTCCTTTTCTTGTTCGAGGATTTTTATCTTTGGAACCGACTGGTCTACCACGCTTCAGGCGCGGTTGAGACTCATTTGCAATATTAGATTGTCCAACAGGGACATCTATTTTTATTTGAGCATTAGCAGCTGGTATATATGATTTGGTTACACCTTTTGGATCAGTAAATGCATTTGGTAATTGATTTGCTAAGCTTTGCAAATGAATTATCTTTTGAACTTCAAGTTCACTTTGTTTCGTTCGAGGATCAAGTTGAGACAAGGATAATTCATTCCAACTGATCTCTTTTTTCAGCTGCTTATTCTCTCCCCCTAGTGTTGGGAAATTTGTTTCATCAAAATGACAATCAGCAAATCTTGCTGTAAATGAATCTCTTGTTGTTGGTTCAAGGTAATTTATAATAGACGGAGATTCATACCCAACATATATTCCCAACCTTCTTTGAGGACCCATCTTAGTGCGTTGTGGTGGAGAAATCGGAACATACACCGCACAACCAAAAATTCGAAGATGGGAAATGTTTGGTTCTTGACCAAAACTAATTGTAAAGGGAAGAATCATGATAACTTGTTGGCCCGATGCGAATCAAATTTGCAAAGATGCAAAATTGCATGTCCCCAAGTGGAAATTGGGAGTTTGCATCTCATGAGAAATGGTCTTGCAATTAACTTTATTCGTTTGATAAACGATTCTGCAAGTCCATTTTGGGTATGAACATGTGGTACAGGATGTTCAATGTCAATTCCAATGGATGCACAATATTCATTAAATGCTTGAGAAGTAAACTCGGCAAAGATTATCAAGACGTATTTTCTTAACGGGATAATCGTGGAAGTGAGCTCTTATTCGAATTAGTTGAGCTAGCAATCGCGCAAATGCTTGGTTGCGACTTGACAACAAACAAACATGTGACCATTTAGTTGATGCATCTATTAAAACCATAAAATATCTAAATGGTCCACATGGTGGGTGTATTGGCCCACAAATATCATCATGTATATGTTCTAAAAAGTTAAGTGATTCACTTGTAACTTTTGTTGGTGATGGTCTAATTATCAACTTCCCTTGTGAACAAGAGGTACATGAGAATTTATTAGATTGAAGAATCTCTTGGTTCTTCAATTGATGACCACATGAATTTTGAATTATTCTTCGCATCATTATAGACCCGGGATGGCCCAACCTGGTCATGCCAAACAACAAACTTTTTGTGATTTGTAAACTTCGGTTTACAACGTGTGCTTCAATTGAACCGATATAAGTGTAGTACAAACCGGAGGAAAAGGAGGGTAGCTTTTCCACTACACTTATTTTTCCCAAAGTATGTCTTGTTATATATAGATATTCAATATCTCCTTCATCTTTTGTTTCAATATGATATCCATTTAGACGGATATCTTTGAAACTTAATAAATTTCTCTTTGGACTTAGGGAATATAGTGCATTTTCAATGTGTAAATTTGTTCCCGAGATAATAGTATATTAGCTCTTCCGAGCCTTCAATTATCTTTGAGGATCCAGATATAGTAGTAACATTGGTTTCTCGCTTTACTAAATAAGAGAAATATTTTGCATCCTTTAAAATTGTATGGGTAGTTCCGCTATCAACGAGACACATATCTCCATTATTGATGCTATTGTCAATACTCATTCTATCCAAAGAGAAAAAGAAATGATAAGAGAGAAGCATGAGAAGGAATAACAACTTTATGATTGAATTATTTAAACATAATCTATGGAAGTTGAAAACACACTTAAATATAAAGCTTTATTATTATTAGCATAGGAAATTCAAAACATTTCAAGACATTTTATTATATAGGAAATTCAAAGACATTTTATTATTTTATTGTTTAGGAAAAACTACTTCTTGACTATACTTCCATCCACAATAAGGTGATCTATATTTCCATCGTGGTCAAGAAAGAAATCAAGAACATCCAAATGAGTAGCATCTCAGATTACCATCATCTTCATAAGCAAAATGACTCTCAATCCCTTTATCTTTATTTTTAATTGATTGTTGATAGAGATCAACAAGATGTTTTGATGTACGACAGGTACGACTCCAATGACCTTTGCCTCCACAACGGTAGCAAATATTTTCATTATTTTTGCTACTCTGCCCACCTTTGTCATTCTTTCCAACATTTTTCCACTTCTGGTGAAAAGATGTGTTCTTGGTGTTCTTGTAACTTCCACTTCGACTATGATCAATATCACGACCACGACCACGGCCACGACCACGACCACGACCACGAGTTTGACCATAGTGGTCATATGTTGCTGCATTCGCTTCTGGGAATGGAGCAGTGCCAGTGGGGCGAGCTTCATGATTTTTCATCAAAAGTTCATTATTTTGCTCAGCCACAAGTAGGCACGAAATCAAGTCAGAATATTTCTTAAAACCTTTTTCACGATATTGCTGCTGCAGGAGCACATTGGATGCATGAAAAGTGGAAAATGTTTTTTCTAACATGTCTTCATCAGTCACTTTTTCTCCACACAATTGTAATTGAGAAGTGATTCTAAAAACAGCAGAATTATATGCAGTTACACTTTTAAAATCCTGTAAACGCAAGTGCATCCAATCATAATGGGCTTTTGGGAGGATAATAGATTTTTGGTGCTCATATATTTCTTTTAAATTGTTCCAAAGAACTTGTGGGTCTTTTACCGTAAGGTATTCATTTTTAAGATCCTCATGAAGATGGTGACGTAGGAATATCATGGCTTTTGCCTTTTGTTGATTAGATGCTTTATTTCCTTCTTTAATTGTATCTCCATGGCCTTCAGCATTCAAATGAATTTCTGCGTCTAAAGCCCATGTGTTACCTCAAAATTTCGACAGTACATTAAATGAAGCTTTAAATGGGGTTGACTTCACATTTAATATTGTTCTGTGGGCCATAGGTCAATATTCAAGTCAGCGCACCATGATTTCGACAGGAAAGGCAAACAAGTGCAAGGAGTGCAAGTGAGCTTCGACAAGCTTAACTCTCAAAGCTATGAAGCAAGTAATGCAAGGAATCTTCGACAAGAGAGGACACAACACTTCGACAGAGTTGGGTTCAACACTTCGTCAAGCTGTTGACAACAGGTTAGTCGAAAGTGCAGAGCAGCAAGTAGTGGGCGGTTACTCTCCGTAGTTTTAGGAGACAGTTACCCTTTCCCCACGATCGTTCCTAGGAGTATAAATACCCCTTGTAATAGGAAATCGTGGTCACCACATTCTACAAGAACTCGAGAAACTCAACTTCCAAGTCAAAGCTAAAACACGAGTGAAAACAGATCCTTTGTACGTGTCGGTGAACCATTTTTCTTTCTTCATTTAATGCAAAGTTTTTACTTTCCTTTTACCTTCGTTGCATTTACTGCTTTTATTCTACTTTCAATCCGTTTCTTTCTACTATTTACTGTTCTTACGCACGTGAAAAAACACATAACTCAATGGCAATTGTCAAAGAGATTTTCTAGTTTGATCTCACAGTCTCGATATTGAAAACTAGTGATTGTTTGCTAAAAACACCAGCCAACAAATTGGCACGCCCAGTGGGACCTTTGCCATTAACGTTGTGTTGTTTCTATAAGTGTGTGTATTTGTATGCACTTGAGGAGTGGTAGAATGGTACGCACCAATTCTAACAACGCTCTAGTTCTAACCCCGTGGTATCACAAGGGCAAGGAACAACCGTAGATTCTACGAGTGCCGTGATGGTAATGTTACAGGGACAATGGCCCCAAGAATATCAAGAATCGCTCCCACGATGTCAATGACCAATGTTGGTTCGACACGTCTATGTCTTTGCCACAAAGTATAGGACTTCCTTCTAGTCCTTATATGGCAACGAGGGAACGCCTAGAGACACGCTTCGAACATGAGTCTACCACCATATCCTTTTGGTGTATGTGGCATGCTTCATCGAATGCCACACGTTTCGACCTTTTCCCCTCTCGTGTGTCTTCGAAAGCACACCTGGTCGAAATCCCATCGCATTAACCAATGCGTCCTTGTTGGCATTAAGACGGCAAGTGGACGAGAGCAATCACGATATGGTTAATATGCTCACCCAACAAATTGGTACTCGCTTTTCAATCCGTTGATTCGAATACCAATACAAGTTACCAGATGTTAGCAAATCAAATGGGTAGGATAGCAGATTTCTTTGGGGCTCCTACAGGGAATAATAGGCAATTACCCAATGGTGGGAATAATGCGCCTAATACCCCGCAGATATCGCCATCGCCGAAGCCCAGTGGTTGTGGGTGAACAACAAGGGACGGGAAACCATGTCCCCCGAAGTAGTTATGGTGCATCGAAACCGTAAAGCGATGAGGTTGTTCGACAAGTGCAACGAAATAACGCTTTGCGCTCAAGACAACATAGCCAATTTGGTGGAAACCATAATGGCACAGAATGGCCTTAACGTAGGTTTACATAGGCCTAATTTCATATCACCACTGTGTGAATATGTATTGCAGGCGGAATTGCCAAGAGGTTGGAAAATTCCTAAATTTACTAAATTTGGGGGTGACACCAATGAATCTACTGTCGAACACATTGCTCGCTACATGACTGAGGCAGGGGATATAGCCCAAAATGAGAGTTTGAAAATGAAATATTTTCCAAATTCTCTAACTAAGAATGCCTTTACGTGGTTTACCACTTTACCCCGAGTTCCATGTACACATGGGGCGGTTAGAAAATGCTTTTCACGGCGGTTTTATATGGGCGATCAAGATTAGTCTTAAAGAGTGGCGGTGTTCGACGTAAAGTGCCTGAAGCTATCGACGACTACCTGAATAGGTTTAGGCTATTAAAGGCTAGGTGTTTCACACAAGTGCCTGAGCATGAGCTTGTCGAAATGGCTGCAGGTGGCCTTGATTATTCGATTAGAAAGAAGTTGGATACCTCTCATTTGAGGGACATGGCCCAATTAGCCGATAGAGTTCGACAAGTCGAAAGGCTTAAAGAGGAAAAGGCTAGAGTGAATAAGTTCAATAGAAAAGAAAACTCAGTTGGGTTTCATAAGAAAGAGAAAATAGCCTATGTCGATGAGGAATTCGACTTCGCATTTAGTGATGTCGAGTCCGAGGAAATAGATGTGGCTGAACTTAAGCCTGGTCCTCCCTATGCCTGTAAATTATTAAGGCCTGCAAATGGGAATAATCATGTAGAGCCTAAAAACGATAGATTTGTGCCTAAAACATACACTTTTGATGTTACTAAATGTGATGAAATCTTTGATTTATTAGTAACTGATGGCCAAATCATAGTGCCAAATGGCCTGAAAGTTCCTCCTCTCGAACAGAGGAAGAAAAAGGGTTATTGTAAGTTTCATAATTTTTTGGGACATACAACCGACCGTTGTGTTCTTTTTTCAGGACATAGTTGTAAAGCAATCGAAGAAGGGAGATCAAATTCGGTGAGAAAAGAACAAAGCTCCCATGCAGATTGATTCGATCCACTCCACCGAGCGAGAGGCAATGTATGCGAACCGATGGAAATGAACATAAGTATGGTAGATGTGAAAATGGCAGCTCTCCTAAGCCTGCTGGGCCTTCGGCAGACAAAATCAAAAGTGTAGTGTATGGCGGCGAGCGGCGTGTGCAAAGAGCTTACTCAAGAGGAGTATGACGAGAAGGTGCAGTTCGTGTACCCCAAAGCTGAAGAAGAGTTAATAGACTTCCTGAATAGGTGCAAGCTGAAGAACTCGAGGTAATGCTATGCCCCGGATGTGTAGTCTTTGTGTTTGACAAGGAAGCGGCTAAAAGTGTCGAACGCCGCCAAGTTCGACAGCCTCTAAAAAGGAAATGGCCAGAGAAAAAGCCAGATTTCAGCTTCAAAAGGGGAGACCTACCTTACAAGGTCAAGGGTTCGAACAGGCCTTCAACAAGCAAACCACGGTTTTTGGCAAGAGCGACCAAGAAGGAGTTTGGCTATCGTGCTCGGCCCAAACCATTTGTGCAAGAGCAAATCTCCAAAATGAAAAATGGATACATCTTTGGTGTAAACATTATAAGAGTGTCGCTTCTACGTGGCCGAGACAATCAAACCGAATACAGGGGAGGCTGCGAAATATAATTATAAGAATAATTATAAAGGGAAGAACCCCATGACCAAGACCCAATGGCGGCGTTATCAGCGCTCGAAGAAGAAGGCAGCACTTGCTGTTTCTGAACGCCAGAAGGTTCAAAAACGGCTAAGAATATGACCTCTAGAGCCGTGGGAACGGCGAAAGTGAACATAGGTGCTGCCAACTAAGTAAAGGTTGGAAATAAGGCCAAGGGCAAATCTATTGTAATAGAGGAGCCAAGGAGGCCTGCGTTGGAAAGAATCTTTCCTCCACTGTCATCATTGAGGAAGAAAAGTGTTGACTTCGACATGGATGAAGATGTAACTTCGGATTTCGAAGACTCTGAGGCCAGTTTTGATGTCATTTGCAATGTAGTGTCTATTCTACCCAGCGAATATGACGTCATTACAGTCCCAAATGATGTCGAAGAAAACTTCACTGAGGATATGGCTAACCACAAGCCAGTTTGTTACTATGTAATGAACAACGGCTGTGTCGAAGAGCAAATGGCCACTTTCGAGAGGCCAAACGAAGGCATGCAAAGATCATTTGAAGCCTCTATACGTCCAAGCCAAAGTCAATGGCGTAGGCATCAACAAGATCCTGGTGGATGGAGGCGCTGATGCTAACTTGATGCCTCAAGCAATGCTAAAGACTATAGGGATGTTCGACACAGACCTAAAGCCTCATAACATTGTGTTAACCAATTATGAGGGCAAGTCCGGCCGATCTTTGGGGGCCGTCGAAGTGGAGGTGGTGGTAGGTACTGTCAAGAGAACTACCATGTTCTTTGTAATAGCCTCCAAGGCAAGCTATAACATGCTCCTTGGTAGAGAGTGGATTCATGGAGTAGGCGCTGTGCCTTCGAGCCTACACCAGAAATTGGTGATGTGGAAGGATGATGGTCTGGTAGAATATGTTGAAGCAGACCAAAGTTACTTCCTTGCTGATGTCAACAACGTCACCAAGGAAAATTTTGAAAAACAAATGGCGAATATTGCGCCATGCACATCTTCTAGTCAGGCATACATATCGTCTGACAACGTGCTTTCCTCTGTTCGACTATACCCAACACATGGCTTTGTTTGGGAAAGGGAAGCGATAGAAGATGGAAGTGTCTATCTTGAGGGTGTTACGCTTCAACGGGATGGGATACCGACTCTTAGAAGGTTTTAGATGTCGCACCAGTGCTTGGGATAGAATTACGCCTATATGGCCGAAACTAAATAAAAACGGCTTTGGAAGCGAAATAAATCAACAAACAATGGTCCGAAGCCATGCCTTCATCTCAAGAAAATGGTGAAGTCATAGATGACAAGTTGGATTGCATTTATGATGACGAACCATTGGGTTTTGAAAAAGACCCTAAAGATTCGACAAAGCGCATGCAAGCTCAAGATCCGATGGAAGAAGTGGATTTGGGAGACGGCCTAGTCAAAAGGCCAACATACATTAGTGCACACCTTGATGCCGCCTTCAAAACCCAAGTTATTTCACTTCGCGGGAGTTCAAAGATTGCTTTGCTTGGGAGTACAACGAAATGCCCGGTCCGAGTCGAGAAGTGGTGGAACTTCAAATACCTATTCGACTGTGTGGAGGAAACCGGTAAAGCAAACACCAAGAAGATTTGCTCCTCCAATATTGGCTAAGATCAAAGAAGAAATAGAGAGGTCGTTTCAAAAGAAAATTCATCGAGGCGCTGTGTATGTTGATTGGCTAGCTAATATTGTCCGATAATGAAGAAAAAACGGAAAACTTAGAGTTTGCGTGGACTTTAGGGATCTAAATAATGCAACACCTAAGGATGAATACGCAATGCCCGTGAATGTAGAAATGCTAATAGATTCAATGAGCAGGATTTGATTATCTCGGTATGCTAGATGGCTACTCGTGGTATAATCAATTTTTATTCTTTGAAGAGGACGTGTCAAAATGACTTTTCGATGTCCGGGGCATTGGGTGTTTATGAATGGGTAGTAATGCCCTTTGGCTTAAAGAATGCTTTGGTGCTACTTATCGAGAGCAATGAATTCTATGTTTCATGATTTTATTGACGATTTTATGCAAATATACATAGGCGATGTGGTGGTTAAGTCATCCTCGTAAATTGGTCATTTAGACCATCTTCGACGTTCGTTTGAACGAATGAGGAAATATGGATTGAAAATGAATCCAACCAAATGTGCTTTACGTATGCGTGCGGTGAATTCTTGGGTTTTGTAGTGCACAAGAAAGGCATAGAGATCAACCAAAATAAGACTAAAGCAATTATGGAAACGAAGGCTCCTTCGACCAAGAAAGAACTTGATCACTTTCGCTGGAAAAATCAATTTCCTTCGCAGATTTATTTCAAATCTAAGTGGCAAAACACAAGCTTTTTCGCCATTGCTGAGACTGAAGAAAGAAGATGCATTCAAGTGGGAGCATGTTCATCAAGATGCTTTCGACGCAATCAAGTCTTATTTAGTCAATCCACCAATTTTACTGCCTGTTATTAGAAACAAATTGCTAAAATCGTATATATAGCGACACGATAACACAATAGGTAGCATGTTAGCACAAGAGGATGATAGTGGTGTCGAAAGACCCATTTATTACCTTAGTAGGGTTTTGATTGATGCTGAAACAAGGTATAGTCCAATAGAAAAGTTATGCCTTTGCTTGTATTTCTCTTGTACGAAATTGAAGCAATATATAAAGTCAGCAGATGTTTATGTTTATTCGCACTTTGATGTCATTAAACATATGTTGTCAAAACCAATGTTACATAGTCGAATTGGAAAACGGGCTTTGGCCTTGTTAGAATACAACCTAACGTATCAGCCCCTTAAATCAATCAAAGGACAAGTGGTTGCTGATTTCATAGTGGACCACTCTGTTGTCGAACATGAAATACATTCGTTGGACATACGTCCTTGGAAACTATACTTCGACGGCTCAAGCCATAAAAATGGAGTGGGCATTGGAATATTAATTATTTCCCCAGAAAACATTCTAACGAAGTATAAATTTAAAATTCGAGACGCTTGCTCCAATAATGAAGCTGAGTATGAGGCTTTAATAGTAGGCCTCAAAATTCTGCTCGAATTGGGGCGACTAATGTCAAGTAAAAGGTGATTCTCAATTGGTTGTCAAACAGTTGACAAAGGAATATAAATGCATCAATGAGCACCTTGTTAAATATTTCGTCTTTGCCAACACTCTGTTAAAAAGGTTTGCATATGTACACCTAGAACATTTACCACGAATAGAAAACCACGTGGCGAATGAGTTGGCACAAATTGCGTCAGGCTACAAAGTATCAAAGCAAAGCCTAGAAGAGTTAATTGAGATAAAAGATAAACTAATCTCGTAAGACTCTCTTTATAATACTACTCCTTCGACGCTATTGTCAACACCAAAAATGGGGGCAATAAATGCAAATGAAATACGCGTAAAAACGCCACATTTTTGACGATATTGACTTAGCGTAAATTTTTGCTATTGACAATATGGGTGATGATGATTAGCGCAAACCCATTGTAGAGTATTTGCAAAATCCTACAGAAACACTAATAAAAAGTGAAGTCTGAGCTCTAAGCTACATGTTAGTCGGAAATGAGTTGTTCAAACAAACCCCAAGGAGTCTTGTTAAAATGCCTTAGTGAAAAGCGAGGCATACTTAGCGCTTTCGATACACATGGTGGAGCATGTGGCTCACATCAAGTAGGCCATAAAATGAAATGGTTGTTATTTCGACAAGGAATGTCTCGCCAACCATTTTAAAAGATTGCATAGAATTTGCTAAGGGTCATCAAGAATGTTAAAACATTTGGAATCCAAAGATGTACTGCAAATGAATTGCATTCTATAGTGAAACCTTGGCCATTTAGAGGTTGGGCTCTAGATGTAATTGGAGAAATAAAACCAACGTCGTCGAAAGGCCACAGATACATCCTGGTAGGAATTGATTACTTTACTAAGTGGGTAGAGGCAATACCTTTAGCCAACGTTGATCAAGAAGCAGTAATAAGGTTCATTCAAAACCATATCATTTACAGGTATGGAATCCCAGAAACCATCACTACAGACCAAGGTACTGTTTTTACCGGTCGAAAAATGGTAGATTTTGCTGCTGAAATTGGTTTCAAGTTGTTGACTTCGACACCATACTATGCCCAAGCCAACGGCCAAGTAGAGGCTGCAAATAAAATCATTATTAACTTGATCAAAAAGCATGTTGGACGTAAGCCTAAAAGTTGGCACAGTTCTCTTGACCAAGTGTTATGGGCTTGTCGAACTTCGCCTAAAGAGTCTATAAACACTACTCCTTACAGGTTAACATTTGGACATGATGCAGTGTTACCTGTTGAAATTTGTTTACAATCAACAAGGATTCAGAAACAATGCGAAATTCCCTATGATCATTATTGGGATATGATGATTGATGAATTAGTTGATTTAGACGAAGAAAGACTGTTAGCTTTAGAGATGCTTATTCGACAGAAAGAGAGAGTAGCTAAAGCTTACAACAAAAAGGTTAAGTTAAAAACCTTTGAGGAAGGAGAGTTAGTGTGGAAAGTCCTATTACCTATGGATAAAAAAGATAGAGTTTTAGGCAAATGGTCACCAGGGTGGGAAGGCCCATTTCGCGTGTTGCAATGCTTTTCGAATGGCGCTTATGAAGTCGAAGAGCTAGGTGACGAAAATAGAATCTTTAGAATAAATGGCAAGTATTTAAAGCAATACAGGCCAACATTGACCGAAATAAAAATTGAACAAGCATAGACAAAACGAGAATTGTTCATAAGTGGCAATGTATAATGAAATGTCAAAATTACATAGCCATTTCAAAGGTTCTAAACTATTACAAGACCTTAGAAGTCCGACAAAGTCGACTTATGCCTCTCCAGAATGCTGGCGCTCAAAGAGATAGAAGTTTCAAGAAGGTGCAAATTTTGGTCAAGTTCAGCAAGATTGGCTTGATGCTGATCAGCTTTCTCCAGATGTTCTATGGCCGTCATTGCTTTCGTTGTTGTGATTGACGAAGAAGCAGCCTTCATTCTTTCGACAATCAAGCCCTTCTGATACTTGGCGTTTGACAACTTAGTTTGGAGTGCTTTAATCTCTTCGTCAATACGCGTAATCTCTGCATCCCATTCAGCAATTGCTTGTCCATCACCGCTGCTTGGGCGAGAGCTTCTATGTCGTCTTGATCGACTTTGAGGAGGCAAGCGCGCTTGCAGAGTTGATTTTCTTGAGCCTTTTGCTTGAGAACATTTGACCGTTGTTTGATCAAGAGGGAGAGTTGTTCGAAGAGTGGACCGAACTCCATGAAAAAGGTGAGGAGGTCTTGGGGAGGATCCAACTTAGTGATTCTATGAATGAGGGATTTCACCTCAAGGTACACAGATGGATCACCCTCAATATTCGCCACCAAATCCCCTTCTAAAACCTGCGTCTTCAGCTGGCGAAGTAGGCTTTCGATTGTTTCCTGATTAATGGAACTGAGAGAGTTGTTCGAAGAGCTGCAAATCAAGTGACTCGATGAGCTTTTAAGACTCAGCATGATTTTCAAAGCTGCCAACGGATCTGTCTTCTTCAGCTCAGCCAACTCGTGATCGCTAATAGCGTTGTTGGATGACTCTTTGGCAGAAGCGCCTTGATTTGCAGACTCCGCCATTCTGGGCTCCTCTTGTTCTTGATTAACCATATTCTCTGCAGGAATCTCAACAGAGGTAGCCACCACCTCTGGCCTTTCGGTTTCTGGGATGTTGGGTTCTGGAACTTGAACATTCTCTTCGACAACAGCCTCTGGTTCCATATTATCAGCATTCGGAGCAAGTTCTTCGAAAATAGGGAGCCCAGGGTCAGCAAGTGCTTGAAAAACTTCTTCAGCAGTTACACCTTGAGGCGACGAAGGAAAAGGAAGCATTGGAGCCGACAACTCCCGCTCAGCAACCTCAGTCAAAGATTCGGCAGCAGGATTGTCGACAAGTAACCCACCTACCTGTTTACAGTGAGTGATACTATTTAAGTTAGAACTGGAAAGGTGAAGATCAAAGAGGTACGAAATGACGTCGAAAGGAAAGTTACCTCATGTACCTTAAGCCTCTTGATTGGAGGAGAAGAAGGTGATTCAGAAGGCTCGGTGATGGTGATGCCTTGAGCTGCCCTTTGAGATTCAGGTAAGGACCTTTTCTTCGACCTCTGAGTGAGAGGAATGTTGTCATCACTTTGATGTCCCTGCAAAAGAAATCAAGTTATGGTACGAGTAATGCCACGAGAAAGTGAATGAGAAAATCAAGAGAAATTTCGACGTGTAATAAGGTAGGTCTGATGACCTCAGTGAGTGGAGGAATAACCATTTTCTTTTTGGCTTTGGGCTTTTGAAGAGGTTTAGCCGCTTGGGTTGTTGCCTGGAAGAAATTTCCGACATGAATAAAAGCCACAGTAAACAGACAACTTAAGACAAGTGGAAAGTGCCATACCTTTTTTTGGGGTGTTATGCGGAATGGGATTTCTTTGCCACTTTCTTCGTGACTTGGGGAGAAGGTTTTGATGTGGTAGCTTTGCCTACCTTGACCTTCAACTTTGTTGCAGGTTTTTCTAAAAATGTCGAAAACATTGGTAAGCAAATAGAAACGAAGCTAAGTTATAAGTGGTTAAGACTTATGAAGCTTGGAGTGTCGAAAAGTGTTTACCAGTGTTGTTCGAAGGGAAAGCTGCTACCAATTTCTTCACAATGTTTTCAGCAAAAGTGTCAATGGCTTCCCCAGCAGCATTGGTGTAATAACCGGTCCACCATTCATGAAATTTTTCAGTACATGAAAACCTCGGGTTGAATTTGAGAGGTTCAAAATTCAAGGCTTTGTAATGAAATCTCTTGAAGGCTTGTTTATAAGCCACCTCTGATTCTGGACTTATGAACTCTCGCCTGTGAAAGCACACTGGTGCAGGTCGAATTTGACAAAGGCCAAACTGCCTAGCAAAATAACTTGGGAAATATCTAGTAACTCCCAAACTATTTTTTGTTTTGCCAGGGGTGAGCCTAGTGGAGAGCACAGAAGGAGAGAGGTAAGCTTGCCAAATTCGGTTAACTTCCTCAACAGGCTCGACAGAAGGGGAAGGAAATGGTTGTTTAAACCATGTTGGACCACAAGACCTCTGGACAAAGGGAGCCATGGAATCTGTAAAAGTGGCACATTTCAAGAAGATTTCGAAATAGGCTAGAAAGGATTCTTCGGCAGAAAGGGTTGCTTGTTTAGGCCTAAAGCTGCGCTTAATCGAATCCCCCGAGATCGCTAGTCTCCACGATTAGTCGAGCGGACTTGGGGATATACAAGTTTAGTCGAGACTCAAAAGTGGCCAATGACCACAATTAATGACCATAGTGGGCCAGAGGCCAAAAACTTGGTGGCCGGTTCATTCTCTTTCAACTCTATAACAGCATTATCAAGTTGCTGGTAGAGAGAGCCTAAAATCAACTTGGCAAGGTTGATGTCTTCTCGTTCGTGGAGTTGACATGCCAGGGGGATGTAAGTTTTGGAAACTTGGAGGGAGCGTGTGCAGAAAACGAAAATAGATAACCACAGAGTTAGAAAGGCTACATGTTCTATAGCAGACACTTCCTCAGTGTCAAGCCTATGGTGCTCAGCAATGTAAGGGGCAAAGGTGGCATTGTTGAATTTGAAACCGTATGTGTAGTCAGGACGTGTGGGATCAAAGGTCTCTCCTAAGGGTTTCAGACCTGTAATGGCAGCCACATCTAGCAGAGTGGGGGATAACATGCCACATTTCAGGTGGAGGCTATGGGTGGTACAGTCCCAGAACTGCATAGCAGCCAAAAGTAGGGTGCTATCGTATTTGGGCCCATACCTAGACAGTTGGATAAGGTCGAAGATGCCCTGTTTTTTCCAGACTTTGGCTTTTTTAGCTTCTACTTTGTCAAGCCAGTCTATGTAGTTTTGTTGGTCGAGCCTAGGAGCAGACCTAAAAACCCTAGAAGGGTTAGTCAGAAACTCTAAGTGAAAAGGGGTTTCAGCAAAGATTCTAGGTTGAAGGCGAACATGGCTAGGGAAAATCTCAGAAACTTCAGTAGTTTCCAGCAAGATATCGGGCAGAGGACCCAAGTAAGCATGGGTATAAACCTCAGTAGAAGGGATTAGTACCTGGGTCTGCCAATGGGTAGATCGTTCGTCGTTGATGTCGGGTTCATCAACGAAGCTGTAACACCCCCTTATATTTAATGCTAGTTGAATTAATAAAAATCAGAGTTTTTCAAAAACTTTTCCACGCACCTCCAAGAGGGTGGTACAATTAACAAAACATCGTCAAATTATATTTAAAAAATCCAAACGCATCAAATGCGTAAAATGCATCACATAGTCACGTGGGTCAAGACCCTCAAAACAACCTGTTTAATGTTTACAATCATCCAAAAATAGTTCACAGCAGCGGAAATAAAATCAAGTTCAACACCTTCATTATACAATTTAGATCAGTTCAGTCCAAAACATAAATTAACAATACTAAGACCCCAATCCCGGGTGTTACTATCAGAGCTGACTCAATAATCCCAAGAAGCCTAGACATCCTCACTCAGAATCACCTGCATGTCGCCACGAGAGCAGGCAACATAAAATGCTAGGGTGAGTCTCTTTACATAAATAATAACAAGTAAGATAAGCATTATAAGCAGAAAGCATCTAGCAACAATAACCCTTCACAATTAAGACATTTACCACTCAAGTGTCATACTAGGAACAACAATCACAATTTAATTAAATATCAACAAGCAATCTATGAGTGTATGAGTTTATGCATGTATGCAATATGCATGTGGATCCATTTCACTTCGCTTTATTTTTAACTCTTCGCTTTGGCCGAAGCCCACTTCGCTTTTTGGCCGAAGCCCACTTCGCTTTTTGGCCGAAGCCCACTTCGCTTATGCATATGCTTTATGCGACACTATGACAATGCAACATACACAGTCAATTACCACCACATTCATTGTCACATCACCCAAAACATCACCACAACACAACTCGTTACTTTTTGGCCGAAGCCCACTTCGCTTATTAACTCTTTGTAATACCCTAATTTTGTCCGTCCCTTAAGCCAATTTCAATCATGGAACTCAACTAAATCAAAATACCACTGTTTAAATTAAGTAGGCACGCTCTTTAAATCGTGCGTTCTTCAATTTAACCTTCGTATTTAGGTTTAGTCGTACATAAGTAATGTTTTTAGTTAATGAGCTCATTTCTTCTATTTGAGTCTCGTTTTAGCGTATTCGTCTAGTCTGACCCGTTCTCGTCTTTGCGTTTGACCCGACTCTTTTTCTTATTAATCTAATCTTGTGCAGTTAATTTATTTTGAGTATATGTGTATAGTCTAAAAATGCAAAAAAATCCTATTTAGTTTTATTTACAATTTAAAAGTGTTTAATAGTCCAAAATGTCAAAAAATACTATTTAATTCTTATTACAGACCAGAAGTATTCAAATGTCCCAATGTCCAAAAAATACAAAAAAATAATAATACAAATATACAAAAATAAATAAATTCGAAAATTACAAAAAATAAAAAAGCAAATGTATAAGCAAAGAGCAGAAGAAGAAAGTGGGTTCCAAATACCGCTCTCCAAGTAGCTGGGCCGATCCGCTCCACTCCAAATCTGAAAAATCAAAGCCCGGTCAAACTAAATTAAATGCTCTGACCTAGTATTTTAATATAAAAAAGATTTGTCACAATGGTCGAGAAAAAGGGACACAATTTTCGAGTAAAAAATCACCAAAAAAGCAGTTAGGGTTTTACACTGAAACCCTAATCACCTAAACAGATCTGAGTAGTAAGAAAGAAGAACAGTAGCAGTAAAGAGAAGATAACAGCAGCAACAATAGAGCCACAACAACAATAACAACATCAGTCACTAAAACAAGCAAGTGCAGATCTCGTTTTATTTCTTTTCAATCTTTTTCAGAACAAATCGAAAATCAGGTTGGTTCTCAAGTGACAATTTGGATACGAAAAATGTAAAATATGTGGTTCAGCGTTCCTTTTTTTTTTGTAGATCTGTTTGAATCCACTATATTTCCATTTATTGTTCTGTTATGTATATGAAGTGAATGTAATGAATGAACAAGTAAACCAAAAAAAATAAGATTCAGAAATAGTCTAAAATCAACTAAGGGAGGAAACCAAGCACCGAAATAAAAATGTAGAGGAAGAGAAGAGTGAACCGAAACCAGTGAGAGATAGGAACCAAAAGAAAGGGAACAAAAGCTAACCTCTGTCGTCTTCTCCGGCGACGGTGACCCTCCGGTCACCTTCTCCGGCGAATACTCCGGCCAGCCCACCACCTAACCGAACCCAGCAACCACCATAAGGAACCTCGGACTAAGCCCAATACTGTCGGCCAGAGGCCAAACAGACGCCGGCGAACCCCCCTTCGCCGTCAACGTCGTCACCGCCGGCAAAGTCTCCCTCTTCCTTGCAGCGCCTCGCCGTTCCCTCTTGTCCTCGCAAACATCTCTCTCTCACCGTCGCAAGATCTCCGGCGCGATCTATGGCAGAAATCATGGCCAAAAATTTCGGTCTCTCTCACCTCTCTCTCCCCTGCTGTGCGGCGCTTGAGAGTGGAGAGGAAATTAGGTTTTGTTTCATTTAATTCTCCCTTTTATTCCATCCTTTCGTTTATCAGTTTTTTTTATTTTTTTATTTGGATCAAATTTTAATTGCACCCCATATTTTACATTCTGCACACTCCCGTAAAGGCCCACGGATTCGTGGGCTTATAGGGTCACTGGTTCGCTTTATGCACCCCCTATTCAACTATACCACTCCCCGTAACTAGTAACACCCCCGTTTTGCGATTTTCACCCTCTTCTTGTTTTTTTTAATTAATTCTTTCTAACTCAAACGCTTTTCAATAAATAAAACTTTGTTAGCGGTCATGCGAAGCCTTTGCTTGCATGATCGTTAACAATGATGAACTAGTGGTGGTCACTTGGAGCCTTTGCTCAATTGATCCTCATGAACGCATAATTTTTCTAAAGACTTTAAATAATTTCTCAATAAATCAAAAAAAAAAAACTTTGTTAATGGTTTTGCGAAGCCTCCGCCTGCATAATCATTAACAATGGGGAACTAGTGGTGATCATTTGGAGCCTTTGCTCAATTGATCATCATGAATGCCTAATTTTTCTAATTATTTTCAATAAATCAAAAACTTTGTTAATGGTTTTGCAAGCCTCTCCGCTTGCATAATCATTAACAATGAGGAACTAGTGGTGATCACTTGGAGCCTTTGCTCAATTGATCATCATGAATGCCTAATTTTCCTAAAAACTTTTTCAATAAACCAAAAACTTTGTTAATGGTTTTGCGAAGCCTCCGCTTGCATAATCATTAACAATGAGGAACTAGTGGTGATCACTTGGAGCCTTTGCTCAATTGATCATTACGAATGCCTAATTTTTCACAACTAAACAAGTTAAAAATAAAAACCTAGAACTACGTAGCTTTGATTTCTCCATCTTTGGAGATACGTAGGAGCGGATCCTCCGTCAAGCACAATAAACTAAAAACATTTTTCCCTTCAAAACCCAAAGCGGCTAACTCTCGCCGAGCCGCGCAAAACAAAACTTTCGTTAAATCAAGAGGCAAATTTAAGTATTTTCAAATCAACACTTAAAACCACGTTTAATTAAAGGTTCCCTTTCAGTAGAAAGGAGGTGTGGGGCGCTAATACCTTCCCCATGCCTAACCGAATTTCGAACCCAAATCTTTAAGTTTTCCAAAAGACCATTTGCCTTCCAAAGAGGTTTTTCTTCAATATTTTCCTTATAAAAATATTGGTGGCGACTTCATTGTTTTAACACGTTGTAAACGAAGAAAATCCTTCAGGGACTTTTTCCGGCGCAACAGCTGGCGACTCCACTGGGGACTAAAAAATTTTTAAAAGAGGGTCGAGCCTAATTAATTAAATATGTGATTTATGTGTTTTATTTGAATATCTTGTTTTGCATCTATTTCTTTCTCATACAAGCATTGTTGCATCCATATGCATTCGCTTCTTCCTCTCCTATGATTGCTTCCCCGTTTATCTTATTTGCTTAGTTCTTCATGCATATCCCCCACTCTTATCATGTTCCCCTCTTCTTTGCTCCCTTTCTTGAGGTAAGCAATGCAATTAGTTGTTGCTAAAACCATAGGCTGGCTTATTCGATATTAAACCCTAGGGTAGACAACATATTATTATTTGCCTTTGTCCGGTGCTGCGGGTTTTCATTTGGGTGGGAAAGGGTAGCTATTTCTAAGTATTGTGCCTCAAGACACACACACACACACACTTGTGAGCGTTGAGTGGGGCCTAAAACCCAAGGTCCGAACAAAAACCTAGGAGAGTGGGGACGACTAGTAGTTGGATCGCCATTCGTAGAGACCTTTGTGCGTATGGCTCTCATGAAAGTTCCGCCCAAGAGTACGCTTTGTCATGATGCCTCACACTCGGTAGCTTTCTACGATTGTGGGTGTTATCATGAGGAAGACTTTAGCTCTTGGTTGCCATTGTGAGGAAGTGATTAGAACTTACATGAGAGGATTACCCTTTTCGTCGACTTTAGACCCCAGGATTCCCACCATTCGTAGGACACGGGGGCACGCCTTTGTTTGTTGCATTTAGCTTAAGCATTCCTTTTTCCCAAACTTTATTTCGAAAGTTGTAAAATTTTCTTTCATAAACACCTACATGAGGTGGCATGCAGCGTGTATCTTCGAAAATGTTCAAAGTACCACCAATAAACACCTACATCATTTTCCACCTCATTTCGCATCATTCTGCACCATTGCATTTGCATCTAACAAAATCTCGAAAAGAAAAAACTTTCGTCGTTTGCATTCTTCATGCATTAAAGCATTGCATTGCATTCATTTGTTCATTCTTGTGTTCATAAGCGTGTTTCGTCAATCAGGCAAGCTGGTTAGACATCGCTATTTGACGCGTCTGCAAGCAAGGAACATGGACAACAATCAAGGCGACGACGATCGTGGCAATCCGCGCCACATCAGAATGCCAAAATTCCAGGAGATCCAAATCCTAATGGTCAGGGTCAGCAAGGTCAGAATCAAGGGAATCAAGTCCTTCAAGCTGAGATGGAAATCATTAAAGCTCAAATGGCAGAGGTCATAAGAGTGTTGAGTGCCTTAAGAAATGTTGGTACAGCTGAAGCTACTACTGCTGGGGTGGACAATCCTCCTCCCCCTCCTGGGTCGGGGATCCCTCAAGCCCTTCAAACAGTGCAATGGCCTCCCTTTGGTCTCCCACTAGGCTATACGCCTCCTGCTGCTGACACCAATCCTGGAGGAGATCCCCAAGAACCGCGGGGCAAGCTCAGCCTGACGTAGTTGTGAATGAAGTTGGAACGGGGACGCCTCAAGCCCAGATCCAGATCCCAATCCCTGCTACTGCTCCAGGAACTCCGGCGGGATTCAATTGGCCAGTAACGGTCCATCCCCAAGTTCAGGGACCAATTCCTGGGAATACAATTCACTCACGTGACCCACACGTGAACCCAGCCGTAGTGTCGATGAGTAATCCTCATTACGGTGTGAATGGTTTCCCTCAGAATTACCCTACCGAAACCCAAAGTCCATTTCCGATGCTAGAAGAGAGATTAAGAGCTATTGAAGGAGCAGGTTCATGAGCCAGAAATGCCCACGAGCTGTGTTTGGTCCCTAATCTAGTCTTGCCTCCCAAATTCAAAGCACCAACTTTTGACAAATACAGAGGGACGACTTGCCCAGTCAGTCATGTGACAATGTACTGCCGGAAAATGACTGCCCATGCCCGTGATGATAACCTGATGATGCATTGCTTTGTGAAAGTTTAGCCGAGCTCCTCCTTGATCGGTACATGCGATTGGAGCCAACCAATATCCATTCTTTGGAAGGACATGGCGGATGCGTTTATGCGTCAATACCAGCACAACAATGATTTGCCTCCGGATAGGACTCAGCTACAATGCATGTCTAAGAGAGATAATGAGTCATTCAAGGAGTACGCTCAGAGGTGGAGGAACCTCGCTGCTCAAGTGAAACCCCCTCTACTGGACAAAGAAATGGTCCACATGTTTATGGATACCCTCCCTGCGGTGTATTATGATAGGTTGGTTGGCAGCGTAGCCTCAAATTTCTCTGAGATGGTGGTCACAGGGGAAAGAGTAGAGAATGGTATGCGCAGCGGAAGAATATCTCCTGGCCCAACACCTCCTTCCAGTCAGAAAAAGCCTTTTTCTGGACCCCACAAGAAGACAGAGGGTGAAAGCAATGCAATTATCGGAGCCAGTGGTCCATCTCACAGCAATCCTCTGCAAGCTATTCCATTTCAAACACCACACCGCATGCACTGTTCGGTCAAACCACCAAGATCAGGAACTATAATGAAAGGAAGCCTGTTGTCTTCGATCCTATTCCCATGTCCTACACGGACTTGTTCAATTATCTCATCGCCAACAAAATAATCAATACTCGTCAAATGAAGCCATATCAGCCTCCCTATCCCAGAGGGTACAACGCAAACGCTACCGCGCTTTTTCATTCTCGGGGGCGAGAGGTCATGTGGTGGAGGATTGTAAAGCATTCAAGTATGTGGTGCAAGAATTACTTGATGCAAAGACTATATCATTTCAACAACCCAATGTAGCCACCAATCCGTTGCCAGGGCATGGAGGATCTGCTGTTAATGTCGTTGACCATCAGGGGGGTCAGTGTTTGGTTAGAAAAGTTGATTGCATTCAGATGCCTTTGAGTTTTATCCACGCTGAATTATGTCGTTTTGGTGTCATCAAAGAAGGGTGTGCTAGGAAAGACGCCTGCGATAATCCTCACTGCACCGGGGCATGTGAAGGCTTTAAATCAATTCTCCAAGATCTCTTAGATAGACACTTGGTCCAAGTGGGAACTCAGGAAAAGGAAGGAAGTGTATCTACCTTGCAATCAGTAGCGGAGGCTTCAAGAGGAGAAATGGGTGGCCAAACTCGGAGGAGGAACACCCAATCGGGGAGGATGATCATCGCTAACCTCAAGAACAACTTAGGAGAGTGCCGCATGCTGAACCCCGACCAGTTAATGTGGTTGAAGAAGGATCAAGCTCGAGTGGTCGTGTGTTGTCGGCTTAGTCTTATTTCTTTGTCTTTGTTGGAGAAGTCGCAGAACCGGGAGACCATGGATTTCCCCGTATTTTTCAATTTAAAGTAATTTTCATTGTAATGTAGATTCTTCGGCTCTGCCCAAGGCCTTGGAACATTTCATTCGGGCACACATGTTTTTGTCAAGACTCATCAATCAATAAAATGTTATTTTGAATTTTCGATAAAATTTTTCATCTTTCGTTTGTGTGTCTCTTCTTTGTCTTTATTCGTCGCTCCATTTTAATGCAGATCAAAAATAATCTCTGAAAATAATAATGCCCATAACTCATATTGTGACCTTGACTACCCGGTTAATCAAGCCGAGGGAGATGTTGATGAAAACTGGGAAACTCCTCCGGAATTAATGAGATTAATAGAGCAAGAAGAAAAGGTCATTGAGCCCCATGGGGAATCCACAGAAATGATCAATCTGGGTACTGAGAAAGACAGAAAAGAGGTCAAGGTTGGTACCGCCATGGAAGATGGTGAACGCAAAAAGTTAATCCAGCTCTTGCATGATTATGCTGACGTCTTTGCATGGTCATACAAAGATATGCCGGGGTTAGATACCAACATTGTTGAACACAAGTTGCCGGTCAAGCCAGAGTGCCCACCAGTCAAGCAGAAATTAAGAAGAATGAAGCCAGAGATGTCACTTAAAGTCCGGGATGAGGTAAAGAAGCAGTTTGATGCAGGGTTCCTAGCAGTGGCCAAGTACCCACAGTGGGTTGCCAATATTGTCCCAGTTCCCAAGAAGGATGGGAAGGTCAGAATGTGCGTCGACTACAGAGATCTGAATCGCGCTAGTCCCAAAGATGATTTTCTCCTTCAAAAAAAAAATATAAAAAAAAAGAGGGCAAATATATAGGAGTAAATAAATTATTGTCCTTGAGTTAATTTTTTGAGAAAACGAGCAATCGTGATTTGAAATAAAGTTCGACCATCTTCCCATATTCTCGAAAAAACTATGCTACCCACTGTAAGCCAAAAAAATCCAAAAATCACCCTAGACAAGGATCACCTCAAATATCAAAAAAGATGCATCACTTTTTATCAAGCTCATCCGAGCCAAAGAAAAAAACAATCAAAAAAGAAAAAAATCAAAGAAAAAAAATCAAAAAGAAAAAAAAAAAAAAAGGATTTAAAAATGAAAATCCCAAAAATACAAAAGAAATGTAAGTGGTGAGCTGATACACGTTACCACAAAACACAAGAGATCCTTGTCTCAATAAACTCGCAAATACTTCCCTTTGACCTCGGCATCCCACCCTCCACCAACCTTAGCCAGAATAAAACTTCCAAACACCTCACCAAGTCAAATAACCATCATAAATCATCAAACGTCGACCAACGCCGAATAAAAATCATCCTACCATTAGCTTCCAAAGACTTCATTAAACCCAATCATCCTTCCTCCACAAAAACACACAATCTCCAAAAATCCATTCCGATCAATGATCGATTGCTCTTGTTTTCTCGAGTTTTAGCTTTAGGACAAATAAGTTTATTTACTTAAATATGTTTGTCCAAAAAAAAAAAAAAAAAAAAAAATCTCAACAAAAAAAGGGAGAAAGAAAAATCAAAAGGCCGCACTCCAAGATTCATTCAAGTTACAATTATATCAAGGCAAAGTTCTAGAGATCATCAAGTGGGTTGAAGTCGCCTCCTATTCAAGTATAACCGATTCGGTGGTTGCCAAGTTTGTCAAGAAAGATCTCGACCTGCGTTGCATTACGGTCTTCCCAACAAAATCATCGTTGATAATGGCAACAACTTGAACAATGAGAATGATGAAGGACCTATGTCTTGAGTTCAAGATTCAAAGATCACAATTCATCCCCGCATCGCCCCAAGATGAATGGGGCGGTTGAAGCGCCAACAAGAATATCAAGAGAATAGTGCGAAATGGTGGTAACCTACAAAGATCGGCACGAAATGCTTCCTTTCACTTTGCATGGCTATCGTACCTCGGTGCATACATCGACCGGGCAACCCCTACTCATCGGGTTTACTGGGTGAGGCGATCCTCCCCATTGAAGTTGAAATACCATCCTGCGGGTGTTGATGGAGACAAAACTTGATGAAGCGAGAATGGGTTCGCCACGTCTTGACCAGCTTGAACCTCATCGACGAAACGGTGGCCGCTATGTGTCATGGACAGTTGTACCAACAGAGGATGATAAGGGCTTTTGACAAAAGAGTCCGTCCTCGTGAATTTCAAGAAGGAGACCTTGTACTCAAGCAGATCTTGCCAATACAGACGGACCCGGGGGCAAATGGACTCCCAAATATGAAGGACCTTATGTGGTGAAGAAGGCATTCTCAGGAGGAGCTCTAATCCTGGCGAACATGGACGGAGATGAGATTCCAAATCCAGTGAACTCAGATGTGGTCAAGAAGTATTATGCCTAGAAAAATAGACGAAAAAAGAGAAAGATAAGCCAAGGAAGAATCAGCTCGCTAGGTTGAAAACCCGCAAAGGGCGGCCTAGGCAAAATCAGAGCGACCCGGTGGATTGAAAACCCGCAGCGGCGATCCAGCAAAAATTAGGTCGAAAACTTGGGCTTGAGAAAAGAAAAGGCAATCAAGACTCCCAAAGGTTTGGATAAGAGGGTAATCGAGTTATGAGTATGGACGGCGGGCCGCTATTTCCAGAGATGAAATCACAAGATCTGTTTCCTTTCTCTTGTATTTTCTCAGTTTAAAAGAAAGATTGTAATGCACTTTCAATTGGCGTGACTTTCTGCACGTCCAATTTCTATATCAATAAAAGTCCAACTTTTCTTTCATATGTGTGCTTTTCGTGTCACTGCTTTCATCTATTCAGTCTCTTTCAAAATGATAATTTTTATGATTGATGAAACTGATTTGCAAAACATGTGCATATTCAAGAGCATTACAGGATCATTATGAAATCTTTGAAAAATACAGAAGGAAATGATTTCCCAAGTGAAAAAAGGAAGAGACAAAACAGCCATAACGAATCAGTGCGCAATCCTCGCGTGATCATCGTCCTAGGACAGCCTCCGTCCGGCAGATCGACTTAACCAGCAAAAAAAAAGAGTGCCAAAAAGCAGATAAGCGAGAAAAAAAAGAAAAAAGAAAAAAAAAAAAAAAAAAAAAAAAAAAAAAAAAGAGAAGAAAAATCCCAGAAGGCGGAACACAACAGAACACAACATCTTCATATCATTCATCATTCTCATGTCATCCATACCATTCATCACTCCATGGCATCAAACAGTAGTGCATTACACTTTCAAATTCGCATCTCAGAAGGGCGAAAGAATAATCAAACAGAAGAAACATCCCGCCAAAATCAATCATTGCATCCATGTGCACCCAAATACCCAAGCGCATGCATTTCATGCACCATTCAAGAGAAAAGTTACTTCGGACCAGGGAGTCCCAAAATCTCATTTTTAGAAAGTCACCATCAACCCGAGTTCAGAACTCCATCAACACAAGAGTTCGTAAACTCCATCAACCTAGAGTTCAGTAAACTCCATCAACACGAGTTCGTAAACTCCATCAACACAGAGTTCAGTAAACTCCATCAACACCGAAGTTCAGTAAACTCCATCAACACCGAGTTCGTAAACTCCATCAACACGAGTTCGTAAACTCCATCAACACCGAGTTCGTAAACTCCATCAACACCGAAGTTCGTGAACTCCATCAATCCGAGTTCGTAAACTCCATCAATCCGAGTTCAGTAAACTCCATCAACCCGCAGTTAGTGAACTCCCACGAGTTAGTGAACTCCTTCCACGCATCACAACATCGTACGCGAGCACGCGATGGATCCATCGGACTTCGTTAAGTCCGCCGGATTAGTTGTGTGCACCTAAGGGCGGCGTAAATCCATTGATCAAATCGATTCGACCGATGTTGATCGGCCGCCAAAAACGCCACCCCGCAGTTCGTAGAACTCCATCAATCCGAGTTCGTAAACTCCATCAACCCGAGTTAGTGAACTCCTTCGAGTTAGTGAACTCCTTCCACAGATCACAACATCGCGTATGCGAGCACGCCGATGGATCCATCGATTTCGTTAAGTCCTTCGGATTAGTTGTGTCACCTAAGGCGCACGTAAATCCATTGATCAAATCGCCCGGACTTGATATTGATCGGCCGCTCGAAAAGGCCACCCCCAGAGCTCGGACTCGACAAGAGTCCGTTAAAAGGTTCTAGGCAACCTCCGAATTCCCAATTTACCGTTTTTCCCAATTTATTGCTTTCAGTTAATGCGACAAGTGTTAACCCCTCAAAAAAAAAGAAAATAACAAAAAGATTTGAGTTTTCTGAAACGAACAAAATTAGTATTATTTCTATATCTTTATTTCCACTTCACCAACAAATATGAAAAGGCCAATTCATATTTTTTGGCGAAGTGTGAAATAAAGAG
The DNA here is from genome assembly GCA_020916435.1 of Oxytropis ochrocephala. NCBI lineage: Eukaryota > Viridiplantae > Streptophyta > Magnoliopsida > Fabales > Fabaceae > Oxytropis > Oxytropis ochrocephala. The sequence goes on along the minus strand of CM037093.1, from coordinate 36,645,522 downwards.
GGGCAGCTGTAATACCCTAATTTTGTCCGTCCCTTAAGCCAATTTCAATCATGGAACTCAACTAAATCAAAATACCACCGTTTAAATTAAGTAGCACACTTGCTTGTTTAAATCGTGCGTTCTTCAATTTAACCTTCGTATTTAGGTTTAGTCGTACATAAGTAATGTTTTTAGTTAATGAGCTCATTTCTTCTATTTGAGTCTCGTTTTAGCGTATTCGTCTAGTCTGACCCGTTCTCGTCTTTGCGTTTGACCCGACTCTTTTTCTTATTAATCTAATCTTGTGCAGTTAATTTATTTTGAGTATATGTGTATAGTCTAAAAATGCAAAAAAATCCTATTTAGTTTTATTTACAATTTAAAAGTGTTTAATAGTCCAAAATGTCAAAAAATACTATTTAATTCTTATTACAGACCAGAAGTATTCAAATGTCCCAATGTCCAAAAAATACAAAAAAATAATAATACAAATATACAAAAATAAATAAATTCGAAAATTACAAAAATAAAAAAGCAAATGTATGCAAAGAGCAGATAAAGTCTGGGGTTCCAACAGCTGCTCTCCAAGTAGCTGGGCCGATCCGCTCCACTCCAAATCTGAAAAATCAAAGCCCGGTCAAACTAAATTAAATGCTCTGACCTAGTATTTTAATATAAAAGAGCTGTCAAGGGTCAGTAAAAGGGACACAATTTTCGAGTAAAAAATCACCAAAAAACAGATTAGGGTTTTACACTGAAACCCTAATCACCTAAACAGATCTGAGTAGTAAGAAAGAAGAACAGTAGCAGTAAAGAGAAGATAACAGCAGCAACAATAGAGCCACAACAACAATAACAACATCAGTCACTAAAACAAGCAAGTGCAGATCTCGTTTTATTTCTTTTCAATCTTTTTCAGAACAAATCGAAAATCAGGTTGGTTCTCAAGTGACAATTTGGATACGAAAAATGTAAAATATGTGGTTCAGCGTTCCTTTTTTTTTGTAGATCTGTTTGAATCCACTATATTTCCATTTATTGTTCTGTTATGTATATGAAGTGAATGTAATGAATGAACAAGTAAACCAAAAAAAAATAAGATTCAGAAATAGTCTAAAATCAACTAAGGGAGGAAACCAAGCACCGAAATAAAAATGTAGAGGAAGAGAAGAGTGAACCGAAACCAGTGAGAGATAGGAACCAAAAGAAAGGGAACAAAAGCTAACCTCTGTCGTCTTCTCCGGCGACGGTGACCCTCCGGTCACCTTCTCCGGCGAATACTCCGGCCAGCCCACCACCTAACCGAACCCAGCAACCACCATAAGGAACCTCGGACTAAGCCCAATACCCTGTCAGCCTTCAGAGGCCAAACAGACGCCGGCGAACCCCCCTTCGCCGTCAACGTCGTCACCGCCGGCAAAGTCTCCCTATTCCTTGCAGCGCCTCGCCGTTCCCTCTTGTCCTCGCAAACATCTCTCTCTCACCGTCGCAAGATCTCCCGCGCGATCTATGGCGAAATCATGGCCAAAAAATTTCGGTCTCTCACCTCTCTCTCTCCTGGCATGCGGCGCTTGAGAGTGGAGAGGAAATTAGGTTTTGTTTCATTTAATTCTCCTTTTATTCCATCCTTTCGTTTATCGCTTTTTTTATTTTTTTATTTGGATCAAATTTTAATTGCACCCCATATTTTACATTCTCGCACACTCCCGTAAAGGCCCACGGATTCGTGGGCTTATAGGGTCACTGGTTCGCTTTATGCACCCCCTATTCAACTATACCACTCCCCGTAACTAGTAACACCCCCGTTTTGCGATTTTCACCCTCTTCTTGTTTTTTTTAATTAATTCTTTCTAACTCAAACGCTTTTCAATAAATAAAACTTTGTTAGCGGTCATGCGAAGCCTTTGCTTGCATGATCGTTAACAATGATGAACTAGTGGTGGTCACTTGGAGCCTTTGCTCAATTGATCCTCATGAACGCATAATTTTTCTAAAGACTTTAAATAATTTCTCAATAAATCAAAAAAAAACTTTGTTAATGGTTTTGCGAAGCCTCTGCTTGCATAATCATTAACAATGGGGAACTAGTGGTGATCATTTGGAGCCTTTGCTCAATTGATCATCATGAATGCCTAATTTTTCTAATTATTTTCAATAAATCAAAAACTTTGTTAATGGTTTTGCGAAGCCTCTGCTTGCATAATCATTAACAATGAGGAACTAGTGGTGATCACTTGGAGCCTTTGCTCAATTGATCATCATGAATGCCTAATTTTCCTAAAAAACTTTTTTCAATAAACCAAAAACTTTGTTAATGGTTTTGCGAAGCCTCTGCTTGCATAATCATTAACAATGAGGAACTAGTGGTGATCACTTGGAGCCTTTGCTCAATTGATCATTACGAATGCCTAATTTTTCACAACTAAACAAGTTAAAAATAAAAACCTAGAACTACGTAGCTTTGATTTCTCCATCGCACCTGGAGATACGTAGGAGCGGATCCCCTCCGTCAAGCACAATAAACTAAAAACATTTTTCCCTTCAAAAAACCCAAAGCGGCTAACTCTCGTCGAGCGCCGCAAACAAAACTTTCGTTAAATCAAGAGGCAAATTTAAGTATTTTCAAATCAACACTTAAAACCACGTTTAATTAAAGGTTCCCTTTCAGTAGAAAGGAGGTGTGGGGCGCTAATACCTTCCCCATGCCTAACCGACCCCCGAACCCAAATCTTTAAGTTTTCCAAAAGACCATTTGCCTTCCAAAGAGGTTTTTCTTCAATATTTTCCTTATAAAAAATATTGGTGGCGACTTCATTGTTTTAACACGTTGTAAACGAAGAAAATCCTTCAGGGACTTTTTCGGGCGCAACACTCTTCGCTTTGGCCGAAGCCCACTTCGCTTATTAATTCCAACACCTCAACATTAACTCACGTTTTATCATTTATTATCACCACTTCGCCCATTATTAGTCATCACTTTATCAATTATTAATTACTTCTCACCTAAGGACCAAAACACCCCATAGGGACATTCTCTTCACTTGAGGACCATTTTGGACACACCAAGAATTAATTTAAGGACTTAGGAAATTATTTGACATGTTGGGACTAATTAGACGCTAAGGGATTATTTTATCACGCCAAGGATTAATTTAATTCTTAGGGACTGATTTGTCACACCAAGGATTAAATTAATTCTTAGGGACTAAACCATCACTTAGACATATTTTGGGTACCTAGACACCAAGGGGCAGCCAAAATGGCGCCCCACCTCCCTTGAACTTGCACGCACACACCAAACAGCAGCATGGGCGCCATTTGCCTAGGCATTTGGCGCCCCTCACCCCAATGCTTCCACTAGACCAACATAAACCTAATTTTTAATTCAACAACTCAATTCTCACATAAACAACAAGCATGTAGGTATCAATCAACTTCATCAATTTATTACACTCACATACTTCCTCTCATGAAAATATTTCTTCAAACACATAACATGCAAAATCCTCATCACATAATTTTCCTACAACAAGTAGCATGGTAGCAACAATCCAAACACTCATACAACAACAATCATAGAATAAACACAACTTTCACACAATTACTTCATGCTAGGCTATTTTCCTACATAACACATATTCTACTTGTTATTATGAATATAGTGAGAATCCCCTAACCTTTCTTAAGCTTGAACCTTCAACCCTACACCAAGTACCACGAATGGAGTATTTTCCAATCTCCCTAGTTGCTGGAAAAAACGTGGCCCTCCTACTCCTTGGTTAAAATGCAACAAGCAACAACAATGGAGGAATAAGACACTAGAACTTAAGGGAAATGAAACAAAGAGAAGGAATGGGGGTGATGAGAGCCAAGGACTTCACTTACCAACACCAAACTCAAGAAAAGCTCCTTCCTTTCTTCTATTTCCAGCTGAAAACGTGAGTTCCTCCTCCTTTGGGTATCCATGGAAATTTCAAAATAGTAGAAATGAGCTTAGGAACTCTTAGGAATAGAACAAGGAATAGAAATGGTGAAGATTAAGACCAAGAATTTGACTTACCACCAAGAATCAAAGGAAAAGTTTCCACCTTTCCTTCCTCCCCTCCAAGCCGTCGCACACCTCCCTCTCTCTACTCTCCTTCGTTGCTTTCTTTCTTTCAAATGAGGGTTTGGTTACCTTAGCTTAGGACCCCTAACCTTTATGACTAGTATTGGGCCCAATAATGGCCCTTGGGCCTTATTCCCACTCCTACACTTAATTTATTCCACCCCCTGAAATAAAAATAATTCCAACTTAGTATCCTATTTAGAATTGATTAGACTCCTCTTAGATAAAATAACCTTTAACTATTTAATTAACTTAATCAAATGTTGCAAGCCTTAAATAACTTAATTAATTAAATAATTAAATTATTTTTGGGCGTTACAGAAGCCATCTAGGGTTTGAACGTTTCTGGGTTCGTCATTCCTCTTTGAACTCTCAGGTCGCGTCACTACAGCAGATGATGAAGCCATGAGTAAGAGAAAGTGAATGCGAGTTGAAATCTGGGGGTAGATTAAAAGAAAAGTACGAAAGTTTGAAACTTTGGTGAATTTGAGGTTCTTTGCAAAACGCAGGGATGAGGAACGCAGCAAGACTTCACAAGGTTTCAAACTGAGTAAAGAGGAATTTGAAGGGTTGTAGCCGTTTATATATGTTTGGAAGTAAACAGTTATTGGCACGTTCGCCATAACTCGCACGTTCGCGACGTTTGGGAGACGTGATGGCCCACCAACTACGCGACGTGTGCCAATAAAACGGTTCGTTTTACCTGCGCAAAGTAATGATGACTGTCTTTTCGACCACTGTTGAAGTGCAAAAGGCGGCAAAAGTGACCATTGCACAGTATTCAAAAAATGCCCTTTCTTAACTCCTTTCCTTATTCCGTCGAAAAAGCATTTTTTGGGGGGCAATCTGTTACCTCAAAATTTCGACAGTACATTAAATGAAGCTTTAAATGGGGTTGACTTCACATTTAATATTGTTCTGTGGGCCATAGGTCAATATTCAAGTCAGCGCACCATGATTTCGACAGGAAAGGCAGACAAGTGCAAGGAGTGCAAGTGAGCTTCGACAAGCTTAACTCTCAAAGCTATGAAGCAAGTAATGCAACGAATCTTCGACAAGAGAGGACACAACACTTCGACAGAGTTGGGTTCAACACTTCGTCAAGCGGTTGACAACGGGTTAGTCGAAAGTGCAGAGCAGCAAGTAGTGGGCGGTTACTCTCCCGTAGTTTTAGGAGACAGTTACCCTTTCCCCCACGATCGTTCCTAGGAGTATAAATACCCCCTTGTAATAGGAAATCAGGGTCACCACATTCTACAAGAACTCTGAGAAACTCAACTTCCAAGTCAAAGCGAAACACGAGTGAAACAGATCCTTTGTACGTGTCGGTGAACCATTTTTCTTTCTTCATTTAATGCAAAGTTTTTACTTTCCTTTTACCTTCGTTGCATTTACTGCTTTTATTCTACTTTCAATCCGTTTCTTTCTACTATTTACTGTTCTTACGTACGTGAAAAACACATAACTCAATGGCAATTGTCAAAGAGATTTTCTAGTTTGATCTCACAGTCTCGATATTGAAAACTAGTGATTGTTTGCTAAAAACACCAGCAAACACCATGGCAAATAATTCTTTCCCGAAATATCAAGGGCCTCAAAATCAAGTTTCGTAAGGTTGGACATATTCAGAACTTAAGATCTTTAGAGCTCGTGCTGATAACGTGTGATGAAACTAATCAAAACTATAACAAACAAAGATTGATAGAAGGAGAGAATTTGGGAGTGTTTGTATTTCTCTTTTCAAGTGTCTCTTTACATATGAGAATGAGCCCTATTTATAGGGTGAAGAAAGGAGAATGAGTAGTCAACCATAAAGGCCACTACACAATGATATTATGAAGATGATGAGAGAAACTCAATGGACATCCAATCTAATATTCATAACATATCAATTTTTAAATAATATCGTAAAATAATAAATAATGATTATCCCTTAATTTTTTTGTCAAACATTCATATTTTTTCACTGAATATTTAATATCTTTTTTACTATTAAAAAACTATGATAATATTTTATAAGTATGCAACTTTGTTTTTACTTTATGTTTTCAATTGAAGAGTTATGTAAAAAATAAAAAAATCTAGAATAATATATTTATAAAGATATTTTTTGGGAAGCTTTAATCTTATTTTACGTTTTAAATTCTAGTTTTTTTGCATAAGGAAATGTACGTATATAAACCAACAAAGGTTGGGTCCAAACGGTAATTAGACTTGGATCCCACCCAAGGTCCCAGGTTCGAATATTGGGTGTGGCAAAAACTCTGTTGGGAGGCGAGAATCAAACGAGCCGGTCGTGGCCAGCTAGGTTCCCTCGCGTAGATTAGTCATCGACAAAGCCAGTAGAAACTGCGCACCAAAAACATGGGAACCAAAAAAAATAAGGAAAGGTATATAAGATATTTTTGGTCACATTTAACATCAATTTTTTGATGGAGTATCCTTTAATGAATTTTAATTCTAATCTTTCAATTAGTCAAATAAAAAATATTAAATGTTTCAAATTCTGTAGGGAAATTACCTTAATTTATTAAATTATGATATAAATTAATTTTACCATCTAAATAATTAGGAAAAATAAGAACCAAAAAATATTCTAATGCATTAACTACATTTGAATAATACTTGTTTACTACTTTTTATCTTTTACTTCTAGACATAATGCTTTGTCTTGATTGTATTTTTGTTTTAATATTTTTAGAAAAAAATAATATATCAAAATTTTGACAATTATATTTTGATTTAGCTGTGATTTGAATATATCACTTTGTTTTTTATTATGTTTTCTTAGGGCCGACTTTTATATGCTTAATTTGTCAAAAAAAAAAAACTTTCATATGTTTAAATTAGTTCAAGGTTTTATTTACTAAATGTTAATTAATTTAGGTACCTATTCACAAATTGTAAATGTCAATCACCAAATTGACTAATTGTAAGGTAACAGAAGGACCTAACTAAAAAAATTATATTAGTTCATAGACCTAGTTAGAATCTTTTAGTTTACAGATTTGTTTAATAATTTTTGAATAGTTTAGAAACCTACGGAGTTATATTTTAATTATTCACTCATTTACCCAATTAGTGTATCAAACTAAATGTCACTTTTTCTGTAAGGCTTAGCACAACTGACAAAGTCGATGTTATTAGGATTGAGTTCAAATTGAGGATCTCCACTTTCCGTGGGTGAGTTTGCGGGTGGTGCTTTTCTACAAACCTAAAAAATATTGCCTTAAAAAGACTAATGTCACATTTTTAGTTTTCAATTGTATCTCTAATTAATGAATATCATATACATCAATATCAAATTGTTAAGAAGTTAGTTAAGTTTTTTTGACAAACTATGTTAGTTAGAAGTGCGCACGGCTACAGGAATCAGATGGGACCTTGAATCTTCTTGTAACGTACATTTCTACTTGCTAATCTGATCAAGAAGACTATGCATGCCTTTGTAGATGTTAGCCAAGAAGAAGGATCCCCAATAATAGGTTTTGTTGGAGAGAAGCATGAAGACAAAGGGTTGCAACTTTTGGACCATGCACATCTATGGAGCTAGTACCATAAAATTACTTGTTGGGGAAGCACATCAGAAATGTTGCATGCTCAGCATCAGAAAGACAACTGACTTCTTGGCATTCTTCTCAAGGAAGGTGAAGTAGGCATTACCACCATTGTTGGAAAAGACATAGCCGAGGTCAATGAACTTGGTGCCGATAGAAGAATGAACCTCCATACCCCCAAGTGGAAGGCTACGTCAAGAAGAGTAGGGGTTATCATTCCCTAAGGAAAGACAAAGGCGTTTATTGAAATTGACCACATTCTCATAAGGGGAAAAATGTGGTTGAATTGGGGGAATGATATCATGGTAGACAAAAGGACAATGTCGTATAGCCCCCATACCTTCCACAGATCGGATTTAGCCGATGCTATCATCGTGACACACTCAACATAGCCAAGGGCCTTTTTCAGCCAACCTCTAAGGTCGGTTTCCTTGGCATTGACAGTAAACCAATCACTTGTGATTGGTTAACTATATAGGCTCAAGTCAGGGAAAAGGAATTTTTGAAGTACTAACGCCATCTTGAATATCAGAGGTGAACAGATGCAAAAAATACATAGTCTTGAAAATTGACCAAGACGTGGGGATGTTCAGGATTAGCAGGAGAAGGCAAATAAGAGGTTTTCCTAGGAGACTCACTTTTAGAGGATGAAATTGATCACCTAGGAGATTCAATGGGGCTATCATCACCCTCGTAGCTATGCTCTTCGTTTTGAGAATCCGAGTTAGGCGACGTCAAAGAAATCAAAGAAAAGAGACGTAGGCTAAAGAGCAAGGGAGAATTGGGAGTTTGCAAATTGCTGTGAAAATTGGCAGACATTGGGCGTAGTTTGCAGAAGGTAAATGGTGAGCCTTTTATAGCAAACGAAATTAATGGCTAAATGCGAGTAAACCATTGCCTACTACATTTGGTGAAGGATTAGCTAGCTATTTTGCATCTAATCAATAGCATAACGACTAGTTTGATAGTTATGACCCTGACCGTTTATGGAAGTGGTTTTCGCATCGTTGCAACTATCCTTTCCCTTAGCTAGGCAACAATGCAAAAAGGAGGACATTTGTTAACACCTAAAAATTGTTATGTCGCGAGCCAAGGAAGGCCTCGGCCAAGGTAAGTACTCAATCAAATTTAAATAAGCCAATTTATTTCGAAAGTCTCATAGAGCAGATACTAAGAAGCTAGGCCATATCTTATACTCTTCCTACATCTCCTACATTCTCATTTTTGTTACTGAATAAGCACCGGAAAATGAATTGTTGGTAGTCTCAACAAATTATGGCTAATGAGATGAGCCTTCTTAGAAGAAGAAAGGGTATGTTTTGCCTAGGGATAAGATTGTGAATGCTGAATTGTTAAGGGTTATCAATCCTGATGAGATTCAGTTCATTGTGAGGCCAATTAAGAGTTAGAGGAAAATCATTGTTGAGGAAGGTGAAGAAGGCTACATTGAAGAAGAACCTTTTGAAGAATCTCAATGTTATGCTTAGGCTCAACCCTTATACTAAGACTATTAAGAGGATGACTTTGCTTGCTGAAGCTAAGTGTCTCGGTCAAGGAGTAGCTTAGTTGAGGAACCAATAGTTGAGGGCTTATCTGCTGAGGATTTTACAGCTGAGAGTGCTATTGCTGATGCAAAGGGAGTTTCTTTGGGAGCAAGTAATTGGAGCATGTGGATATTATGTTGAAGTTTTCAAGTCAAAACGTGGAGCGGTTGAGGAGAACGTAGTTAAAGCGCCTAAAAGATAGGAAGCAGAGGTTTCTACCAATTTCTCGTGTTAATGGACGTTATGGAGCAGTTTTCCAAAGTTCTGGGGCACGTGAGTTTCATTGTACGTTAATCTTAGCCGATCCAACTATTTTTTTGTGATTGTGGTTAGCTTTAGGCTAGTGAAAGAGACCTTTGTATATAAATACATAGCTTGTAAATATTTTAGACACGCAACAATCAATCAAACATCTATTCTCAAGCACTTTTATCTTCCTTTTACGTTATGCATCACTTTAGTATAATTTAGACTAGCTTATTCATCCCCCACACCTAATTCTAATGCTATTTGGAGTAATAGTTAAGGAACTAATAACTAAGGAAGAGTTCCTTCTTCATTGTAATCGTTTGAAGAAAAGAATCACAAGATTTAAGCTTTTAGCCAATCCTCGGCTAGTTAAAAGTTTGACAACATCTATATATAGCATATTTTTACATTCCACGTATATAAACTATATCAGGGTGGATCTACTCCTATTGGAGCATACCTTCAAAACTAAAACTCTGCATAAAATTTCTATGGAATTGTATTTTAAACCCCATGAATTTCATATCTTGCATCTAGATACTTGAGTTTTTTTAGTTTTAACAATTAAATAAGGACTAAACTTTTAATTTAGTTCATGAAATTACACGCTCTGTTCTACTTAATCCCTAAATATATGTAAATAGTTCCTATATAGCTTGCGAAATTTGTAAAAGTAGTCTATAATTTTAAGAAAATCGTCACATTAATTTATATAAAAGGACTACTTATAAAATTTTAGGATTTAATTCGATTGATGTTATAATCTTTAGTAACTATTACTATTTTTATATACTCTACCGGCTAATTAGGAAACATATGTAAGCTTAAAGACTAAATTAATGATTTACTATAAATTTACTGTTAAATAATTTATTTTATTAATTTTAGTAAATCAAGTGAGGATATTTTTTTTTAAAAATCAATGATATTGTGAACTTATAATCTTAATAAAGAATTTTTTTCTGCACCCCTAACCCAGGGTCCTGGATCCGCCACTGAATTAAATTCATATATATTGGCTTTTAACTTCGATTGGATCTCCAAAAATGCTCAAGGCAAAGAAGAGAAACAAAAGGCTTACTGTTACGATCTATTTCCAGTGAGGGAAACGAACCAAACCCAATGATAATACTATGATAATTATCGAGAATGTAGAACAAGTAAAGAGTATGATAAATGAATTTTGCATTTGTATATTGGCCTCAAAGAGCTGCTTTTATACTACCAAGGTGATAATTGCTATTTATTACACATTACTACGATCCGCCGTTCTGCATGCATGACGGGAGGAAATCTGGGATTTCCCCTGTGATTTCCCAAATTCTTTAATGGTGGAGAAATCGAGCAGGTGAGGCGGGAGAATGGAGACCGATGGGCTAGCTAAGCTGGCGAGATTTGTCTTCTTCTAGGCAGGCAGAACGAGGCCGAACTTCTGAATATACGGGTCGGTGCGATTGGAAATATTTACCGACAAATCTGATCACTTTCATCCATCTTTGTTCCCTTATTGTACATTTTTTTTCCTTAGTCTTCTACGAAACAGTAAATATTCTATATAATTTTTTTCCCTTAAAAGAAAAAATAATATTATATTCTCTTTCTCAATGATAATAACATAACCACCACGTCCGGCTCCTATATGAAGCATATTAACTACTTAATAAAAAAAATGTCCAATAATTGCTCTCATCAAATCCATTTCGGATAGGATTTTAATAGTAGCTTTACACAACAAAAATCTTGAACTTGTTTCATAAAATTTTCCTCTCTCAATTTCACCAAAACCAACCCCAAAAACAAATGGGTGATGTTCTAACTCCTTTCACAGTTCCATCCCCTCCACCACCATCTTCTTCATCAATCCAAAACAATAACATGTCCATGTTATACTATGGTCTAGTGATATTGGGAACTGGAGCCATAGTTCTAGCCATATACAACATCATCATCATCAAACATTGCAATAGGAGTCCCACACAATCTGAAGGACCAAATCGTTTGGTTATTGAAAGGGTTGTTGAAATTAGAAACGTTGATAACCCACAAAGGAATTTGCTTTCGGGTTTCAAGTACAAGAAGGAAGTGGAAAAAGGAGAGGGAGGTGTAGAAGAAAAAGAAGGAGGTGTGGATAGTAATGATTATGATTGTGAATGTCCAGTTTGTTTATCGGTTTATGAAGAAGGGGAAGAGGTGAAGAAGCTACCGAAGTGTAAACACTCTTTTCATGCTCTTTGTATAGATATGTGGCTTTACTCTCACTTTGATTGCCCAGTTTGTAGAACACCCGTTGGGGGTTTTCGTCGCGATTTGACAGTAGAGAATTCGAGTTATGGGTTGATGGAATCCGGTGGCATCTCTGTTTGAGAGAAAGAGGAGTGATAACAATACTTGCTTTGATAATCATCTTTCAACACTCACTCAATGATTAATCAAGTTTCTAACGATTTCACCACTTTTGAATTGAGACCCTCGATACAGATGAATTCGTTCAAATGTTCAATCATAACGGGAGTATTAGAGAGTGCATGTGAAATAGAGTGTTACTATCAGCTCCAAAAAATGTGTGGTGTGTGTGGGACATGATTGCCTCTAGGACAAGACATTAAGTGAACCACAACTTGGAACACCCCACCACGTACACTAGGTTGAGTTAGATGAGAAATGGTGACCTTTTTCCTTATTTACCAGCACTTTATTTTATATTAAAAAATGTAAATGTAATGATATTTTTTGGAAATGAATATAATGTACTTTGATTTTATTTATATGAATTGTTAAATAGAATGCCTATAATTGGTCGTATCTACATGAAAACTTGAGTGCCAAGTTGAAGACACGCCAATTTTGTTTTGTTCTTTAGGGGTGTCCAACTCCATTTCATTGGTTGGCATTTTGGTGTCCACATGTGTCCATATCCTTGACCTTTCTTCCTAATGTGGTTTTATTCATTGCTATTATTTGTATGGATTTTGCTTTTGTAAAAAAAAAAAAATGAGTTTTGCTAGTATATCTTTCTGCTGCAGCCTGCAAATATGGTATTTTTTAGATTTAGTTTCTGAAAAAAGAAAAGAAAAACCTTTGTTTTCTTCCTTATAAATATATCACAGTTTACTTTTGGTCTTGTTTGGAGATTATTAAGACAATGTCTTTCTCATATATATAGAGAGGGACATCATTGTTCTAGAAAACTTGCTTCTAAAAGTGTTCAGATTCAGGGCTCATTTGGTGGCTTACGATTCCTCGTTTTATTGTTGATGACTATTTTAGGAATAGGGCGGGTTTACTACAGTTCAGATTTCCCTACCCTTGCTTGTAATCTTTTTTCCTTGTTTTATTAATAAATTTTGAGTGTGCTGTAAATGATTGATGAGAGTAGAGGTGTCAACCTAATTGGGATGTCTGTCATTCACAGTGATGTCATTGTACTCCCTTTTGTTTTTTTTTTTTTTTTTAAAAAAAATAGCTATTAGAAAAACTACATTAGTTATTAAGTACTATAATAAAATAAAATATCTATTAATCCACTCATTTAATATTACTATTCTAAATATTTCTTTAAATTAATTCATTAATATTGTGAAGAGAGAACTATTATTATTACTAGGATACACGTCTCGTCTTATCTGCACTTTATGTGATTAATGGAATTTCTGAGATGTAGTTCAGTAAAAACATCAACATTTTATAAGGCGCATAAAAATACGCAACACATATATATAAGGCGAAGAGGCAACAATAGCCCTTGGTGGGATGAAGTCTAGGCGTGTCCAAAAGCTCATTATATAGAGGACTCATTCTACACCTGTGCGATGCACAAGACGTGGTTATAAGTTGTGAAAAAAAAAATTAAAAAAATTATGTATTACAAACTTAGTGGTTGATACAAATTGATAATTTACAACTAAACATAGAATAAAAATTTTATGTTAACAGAGTTGTCTTTATATATGATATATTTGCGAAGATACGAACCAATGCATAGTGGTGATTTAGAATGTGAGAAATGTAATAAAAACACTCTTTAACAATAATGAGGGCAATATAGTTCAAAAAAAAATGGATGTCAAGTATTGGTTGAAAAAATGACATTGAAATTTCGTTGTAGATATTAACTAACCAACTGTTATGTTATATTTACCATTTTTCACTTACATACGATTTGATCATAAATAATTTAGAGCTTGTCGTATTTACTTCTAGGAGATAGATACGAATTCCAGCAAATTTCGCATCGTATTTATCTAGATACGGTTCCCTCTCAAAAGCTTCAAAAATAGTAGGTCGTATTTACCTTCATCAAACATAAATCCAATTTTCCTTAAAAAATTGCATCGTATTTACCTTATTCTCGAGATAAATAGGATTCATTTTTTTATTGTTTTTGTCGTGGAAATCGATATATAAGTAAATACGACTTGAAAAAACATAAATCGTATTTACCTATTACAAACATAAACTGATTGGTCCAATTTACGTAAGTATGTCCGTCCAAAAATATAGAGAGTGGGTATATTGGAAAAGCGATGGGAGTACATAAAAATCCAAAATAATATGTATTTAACAATGAGGGATACATTTTGATAATAAAAAACAATGAGTGCTGAAAAAAAAAACAAAGAGTGGGACATTAATTTTTGCTAGATTAATAATGGACTTAAAGTTTGTATTATTTACAACGTAATGTTATCAAAAAATGCCTCCACAAATTGATTAATAAAGTAGTCCGTGTAAAGTGTATCATACTATAACACATACATGACTAAGTAACATACATAAATAAACTTATAAAAGGAAAAAAAATTGGTCAAAAAAAAAGGAAAAAAAAATAAAAAAGGAAAAAAGGAAAAAAAAATTTGACGCCTAAAGCCATAAATATGTAGTTGTTGTCTTAATATATAGGGGATATTATTAATATTATTATTATTATTATTATTATTATTATTATTATTAAGAATAGTTTAGTAAATTGGAGGTGGTTTAGTAAATGTATTTTTTTCAAAAAAAAAATGTCCTTACCTACTGTTCTTCTTAAGTGAAAAAGTAAATATTTATGTTGGGTTTTTTTTTTGGACCCCCACCCTCTCCCCTTAAACCCCCACCCACACTGAAATCTCCAAAATGTCCTTCAGAATCTTTTTTTTTAAAAAGGCCATCAGATATATATCATTTGGGGATATATATACGATGCAGTAGTTTTTTAACACATCGTATATACGCGAAGAAGAAGATATACGATTTGCTACACCACCCCCCACCAGCCTATGTTTATAAGTAAATTCGAAAAGAGTAATGGTTAGCCTGACCATGAAGTGGGTTTTATTAGATTTCTCCCCAAAAAATCCAATTTCTCGTCTCGACAACATTTTTTTTTAACATTATCTCTCGAACACTATTCATGATTGGATGAAATCCATGGACGTTCTGCCACTTTGGAAATAGGAACTACTCACTTAGTGAGATCCGCATGAGTTTGAAATAATCATGACAAGTGTTTGAAAAAAAGTGTCAAAGAGTGTATTACGATCATTTCATTTGAATATATTACTCCAATTAAAATAAAATTCCAACATTCATTTTAAAGCCATTTTGATAGCCTACGTTGTACTTGTTGACACAAAAAGAGAATCAAGACACATCACTTGATTATAAGCTACATTTTCTGTTTCTTTTTTCTTGGATGAAGGGAGAGATACAAAAATATAATGCACCATTAACATATCAAAGCTGAAGAAGAAAAACAATTTTATTTATCAATCACAAAATCTATTTATAATCATGAGTTCATCAAATCCTGGCATAACTCGGCAATTATAGTTATACTTATATGATACATATGAGCTTCACTTGTCCCAGTCAACCTGGGTATCATAGATGAAACACTACATTTTTCTCAAATTGTCTAACCTTGCCTGCAAATCACTGTCTATCCCGCTATCATCATTCGCAGTAGCTTCAACTTGAGGTACCTTAGTTTTTGCAGCTGGGGCAGCAACTGCTGATGATGGTGCATTTACAAGCTGTGCATCAAAACAAAAATTTCGTTATGAATTGTTATAGTCGGTTATTTTCTTTCGTGTGAAAAGGGATGTCGAATGGGAAACGAGAAACAAACATACCTCTTGGTCTATGTTGATTCCAATCTCATCAAGAACCTGGCTTACTAGTTCGTCTGTTTCTTCTTCTTCTTCATCCCCTTCCAAAGCATCATCTATTGCGTCTCCCATCACTTCCATTGTCAATTCCATCTTTTCATTCTGTCTCTCAAAATCTTGCATGATTTTCTGCAAAGATGGCAAGTTCATCTGCCTATTCATTTGCCCCATGGCTTTTGTCACACCTTTCATAGCCTCACCCATTGCTTGTGTTGATTTCAAGGTCTGAAAAGTTGTAGTGCAAATATACTAGCTGTTAGTACTTAAATAAGGTAAAGGCATGGGTTTTGATCAAAATTTTACAGGTGTTAATCGTATGGAAAATGCTGCATCACACGAAATGTTTTGCAAGAAACCGAAGAAAGTGCTATTTGTGAAATGGTCAGACCATGCGCTTTTTTTTGGTGCCGGCGTGTTTTACTGTTATTCTTGCATTCCATACTATTTTCCTTCGTAACAAATAGAACCACTGTAATCGTATTCCATGAAATGATCATATGCGCTAGTACAAATTACAAAGCAGCTACAATTACCACAATATACCTGAATTCTAAGGGATACACCTTGGAGCTGTGATTTTAGCTTGTAAAACTTTTCAATCTGATGCCTTGTTCGAACAAGATCTTTTGCCATGACTCTAACAGCTCCCTGGAAAACATCAAATGAAATTAAAATATGTCATTTGTGAAACATTTACCACCCACCTAGAAGGGTAAATTAGAAGTTAACCATAAAGAACCAAACACCGAAAACTTAAGTGCTGCTGAAGTGTAATACTAAATACTTATGCCCATTGCACTAAACGTAATTCAAATAGAGTCTGTTAGAATGGAAATTTATTTCTTCACATGTACTCTGTATCTATAGCATACAGGAAATCATGCTTGGGAAACATTGTGTAATCAGTAACTAGTAATACTACAATGAATGCATTCATGTCACCATCATGTATATAATCAGAACAGCTGTTTCAACGACACACGCTTCCTCAAAACCCCAGTTCAATTATTTACATGGTAGCAGAGCATTGAACTTTGCAGTTAAAGTATCATGTTTATTGTGGTAAGTCTACATTTCCATGTCTAGTCTCTTAATGGTAACCAGATTAAAAACAATGTAACAGAGATGATTGACATCATTGGGGAGTAGTTTCTTAGCCTTAGCCCAAAAATCTTCCGGATATCAGTTTAGCCAAGATAGCATGATTTCGCCTATCTGCTAGCATGGCAGCTATTCATCATTGCCTTCTTCACCAGCTTGATATCTAAAATGCCTTCTTAAATGGTAAATAGAATGATCAGCCACCAGTTTTAGAGATCAATGATCAGCTGACTTAGTATGTTCATCACACTTCCACTAGACTTTTGCATCTACCTAGTTGTCTAGATTGATATCAAATATGGTCGTCTTATTGGCAAAACTCAGCTACCTTGTCGAACTACACCTAACAATTGTTTTGAAGTGTTGTTAGTTTCTAAATGCTGTGTAATAGCCATTGGGATGTTGCAGTTCACATTCTTAGGTACTTCTGGAATGAACTAGGAAAAGGGTTAATTTATCATTACAAAGGCAGTGCTGAAATTGTTGGTCACTATGATAATTTATCAGATAGAAAATCAACTTCAGGGTATTGTGTCTTTGTTGGGGGAAATTCGTTCTTGGGGAAAAAGAAAGAAGCAAAAATGTTTTTAGATCTAGTGCCTAGTGCCAAGGCTGCGTATCACAACAATTAAACTGAATGGTCTAAAACAATTGCTTCAGCAACTTCTGGCTGTCTCAGTGATGTCATGAATATGAAATTTATTTGAGACAACCAAACTGCTCTACATATTGTTATCAACTAGATTTTTCATGGAAGGACTGACTACACATAGAATTGATTCCCATACTAAAAGTGGAAATGTTCTTTAAGGAGAAATCAAAAACTATTTTTTAGTATTTATTAAATCTGTCAGAGAACATTTGAATTTATTTTTCACATGGTTGGTGTTAGAATGTAAATCTAATTTTTCACATGGACACTGTATCTATAGCATATAAAGAATTTTGCTCAGGAAATAGTTTATTTAATCATTCATACACCTACTCTATTCATGTACCAATCATGTATGTATTTAGAATAGTTGTGTCAAGGACACACTTCATCAAAACCCTGGTTCCTAATGAGGAGCTCAGAATCTCATTAGTTTTACAGCATTAAGTAACTAACCAAACAATTAGGAAAACATGGAGGGGAAAGTTTTAAGCTGCAATAGCTCTAGAGTAACAGTTTTTTGTGTGGTAGGCACAACAACAACAAAAGTCTCATCCCAAATGTTATTGTGATGATAATAATATGTTGAGTGTTGACCAGTACAAATGATATCCTTCAGTAGAATAATTTCACCGATCATAAGTATAAAGCGAAACACACAAAGCAAGTGCATGAAAACAAAAAGAATGAGAAAAATAAAATATATCCTCTGCACAGCCAACACAACACCTTAAGGCCATTTAACTTTTTCGAGAGCTGTAAATGCCAACCCCACTGGTTTGCCAGAGCAGCAGAGGTGTGTTATGTTACCGGAACTGGTATCGGATACGAGTATGGTATAAGCACGTTTTTAATTTTGAAGTACCCATGCTTAATAGGTTATATCTCTGCAATAAAAACAGCTAAACTACCATATTCAACACGTTGCAAAGAATATAATCAAGATACAATTACAATACCATCTGGCCTTGTTTGGCACTTTTCTTTATCTCTGCAATCAATTTCTTCTCTTGAGTTTGTAAACCTTGCCTCTCACGCTCAATTTCTCTAATTGATTTGTCCAACATTCTCTTGTTTTCCCGCAGAAGCTCTGAAAGTCACAAATTCATAGTCATACACTAAGAAATCAATACGAAGCATTTAAGCTTGCAAAAAGCATTTAGAACTCCACCAAGTCAATCAAAATTCAAAAGATGTGCCAATGCATGGGGGAAGGGAAACTAAGTAAGGATCATCCTCACAGAGATACCCAACTTCAATCAAGTAGATCAGTAAATAAGCCAGTCCCGTTTGGATAAACAGCTTAATTAAGCGCTTATTGTATAAGAGCTTATGCATAAGTTGTTTTTATAATAGATATATAAAAAAATGTTAAAACTATTTTTCTATAAGCTATAAGTTGTTTTCATAAGCTATTCTGAGGAGCTTATAGAAATTAGCCGTAATCAGCTTATGAACATGACATAAGTTGTATTTCATAAGTTCTCCCAAACAATCTGAGAAGTACTTATGTCAGTAGATAAGCCCAAATAAACTGATCCAAACGGGCCCAAAGATCAACGTAATTTATAGCTGCAGACTATTATTGAAAAATTGAAATTGAAAACAAAACAAGTGCAATTATTCTAATTTCTGCAATCAAAGGGATATAATTTGTGAATAAACGGTCGAATAGGTTTTTTTGTGGTGAATATGCATAAGATCATGCTAAAGATAATTAAAAAAAAATGTAAATTTTAATGACTGATAGGAAGTCTATATCCAAATTGAGTAACTCATATTGAAATTCAAAGATATATTTCAGTTTTCAGATTGAAAAAGCTAACAGAGAAGTTTGATGGGAGGATTTGATGATGAACAAACCTGCGGGTGTTTTTCTCTTTCCGAAGATGAAACTCATGGCGCTCGATCAAATGAAACTAACAACAACAACCTAATTAAGCAGAGATCGAATCGAGAATGTTAAGAAAACAAAGAGCGCCTCCAATCGTGTGTTGTTTGAGATATGATTATTGAGCGTTTGGGATTTAGGGGCGATGGTTTTGATCGTGCAGCTTGGGCTTGCTTACGCGGTAAGCGTTGTGTTGACAGAACGAATCATCAACGAATGAACCTATGCATTTTTTCATCTTTTCCCACACGTGCCGCACTCCGTGTGAGGCCCAACAATTTCTCTTTCCGACTTGTATAAGGTGCGCGGATAAACTAAAAAATTAATGAATAATTAATAAGTTTTTTTTTTTACAATAATCTATATCTATATAAATAACAATTGAAAATCTCCTCATTTAATTTCTTGACACATGTCACTCTATGAGGACTTTCGCAATAAATATAAATTCATGTCACCTATATTTATATTAATTAATTATTTTGTTATCTTAATCTTAACTAGCCTCATAACCCGTGCGATGCACGAGGTTGGCTAAACTTCATTGTATAATCGAGTAATTAAATTTTTTGAAAGACTAATATCCCATCGTGCTTGAAAGTAATTTTGCACACGCCAACATTGAGCTTGTCAACTGTGAGAATCAAACTAAAGAGCACAGGATTGATAACTGTGCCCTAGGGTAGCCTATGTCATTGGACAAATGGTGTTAGTTTTTTTTTTGGTAACTCAAATGGTGTTAGTTTGCAAAATATAAAATTTAATAACTGTGAATAAAAATTGAATTATAATTATAAATTAAATAAAAAGATTATCGAATTTAAAAGGAACATTAACAAATACACACACCCTCCTTAGATAAAATAAGAAGAGAAAGTTTAGAGAATTTTAATAACATAATTTACATTCATCAAATGCAAATTTTAAAAGTTAATCCATAATTAGAATGAAAGAAGACAATACAATTAAAAAGTGAAACGCTCGGGGGGTATCATGCATGGTTGAAAGAAAACTCATGATAAAATAATAGTAGTTATACAAAGTTGAAAAAAATTATGGAGGTTTTATCAGTAAATGCCACAAGTTAAGTTGAAAGAAGATCATGAAAGTTTTATATTGTAAATGTGGCTGAAATTCTCACGGGAGTCAATGCAATAAGAATGTACTCAAATATTAAAGAAAGATAAAAATATAAACACAAATTAAAGAAGGGTTTTAATTTATGTACCCCCTCTTGGACCCTATACCCCCTTTTGTCCCAAACTTCCAATTTTGTCCCTACTAAAAAAACAAAAACGTTACTATTTTTTGTTTTTTCTGGAAACATCCCTCTGAGATAAATCCGGAGTCAAAACTGACTACGGATTTATCTCTTGAGGATAAATCGGGAGTTAAAAAAATTGACTACGTATTTATCTCTTGAGGGTAAATCCGTAGTTAAAAAAATTAACTATGGATTTATCACCAAGAGATAAATCCGGGAATGGACTTTACCTTTCTGGATTTATCTCTTGAGGATAAATCTGGATTCAAAAAATTGACTACGGATTTATCTCTTGAGGATAAATCCGGAGTCAAAAAATTGACTACGGATTTATCATCAAGAGATAAATCCGGAGTCAAACAATTGACCTAATAGTTTTCTTGAAAAAGTGAAAATTAGAGGGGTATTTTGGTATTAAATTGGTTTATGGGGGTATGGAGGCCAATGAGGGGGCTACAAAAATTAACATCCATTAAATAATGATTTTAATACCCATTGGTCCGAAATGACCAAAATAAAAAAGAAAACACAAATAAAAAGTAAAACACGTGGTATCGTGTAGGGTTGGATGAAAATTACCAATAAAATAACAACATCTATAGAAAGTTCCACTGAATTTATTATTAAAGAACAAAATTTGCATATCTAAACATCTAAAAAATTTTGAGACTATAAAAGGTCTTCTAGGGTGAGAGAGCAAATCAGATCTCTCACCGGTGAAACACTAAAATTGACCGTTGGAAATTGTCTAAAATGTTATGAATGGTTAAGATCGAATCAACCAATTTAAATATCAACCATTGATGAATTTTTTATACTACATCCAACTGTCGAAAAGAAGCAAAAATACAAAAGAAGCAAAAAAAACTTGAAAAAAACTAAAACAAAAAAGAAAGAAAAAAGAAAAGAAAAAAATTAAATTGTAAAAAAAGGCAAAAAAGAAAGATAAAAAAACGGCTACTTGCGTGCGCAAGTGACAAGCCGATTATATAAGAGTAGATAATATATAACCATGAATAGCTGACGTGTGCATGACACGTCAGCAGACAAAAAAAAACGTAATTTATTACGTCATTTCCACGTCAGCTTCTGAAATAATGCATGGCATCTTGGACGGTCATGATGTGGTGTGCTGGAATGCACGAAAAAATCAAGGGATGCAACTCAATCAGAATTTTTATGCACACGCAATCGTTCCCACAATAACCCATCCACTATGATCCAAACCGTACGATGTTGCATCCTCAAATTCAATCAACGGAAGACACACATCAAAGTTAATCAACGGTTCTCAATTAAATAGATTTCGGCGCCCTCCATTTACTACGATGAAGACAAGAAAACATGGTGAATAAGTGCACTTCAATTCAAATTAAATGCTATTAATCATATTTTAATTTATTCCAGCCAATAAATTCCACTCTCAATTAGAAATGGTGTTATTTAGTCTGAATGATGAATTTCCATTACTTTTTGTTCAATTAGAAGATTTTCCATGACTGTTTTGTTAACTAGAACTTCCTTTTCATTCCCTCAGATCTGGAAGGAGAAGAAGAAAAAGACGGACAGAGAAGCTTGAACTGCAACAACAATGGCCGAGTGCGAGATAGCAAACGTAGATCCAGAGACAGAGTTTCTAGCGTCGAAGAGAGAGAGAGAGAGAGAGCGGGAACGAGTGAGATATCTTCAAAGAGAATGTGAGGCAATTGAAGAGAGGACGCAATGTCAATCTCTTCAATCACGCGCTCAAATCTCACACCGATAATAACATCAAGAAATCCCTCATCCATCACCGAATGTACTTCCCTCACTCACTCGCTCACTCTATTTCTCATTATTCATTCTATTCTGTTTCACACAAATGAAATTTTGTGTAACGAAAAACTTATTGAAGATATCGATGATTATAAAGGGGAAGATCCTCTTCTCCCATGGCTACAGTGAGTTTTCCTTCAAATTTTACTCATTTATTGATATTTTGAAATAGAATATTAGAATAGCGTGAAGAAATTACTTATTCTTTTAGCATATATCTGTTATCACAATGAATTTGGAGTATTGAAGGATGGATCTGTGAAGAAATTAAGACGTTGTGGATTAATTTGTGCATTGTCAACACAGAAAAGTAAAACAATTGTGGATTTTAGGAACCAGCTTGTTAATTAACAGTTTATTTTGTTTATTGGTGGTGAAGGTGTATTAAGTGGGCTCAGGAAGCATTATAGCTCAGGGCTGGTGGTGATTTACGAGCAGTGTGTGCGTGCTTTTTGGCATTCAGAGCAAAGATAAGGATGATTTTATGTATCTCAAGGTATGGCTTGAATATGTGAGTTTTAAAATCTTATTCTTATTTTCTTACTATTGTTTGTTTAAAGGTTAACTATCATTTTGCTCTTCAAATGTATGAAACGTTGTCACCCATTGCATCCAAGTTATAAATCTACCCGTGAGTATGGATTCTTTAGTCACATTAGTCATTAAAAGCAACTGCTTACCGTCAATTTGATTCTGAATCAACATACAAATTTAGTCCTAGATATCAAATTGACTAACATGAGACACCTTTGCAGATTAGTTTGTAATTTTGATACATCAAAAGACTATAGTGATAATGTTCACATATTCAAAGAATAGGATGATTGTGTACCCTTTTTTTGTTTAATGTTTACTTTTGCTTGCTTAGATTATGTTTACTTTTTCTTGCTTCGATTTTGAGTGGCGAGTTTGCTAACAAAAGAGATTTTGTTGCAGGCAGATAATTGTTATGATAAGGAAGTCATATATGATTTTCTGGATTCATATGGAATTGGAAAATCTCATACCGATTTTTACATTTCATATGCTTTGCATTTGGAATTTAAGAACAAGTTTAAAGCTGCTAACCAGACATTTGAACTTGGCATATCCAGGTACTGTCCTCATCTCTTGGTATATCTTTTGTGTTAGTTATATATATACCAGTTGTCCATTTAGATTCATGCTGTATTTCATGCCCTGACCATTTAGATTCATAACCTCAGTGATTTTTAATTGAATATTAACTTGATATGTGCATTTCAATTTCTTTTGGAAAATTATATTTAATTCTGTGTGAGTTTCAATTATTTTACTTTGATAAAACATGCTTAGTTTTTTATTTTGTTGAAATTATCTCGAATAATAGTGATTAAAAATCAAGATTTACATGATAGATAGATTTGTAAATGATTTACATGATAGATAGATTTGTAAAATCAAGATTGAGGCAATAGAAGGCGACGACGATGGGAGCGTCAACGGGTGACAACAATCGCGGTGATTGGGACAAGATTCACTTTAATGGTCTATTCCCACTTTATTCTTAAAGTATCTACAGTTTTTAAACTATTATTCTACAAAAGGTGAGTTCTCTTTAAAAATGTTGGATAATACATGTTGAGTTTTTGAATTGTTGAAATTATCTCAGATAATACTCATTCAAAATATACTTCTTATACGTGTTGAATTTTTGAATTTGCTTTATTCTGATGGAGTAAGTGATGAGAAGTTTTTGGATATTTGATAGATTTGTAAATGATTCACATGATAGGCGCATTTTAAAATCAAGATTGAGACTATGGGGCAGAAACATGAAGCTGCGGTAGAAACAGGAAGCGACGATGGGGGCTGAAACAGAAAGTGGTAACAAAGAACCGCGATGACAGTGATTGCTAGGAAGATTTACTTGAAATCAATCTTCCCACTTTTTTCTTAATTTATCTATCGTTATTTAATTCTTATTCTACAATGGGTGAATTGGTTGTTTTGGATTCAATTATTATAAACATTATGTATATATAAAGTTAGGAATTGAATTCTATATAAAGTGCTTTTATCTGTCTATATAAAGTATTTTTCTCAATTTTGAAGGATTTTCGGCATCTCTTATTAAAAAATACCATCTACTTTATATAGATTCTCATTAAAGTACAATAAGATGTTTGTTCTATTTGTTGGCTACCTATTAATTTTGTTGATTTCCTTAATTACAGCTATTTTTTGTTCTTATGGATCCTTAAACTAAATTGAAATAGTATGACTAATAGGTGAAGGTTGTGTCTATTTTAAGTAAATATTTGTAGTATCAGCTTAAATATTGCTGATATGGAACTATGATATAGAACAAAGGCCTACTACTTTCACTATGAAATAGAAAACCGAAAAGTCTGCAATTGGCCCCTTCTAAAACTTTCTTAAGCTTCTTTTACATTGTTAAACATTGCAATAAAGAAGAGACACAATTATGTTTAGACACATAAATCCTTTTGAGATGATTTCAATGTTTCCTCCTTGAAGTATCTATTTGTTACTGTCTTATCTTACCTTGGGGCCATACTATACATCTGGAGTGTATTAAAGAGAGGGAACAACATCATAGGTGATAATTCATCTACTCTATTGGAAGTAGAGTTCTCAAATGTATACATACACATACTATATATATATATATATATATATATATATATATATATATATATATATATATATATATTATAATATATAATTTGTAATAGATTTATGATGGGAAATGTACGAGAGTCAGTTTTTTAATCATATAACACACTAAAAAATAAAACTGACTATTTTTGCTGAAAGAATAAATTAAAAATTATAACTTACGATGACATATATACTCGTCAAGCGCACGGGTAATGCATACTAGTTTGTTCAAAATGAAAAAAATATAAAACGATTAATTTAATGTGTAATGTTCCAATATGATTTATGAGGTTTAAAAAAATGGTTATTTAATTTTGTAACTCTCTAAACAACTATGGGTATAAATATCCCAAGTTGGGTGTTGGGTTGAGTCACTCTCAACACCATCACTTCATCTTTCCCAAACATCATTTGTTCAAAGACAAAATATCACACTTCTTGAAGCTTCTTCTTCACCATTTTCAGATGTCATGTTGAAGGAGTAGAATAGGTTTGCATGTGAACTTTGGGTGTTGGGTTGAGTCACCTAGGAGCTACATTGTTTATTTACAAGTTGAATAGAGAGGTAATAGCCAATTAGGTCCCTGACATTTTGAAAATGTTCAATTTAGTCCATGACTTTTCACCAGTATCAATTTAGTCCCCAACATTTTCAAATGAGTATCAATTTAGTCTCGATTTTCACGATATCAATTTAGTCTCAACATTTTCAAATGAGTATCAATTTAGTCATTCCGTTAACAATAGTTAGTAATGGAGTTGACGGAAGGACTAAATTGATACTCATTTGAAAATGTTGGGGACTAAATTGATACTGGTGAAAAGTCAGGGACTAAATTGAATATTTTCGAAATAACAGGGACCTAATTGGCTATTACCTCAAAATCACTCTCTCTTCTCTCTCTCATCTACCGGACACGCCATTTGTTTCACTACAAAAAAAACGTGATTTAGCGACGCAGGATTCCCTCGCTAAAACACAAAATTCCCTCGCTAATGTACTTTAGCGAGGGAATTAGCGAGGATCTAAATCCCTCGCTAAAATGCTCCTCGCTAAATTTAGCGAGGGAATTAGCGAGGGAAATTAGCGAGGGAATTAGCGAGGGAAATTAGCGAACGAATTAGCGAGGGAATTAGCGAGGGAATTAGCGAGGGAAATTAGCGAGGGAATTAGCGAGGGATTTGTTTATGCTATTAGCGAGGGAATTTTTGATGATTAGCGAGGGAATTTTTTTTTTTTTTGGTCAACAATGAAAATTAATTTTTGAATGACTTGTTTTTTTTATATATATTTATTATTATATTATTTTTCTGAAGCATATTATTAAAATGAAAATTATATTATTTTTTTTTGTCAACAATGAATTTTTTTTTTGTGGTTGTGGTGGAAGGTGGAGAGAAGAAGAGGGAAATAGAAAAGAAATTCATAGGTGGTGGTGGTGGTGTCGTGGGTGGTGGTGGTGGTGGTGTTGTGTGGTGGAAGAAGGTGGCGAAAAGAAGAGGGAAAGGGGAAGTTATAAGAGAGAGAGAGGAGAGGAAGAGGAGCTCTAGTGGTGGTGGTTGTGTGGTGGTGGTGGTGGTGGTGAAGGGTGAATTAGGGTAGAGAGAGAAGGAAGCTAGGAGTGAGGATGAGAGGAGGTGGTGGTGGTGAAGAGAGAGAGGGTGGAGAGAGATGCTTTTGATGAAGGAGGGGAAATGGGGTTTGAAGATGTAAAATGAAAAGAGAGTTTTTGATGAAGGAGTATGGTTGGAGTGATGTAAATAAGGAGATAAAGGTGTGATATGATTTATCCAACGGTTAGTATTATCTTTTATCAAAATAATCAACGGTAGAGGTACATCTTAAAGTTTTCACACGGATCACAATGTTGAAATTAGCGAGGGATTTAGCGAGGGAATCATTTAGCGAGGAACTGTATGCGATTAGCGAGGAACTGTACATCATCACCAAAGAGTGTCAGAGTGTGCAGAAACTGTACATTTAGCGAGGGAATTGTGCAGTTAGCGAGGGAACTGTACCATCAGTCAAAGAGTGTCAGAGTGTGCAGAAACTGTACATTTAGCGAGGGAATTGTGCATTTAGCGAGGGAATTATTTAGCGAGGGAATAGTTAAATTTAGCGAGGAATTTAAAATCACTACATTGTGTGTTACAAATTGTCTTTGAATTTAGCGAGGAATTACCCTTTAGCGAGGGAATTTTTTTTTTAAAAAAATAAATAGCGTATCATTAGCGACGACCCTGTCCGTCGCTAATTCCCTCGGTAATTAATTTTTAGCGACCCACCTAGATTCCCTCGCTAATTTCCCTCGCTAATACTGTCTTTTTTTGTAGTGTTTACTTGAAAATACAAACAAATGAGTTATATGAAATTAATAAATTTGCTACCTAGCCATTGCGCATGAAGCAGTGCCAAGAATTGCAAGGTTAAAACAAATAAGATTGATGTTGGTAGTCATGTTGTGTTGGAAAATGAACAAAAAACATCGAGCAACTAAGACTATTTATAATGGCTAGAAAAGTTACTATTTTTTAGACATATTAGACAGGTCATGCTAAGATAAAATGTTCTTGTTATTATGCTCTATGAGTATAAACTTCAATGTGGAAATAGTGATATTGCACTATGAGTATATTTACCAAAAAATGTGATATTGCACTATGAGTATAAACGTCAATGTGGAAATAGTGGCCCAAAAATAACTATGAACTGGAGGTATATTTTGTAAGATAAACTATGACTAAATTAGTAATCTATTTGCCCAAAAACATTTATTTTATTTTCATTGTTAAATAAATTATCTATCTCCCAATGTTAAATAAACTATGAACTAGCCCATAAAGTGTTTCTATTTAGTATCTACCCATCTACTGTTTTTTATTCATTAAATGTGTAAACCTTATAACCGGTCAAGACCCAAACAAAATAGAACATATATTATATGTACTTATTTACCTTACCATTTGCAAAACTTATTTTATAAAAATATTTTAAATAATTAACTTATTTAAAAAAACTATATAAGTTCATATTTGTAATACTACTATGTTTTAAATAATTAACTTATTTTAAAAAAACTATATAGTCATATTGTAACTGAATTAATTAAAAATACGTCACAAATTTAAATGTAAAAAGAAGTTACAAATTTAAACCTATCATAAGTTACAAATTTAAACGTAAAATAAAGTTACAAATTGTAACGTAAAAAGAAGTTACAAATTTAAACTTACGATATAGGTTTAATTTTAAAACTAAGTTACAAATTTCTGACTTATGATAGGCTTAAAAATAAGTTACAATTTTGTGACTTACGATAGGTTTAATTTTAATAAATTTTTGGTGTCCTCGCGGGATCGTAGCGATCCGTATGGAAGGGGATTTGAGGAGGAAAACTCCCCGAAATGGGAATGGTGGACGCGAATGGAGACAATTTTGCAGGCGGGAATGGGGAGTAGGGGAGTACTCCCCACCGCCGTTCAGCCCCATTGCCCATCCCTAGAAATAATTAACGAAAATCCAGGTTTGGTTCATGTGAATCATTTTGAAATGCCACAATATAAAGTGAAGAATCTTTTATACTGAAAAACATTAAAATTGTGGTCAATATTAAATTATTTTTTGTTTGTTTTTGTCTTTTGATGCAAATTCAAAAATAATAATTTAACTATTAATAATTTTAGGCAAATCATTACTTTTTTGATTAATTACTAAAGTTACTATTAGAACTATTTGATTATAAAAATATAATTTACATTTATTTAAATCTAACTATTAATTTTACTATTTCCCTAAGCTCTAAATAAAATTCCCAAAAAATAGTTCTATCATTTTATCATTTTTTTCTTTCATTTCACGGGTCTTGGTTGTGGGCTACTCTTTTTCATTTCATCGATTTTGTCAATTTTCTTTATATGTTTGTTATTATTATTATTATTTGTTTCTATTAATTAACAATCCATATTATTAAAATAACTTAATAATATAAAAATTTCCATTTTCAAAAACATAAAATTTATAGTTTTTATACTATATACCGTGCACGGGCCTACATATTAAATAATAATAATATTATTATCTCCACTCACATCATTAAAATTTTAGTACAAAATAGTCAAATTCACCATTGGATATGCTCAAAATTAAAACTTTAACATTATTCAATTACCACCATAGAGTTTTTGCAAAAATTTATACATCTATGTAAATGAATCCCCAAAGGAAGCTCCACAATTTTTCTCAAGATTTTTATGTATTTTAAAATATTTATTTATAATTTAGACATAAAGAAAACATTAATTTTAATTAAAGAAATTAATTGCCACTAACTTATATTAAATGATCCTCTTAGTGAAATATAAATTTTTATATTTATATGAAATTGATATTTTCTTATATGGAGATATAGAAGTTGATAATAAAAACTAACAAGATGTTTAAGTGTAGTATAATATAATATAATATAATATAATATAATATAATATAATATAATATAATATAATATAATATAATATAATATAATATTTATATTTATATTTATATTATATAATATTTCTATAATATATCTGCATAAATATTTACATATATATTTTTGAAAATATTTTTGCCATTTTGCATATATGCTTATATAAATACGTTTGAAAACCAACACTATTTTAAATATAATTAAATTTTTTATGATGCTCGCTTTCTTATTTCTGATTGTACCAAAAATACGTTTATATTGCTTATATGGAATCTAATTCATTTGGTTGTAGTTGTACTATAAATATAACAATAATTTTCAACCAAAAAAATATAACAATAATTAGATTATACCTTGCCAATCAGTTGAATCATCGATTCGTCAATAATATTATATCCTTCATTGCCACCAGGACAGTTTGTCCATTTGTCATTCACTTACCATTCCTCATTATATATAAATAGTTCTACAGAAGATAAACCAATTTCATTCTATCTACCTCTCTTTTTAAGTTGCTTCTAATCGGCTAACTACAACATAAAGAAATGAGTTATTCCTTCTTGAAATACATGTGCCCATTTTCACTTTATTTTTCTATTTTTTCTCTCCCTCGATAATTTGTATTTTTATTTATGTTTCATTTTATATGTATCTTCATAGCCTTTGTGTAGTTAACACCTCTATTCACATATAGCCTATTATAAATGTGATTGTCAATTTTATGTTGAAAATTAGGAGAAGATAAAGGCGAGGTGTAGATGATTCTAATACAATTTGTTTAAAATAATGTAAGCTGACAGAGCAATTCTTTACTTTTCAAGTTGCAGACTGATGAAGAATCAAGTAATATGCAAGAAAAGAAAGTAATCAGATAAAATGAAGAAAAGGGCATTCTAGAAGATCTACAGGAGAAATATTTCACGGCTATATGCTAATATTTTGTAGTTGTCCCCTCATACCTTAAACATTTTTCAAAATCACGTGTCTTTGTTGTGGACTAGTGCTAGTTATTCCATTCTAAAAATATCTAAATAAATGGGCATTATCAATCTTTTAACATAACTTATTTATCTGTTTGATCTCAACCAGTATGATCAACTTCAAAACCTTTTGAACAGTTTATTGAAGGTACATAAATCGTTTTACATATCATCGATTCATATTCACATATAAATCTTTTTAATTTGCCATTTAGAATTTGGAAAAAGACATGAAAAAAATTATATTATAAAAGGACATGGAATATATAATGAAAAGTATCAAACAGTATTACTAAATATAATGAAGATTATATTGCACTAAGCTAAAAATTTAACATGAAAATATCTTTACAAATTTTAAACAATAAAGTATTCAATTAACTTTATAACATTCATTTCGATTTTGTAAATCACACTTTCAACAACTAATCTCATAAAAATTATTTACAATTATTATAATATTTATAAATGTATACTGTCTATAAGACTATTACCTAAAATAAATAACTTGTATAAATAAAAGTGCAACAACATATTGATATAATATTGTATTTATACTTTATATAATTTATATTAATAATTATTTTTCTTATAAATAAATTTCATAAAATTAGATGAAAAACTATTATAACTACCCGTGCAAGCACGGGTATTCTCCTAGTATAATCTAATAAATACACCTATTATTATGGAAATAGAATATGAAATAAATCAACATTGTTTGATTAATTAGTCTACAATTATCCTATATATTTTTTTTGGTTAATATACATATTCTTTTTGTCAAAAAATATAGGAATCAAGCCATGCACATTTATTTCCCAAAAATTTAGCGATACACATTTTTTTCACAACAAAAAGACTATACGTACACATCCCAATCTTACTGGTTTCGTATCACAATGTCAATGAGTTCAATCTAATTTAATTTCGTTAGCAACGAATCAGTTATTATTGATGCTCCGTTGACATATTTTTCTATTGCCAGTGACATATTTTTGACACCCTTTATTTAGACACGACATTAAAAAATTTAAGATATTTTTTCCTGACTAATTCATAATATCTTGAATAATCATTATTTAATATATATTCAAACAAATATATATTACATACTACAAATAGATAATTACTATTATTAACCAATAAGGCAAAAATGGTAATATTAATAACCGTAAAATACAAAACGTTGTATCGTACGAACGTCAAAAGATAAAAACAAAAATGTGTTTACAATATTGATACATTAAAGCACTATAATCATTACTCCTCACACATTCTTGGTAAAAATTGTCTTTATTCTATTTGACAAACATAAATCAATTAAACAATATATGTGTGTGTGTGTGGGGGCATTTAAGAATTTATAATAGTATGCTAATAAATTGTACTTTTTTTATGACAAATGTACTAAATGTTTGTCGTGGCATCGCATGGGTAGGTATACTTAATAAGTTAACTTACCGTGGATAAGGATATGTATTCTCTAAAGTCACATTTCTCTCAATTCACCTACATTCACTTTCATCTAGGCAAAATTAAAGGTATCTTGGTATTTCTCCAACTAACCAACTCTATCTAAATATTTTTCTCTCATCACATTTGCCTAGATGAAGGTGAATGTAGGTGAATTGAAAGAAAAATGACTTTAGAGAATCCATATGCGATAAATGATTTTTAAAAATTATGGGTTGTACTAACTTATAAATAAAAATAATATAATTGGACATTTATAACAAATTCTTAAGTTTGGTAAAAATTAAAAAAACAAATGCTTAATAATGAGAGAGAATATTTATTGAATATAGGATAATGAATAAATTAATTAAATTAATAAAGAGACAAGAGAAAATATGAAATATTATAAGTTATAAGCTCGGGCAATACCTTAAGTAGAATATGAAAATATGTTATAAACTAGTTGAAACTGCTATAAGCTAGTGGTACCAAATATTTACTATGAATTTATCTACTGCTCCCTTCATCCACTAGTGGGAAAAACGGATTCTACATCAGGAATTGGCATCGGTTCAATAATAGTTTTCGCATCGGTCTCTACAAAACAACTAACGTCAATGGACAAATTTAACATCGGTGGTTATAAAAGTCGATGCCAAAAAGACGGCAAAATCTAATTAAAACAGACTTTTGGCATCATGTGGTAATACGATCGATATTAAAAATACTTTTCGCATCAAGTCCACAAATGATGCAAAAAGTGCCTACTTTTAACATCACATGAATCTGTAACTGGCGCGGGACTGATGCGAAAAGTCATTTTTAACCGATGTTAAAAACCTAAATTGTAGTAGTGATCCCATTTTGTTTGGTATTTTTGTCAAAAAAATTGTCTCATTATTATTATTATTATTATGAAGGTACCGTTTGCATTAATTCTTGTATTGATATCAGTTTATGTGGAATTAGTTTTTGTATTTTTTTTTGACTTTTTTTTGGTATAAACTGGGTATCCTCTGCGCGCAACTGCAGAGACTAATCCCTCGAGCCGGGTAGGACCACAATTGGCGGCAAAGCTCTCCCTCAAGAGATTTAACAGTACTGCATGCCCAAGGCTGGATTCGATCTCAGGACCTTGGTTAAGCTAGAAGAGACCCTTACCATCTCGACCAAGTGCTATTGGTTTTTTTTACTCAATAAAATTATTATGGATTTTATTTTTTTCTCAATTTTATTATATTTTTCAGAAAAAATAAGTTTATATTGTTAAAAGCAATCTTTCATATCACTTTACTTGGAATTAGTTTTATAATTAGGTACGAGGTATCGTGATTTACCATAAAAAATAGGTTTAAATATATGCTACCCCTTGTAAATATTCTCATTATCTATTTATAAAAATACCTTGTAAAATATAAAATTATTCAGTTATCTCCCTCTTGCAGGGGGTAAATGGATAATGACAACATTTTTGCAAGAGGTAACTGGATAATGTTGTATTTTGAAAGTGTTTTTTAAACATTTTTTTTTTGCAGGGGGTAAATGGATAATGACAATATTTGTAAGGGAGTAAAATGTATTTAAGCCTAAAAAGTATAAGACCTCTAGGAAAAAAAATTGATAGATTTTATTACCTTTCTCAATCCCTATACATCCACCACTCTATTTTATTTTTACATTTTAGGCAACTCAATTGCAAGAAGAAAATTTTTATGGTATGTTTGATCAGAGGGGGGTTTAGGGAGGGGAAGGAGGGGAGGGTATATTTTTTAATTATAAATTGAGGAAGTTATAAAAGGTTTTTAAACATAAATCAAGTGTGATTAAAAATCTTATATTATTATCTATCAAGCTATTCTTTTATTTTTCTAAATCTCAAATATATAATTAAAATATAATCTAATCTTTTTCAAGCCCTCCTCACCTAAAACCCTCTCCTAAATATACCCTTAGGGTTGGGATGCAAAAGAGAGAAAGATATTTGCTTTCAATATTTTAGTTGGTAGAATATGACACTACAAAAAACGGAACAAATTGCGGGGGTTTTTAAGTCGTTTAGCGGGGGTGTTAAACCCCCGCAATGTAAACTGCGAGAGTTTTAAAAAACGCCTGAGTTTCAAGTGCCGCAATCGTTTTACGGGGGTTTTTAGAAAACGCTGGTATCATGTCTTTTAGCGGGGTTTTATCATGGAGGTTTTTAACCCCACAATTAGTGGAGGTTTTACTAACCCCCACTCACAATCAGTGGAGGTTTTTTTGAGGGGGTTATATAGGATTTTTTTGTGGGGGTTACAACCTCCTATAATAGATAATTTTTTTTTTGCAATTTGAGAATTTCGTTTTTCCTTATCTCATTATCATATTTAATTACTAATAACTATACATACATCTTACATAACACTTACTTAAAAACTGAAAATTTCATTAAAAATATAATCGTGATAACATAAATGTAATGTCAAATATTTATGTCATCCAACTCAAAAAATAATAAAAAGAAACAATTGTAGCTCAAATATCTATTGTCATATACATTTCAAAATCCTAATAACATCAAAAAGATCATATACTAAAGGATCCTAAAACCACTAAATGTTGCTAGTAATCTGAATGATCCACTTGCATCCAATGGAGAATGAGGTTCACTTGCACGCCACTTGCTGAAATAACAAAAGAAAAAAAAAACTAAATTGATACATATTTAATTCCAACTAAAAAATTGAAGAACATAGAAATTTGATTGACCTAGCCCATTGAAAGTGTCCACAATTGAAGCACTCAACAGCGGGACAAGAAAAACATTAGTCAGAAGATTACAACGTGCAGTTCAAAACTTATGAGCCACTACATCATCACAAATAAGCACCATAAAACAAATCTAACAATTATAAGCTCACACATGTTAATAAACAGAATATATGAAGCTGTATGTATGTATGTTATGTAATTAAGGAAGGGGTATGCATAATTGAATATGTAGGTATGTAGGTTTCTCAAAAAGAAACTAAATTGCCAGAAAAAAGGGAATGAAGTGTCCTCAAATCTCATATCAACTAAATAGAAATCATCTAGAGCTATTGTCACTAGCTTCATTTAAAAGAGATGTAAATACAGAGATATGCTTACTGCTTCTCTTGCCAATTATGGACAAAATCATGTAGCAGCTCAATATCCTATTTGTAACGGACTGGCCACACTCCCATGCCACCCCATGAGGTAATTCTTTCGCCTCCACAATTAATTCAAACTTGATGATATTATTTGTTTACTTGATTCAAACTTTTCAACAATTAATTCAAACTTGATTGAAATTTGAAAACTTACATTTGATGAATCAAAGACACCAATAAATTCTTCGGGGATCTCTCCTTCTTTCAGTAGAGTGTATCCTTTAAGTGCACGTTCCATGTTTGTGTACTTCTCTTTCCATATGTTAGGAGATGATGTGGTAGTAGTGGATGAAGAAAGATTCAAATTTGAAAGTCGAAGTCTAGTATTTCTAAAGGCAACAGTAGGAGGCACTCCCATACCCATACACCGCTGCTTCTACCAGAGTGTTCAGCCCCAATAGACTACCCAAAACGTCATTTGGAGAAACTACAGCCTCATCAATATTACTTTGAGTCAAACCCACTTCAATTTGTTCCTACCATCATATAAGATTTTCAGATTAAAAACCCATGATTAAAATAAAAAATGAAACCTAAAGACGATATTGTTTAAGTGAAACTTACCACTATAACTTTTGCTTTATCGTTGACAAACCGATCCGCCCTTCTTTTATGGGTTTCAATATACACTTTTCCTCGACTCGGTAGTTGTCCAGTTTCCAAAAACTAAAATAGATTAAAAAAATGTCACAATAGATATAATTATATATCATAGATCACAAACTCCATTAGATTAATTAATATAACTACCATCTCATGTCTTTTTCTCGAGAGAGGTTTAGAACCACCAGTATGAGGAATATCTTGCAGGCTCCGTATTTCTTTATTTCTTTGACAAACCTCCTACAAACAAACAAATATAATTATGTATTAGTTAAATAACTTACTATACCAAAAATAAATAGATCAAAGTAAACCAAATCCTACCTGTGTTTTTGGTGTTAGACGATAGGTGACAAAATAAGCCCATTGAGTTTCATCTATGCCGGTTGGCACATTACTTATGATTTCATCTCTAGTTTTAGTTGCATCAGAGAAATGGTCCCATAAGGTTTGCCTGTTTGCAGCCCACTTCTTTGCAATGCTAAGTTTGCAATATCTTTTGCAATGATTTTCAGAGTTAAAAACAGAATCGAGGCTGCCAAAAAATGCTAAGTCAATAGAGTTTCAAATAAAATAAGTTCATACAAAAGACAATACATTTTGACAATAAATCAAAGTAATGCAATTGTGTCAGATTAGAGAAAAAACAATCAACAAAACAATTCCAAACAAAGTGGAAAAAATGCTAAGTCAGTATAGTTTCAAATAAAAGAAGTTCATACAAAAGACAATACACTTTGACAAATAAATCAAAGTAATGCAATTGTGTCAGATTAGAGAAAAAACAATCAACAAAACAATTCCAAACAAAGTGATGTAGTGGGTTTTGAAGCTTTATAGGAAATAATTACAATAATTTGGTCGACACGATTACAAAAAGAAGTCACCACCGTAATAAAGGGAAAAGAATTATTACCGCAATGTTATCTCCAAAGCAATCATTAAAATATTTAATAGGAGACCTCGTGGTCCATTCCACCGGTCAAAGTTAATTGGAAATATCTTGCAATCAATTGCTAGTATACCCAAATATCCCCGCAAGCAAGCCTCAGGCCTCACCAATTGCGTAACCTTGATCATCAAAGTGCACAATTATGCGATTCCCGCTAGGTAAGAATTGAACTTGCTTAATCTTGAGTCTAATCTTCTTAATAACACCTTCGGGTCTTAAACAACAACAAAATTCATTTAATCAAAAAGATAAAATGTATAAGAACTTTGACACACTCACGCCCAATACATGGCATGCGGCTTTGAGATTCTTGTGGTGAATTGTGACCAATATTTTCAATTGAGGCAAATGATGTTTGATGGGAAGATCGAGATGAATGTCCTTCACTTTGAGTGTGAAGTGAATGGCTTGGGGATTGAGTTGGAAGATGTGCTTGAGGTGAAGCACTAGTTGAAGCTTGATTTTTGTAAATTGGATGGTATCCCGCACTTTGAGTGTGGAGTAAAGAATGGTTTGAAGCTTGAGTTGGATAATGTGTTGGGGCTTGAGTTGGAGGATGTGTTTGAGGTGAAGGATTAGTTGGAGTTTGATTTGTAGTTGGATGGTATCCTCGCACTTTGAGTGTGGGGTAAAGAATGGTTTGAAGCTTGAGTTGGATAATGTGTTGGGGCTTGAGTTTGAGAGTGTGTTTGAGAAGCCTCAAGTGGAGCTTGAGTTGGAATAGGAGGGTGTGTTGCACAATTAGTCTTGGGTGTTGACTTTAGTGGATTTTGGAAACGCCTAGTCTTTGCCATCACTGCATATTCATGAAAAAGGAGAAACATATAAAGTTAAATTCAAATCAAATGTCATATTGTCAAATCTTTTAGCATGCATAGAAAGCGTAATGGAGCTATTACCTTATTTACAATACAATATTAATTATACTATTCTACTCAGACATGTGTGAGTCTCTGCCAAGTCAAGCAGCATATTTGACTCAATTACATCATCAATAAAGTGGCTTGTAGCCAATTGCACATACTCATCATCAATCGTATAAAATTGTTCAAGTTGTTGCTCTTGGTAGGGTTCATTTTCATATACTTCATCTTCTATTTCTTCTCCCATTTCATACAAATCTCTTGGCTTTAAATGCACTGCAACACTCCATCCTTTATTAACCACGTCATCTACATAATACACTAGTTGTGCTTGAGATGCCTCAATGTAAGTGGGTCATGTTCTTCACGATCACCATTATGAATCAGTCTTTCAAAATTTACACAATTAAAATTCCAACTATCCTTTTATACCCTCTATCTCGTAGTTTCCGCCACTTGCATTTAAAAAGAACAACATTGAACCGCCCATAGAAGTTAATCTCAATAATATCTTCCAACTTCCCATAATAAGGTATATCCGCTGCTGTCTTGAGTTCCTATCAACACTACTTGAAACACAAGATGTGTTGGATGTTAAAAACTCCACTATTTTGTGTTCTCGGTCCCTCTTCTCGAGCCAAAGTTCAAATTTGAACCCATTAATGTTGTAACCACTAAATCTCTTTGCATTGTCCAAAGGACCATGTGCTAGAAATTTTAGATCGGCAGTCATGTTATTCATTGTTTCTGGATTCGTAATCTAGATAATGTAATGCAATTGTGTTTACCAAATTTCAAGCAAACATGACAAATAGGAACATAACTATTGAATGATCACATACCCGCTTTGAAACCAATCAACAAATTCCTTAGATACTCTCTTTTCTATCTCTCTCTGTTTGAAGGTCTTCTTGACCTTGAACTTCTTTTTATGAATTGTCTAAATTCCCTACACGAATTAATAATATAGCAATTTAATGCACGTGATTATATTTAAAAGTCTAATAATGAATGAAATGAAGTTTATTCTAATTACTCACTCAACAAATGGTGCAACTATTGAACAATTCGAAGCACGATCGATGAGCTTGTAGTTTTGCATTTGAGTTAACATGAACATTGAGGAAGCTCCTACTGGTTTTCCAAGTTGAGGAAGATAGAGGATGCATAGGAGAACTCATTCTCATTTGGGACATCACAAACACGCCTGTGTCTATTGAATCTTGTCTCTATATCTTCAATATAGCGAGAACAAAAAGTAAGAGACTCTTCACTAAGTAACCTTCAGCTATAGACCCTTCTGGTCGAGCCTTGTTACGTACAAAGGACTTCAAGTGACCCAATTCCCTACAAGAATGATCGATAATTAGTGTATACAAGTGGCATATATAGAACAAGATAACTTCAATTGAATGAGCAATTCTTTTACCTCTCTACAGGATACATGTATCTATAATGTACTGGACCTCCAAGCTTGGCTTCCTCTATTAAATGGACAGTTAAATGAACCATAACTGTGAAGAATGAAGGAGGGAATAACATTTCCAAATGACAAAGTGTGATCACAATGCGATCTTGGAGAAGTTGAAGATCTCGAAGACTCAGACTTTTACCACAAAGAACTCTAAAGAATGAACAAAATTCCACCAAGACAGCTGTAACATGGTTTGGCAACAAATTGCGGATGGCTAATGGTAGCAGTTGTTCCATTATAATATGAGAATCATGGCTTTTCAATCCAAATATCTTTTGTTGTGCCTCATCAACACACCTAGAAATGTTACTTGAGTAACCATCTGGTACTTTAACATTCTTCAAAGTTTTAAGGAACAACTTTTTCAGTATCGCGTGTTAGTGAAAACAAAGCAAGGTGATATCTCCCTTTATTATCGGGCCAAAGATCACGCCTTATACCCATATCTTGCAAATCTTTTTCGAGCATTAAGATTGTCTTTTGATCTAGGTTTCTCATGGAGCAAAGTATACAAAACATTGTCACATACATTTTTTTCAATATGCATGAAATCCAAATTATGACGCAACAAATTAGATTCCCAATATGGAAGTTCAAAGAATATGCTTCTTTTAGTCCATTGCTTAGTTGGTTGTCTAGATCTTTTTCCTCTACCATTCAACATTGCTTCTCTTCCAAATGGAACATCAAGGTTTTCCACTTGCTTCAAAAACACTGGCCAAATGCTATAAGCAGAACTCATGGTTCCAAAAGGGTTAAAACCATCACTTGCAAGGCCTAAGCGAACATTTCGAGGATTTAAAGCAAATTCAGGATGCATCAAATCAAATGTCTTCCATGCCATACCATCCCTCGGATGCCTTAGCAACCCATCCTTATTACTCTCTGTAGAGTGCCACCTCATATGCTCTGCAGTCTTAGAACACATGAACAATCTTTGCAATCTTGCTTTTAATGGAAAGTAACGCAAAACTTTTACAGCTTGTTTTTTCTTCTTCTTAGGGTTCCATCGAGACACTCCACAATGCTTACATGCTTGCAAGTCTTTGTCTTCATCTCCCAAATATAACATGCAATCTTGTGGACATGCATCTATCTTAGTATAATTAAGACCTAGTTTGTTGATGATTTTTTCGCCTCATAGAAAGAAGGGGGAACTTTGCTTGTTGAAACACATCTCTCAACAAATCTAGTATCATAGTCATTGCCTTGTCACTCAATCCACACAAAACCTTTATATGATATAATTTGATTACAAATTCTAGTTTTGTATACTTGCTCCTTCATGCAACATCCGACTCCGCCTTTGATAAACTCATGAAAATCACTAAAATCCCCTCGCCCTTCATTTAATACTTCATTTGCGCTATTGCTTGTGGTTCATCTCTATTCTTTGGTTTGTTGCCTATGGTGCCCAAATGCATCATTGACCATTGTGGCTAGCGGGTTCTCATAATGAAATGTCCTTGCACATGATCTTCATTTCTAGTAGATTGTGGTACTTGTTTCTCACCATGACGAGTCCATATGATATAGTTTTTAGGGAATGGTTTCGATTCTAAGTGTGATTGGACTACATCTCTGGTTTGCCAATCAACAATCCCGCAATCAGGACACAGACATTTTATTGTATCTCTAATAGCGCTATGCTTAAAAGCAAAATCCAAGAATTGACTTATTCCATTTAAGTACTCACTTGTATTTCTTGGCTTTGCAATCCAAGATTTGTCCATATTTAATGGCCTCTAAATAATGATAAGAAGGTATAAAAGAAATTAAGAAAACCTCAAGAAGTGAATTAATGATGGAGAACACTAGCAATACAAATAGTTGCAAGTAATACAAATAGTTGCAAGTAACAATACAAATAGTTGCAAGTAATACAAATAGTTGAATCTAATTATTTAACTAAAAAAACGCATGACAAGAAAAGAAAAAACATAGTAAAAACAAAAGAGTGCATCAAATCATCTCAAGATTCAACAAAACCCACAATCTAAATAACTCATCTGTAAGTTCAACTTGCTTTCATAATGCTTCCTAATTTTACTTACAAAGAATAAAAAAAAACAAACAGAAAAGCAAGTAACTTTGGCGTGCATTTGTTGTGCATCTGTTTACACCGCATAGTTTAATCTGCTTTAATATATGTAATGAACCAAAGATAGTTTAATATATGTATTACAATCTAATTATTACTGATTTAATATAATTTTACCTCCAAAATAGAGTTATATGTAATGAACCAAAGATAGTTTAATACAGCTTTAATATATGCAATGCTTCCTAATTTTACTAACAACAATCTATAGGAACACAATGTCTCTTTGTGATCATTTTCTTTGTCTGGTACTCAAATTTTCTGAAGTGTATTCACACATTATTCTATCAGCAGGGTTATATACATTATTCAAAATCAATAGCACTATAACATTTTCCTTTGTGTCATGACTCATATAGGAACACAATGTGAGAAAAAACCAGAGAAATACATTTATTACACTTTCATATCATATCATAATATAATATACTGAGTTCTTGTCTTTTCTACTCATTATTATTACTTCTTTTCAAGCTCAAAATATGATCAATTCAACATTCATTCATTCAAGATCGTTTCTACAACAAGATTCCAAAATCGTGCAAAATGATGCTACCAGAGATACCCTTTTGGATAAAAATCCAGATTATGACCGTGTATGTTATTCTCTCAAATTCTATGCCTTCTTAAGAGTATAAATGACCGTAAATGCATTCTAAGCTCTATAGAAAAATTAACAGTGATTTAATTTTTTTGTTTGCAGCTTGATTGGCTTAATAAATTTATTGGGTATATGTGGCCTAATTTGAACAAGGTATACACATTTTTTTCTATGAGATTGTGTATTGTTTGTGCAACTATTTTTATGGCAATTTTCAAGTACTACTGTAAATCGAATCTTCACAGCAATTTGCAATACAAAGAAAGACCATAGCAGATTATCATGTTAAAGAAACCCCACCAACCCAAATACAACAATACGAAGCAATTAAATGAGGAAGATGAAGGTGAAAGTGAGACACTTATACAAATCACAGAAACCCTAAACCCTTACCTCCAAAACAAAGAAAAGATGCACGCCAAATGAAGGAGAGACGACTAAATAGGTGAAACGCCCTAGAAGAGGATAGACGCACCTTCTCCTTCCTCACTCTAGAAGAGAACAAGTCTTCAAAGGGATAAACAGAGGGTATTGCGAGAGAGATGGGTAGAAACAGATTGGTAACGATTTCAAGAATGAGGGGAAAGGGTTTCAAGAATGAGGTAGGATGTTGTCTTGTGTTTCAGGAGAGATGACGATTTCGTAATGAAGCGAGAGATGAACGTTGGAGGAGATGGAGAGTTTTCGAGCACAATCGATTTAGTGGGGTTTCAAAGTGAACAATCGATTTTGCTGGGAAAAATCTCTGAAGCGAGAGATGAAAGTGGGAGGAGATGGAGCGTTGTTTCAGTCTGGGAGGAAAGGGGAAGGGTTTCAGTCTGGGAGCTAGCGTTGTTTCACTTGAAACGATTTGGTGAGAGAAGAGGGAAAAAAGCCGCGCAGTGTTTCACAATCTCCGGGGGTTTTTTTTTACAATCTCCGGGGGTTTTAAACTCCTTAAAATAGAATAAAAAAATTAACTAAAGGAACTGGGAAGTCTCTTTTTAACATCAAATTGAGGAGGTTTTTAAGACCTCCGCAATAAAACCCCCGCTATTTGTTCCGTTTTTTGTAGTGTGAAAGGATGGGTTTACCAAAAAAAAAAGAATATGAAAGGATGGGTGGGGGAGAGAGTGTTGT
The DNA here is from genome assembly GCA_020916435.1 of Oxytropis ochrocephala. Taxonomy (NCBI): domain Eukaryota; kingdom Viridiplantae; phylum Streptophyta; class Magnoliopsida; order Fabales; family Fabaceae; genus Oxytropis; species Oxytropis ochrocephala. The sequence goes on along the minus strand of CM037093.1, from coordinate 36,602,780 downwards.
AGGGAGTAGTTTTAGTGATGGGGAGTTTGAAGAGGAGAGTCAGGTATGAGACTTATAGTGTTAATTCTTTATTGACGGGGAGAAAAATCATCCCCCAAGCCTCCCTAAATTCTCTCCTAGTTAAATTTTTGAGATCCTCCAAAACCCTCCAAATTTAGAGAATTTTGGAGAGATTAAAAAAGTAAACTAAAATAGGAGTCCTAAGGTTACCACGTATTATTAAGACTTTTTCTACTATTGAATCAGCGACTACATCTTACTATGTTTTTTTATATACTAATAACCTTCATTACTGACTAAAAGAAAGAAAATCTACTACTTCAAGAACTAGCAGGAACAATACAGCAAAAAAATGCAGCCATAAAAGGTTTTGAGTCTCCATTAACATTTCAATTATATAAATGTTTGAATTGTGATAGTTCATTAATTAAGGTGTTGTTCGTAATCTTACCGCGCAGGAAGAAAAAAAAAAGCACTCAAAGCAGTTCTCACATAGTGCCTAAACTGATCCATCCCGCCAAAGAAGGTTGTGGCTCTGTTGGTAAGGAGTTGACTCATTTCCTGCAAGGACGTGAATTCAACTTTTGCTGCCGGCGTGAAGACCTTTTTCATGGGTGATTTACCTTAGCTCGGTTAGCCTTCGGAGCATAAATCATCTAAACTTCTTAATATCCAAAATAAAATAAAATGATCCGTCCCTGTAGAGATAATAGTAATGATATAATCATCTGAATGGCGAAATATTCCTTCCTCTTTTTCCTGACATAGAATGGCTAAATAATTCATACTAGATTGGAAATGAATGGATGAAAGTGTAAACACTTTTGTAAAACGAAACTGGTGTCAGGTCATAGGCTCAAACAGTAGCTTCCAACTTCATATATTACTATATTTTATTGATCTCGTGTTGCTTGCTCCTCAATTTAATAAGGGTGAATTATTGAGTCTCAACTAAAGTATTTGTCTATAAATTGCAGCAAGAAGTTAATAACAACTTGTGCAACACTAAACTCATATGATAGCTGGCTCTTTTGATTCAAACAATGGCTTATGTTAGGCTTGTTTCTTTCGCCACCTTCTTGCTTGCCACATCCTGCAGTATGTATGTATATATTCTTGTTGTAGCCTTCTAATCCAAAATTAATACTCCCTCCGTCTCATATTAAGTGTCTTGTTTGGAATTTTTCTTTGTCTCAAATTAAGTGTCACTTTAGAATCTCAATACAACATTTATTATTACTTTCCAAAACAATACTCTTACTTTAGAATATCAATAACCGTGTATTTGCTCCAATCGAGAAAAGTGTAAGGGTATGTTAGTCCTACCACATTTTTTCACCATAGAATTTAGCATATCAAATTATTTTCTTAATACCCGCGCATAACCTTAAACGACACTTAATATGAGACGGATGGAGTACATTGACTAATATTTTACGTATCAAATCATATTATATAATTGAAAAAAAGGACTCAAATCACTACAACAGAATTAGTATATAGGCAGCGCTTTTTTTCATCCATGGGCAGCGCTTTTGAGCGCTGCTGAACGTGGCGCTGGTGATTCCACTCCAACAATGGGCAGCGCTTCCTAAAAAGCGCCACCCATTGCCCAAACACGTCCTCAAATAGGCAGCACTTCCTAAAAAGCGCCACCCATTGCCCAAACACGTCCTCAGATAGGCAGCGCTTCCTAAAAAGCGCTACCCATTGCCCAAACACGTCCTCAGATAGGCAGCGCTTCCTAAAAAGCGCTACCCATTGCCTAATTTTTTTTTTTAATTTTTTTTTCTGTTTTGTGTATTTTCCTTTTTATATCTACAATTTACCTAGTCATATGCAGCCAATACAATCCAATCAAATTCATTAGCTAACAAATTACAATACATAACCGAAACAAACTCTCTATATCCAAATGCACTAATATGTCAACATAAGATGAACCAAAACAAAATAGCTAACAAGTTACATCATCTAGTTAATTTGTCCAAAACTAGCTAGCTAACTTAATAGTATCCAAATAAAACTCTAAAAATCGGGAGACATATATCAGTACAATCAGAACAATTTTTCTGAGAAATCATACTTTTATTTGCATCCTTCTGTTTCAAACTTTTTTTTTGACAGCCTTCTGTTTCAAACTTTGGCACCTTCTTTTCTAGAACTAGCATACGCCCTTGCTTTGATTATGAACGGTTTCTTAGTTAAACCTGCAAGGAATGTCAAATTTTCAAGATAAGCAATATAAAGTACATAATTACACTCAGATTGAAGATCCAAAAACCAATGAATGCAACTTTCAAGATAAACACAAGAAATTTTACCTTAATTATCTGCCCCGACACTACAGTAGTAAGGACCCTGAAAAGTAAAGTAATAACTCATTAACTCCTCTTTCTGAAATTCACAAACTCGTGTGAAATTTGAAATGAAATCAAAAAGAAGTGGCATTACCTGAGGACCGGGATAACCACCTACGGGCCAACCTAAAGGCCACTTCACATCTGTTTGAAGTAAGGTGTACTCTTGTTCTATTCCATACCTTCGCAGATGCTGTCAAAGATGCAGAGGCAAGACTAGAAATCATGTTAAGATGAAATTCACAAAGTAACCTTTAAAAGATACACATAAATAAACAGAGGAGAATCTGGAAAGCCTAGTAAAAACCAAAATCTAGTAGTGTACACAACTTCAAGCCTAATATGTAGGTTATGACAATTTGGTCCCACCTCATCAGCCAAAAGTTAGATAAATAATTATAGGAACAGATAAAACTCAACATATAACTGGAGCTAAATTAAGCCCATCATTTCAATGACTCACAATTTATAGAATTATAGCATCACCTATTGAAAACTATCATACTGTTGCATAATGTTTCAGCACACTATTACTCCTCTTTCTATACATATAATACACTAATACACTAATACATACTAGAAATTACAAAATGCCACAATTCAAAAAAGGGTAACTGGGTAAGGAAAACAAAAGATGGCTCAAAGCAATTCAATTGTAGTCAACACGAAGAAAAGGAAGTGCAGCTCAGAGTGTGAAATCACACATAAACTACTTGTGAAGGCATTTTCACTACAAAAATGGAAAATCCCCATTTCCAGCTAAATCTCACTAGAGAAATTATAAACTTAACCCTAAAATTTCAAATTGGAAGCCATAAATAATAAAAGGAATCTGAGGAAACAACGATGAAGCAACGCGAATTGTTTCAATCGGAAGAACGAAAAAAATCAAATGAAATAGTAAATAGGAAAATGAAATGATTATAGATAGATAGAGGAAAACAGAACTTACCCATACTTATATTGTTGGCAGATACAAGTACTTAATCTTCACCATCCACTTCAAGAATTCAGAATAACTCATCTCAACAAACCCTTCTAAAGAACCTTAAAACAAAAAAACACTACTAATTAATCAAATCCACAAATATTAAATGTCAAAACAAAAGAAAATATATAATAGCCACTACGCCAGATTTGCAGATGAAAAACGAATTGCTCAAACAAATTAAGTTAGGGTTCGAAAAACGAATTGCTTACACATATTAAGCGTTAGGGTTTGATGATGGAAAAAACGAATTGCTTGAAGCTTTGTAAAAGTTGAGATCTCAAAAAGCTTTCTAAGAAGAGAAAAATGAATTCTATCAGCTATTGAGATCTTAGATTTACCTTTGGAGGATAAAGATGAATCTCAACTCTGGCATTCACTATTCATGATAGATGCTAAAACAAAACTAACAACAACAAAGCGATAATTAATTATAGATAAAAAAACATCAAATTTTATTTAACGAGGAAAACGAACCTTCTTCTTACGCGCCACACCGCTTGATTTGGCGGGCTTAGAGGAAGGTTGAGGAGCCTTATCCTTCTTTGGATCCTACATGTAAAATACCAAACACACAAATCCGATGATAGAGATGAGAATCGAGGAGGTGAAAAAGAGAGAAGCATTAACAGAGAGAGGATCGCGAGTGAGAAGGAAGATGGTTGAGAGTGAGAGACGTGAGAGAAACAGAGAGAGTATCGACAGTGAGAAGAAAAAAAGAAATCAGAAGGAAGAGAAGGAAAATGGTGAGGAGAGAAAGAAGAAGAGAGGGAGAGAAAAAAAAGAAATCAGAAGGAAGATGGTGATAAGTAGCGCTTTTTAAAAGCGCTGAGTATTTGGAGAACGTGTGACCCAATACCCAGCGATTTTTAAAAAGCGTTGGGTATTGGGAGAACGCGTGAAGCCATACCCAACGTTTTTTAAAAAGCGCTGGGTATTGGGAGAACGCGTGAAGTCATACCTAGCGTTTTTTAAAAAGCGCTGGGTATAGCTAGTGCGTTTAAAGGCGATGGGCAACATTTTTTTAAAAAACACTGGGTATGGGTTAGCTGTTTTGGCCATCCGTGGCGTTTTTACTTAAAGCGCTGCTTATAGGAGCGCTCTTTTTTGACAAATCTGGCGTAGTGAAAGCAGTTGCTCATACATTGTTTGCATGTCATTGTTAAATACTCCATCTGTGTACATAATATAAACAAAAACTGGTCAACGAAAGTTGATGTATCTGGTTAAAAATTTAGACCAGATAATACATCAACTTCTATTGATCAGTTTTCACTTATATTCTGTAATGGAAGGAGTGTATATTTTTTTCCGATTAACTTTGGCATCACTATTGGACTTGCAGTAATGTTCCCGATGAAGAAGGTAGAAGCTTAATTGTTCGGGTGAGTGTACGGTATTTCAATCGGCACCATGTGGCTCTCACCGAATGTGGATGTATCCCCTTTGGTTTAAGGTTTTTTTTTCTGTACCCCCACCCCTTCCCCATATACCCCCACGCAAAAGTTAAATCCCAAAATGTCCTTCTGAAATCGTATTTTTTTAAAAAAATTATTAATCGATATATACACGGGGGTGTATATACGACCACATATTGGGCATCGTATATACACCCCCAAGGCGTATATACGATTGACACACTTCACCTTAATCATATATACGCCTTGTGGTGTGTATATACGATGCCTTATAACATAGGGTCGTATATACACCCCCCAAAGTGTATATACAATTTGTATTTTATTTAAGTCAAATAAAAATTTATTAAGTCCTGAAAATAGGTTTTGTGTGTAGTTCGTTAAAACGTGACGATGTTATACGTCGAACGAATAATTTAGGCTAAAAAATCGGTTTTCGGGCAACATACTCCGATTGTAATGAAATCACAGCCATTAAATCCGAAAAAAATCAAGAATCAAGACTCCCGTAGAAGAGACTTCTTACGGGACTACGGCCTCAAAATCCCAAATTCCATCGTTTACTATTTTTTACGAATTTTTTTAATTTTTCATAGTCTCCAAAATATCTAAAAAAAATTGTATAGCCTTATTTTGGTTTTGTTCGATTTTTAGTGGTGTTTTTATAATTTTTTAGAGTAGTTTTGACTATTTAACGAATTTTTAGTAGCCTTTTAGTAATGAAAATTAAAACAAATCGTATATATATATATATATATATATATATATATATATATATATATATATATATATATATATATATATATATATATATATATATATATATATATATATATATATATATCATTTTGGACATATATACGATGCCTACTTTTAGCACATCGTATATATGTCCTTCAGACGTATATACGATTGCATCTTACACGGCTAATCGTATATACGTCTTAAGGACATATATACGATGGGTTAAATTTGACCATCGTATATATGTCCAAAATAACATATATACGATTAACCTTTTTAAAAAAAAAATAGATTGCAAAGGGCATTTTGGGGTTTCACTTTTGGGTGAGGGTATATGGAGAAGGGGTGGGGGTATGGAAAAAACATCCCTTGGTTTAATTGGAGGTTTATGCGTACCTCATATTGGATCCGAACATGTTTCGAAGATGGTCGAGGAACATCCTTACTTATGTCAATCTCATGCCGAGTGTGTGGAGAAGGAAAGTGGAAGATTTTGTGCTCCTTATCCAAATCCTGAAATCAAATATGGCTGGTGTTTTGCATATAAGTCTGTTCTTCTCAGGCTTGACATCTTTGTTTTGTTGATATAGTTTTTTGACGTATTGTCCGAGCTTTCCTTTCTTGATAACGTCTTTAATATCATTTTTCAACGCGTTGCAGCGATTTGTGTCATGGCCAGCACTTTGATGATAACGACAATACTTGTTACCTCTCAATCCCGGTCTTGGAGCGATATGATCAGGATATCGTACCTGTTTAAATTCATTGTTCTGGCATTCTTGCAGTATCTTCTCCCTGCCACATATGAGTTCGGCGTAGTCCTGATGTCTACCGAGTCTAGGTTTGAATTCCCTAGATGGGCCACCGGTCTGGAACCTCCGGGTATTTTCTGTGTTCGGGATTCCCCTATCTGTCTGAGGCCTAACATCTTTGGATTGGTTGACTCCGTGCCTAACAAAGAATTTACTCGCTTCATCACCTTCTTCGTGATCTATGTACTTCTCTGAAAGTCGGAGTAATTCCCCTAACGTTGAGGATTGGTTTATGCTCACATCGGTTTGGAATAAAGTGCCTTTGCGCAAACCCTGGGATAGGAAATATAAACGAAAATCCTCATTTAAACCGTGCACCTTCCCCGCGCCAAAGATTGAATCTTGCAATGAAAGATCGGATAGACTCATCATCTGCTTGGTGTACTGCATGCAATACCATCCACGACTTTGGCCTAACTTTGGAATGTGCAAAACTTGCGGAAAATTGTTTGGATAGTTGCTCCCAGGATGAAATTAAATTTGCGGGGATGTCCCTAAACCATATACCTGCGGATTTATCAAGGGTGAGAGAGAAAAGTCTACACATTATCTCACCTGGGGCGTTCCGGTATTGCATCATTGTCTCATAGTACTCCAAGTGAACATCCGAATCTCCGAGTCCGTCGTAGATTTTCAAATGCTCTGGGGGTTTCTCCAACCCGCGGGGAATGGGAAAGTAGTCTATTTCCGACGTAAACGGCCCTCTTCTCGGGGTTGGAGTCGTCAATGGTGGAACTTCCGGAGCCGCCGTTTGGATCGGAGCTTGCTGAAGTTGATCCCTATAGCGGTGTTGCCTTCGCTCTAGGGTTCTTCTAGTACGGTGATGTCGATGTTCTCGCCTCGGGGGTGCCTCCTGGCTTTTAGAACGTCGTCTTTGTGATGAGGATGAAGCAAAAGACGAGTATTCCTCATAAGTGTCATCCATGATTTCAGGTGGTGTCTGAGGTTCTCCCCTTCCACGTCTTCTTGGGGGGGAGCGATGATAATGCCGTCGTCTAGGTGGAGTACGATGACGCCTTCGTTGCTCGGGCACCCTATCAGGCTCTTGGGGTTCAGCTGAATATAACGCTGTGGAGAATTTTGGTCTGGTATATCCCGAGCTCGGTATATCGCGATCTCGGCTTCCAGTTCAGAAATTCGGAGGCTTCGAGCCCGTTCAGCTTCCTTGTGTTGATCATTCAAAATTTGGACCAGCTGTTGTACGGCGTCCACAGGAACTGGAAGGACTGCTGAAGGTGGGGGAAGTCGGGACCTAGCAGAACTTTCATAAAAAGCATTCCGATCCGAAATAGGTTGAGTAACTGCTATTCCTTCAGGAGTTCCCCCGAGATGGGGTTGATTGTGAGTCGGCCTAGGCTCGACCGGTTCAATTACACTCGCCAGACGTAACCTAGACCTCAGTTGAGGGGCCATCACTGATCAAAAAAAGAAGGTGAAAGTAATTAAGTTCAAGCTACTCCCACTATGGTCGCCAATGTTCTGTACTGTATCTAAGGGTCAACCGATCCTAGATAGTAGGTAGGAGATGAGATTGATCCGTAACAATTACGTCTGAGGTT